>JALGPY010000004.1:25057074-25730288 GCA_023055425.1 Linanthus parryae | reverse complement strand
TCGGAAACTGGGTTGGGCAGACAAGGTGGTTGTGGTGGCTGATTCTAGGTATGAAGCGATTGGTGGCTGAGGAGAGGAGGGGAGGACAGGGGTTCTCTTGATGTTCATATTTTTTTGGTTGCCCATTTTACCCTCAATAAAAGGGATTTATTAGTCAACTAACAGATTAACCCATTAATTATTGGACGGAGTTTTTTTAGGAGTTTTACATTGACGTATTTTTTGCCAATGGGGAGTGGGAATAAGCTAATTATGGAAATGGAGGTTTCAATGTGAAAGTTTTGACATAATGGGGGTATGCATTAAGTAATTAAGCCAATTTCTCAAAATCGAGCACCACGGGTACCACATTTTGGATTTTCGAGCAAGTAGGTACCCTTCCGTTAACTTTGCGTAATATTAGATGTAAGAATATAAAAAATCTATTATACCCTTAATTTTCACATCAGTTTTTAAAATACAATGTTTACTAACAAATCTAAGAAAAAAATAATTTAATAATTTGGTATATGTAAGATAATGCAATATTTTTATCAAAATTACATGTTTTTACATCATTTAAAGATATGAATTATGTTTTTATTAACATATAGAAGTATCTGTCAATCTTAAAGCTTATGATAACTCTTGAGCTAGGGTGGTGGCTCAAGCGGTAGAGCGTTGAAACCCCCTGCATGAGGTCCCAGGTTCAAATCTTTAATTATTTAGTAGACCGGGCCGGGCCCAATAGAGTCTGGGGTTAGCATTAGTCTTTTCTATTTAAGCAATTGTAATTTATGTATTTTGATTATCAATGAATTTTCGTGTCGTGTGTGTGGAGACTTGATAGTGTCTCAGTTAACTATCACGCTAGGTAAACCCTAGCAACCCCATACATTCGTGTATCAGGCCCGCACTAGGACAAAAATAACTTTTTTTAGAAAATGATTCATGTAAAAACTAACCAGAGACAACGAGGAACATGGTTGCCTCGGAAGTGGAAATCAGCTTCTTCATCTTTCGCCAGCTTTGCCAGCATATGTGCTGCACTGTTTGAGTTCCGGTTGGTGTAGGAAAACTGCATATCAACAAATTGGCGACTTTGATCAGCTATCTCTACATTATTTAATCCAGTCTATGTTAAGTCCTTAGTAGGCGATCCTTCCTTGGCTCGAATGAGTTGGTCGATCAGAGTCTTTTGGTTTCGCATTATTACTTTTTAAATGTTTAAATAATAATGTCTAATATTATTAGTTTTGAAATATCTTTTAAGCATGGAGATTCTTTTATAAATAAAATTGAGAGAGAATATTTAAGAAAAAGTTTCCAATAATTGTAATTGTAAAATCAACCTGATGTAAACATGCTTAAAAATAAGTTCAGTTTTTTTGTGGATGAAGTAATTATTTTGTTTCATGACATTACAATACAATTGGTGAAACTTTCTTAGAGCTTGTTTGGTATCCGTTTAAAAACAAGAAAACAGTGGAAAAAAAATCGTACTGAAAAAATACGTTTAAAACCAGAATAAAAAAACTGTTTGGTATCCGTTTGAAAACAGTGTTTAAAATCAAAAATACATTTGGCAACATTACTAAATTTCAATATTAATTTGTCTGAATATCATTTTTACGTACAATACCGACATATATTTGATATTTTTTACATGTAATCATAGTTGAAATGTCTTTAAATACCAATTGTATGAAAAACAAACACCAAAAAACCACCACATATGCTGTATTTTTAAACAACTGTTTTTCTGCATGTTTTTTTATTTTAAACAGACAAAAAAAAACAGACATACCAAATGAGTTTAAAATAACACGTTGTTTTTAACAGGGATGCCAAACATGCCATCAGGCACGGGCAATACCCTAGTGATCCAACGAACCACCAATTCTAAAATGATCCAGCGATATAGAATATGTACAACAAAGCATATATGAACAGTAAAACACCTAGATATAGATATAGATTTGCTATTTGATAGAGTTCCAGATCAGAGCGCGGATTGTATCGGACATTGCCTTTGAAAGCTTATGCACACATACCCACCAACTGAGTAGATCGTAACTGTTGTGCTCCTGCAAATAAAATTTATAGGAATGGCTGAGCCTGCTGCAGGCGATTATTTTCTGGATTGTGTTCACGATGATTTATTCGAAATCATCACAACGAGTGTGTCAGAGAATTCTTACAGAGACCTGCTATCATTGAGGGCCGCTAGTAAGACTCTCGGTAGGAGGCTGCGCGACTATTCAAGCTTGCTCAAGTATCTAAACATCGAAACTCTCCTGGCCTTGCCAGAACTTAGTCGTGTCCAGATGCGTTCTGTTAATAAGTGTGAGGCATCTGGGAATTCGGAGGCGTCCTCCTGGCTCGGACTTGTAACTGCGCGAATATGATATTTTATTTTTATTCTCTATTGTCGTTATTACCTCCCTGTCCGGTGTTATCTCTTTCATCAATGATGTCTCTCAATTCTGAAGTCTCACCTTGTTGCAGTATGCCCTGCTTAAACATGACAAATGAGGGATGTCGAGCGAGCTCTTAAAAGTTGCGGCTACAAAGGGGCATGTTCTGTCAAAGTATGCATGGGGTCTATTTGCAATTTCTCATGGTGAGTGGGATGATGAGGTTGAGCGTGTTCTTCGGAATGCTCAGGAATCATTGGAAACAATAGAAAGTCTGCGTGAGCGCCTACACCACAACCCCAGCTTTCAGTTATCTCGTCACGAGGCGGCAGATAATGACTAGGAGGCTTAGACGTGTAAGCTTGATGCGACTCAGTCACATTATCGATCGTGATCATCTGACTCTGCATCAACAAAATCGTACAGTGGAACGATGCCAAAAGTTTTACTGGCCAGGTGACGCATTTTCTGTTTGGTGGGATCTCTGGAGGACCTACGATGGTGAATTAAACATATAGAGGTTTAGTAATGAATGAGAAACAATTTTCTCATTATTGTACGATAAATTTATCGTTTTTATGTATGCCAGCTACAGATTTCGAGGAAAAAAGACTACGAGTAGTTAAATTTATCTCGTGGAAATATCACTTCCTAAACATAATACTCATTCTACTTGGTACTCCTTTGTTTCTTCTCTTTCTTCCACTTTTGAGTTTTACAACTATTCATCAGGTCGCTTTGACCCGATAACTTGATTGGCAATACGATATAAACTTTTGGTAAATTTTTATGCTGTGGTACAGTAAAATCTATCCCACAACACCATGAAAAATTACTGAAAAATTGCATCGTTTTGCTATCCAAATCACTGGGTCAAATTGACATGCCTACGGATGAAAAATTCAAAACTGGAAGAAAGAGAAGACACATACCAAGTAGTAGATAAATGCGGGTGCATTCTAATAGATAAATAATGTGGTGGTGATAATTACACAATTTAAAACGCTTCTCAGAACAGGACTGGTAGCATTTTTCACTTTTGTTGTAGTGACAACTTTCCCTCCCCAACAAAGGGTTTTGCTCCTTTCCGATTTTATCATTTGTACAATAAAAGCAATATTCAGTGTGGCTTAGTTTGGCAAATATAGATTACTAGATGATTATTGAATGAGTGATTGAGATGAAATATTAGCTCTTCTCTTTATTATTATTATTATTATTATTATTATTATTATTATTATTATTATTATTATTATTATTATTATTATTATTATTATTATTATTATTATTATTATTATTGTTTTCTTCTATCCTAGGTGTCCTTCTTGACTTTACCAGAAAAATGTGGAAACATTTTTTGACAAAAGAATTGTGTAAATGTCTTCTTAGTTTGAAATACCTACGTAGTACCTTAGTATTTTATACGTATTACCACTCCGTCCCACCTCTTTTGCACCATTGGGACATTTTACCACTACTAGGGGATTGCTCGTGCCCGAGGGCACTACCAAATACATATTTGCTGGACGAGAAGATGAAAATGGCGTCTCTGGTAATTTTTTATGATATCCATCAAGTTAAGTTCTTACGCACTTTTGATAATTACGTAAATTAAACCAAGAGAGGGGGTAAATTTTGAAGTAGTGTGTAGTTAAGTGAGTGGTCGGTGATATCTAACAACTATGGCTAATTATTTAATCTAAATGCTGAAAAGCCATAAGTTAGTTAAACTATGCTGTTTTATAGAATAGACTAGAGGATTTATAGAATAGACTAGGGGATTGCCCATGCCCGAGGGCAATACCCAAAAAACATGTTTCATAATCGATTTTGCTGGAGGAGATGATGAAAATGGTGTCCCCGGTAATTTTACATGATATCCATCAATTCAGGTTCTTACACACTTTTGATAATTACGTAAATTAATCCGAGAGATGGTAAATTTTTAAGTAGTGGGTAGTTAAGCTGGTAGTTAAGTAGTGGGTATTTAAGTTGCTGGTAGGTGAAATATTAAGGGCTGGGCTGATTTATTTAATCTAAAGGATGAAAAGTCATAAGTTAGTTAAACCATGTTGTTTTACAGAATAGACATTCATTGGGTCCCTTTGACCCAATAATTTGGATAGCCAAATTTTGCAATTTTAAAATAATTTTTTCTTAGTGTTGTAGAGTAACTCTTATTCAACTACGATCTGTAACTTTTTTGTAATCTGTATTTTGGTTCCATTTTTTCTTAGATCTGTGTTTGGTATGGTGGTGATGGTGTTCTGTCTATGAGAAACAAATTCAGAGAGAGAGAGGGAGGGAGAGTGAGTGGGGAGGACAGAGAAGATAATTTAGTGGAAAGATGGGGGTAAGATAGTGAAAAGGACATTGGTATTTCTTAATTCCCGTCCTCTTCCTCAATGGGGAGGAAGAGGCAGAACAGAGTGGTAAATAGAAACCAAGAGATCGAAAGATAGAATATTGGTTCTATCTCTAGGACAATTCTATAGTTGGTCTCAAATTTGAAACCAAGTACTAGCATAATGCTAAAAAGTTTAGAATTACCACAATTTTTAACACTGCATTGGACAACTTTTAGCACTTCATTGGAGATGCTCTCACAAACTAAAGTGCTGCATGACGAACATTTTAAATTCAAAACTTTTGTTACCAAACAATGCATCTTTTCTCATGAACTTCGTTGTCACGATCTTTTTTCACAACTAAACTAGACTTGAAAGTCAAAAAAGTCATACCAAACCAGGGCCGGCTCTATTATTTTGGGTGCCCTAAGCAAACGACGAACTTGATTCCCTTATATAAGTACATGTAAATTACAAAATTTCGATACCACCTCAAAATTTGATCAACTTCCACACTATTTTTATCCTTAGGGAAGCTCAACTGAATAATTGAAAGAGGCTATCACAATCAAAGTACAAAAGAGAGTTCGACTTCTCATACAAGGTTAGATAGAGAGGACCATTACTTTTTGCACAAGGGTGCCAACTAATCTAAGATTAGTTTGTTGGACATAATTGACACAATCAATAAAAAAAATCAAACAGATTTTAGTTAACAACATACAATCTTCTGCGATGGTTAGCACATATGATTAGCAATATTCATTATTTGCATTGATTCGCCCTAGTTTTTTTTTTTCTTTATGATAGATTTTCTTGCCATAGCTTCCACTTCAAGAGGAGAAAGTTATCCAATATGAAGTCTTCAAGATAAGAGTGATTTTTTTAAAAAGCAGCTCTGAAAGAATTTAACATAAAAATTGGAGATAAGTATTTGCTAGATTTTTGTAAGGGATAAGTATTTGCTAGATGAGAGGGGAGATACTTGTGAGAATTTTTAGGACACAATTGTGGAGAGAGAAAAAGAGAAACGTTTTTATGAGATAACTTTTTGAGAAAGAGAAGATGAATCATTATCAGATATTAATGGAGAAAATTGTGGAGCAAGATAAGGATCACAATCTTGAATCGACCATAAGAATTATAAATCAGGAACCGAGAAAGGAGTAATAGGTAATTGATTTGAATAATTTTTTATATTAATAATTACGCTAACATTATTAGTAGTATTAAATATATAGAAATTACTATATATATATTCTTATATTCAATATATTGGTGCCCCCTAAAAATGTGGTGCCCTAAGCAGTTGCTTGATCGGCTTATGCTTAGAGCCGGCCCTGTACCAAACCCACGTCATTTGCTCTACAACAAACAAAAAGTTCTCCAAACCCACCCTAGTTTAGGGCATTAATAGTTTAAAAAGCGTTTTCTCTAGGAATCCTAAATGGGAAGGAAAACTAAAATCATTTACTGTATGTACAGACTTGGTAGTGGCTGGGGGCGACAGGTAGTCTCTGACTCTCTGTAAAAGCTAAAGTTGTAGGAACACCAGAAACAAGAGGAGTGCAAGTTTCTCTGTTTCGAGGTTAGTCAGTAAACGAATAACGTCAACTACACTCTACTTACAGTTCCAACACAAAAATGTTCTTCTTGGCATCTCTGTTTTTGATTAAAAACAGGGTGTTTTTTAAACACATTTGGCATGCCTTTTTTTTGCCTGTTTAAAAACAAAAACATGCTGATAAACAGTTGTTTAAAAACAACAAATGTGGTGTTTTTTGTGTTTTTTCATACTTTTGGTGTTTAAAGACATTTCAACTATGACTAAATGCAAAAAATATCAAATATGTGTCGATATTGTACGTAAAAATGATATTCAAGCAAATTAACATTGAAATTTAGTGAAGTTGCCAAATGTGTTTTTGATTTTAAACACTTTTTTTAAACGGATACCAAACTGTTTTTTTATTCTGTTTTTAAACGTGTTTTTTCAGCAAGTTTATTTTTCACGGTTTTTCTTGTTTTTAAACGGATACCAAACAAGCTAGTTTGAATTTTGTATCCGTACTAGTTGTCTCACTTTGACCCAGTTTCATGGATAACACAAACTATCATATTTTTAAATCGTATATTCAATTGATGAAGCTCCACCTGTCAAGTGGGCCACGCCTTCTTGAAACCATCTTAACAGAGTAAGTTTTCAGTCTTTATTCACCTCCGTTTCTTATCTTACCGTATATCTCTCTCTACACCATTCTTTCTCTCTCATGATGTCTCCCTCTGCTATCCTTCATCCATTAAACCAGATATCAAATTTTATCAATAACAAAGCTCTAAATGCCCCAAAATCAATTGACCTAATAGAAGTACTCACTTTGTCCTCAACTACACCATCAGCAGGTTTTATACAATGGAAACCCCCACCTGTAATAGAACTCACATAGTCACATATCTCCTTTTGGGTTCCATTTGAAGTTTACGAGATTTCTTTATAGTTGCTAACTACAAACTTGTGTTATTGACGAACTGTTGACAATTCGTGTAACAATTTTTTGTTTAGGTTTATTTTACAGCTAAATTACTTGTTTCTATCAACATAAGAAAATCAATTTATCTAACTTTCTTGGTTGGATTCAATAAATTTAATGTTAGAAAACCCATGGTTTTTGTTGAAAGAATTGTGGGTAGGTCTAGGTCTAGAGAGGCAAGCGATTGTGGTTGGGAGGCAACCATTGGCAACGGCGTTGTCACCGGTTTCTGATCTAGTCTTTGATATGGTATCCGTATCAATATATATTTATTTATTTATTATGATTTAGTTATTATATTAGGTTATTGATACGGTATCCATATCAATATTTATTTATTTATTAGTATTTAGTTATGATATTAGGTTATTTCATAATTCGGGTTTGGCCCGTTAAGTCTAGGATTAGGGTTAGGGTTAGGTCCAGTATTTTATCTTTTTTTAAAGTGATGTACTCCCGCAGTATTATTCAAGCAATAAATCAAATACTTGATTTATAGCTTGAATAATACATTTGATTTATTGCTTGACTAATACTCGGGGAGTACATCACTTAAATAGATAAAATATTGGACCTAACCCTAACCCTAGACCTAGCGGGCCAAGCTCAGATTGTGAAATAACCTAATATCATAACTAAATACTAATAAATAAATAAATATTGATATAGATATCGTATCAGTCTTCCTGCGGCAATTTAATAGCTTGTTATGCGGATCTATTGATGATGAAATGTGAATGCATGGACTATGGCAATAATTCTTGTACTGTCGAAGAGATACTAGATTTGACGCACATGTCACCCGAATAGGGGAGAAGAGCCAGTGGGAATTAAGCCTCTGCCGCCTTTTCAAAGATCTTGATTTGGAAGCCAAGCTTAAATTGGTGTCGACCAGACTAGTTGTTCTGCCTGGTTGCCCATTCGGTCGCCGGTGTCCATGGCCGTGGACTTGTGGGTCTCTCTGTCCGCAGAAATGAAGAGAGGAAGATAGAGAGAATGAGTGATGTATTTAATGTCAACTAACGCCGTTAAAATATTCTGATAAGTCTGCTTTCAATCTACACTAATGGACGTGTGGCAATTTCTATGTGGAGTAGAGCACCAGCTTGGTGCTCTTTTAGAGCATCTCCAACCATGTCGCATTTCCCCTCCCCCTACCTCCCCCTCCTCTCCACCAAAATACTACTGGTAGTACTCATCTTCAACCATCCCCCCCACCTAATTAGGTTTGTTTTTAAAATATATTTAATGATTTAAAATAAATTATTTAGTGATAAAAATAAATTTGAAATATTATATTAATATAAATATATATTGACAAAAATGTTCAAGTATCGAAGAAAATATTATTTACAGTTTTATAACAAAAGATAATAATTAAAATATATTAATTGTAATTAAAAATGCATATTATAATAATAAATAAGTATTAATTGTAATTAACATATTCCAAAATTGGATTAATTAGCTATAATGGACGGGGGAGGGGGATGTTAGGGGGGAAATGTAACCAAACCATCCCCCACCTATGCCTAAATTCTCCCCCCACCTTCCCCGTCTCCCTCCCCCCTCATGGTTGGACATGATCCGTATTTTTATAGGGTTTTGCCCCTCCCCCCTCATGGTTGGAGATGATCTTACAGCACCAAAGAGTTTCTCCCAAGTTGGGACATTTTTTTTATGACGTGGGAACCCGCAGCCACTACCCTTCGGGTGCGCACTGGGTAAACCCCCGCTCTACCTGCAAACCACACTAGAGAGGCAAACCAGCCTGAGAAAACCTGGGCTGACAGGCTCGCAATTGAGAAGGCCTTGGGTTGCCCCAAGGTTGAACTCAAGACCTCAAGACAAATGCCCCCAAATTTTTAGGAATGCTCGCCTGACCAACTCAACTACACAGTCCAGGGGCGGATCCAAGATTTCACTTGAGTGGGGGGGCTAAATTCTAATGTGAGAAATTATAATGAATAAACTCAAGTAATTGAGGCTTTTGTATAATTTCAGTGGGGGCTAAGTTGTATATAATTTATAAATTATGTGCTGAAATTGTAATTTTTGAAAAGTGAGTGGGGGCTATAATTATGTGGTGAAATTGTAATTTTTGAAAAGGGAGAGTTGCTTTCCCTTCCCCTCTGTTTCTTGGTGCTTGTCTTTTGTTTCTTTTCGAGTTCTAGTGCTGCAGTCAGTTCGTTGATTCTCGAGGTAGAGATGGTCGTGTCCCTTCCTCTTTGTAAAAGCAGTGGTACTGTCTCAAATACTACTACTAGTACTAGTACCATCAGCTTCTCTCTTTTTTCATATCTCCCACCTTTAGAGAAAACACAACGACTGGCCAACGAGGAGGACTCATTGTCTCTCTCGCGCACTAGGAAAACCCACGGCGGCAGCAGTCTCCAAAAGTCGGGACATTTAACATAGGTATGTGAGTTTTTAACTGATTTTGCTTTTCTGCGAATTCAAATTTATGTCCAATATTTGCAGAATCTAGTTAAGCTTGTCCCGAAATTGGTCACTCAACTGCAATCCGAATCGGGTGCGCATTGGGTAAACCCCCGCTCTAGTGCAATAGCCTGCAAACAACACTAGAGAGGCAAACCAGCCTGAGAAAACCCGGGCTGACAGGCTCGCAGTTGAGAAGGCCAATAGGCTGCCCTTGCGTTGCCCCAAGGTTTGAACTCAAGACCACAAGGAAAATGCCCCAAAGTCTTAAAAATGCTGAGCCGACCATCTCAACTACATCCCGAAGGGTTTGTTCATATTGATCATACTATATGCTGACAAAGCTTTTCATAATTTGGAGATTAAATCGAGGCGCTTCTATTTTACATTTTACGAAACTCCATTGCACGATAACTCCATCAATTATGTGTATCTATTTGTTATTTTTTATTGATATTTTTTACCAGAATCAGGTTGAACCTTGGACCTCATGCAGGGGCTGCTCTACCACTTGAGCTACCACCCTAGTTGCTCTGTATTTGTTTATTTTTGTGAGTGAATATTTTGAACAGACTAAATTCTAACATACCAATTTTTTTAACTTAATTTAATTCGATTAATTTACTTTCTGATATATTTATTTCTTCATTTTATTTTTGGAAGCAGTCAGTATTACTATGGGTAGAGTTTCTTACAAAACACAAAGTTATTCTTACCAATGAAGTTTCACAAATGAAGTTTGTGGCATTGTAAGAATAACTTTTTACATTGGTAAGACTGACTCCAGCAGAGGGGTGAGGAAGCACCCAAGCGCCTGTTTAGCAGCTTCAATAGCAAGGGGGGAGGGAAGCACCGCCTGCTAATTTGGCATGGAAGGGGGAGGGGAGGGGAGGTGGAGGCCGTGGTCTTGCACCGGTCCCACGTCTGGTGAGGGTTTTTTTTGTATTTTTTTTCTTTTTAATAAAATTATGGTTTTGACAAATTGAAAGATTCTATTAAAATATAATAAGAGGGGTGGGGGAGGTCCTGCACTATTTTAGAACAAATGGCATATTTATAAATATTAAGGTTAATTATGATTGAAAGTGGTGGGTCAGGTGGGGATGGGGGAGTACCACTGCTGGACTCAGTCTAAGAATCATTATCTATAACAATTATAAGTGTGGCAAAAATTTAGTGGGGTCAAATGAGTAAGAAAAACCTTTTAAATCATATTCAAGTCTTTTTAGTATATTTCTCAAATTATTTTATTTTTTATTTATTTATTTTCTTAGGACACCTTAAAACTAGAGTCTTCTCTGGTGATACCAAATGTCGACTTATGAGGATTGTGATTCAGATGACGGTAAGGATCATGTGCTTTCAAGCTACATCGACGAATTCCTTGAATCCATCGAACTAATAGCTGATCCACGATCAAGAAAGTGGCGCTGCCCATTATGCAGGGGTCGCAGAACCAATTACCAGGTGCAGTCCTTATTGCAGCATGCTAAATCGATTCTAAACTCCAAATATATCAAGGCCCATCGAAGACTTGCGATATCTCTTGAAGTAAAGCTTGGGTCATTATTTGAAGAGAGAGGATAAGAGTTTTATATTAATGGTTTTGTTAACTGGGATTGAACACGGACCTCATGGTGGGGCTTCCAACGTATGTTTCTTTTTTAGACTCCTTTTTTAAGTAATTTTCTAGAGAGTTTAACTGGTACCTCTCTATTTTCGTTGTATTTGGACTGTGATAGTCCTTCTGGTGCCAAATGAAGCTCATACACAGCATTTTCTTGCATGCCTAAGACCAACTCCAATGGTGGAGGTCTCCTCCCCCCTGTCCCCACTATTTAACTTCTTAATATTTACAAGACTGTCATCTACCCTCCAACAGTGGAAGTCTTCCCAACTACCACCACCCACACCATCATTTATTATTGGGTCACTGACATAAAAACTACCTAGACTATTATATTTTTGAAGAATTTAAAAAAATAATTACATTTGTGACACAAATCCCTCAGCACTTTTAATTTTTCACACCAACCCCCTACAGTTTACTATTCTGTGACACTTAACCCAAAAACGGTAACGCCGTTGAGGAATTGGACAGAACAAAGTCACTTGATGAACTCATGCTTTTTGTTTAACAGATTAAACAAAAAAGAAATTGGCAGTAGACTTTCCTACAATTTCTCCAAACTCTTGCTTTTTGTTTATACTGTACTTCTTTTTGTATTGAAAATTTGGTTTATTTTGTGGCAAAAAAAAAACATATTTTCCTCCGTCTTCTACTTACCTTTCTCAATAAGTTTCACGGAAATGCTAAGGAAACTCTGTTTATGCACTCTCTTTAGAAACTCTCCACTATATTGCGCCATGTGTTCTTATTTTCTCTCACTAAAATAACTTATTCCTAATTAATGGTACCAGAGAGTGAGGGAGATTATTTATGTTAGTATTTTTTATTTGACCACATTTTGAAATCTAATTAATGTACTATGCCATTGGATCCAATACTTGCAGGCTGCAGCTACCACCCCCTATCAATAATCTCGAGTATATCAGTTTGTTAGATTATCACAAGGTAACTAAAAAGAGAAAAAAGGAGAGAACTTGTATATACTTTTGATGGATATCTACTTGGCACAAACCTTGTTACTTCATAAGCTATTCAAAATTTAGTTAAAATTAAATTGGAACGAATTGTTGTTACTTTTCTCAGATATGTGAAGTAGTTTAGTTTTCCGGGCTTATTCATTGGTACATAAGTTGTTAGAACTTTTACTAAACACTAGTGATATAAAAAAGTGTGCATTAAAAAAAGTGTATGCACCTAACCAAAATTGTTCATGCTTATACGGGTGAAAAGTTTGACGTTAAATATCAGTACTTAAACTTTATCTACTCATAAATAAAACCTGATTCGTTTCTAAAAAAAATAAACCTGATTCCAAATTATTTACGTATAAGAAAAATGCTCTCTTCAGATGAATGATCATAAATAATTATGGTTATAGGATAAAATAACGGTTAATGCTAGCTCATGTCCTATAATAACAAAGAATTCATATAGTTGTTGAGTCAAAAACCAAAAACCAATACATTTTACTCATGTCCGATTACACAGGAATTGCTATTCGTTTAACATCTTGATTACAAAGTTCAATACATGTGAGAACATTTATGAACTTCCACTGAAACGCACACATCAATTCCGTGCAAAATATTTCCGCACATAAACCCCATGAAGAAAGTATAGCAGCAAACAATATTATATTTATTGCAATGAGACTATACTTACTGAATGTATAAATTTCATTATCTAATATACATAAGATAATCCTCGAGAACAAAGAAATGATAGAAAATAAAATTCTGACAGGAAAGTAACAAAAACAAATCATGTTAGTACTTGAGGTGTTGGAGCTCTATAAAGTGGCTCCTGTGCAGGTACGGCCACATTGTTCAGTGCTCAAAAATCTTTGTAGATACAAACAAACACGACCTAACACCCTCCCCGGGGGGAACGACAACCCCAACATTGTGGATCAATCACTTTGAGAACGTGAGAAATTTCTTACTTGTCAGAACTCTATGGGAAAAGTTCTGCAAACGTCTTCCAGAATGGGAATGATTGATGAGATCCGGCACTTGAAAAGACCAAAAATTATTCATAAGCATGTCAATAACATCCGAAGCCTCCAGATATTTTCAATTTGGTGCTTGCAATTGCAACAGAAAAGCCGTCTGCTAATCGGTCGGTCATTTATCGAATCGCTAGGGTTGCAACAGGATGCAATTGTTCTAAGCGGTTTGGTGAAGATGTACTCAAAAGTATTAGAAATACTCCTTCATTAGGAACACGGAACACCCTTAAGGTGTGGAACGTTCGCCTCTACAAAACGTCTGAACAATGAGATTCTTTTCTTTTACTAAGAGCATGTTTGGTTCCAGCTTAAAATCTCAATAATCTGATGAAAATAATGTTGAGTGAATAAGCTGGCTGAAATTATATAATCTGAAAACTGTTTGGCATGAGCTGATAACCTGAATTAAAATTTAAGTGCATTTGGCAAGATTTGTAGCTTTTATAATTGAAATTACAGTGTAGTCCTTAAAATCTCATTATTTTTGTTGTATAAAAATTGGGATATAAGGTATTATACACACATGTAATTAACTAGGATGGGCAAGTTTATATTTCGTATTGGAATGTTGAGAGTTGAAAAAATCGAGGAATCTGCAGATTAACTAATCTGCAAATTTTCTAGCAGATTAAATTTTAATCTACCTTAAAACCTTGAAAAATCTACCAATTAAACAGAATTAAGTTATATGGCATATTTCAATCTCAAAATGAGATTTTAATCTGAACCAAAGAGGCACTAAAGGTTGAGACCTTTTTGCGGCAGGATTTCTTCTATAAATCGATTTTTTTAGTAATTAAGGCATAGGGGCAAAACGGGTATTAGATGTTAGGAACTTAGCATCATCTAAACCCCCTACAAATCTACCTTGAAAAAGTACCAGTATTTTGGGGGAGGGGGAGGGGTGGGGGAGATTGGTGGGCCCGTGGAGGCAGGGGGAGGGGGAGGTGGGGGGAAAGCGACATGGTTGGAAATGCTCTTAGAGTTTCTTCCCATGGTTGGAAATGCTCTTAGAGTTTTTTTTATTCTCTCTCTCTAGTTTTCTCTCCACTCTCTCTCTAGAAGAAAAGTCGCGTGTTATGTGTTTGGCTTGCTGCTGCCGCCTCCTGCGGCAGCGGCCGGTCTTTTTTAGTTTTGGATCTGGGTTGCAAGAAGCATCAGGAGGACTTGGGCAAGGGCGAAGCTTTTCTGGCGGTGGTTATGGCGGCGGTCATGGTTAAGAGGTTGGTCTCCGGTCATTCCTGTGGTTCCTCTTCCGAAGCCTCTGCGTCACGGCATAGCTTCAACTGGGTCTCGATCTCTCTTCTTGACGTCGATTGAAACTCAAGATCCATGTTTTGGGCTTTTTGTTTTCTTTTCCTTGTTTTCTAGTTTTAGTGCCATTCCATGGCTTCTTAGTGCCCTTGTGGGCGTTTTTGTCTCACTTTTTCGCTTGAATCTGGTGCGGGGGACTCAGTTTTGAGGAAAAATGTTGAGTTGCGTTCGTTTGAAATCGTGGGCTTAGATGGCTTTGGGTTCGACATTTGTCGGTTGCCGGCGTGTTCTTGTTTCTCCGGTGCACTCTATGTTTTTTCTGATCTGAATAACTCCAATAGTCAGCCTTGATGGAGATACCAAGATCAACAACATCATGCATGAACATGTTTCAAGACCTTCATTGGGAACAAATTCGTTGTAGTGGTGTGTTTACCAATTCTTTTATTTCAAGCTCTTTTTCCGAGCTGTTCTTATTCAGAGATGGTGGTGTTGTACCTCTCTGTTTCTTTGTACTAGACTGTGATAGTCCTTTTTTCGTGAATGAATGAAAGCTACAATTCCCCCGGAATAAAACAAATCTACCTTGAAAAATCTACCAACCAAATAGAATTAAGTTATATGGCAGATTTTAATCTCAAAATGAGATTTTAATATGAACCAAACAAGCACTAAAGTTAGGGATATTTTTGTCGTAGGATATCTTGTGTAAATCGATTTTTTTAGTAATTAAGGAATAGGGGCAAAATGGTTATTATACTTTTTGAACTTTTAAGTCAAACTTTTAGTTGTTGTGAAAAAGTTCGTGATATAGAAGTTCATGAAAAAAATGCATGTGTTTGGTGAAAAAAGTTATGATGTTAAAAAGTTAGTGATGCAACACTTTTGTTTGTTAGTGAAAATTACCACTTTATATTTTTATTATTTACTAATAAAATAATGATAAGTCTAATTAGATGTCGTAGTATGTTAATACAAAAAAAGGTAGGGGTAAAATTAATCATTTTTATTTTTGAAGAAGAAAAAAGTCCAAAAAAAAACTCGTGAAACCAACTTTTTTTAGAATTGAGTTTTACACCACAAAGCCAAGAGCCAAGAGCCAAAATCTGACACAGAAAAAGTAATTACCAAATCTTTCAGAAAAACCAAAACAAATTAAAAGTCCAAAGTGGATTAAAAGTGGAAATAAGTCATACCAAACCCACCTGAGTGGTTACACTTCTATATATAAGGTAAGACAATGGGAGGAGGGTATAAGGAGGGTGTTCCAGAATGACAAAATTACCCCATATATGCGGGTGTGTGTGTGTATAAATATATATATATATATATATGTATATCTGTACATAAATACATATATATATATATATATTCTCTAAAAAAAATACACAGATATATATATCTATATGTTTATATAATATACATGTATATATATGTAATTTATGTATATATATATTATATGAATGTATGCATAATATGTATGCATATCTATAAATATATATCTGTATATGCATATAATGATATACATATACATATATATGTATATATATAAGATATATATATATATACATATACGTATATGTATAAATATGACGGCGGGTTAAACAACCAAGCGAGGGATTACAGCGGAATCAACAAATGAAAAGGAAAATAACTAGGGCATGAAGCTCTCTAGAGTTCTGAATAATTTCAGTAATCAAAGTCTGACCAGAAATTTACCCACAAGCCGGGTATAAATAGCTTAAAAGACTAATATCAAAATATGGTAAAAATTCTAAAATTAACGCTAATGATAATTCTAACCTAATAAAAAACTCAGCAAAAAGATCCACCCAAATTGGGTTAAAATTAACATCCTAATTAATGAAAGAAATGACTGAAAATATAAAACTGGCGATTTCGACCTTTAAATGACCGAATTTGACCAAATCAGGGTGCAGCCCGTGAATTTTCACGGGTTCTTTTTCGAATGTCGTTTCCACTCTAAATAATGTAGGATTTTGCCCGAATCCGACATCCTTCAATTCTGCCCCTGATTCTGCGTTTTCCCCGAAACTGTTTTTCTGAAGCTGTCGGATATTCCTTCGAAAGTCTTCCTGCATCCAAATAAATGCATATATACAGATATATATATATATATATATGTATAATATATATACATATATATTCTACACATACACACACACACACATATATATATATATATATATATGTATATATACATACTTATTATATGTATTCATAATATGTATGTATATATACATATACATATAATATACATAATATATATATACACATGTATTTGTATATATACATATACATATTATTTGGATCTGGGTTGCAAGAATGGTCAGGAGGACTTGGCAAGGGCGAAGCTTTTCCGGCGGTGGTTATGGCGGTGGTCATGGCGAAGAGGTTGGTCTCTGGTCATTCCCGTGGTTCCTCTTCCGAAGCCTCATCGTCACAGCTTAGCTTCAACTGGGTCTCGATCTCTCTTCTTGATGTCGATTGAAACTCAAGATCCATGTTTTGGGCTTTTTGATTTCTTTTTCTTGTTTTTCTAGTTTTTAGTGCCATTCCATGGCTTCTTAGTGCCCTTGTGGGCATTTTTGTCTCAGTTTTTTGCTTGAATCTGGTGCGGGGGACTCAGTTTTGAGGAAAAATGTTGAGTTGCGTTCGTTTGAAATCGTGGGCTTAGATGGCTTTGGGTTCGACATTTTCCGGATGCCGGCATGTTCTTGTTTCTCCGGTGAACTCTGTTGGAATAGATGCCCTAGAGGCAATCGTAGATTTAGTATGAACAATGTTTTGGCTAGAATATTCATTTATTATTTATGGCGATATTTAATATAATGAAGTCCTTAGATAAATTGTGTTATTCATCTTAAATATCCCTAGTCAATTATATTGATTAATAGGACAATCAAATATAGACTAGTATGTGGGTAGATTGATATGGAGATATCAAGTCTAACACATGGGTATGCATTAGGAGTAATGTCATACTGGATTGACCCACGACGAAAAGGATACATTAGATTATGTGAAGTCACAATCGCTTTTCGTAGTGCTAATATTATTGCAATCCTTGGACTTGAAATCACTAGATACTCTAGTTGTGAAATATTGCGCTTTGATGTTATCAAACGTTACACCGTAACTGGGTAATCATAAAGGTGACTTTCGGGCGTGATAGGAAGCAAGCTTAGAGATCGTAGTGATGTAGATAGGATTTGTCCCTCCCACATAATGGGGGTAAATATCCACGGCCACTCGAGGGATGAGGCTTATTGAATGTCTGGCCAGACTCAGATAAATTAATATATAGATATTAATGTTATCTGCAAGCATAAGCATATTCCCAGGATCGAGGAACTATGGATTGGATATACGAGTGTGACTATTTATGTCTCGTGTCCAATCCGGATATGGAGACAAAGGGATAATGCAATATGACATATTGGGCACAAAGGTTTGTCGGGATCACTGACTATTTCTATTGGTTGGGTTGCATGGATGTGTTGCTAGACACCGCTCCATGTTAGTAATAGTTACTACCAACTATATAGAAACCTATGGGGTCACACGTCAAATAGAGTAGAGCTAGATTTGGGATTAATTAATATGGATTAATTAATAGAAGGATCATTGTGCAACACCTTGCAAACTTAGTAGGACTAATTTGCAAGGAAGGGAATAATTCTAGTTCATCTAGAATTAGGAAACTCTTTTATGGAAACAACAAGGAGTTGTTGGAGTATATAAAGGAGGCTCTAGCTTCCTTCCCACAACATGAGTTATTATTAGACTTAACACATAAAGAGTGGGAGAGAGCAAAAAGAGAGAGCAAGACAAAAGAGCTAGGGCCGAAACCCTAGCCCTCCCGTCCGCCCCTCTACCCGACGGCAAGGAGAGGCCGCCCCCTCCCTTGTGCCTTGGTGATTTGTTGCTTTGATCTTCATCCCTCTTCCTCCGGGTTCAAGCTAGCACTTGTGGAGAAGGAAGAATCTAGATCTCACCTCTAGACGTGGATCAACCGTAGAGACGAGGACATCATTCTTCGTGTGATCTCACAAATCAAAAGGTACACATCTTCTATGACCTTAATCATGTTATGATGTCTCTTCCTGTGATCCTTGGTGGGCTTTGAGTAGGATTAATTTTTGTTATTCCGCTGCGTTACCTACGTCAAAACCCAACAGTGGTATCAGAGCCACAGGTCGTAGAGCATAACATGATATTATGTGTTTACGATTTCAGTTCATACACCGTATTATTGTTTATTACGCGAAAACTGAAAAATTGGCATAGTAGATGCAATATTGAATTTGATTCAATCAAACAAGACCCAATTTAACATTGGATGTTAGAATTGGTGAGTTTAATCACATAGGATGTGAATAATTGGGTTCTTGAAAAATTAGGGTTCATGGGCACATGATTGAAAAGGGGTTTTCAATTATGGAAACAAAATTATGGAAATAAATCCATATGGAAACAACCTTGCTTGGGAAACAAGGAAGGATGAAGGGGACTAGGGCCGAAACCCTAGCCGCCCGCCCCTCCCTTGCGCGCCAAGCAAGGCCGCGGCCCCCTTAGGCGTGCGGCGGTCCTAGGGTTCGGGCCACTTGTTGGCGTGGACCCTTTGGACCGTTGTGAAACCCTAGTTACCCAATTTCATTAAAATTAAACAAGCGCGTTAAAAATTGGTTTTAACTGTATTATGTGCTTTATTGCATGGTGGATGGATATGGCCTAGGATTGTGGATGTTTATTGTTTTGTGGTTTGGTTTACGGCCTGCGAGCTGATCAAATTAATGTAATAATTAATTAAGTTTTACGGCCTGCGAGTCGTTCTTTTTCTCCTCGACATGTGAGGCTTTTATTATTTATTTATTCTAGATGTTAGGCTAGAATTAGAAATATTTAGATGACAGCCAAGAACATGGAGAAGAAGACCGGAGAACCAAAGGAGCCAAAAGACATCCCTAGGCGCGCAGCTATGGTGGAGCACATGGAGATGAGCTCGGCACTTTAGGGAAATTAGATATTATCATTGGCTTGATAATATCATTAGTCTAGAGGCCATATCCATGCCACGTTTTTTTTATTTTTGTGGATGTTTATTATTCATGCCTTGTTATTTATTTTGTGTGTATGGCGCTACAAGCAAAACAATAACAAGATAATAATAAACAAGGTTGGTCTTTTATTGTGGATGGCCCAATCCAAATAAGTAGACCATGTTGATAAAGATCAACCAAACAAATTAAAAGAAATCCCTCAATTAAATATTGCGCTTTGCCTTCTCTTGCCAAGACACCCTTCATGATCATGGCCTATTAAAATTCGGGCTTGCCAAAGCAAGGCGATTTTAATTTTTCATGATGTGTTGCGGACGACGCAAGCTAGTAATGCGTGTATGTTGAAAGCAAGAGGTTGGACGCAACTAGGCAAGAGTCAAATGAATTGATGAGCTTAGAGGCATGACAATTAGGAGTTATCCAATTGGATAAGGAATAGAAGGAATTTATTCACCTAATTGGACCAAGAGTTGCATGGGATGCAATCGGAATGGTTCCTACCTAAATAACCAATTCTTGGGTGACTTGCCAAAGCAAGCTCAAGAAGAAGTGAAAAAGGGATCTTGGACCCACTAGAAAGTATAAAGATATTTTTCGCTTTAATAGTGAGGGCTATTAATCCGAGAAAAATAGTGGGAGCTATATTTAATGATCTAGCCATTGTTAAATATAGTTAAAATTGTTCAAAATACTAAATTGCATATTTCTCATTTTGTAGAATTCCAAATGGCAAACAACAACGCATCGAATTCATCCCTACGATCTGTCCTTGAGAAGGATAAATGGTCTGGAACAAATTTCCTTGACTGGTACAGAAACTTGAGGATTGTCCTCAAGCAAGAAAAGAAGCTGTACGTCTTGGACACTCCAATTCCAGACCCACCACAAGATGAGTCTCTATTAGCGGAAGTAAGGGCACGTCAGAAACATATTGATGATTCTAATGACGTGACTTGCCTCATGCTTTGTACCATGACTGGTGAGCTTCAGAAGCAACACGAGAACATGGAAGCCTATGATATGATTAGACACTTGAAACAATTGTTTCAGGAACAGGCAAGGCATGAGCGCTATGAGGTGTCTAAAGCGTTGTTCAAAAGCAGTCTTGCAGAAGGGAATCCAGTAGGCCCTCATGTACTCCGAATGATCGGGTACATAGAGAACCTTGAGAGACTGGGGTTCCCACTCGGCCAGGACTTGGCGACTGATCTCGTCTTGCAATCGTTGCCTGACAGTTATAATCAGTTCATTATGAACTATAATATGAATGATATCAACAAGTCTTTGCCAGACCTATTGAACATGCTAAAGACAGCTAAGCAAAGCATCAATAAAGGCAAGGGCAAAGCCATAATGATGGTGCACAAGAAGAAGAGCAAGTCAGTTGCATCTACTTAAAAAGGAAAACGCAAGAAAGTTGCGAAATCCAAGGAAGCCCTAAAGCGTAGTGGATGCGTGGTTAAAGGTGAATGTCACTACTGCAGCGGGCCGGGTCACTGGAGGAGGAATTGCCCTAAATATCTGGAGGATAAGAAGCTTGGAATAGTGATTCCACCACCACCAGGTATTTATGTTATAGACGTCAATCTTTCTATTTCATCATCATGGGTATTAGATACCGGATGTGGTTCTCACATTTGTCGTAATGTGCAGGATTTGAAAAGAAGTAGAAGATCGCGAAAAGGGGAGATAGACTTGCGCGTCGGGAATGGGGCAAAGGTTGCTGCATTAGCTGTAGGCGTTTATGAGCTATCTTTGCCTTCTGGACTTATTTTAGAATTAGACAATTTCTTTTATGTGCCTGCTATGAGCAGAAACATTATTTTCGTTTCTTGTTTGGACGAGAAAGGTTTTTCTATTTCAATAAAGGACAAGTGTTGCTCCATTTATTTTGATAGTATGCACTATTGTAGTGCGCATTTGTCTAATGGATTGTATATCCTTGATCTAAATAATCCAATCTATAACATAAATACTAAAAGGATTAAAACTAATGATTTAAATCTTACATATCTATGGCACCGTCGTTTAGGCCATATAAATGAGAAACGCATATCTAGACTCCATAAGGATGGACTTCTAGACTCATTTGATTTGGAATCATATGAGACACGTGAATCTTGTTTATTAGGAAAAATGACAAAGTCCCCTTTCAATAAGAAAGGAGACCGGACTAGTGAGTTATTGGCACTCATACATACTGATGTATGCGGACCATTCCCCACGCCTGCCAGAGGTGGTTATACCTACTTCATCACATTTACTGATGATTTCAGTAGATATGGATTTGTATACCTTATGAAGGCCAAATCCGAATCCTTTGAATTGTTCAAAGAATTCAAGAGTGAAGTAGAGAAGCAACTTGGCAAGAGTATTAAAGCCCTACGATCGGATCGTGGAGGAGAATACTTAAGCCAAGAGTTTGATGAGTATCTTAGAGAGTGTGGGATAGTATCCCAGCTCACTCCACCCGGAACACCACAATGGAATGGTGTATCTGAGAGGAGGAATCGCACTCTATTAGATATGGTGCGATCTATGATGTCTCAAACAGATCTTCCGATATCCTTTTGGGGACATGCTCTAATGACGGCAGCTTTTACCATTAACCGTGTTCCATCCAAATCGGTCATGAAGACGCCATATGAGATATGGACTGGGAGGCGTCCCATAGTGTCGTTTATGAAGATTCGGGGCTGCGACGTCTATGTAAAGCGTTTACAAACAGACAAGCTCGGGCCTAAAGCGGATAAGTGCAAGTTTGTGGGATATCCTAAAGAGACTAAAGGATATTACTTCTATAACCCTACCGAGAACAAAGTGTTCGTTGCTCGGACCGGCGTGTTTCTAGAAAGAGAATTGGTCTCTAAAGAAGCAAGTGGGAGGGTTGTAGAACTTGAAGAAATTCATGAACCACAAACCAATGAACCAATAATGGAACATGAACAGGAACCACAAGAAGTTGTGGAAGAACCTGTTCAGGTAACACAGGAACTCCGTAGATCAGGAAGAGTGCGTCATGAGCCAGAGAGGTATGGACTTCTCGTGACTGAGCCCGATGACGTACCACTCATGGATGATGAGCCTGCAAACTATGGAGAAGCCATGAGTGGCCCAGACTCTAAGAAGTGGCTAGAAGCCATGAGATCCGAAATGGATTCCATGTACACCAACAAAGTATGGACTTTGGTGGAACCACCCGAAGGGGCTCGACCCATAGGGTGCAAGTGGGTCTTCAAGAAGAAGACCGACATGGATGGCAAGGTAGTTGCCTATAAGGGGCGATTGGTGGCCAAAGGTTATAGATAGATTCATGGTATTGAATATGATGAGACCTTTTCACCAGTCGCCATGACTAAATCCATTCGAATCTTACTTGCTATTGCAGCATACTACGACTATGAGATTTGGCAAATGGATGTCAAAACAGCGTTCCTCTATGGGAACCTCCTTGAGGATGTGTACATGACACAACCAGAGGGTTTTGAGGATCCAGAGAATGCCAATAAAGTCTGTAAGCTGCAAAGATCCATTTATGGATTAAAGCAAGCTTCTAGGAGCTGGAATCGACGTTTTGATGACGCGGTCAAAGAGTTTGGCTTCATCAAGAACGAAGATGAGCCTTGTGTTTACAAGAAGGTTTGTGGGAGCTCTATAGTATTTCTGGTCTTGTATGTGGATGACATACTAATCATTGGCGATGATATTCCTACTCTGCAATCTGTTAAAGATTGGCTAGGAAAGTGCTTTGCGATGAAAGACTTAGGAGACGCGGCCTATATACTTGGTATAAAGATCTATAGAGATAGATCTAAAAGGTTGCTTGGCCTAAGTCAGAGTACATATATTGACAAGGTGTTGAAGAGGTTCAACATGCAAGATTCCAAGAAGGGATTCTTGCCCATGTCACATGGAGTCATTCTTTCCAAGAATGACTGTCCCTCCAACGAGATGGAGAAGGACCGCATGAGCAGGATACCCTATGCTTCGGCCATAGGATCCATCATGTACGCCATGCTATGTACTAGACCAGACGTATCATACGCGTTGAGTATGGTGAGCAGATATCAGTCAAATCCGGGTGAGAGTCACTGGATTGCTGTCAAGAACATCCTAAAGTACTTGAGAAGAACTAAGGATGTATTCTTGATATTTGGAGGAATGGAAGAGCTAAGTGTAAAGGGTTACACTGACGCAAGCTTCCAAACCGACAAGGATGATTACAGATCGCAGTCTGGATACGTGTTTTGCCTGAATGGAGGAGCTGTGAGCTGGAAGAGTTCCAAGCAAGGCACAGTTGCTGATTCTACAACAGAAGCTGAGTACATTGCTGCTGCGGAAGCGGCTAAAGAGGCAGTATGGATAAAGAAGTTTATCACTGAGCCCGGTGTGGTCCCCAGCATAGTGGATCCCGTAGAGTTGTACTGTGACAACTCTGGGGCAATCGCACAGGAAAAGGAACCAAGATCGCACCAAAAGTCAAAGCATGCACTTAGGAGATTCCATCTTATTCGTGATATGATCGATCGAGGAGATGTGAAGATATGCAACATTCCGACAGATGACAACGTGTCAGATCCGCTCACGAAACCTCTTGCGCAGCGAAAGCATGAAGGGCACGCCAGATCTATAGGCATACGAGATGCGCCAGATTGGCTCTAGTGCAAGTGGGAGACTGTTGGAATAGATGCCCTAGAGGCAATCGTAGATTTAGTATGAACAATGTTTTGGCTAGAATATTCATTTATTATTTATGGCGATATTTAATATAATGAAGTCCTTAGATAAATTGTGTTATTCATCTTAAATATCCCTAGTCAATTATATTGATTAATAGGACAATCAAATATAGACTAGTATGTGGGTAGATTGATATGGAGATATCAAGTCTAACACATGGGTATGCATTAGGAGTAATGTCATACTGGATTGACCCACGACGAAAAGGATACATTAGATTATGTGAAGTCACAATCGCTTTTCGTAGTGCTAATATTATTGCAATCCTTGGACTTGAAATCACTAGATACTCTAGTTGTGAAATATTGCGCTTTGATGTTATCAAACGTTACACCGTAACTGGGTAATCATAAAGGTGACTTTCGGGCGTGATAGGAAGCAAGCTTAGAGATCGTAGTGATGTAGATAGGATTTGTCCCTCCCACATAATGGGGGTAAATATCCACGACCACTCGAGGGATGAGGCTTATTGAATGTCTGGCCAGACTCAGATAAATTAATATATAGATATTAATGTTATCTGCAAGCATAAGCATATTCCCAGGATCGAGGAACTATGGATTGGATATACGAGTGTGACTATTTATGTCTCGTGTCCAATCCGGATATGGAGACAAAGGGATAATGCAATATGACATATTGGGCACAAAGGTTTGTCGGGATCACTGACTATTTCTATTGGTTGGGTTGCATGGATGTGTTGCTAGACACCGCTCCATGTTAGTAATAGTTACTACCAACTATATAGAAACCTATGGGGTCACACGTAAAATAGAGTAGAGCTAGATTTGGGATTAATTAATATGGATTAATTAATAGAAGGATCATTGTGCAACACCTTGCAAACTTAGTAGGACTAATTTGCAAGGAAGGGAATAATTCTAGTTCATCTAGAATTAGGAAACTCTTTTATGGAAACAACAAGGAGTTGTTGGAGTATATAAAGGAGGCTCTAGCTTCCTTCCCACAACATGAGTTATTATTAGACATAACACATAAAGAGTGGGAGAGAGCAAAAAGAGAGAGCAAGACAAAAGAGCTAGGGCCGAAACCCTAGCCCTCCCGTCCGCCCTCTACCCGACGGCAAGGAGAGGCCGCCCCCTCCCTTGTGCCTTGGTGATTTGTTGCTTTGATCTTCATCCCTCTTCCTCCGGGTTCAAGCTAGCACTTGTGGAGAAGGAAGAATCTTGATCTCACCTCTAGACGTGGATCAACCGTAGAGACGAGGACATCATTCTTCGTGTGATCTCACAAATCAAAAGGTACACATCTTCTATGACCTTAATCATGTTATGATGTCTCTTCCTGTGATCCTTGGTGGGCTTTGAGTAGGATTAATTTTTGTTATTCCGCTGCGTTACCTACGTCAAAACCCAACAGCTATGTTTTTTCTGATCTGAAGAATTCGAATAGTCAGCCTTGATGGAGATACCAAGATCAATAACACCATGCTTGAACATTTTTCAAGACCTTCATTGGGAACAACTTCGTTGTAGTGGTGTTTACCAAGGTTTTATGTATTTATTTCAAGCTCTTTTTCTGAGCTGTTCTTATTCAGAGATGGTGGTGTGGTACATCTCTGTTTCTATGTACTGGACTGTGATAGTCCTTTTTTCGTGAATGAATGAATGCTACTGTTGATGTCGATAATTCCAAGTATAGGATATCGCTACAAGTAGTACCCGAGTAAGAACGGGGTCGATTTCCACAAGGATTGGGAAAGAGAATAAACACTCTAAGCCAACTAATAAACTACTAAGCAACTAACTAAATTGACAAAACGAGTTTCTCAAAGGCTTTAGAGCTAGCCAGGCTTTGAATCCACCACTCAAGTGATGGAGTAAGAGTTTGCTGATATTGCTAGAGCAAATGAATAAGAAATAAAACAAACAACTACTAACACTATTACTAGTACGATTCAAACGAGTTTTTCAATAAGAGAGTAAGTTGGGTCAATCGATTCCAATAGAGGCCTTGTGTGTGAGCATCAACACCCAAGGTTTATGTCAAAGGAAAGCATGGATTATGTAGTAAGAGGATTTTTCTAGCTCTTGTATTCAAGAGTGAAATGAAAAATCGAGTTATGTCAAGCATCTTTCATATGTAAACGAGAGCGTTTCCATATGAAAGATCAAGCCACAATTTGGATTTGAAATTCAACACTTGAATACTACAAATTCGACATCCAACTTATAAGATTAGAAGAACAATTGAATTTCTCACACACAAGTCATCTATCTTCATCAATCAACCCAACAAGTAGCTTAGTTGTTCATATTCAAGAGCAAGACACAAGAATCAAGAGCATTCATGAAGATATCCATTATATTCAAGC
Organism: Linanthus parryae; assembly: GCA_023055425.1. Lineage (NCBI taxonomy): Eukaryota > Viridiplantae > Streptophyta > Magnoliopsida > Ericales > Polemoniaceae > Linanthus > Linanthus parryae. The sequence continues at coordinate 25,703,523 of JALGPY010000004.1, read as the reverse complement.
TCAAATACTCTTCAATTCAACCAAATAACACAAACTTGCTACCAAATGATGAACAAACTACTAGAATTCGATTCAAGCTACTCTTTAACCAATCTAACAGCAGCTAACAACCCAGAAATCTAACTTAACAGCAGCTAAACAACTCAGAGATTGAAGCTAACTGCTGCTGCAATCACAAACTAAAAACAGAGCCAAAAACAGTGCTCAAAAACAGAGCAAAACGAACCCAGAGCAAACCCTGAACGAACCCTCTCTCCCTTGGTTTTTGCTGGCTCCGTAATAGCTCAGGACGAGATCGGATTCACCAGAAAAAACCCATAAATCGGAAAGTGCCGAGAGAGAAGAGAGAGAGACAGAGGTTCGGCTAAGCCAAAGCGTGGGTCAGAGGTGCTTCTTCATTTCTTCAATTCATCTTATATAGACTTGTATTTGAGCTTCCTTGGCCTCCAAGAATGTATCCCCACCCTCCACTTCATCTCAGAGCTCCTCCTTCGTTGATCTTCAGAAGCTTCACGAACCCTAGTAGATTTAGGGCTTTTCTCTTCGATTCTTGGTGGGCCACATTGAGGGTATCAGGAGATAGAGTGTGGGCTGGGGATCAATTTGGTACCGAATTCAAGTGATTTTTTGGTGATTTGGGGGTCCAACGGGGCTGCTAAGAAGCTTCGTCGAAGCTTGTTTGAACAACAATGGCTTCTGGGTTCGTCTCTCACGTCGGGGAGAGAGAAGAAAGAAACGACGCGTCTTCAGTGCTGCTTTTCCGAAGGAGCAATTCGGCCCCCTCTAGTTTGACGTAATGTTTTAAAATACCCCCGCCCTTCTTTAAAACATTTGGAAAAAATGCAATTCCACCCCGATTCCGTTAAGAGCCCTTCAAAATAGCCATTAAAAGGTTAGGAACTTGCACTTAAGCCCCACTTCCGTTAAAAACTTATCTTCTTGGCCCTTGACCTTCACTTTTGACTTCTAGATCTTCAAAAATGGCCCCAATTCTTCTATTGTCTTCTCAATAGGCCCTTAAATCTTCAACTATTCTTCAAATTAGGTCCTCCAAGTCCCTTCTTCATGGCTCTTGAGCCGCAAATCCTCTTCAAATTCATCGTTTAAGCTCCTCCTAGCTAGCCTCTTGCGTTTTAAAGCACGTCTTCACCTACAAAATTAGGTAAAAACAACCAAAACTACGAAAACAAGCATAAGTCTAGAAAGAGAGATAAAATAGATAAATTACACATATTAGCAAGTTATGAAGAGTTTGTTAACATACTAAAGTATGCAATTTCAATTCATCAACAACTACAATTCCCCCGAAAAAAAATGTCCACTTTCACGCAATGTCAGTCAAAATACGGAGGTTCATCCATGAAAAATAAATACGGAGGTTCACAAGGCACAAAGGAAGAGCGAATGTGCAAACTTGTTCTATGAAATTTCTTTTGTTCAAACTATGAAAAATCAATAAGATGTTGTTCAAACTATATTGGATTGGTCTACAAAGAATTTACAGGATGGAAATATATAGATTTACAGAGAGGTGAAATATGAATTGAAGAGAGATGGACGGGAAGACCGTGAAGAAAGAGAAAGAGTGGAGAGAAAATAAACCGATAAACTCTGATGAAGAGAGAGAGAGAGAGAGAGAGAGAGAGAGAGAGTGGTGTGATGAAATGAAAATGCATTTAAAGAGATATGACGTGGCTTGTTTGGCGCCTCTCCGGTTGATGGAACATATAGCATTGCTCTTTCCAAAAGGTTGAAATACTATTCCACAGTCATTTTCCACTTTCGAATTAATGACACAACACCCAACCATCAAGCCGAAATGAATGTTCTGAAAAAGGCTGAAATGAACAAATACAGTGATGTCGTTAGTGACAAGATAGACCGGACTTCGACAAGGTCTTCCACAACATGGACAGGTGAACAATATATTTATTTTTTTCTCGGAAATGAGTAGACATATTTCTCAGCAAGAAAAATGCTATGCAATCCAACTCTCATGTCCCAACTATCATTTCCTAACTTGACCACCTCTCCAAGACGACCTACCACTATATTAAAAACTAGGGGTTTGCCCGTGCCTGAGGGAACTACCTACAAAACACGTTTCATCAAGTCATGTTCTTATACACTTTTGGTAAGTTAAGAAAATTAATTCGAGAGAGAGGGTAAATTTTCAAGTTGTGGGTAGCCAAATGGGTAGTAAACTACCACTCTGTCCATGCAGTTTCTTCCCATGTTAACTTCTTGACTCGTATTTCGGTCAATTTGACTGGGTAATTTTTATAACAAAACAATGCCATTTTTATATTTTTTTCACCGTGTTATAGAACAACTTTTACTCAACAACACCATGAAAAGATTATCAAAATATTGCATCATTTTGCTATCCTAATCACTGGGATAAAGTGACTCAGTGAATAGTGGTAGAAGTCAAATTGAGAAGAAATAGCAGGGACATAGTGGTACATAGTACGTGGGTGGTAGGTGAGATCTAAGGGTTGGGGCTGATTTAATCCAAAGGCTGAAAAGACCTTTCAAAGTAAAACCATGCTATTTTAAATAATAGATGTTCAAAGTGATTGGTTCATGTTGTTGACGTGTCAATTTGGGACACAGGAGTTAGGATGCCTAGCATTTTAAAAAGTGCTATGCATACTAACTCTCATGTACCAAGCATGTCCCAACTTGACCACCTCTACATCAGGACCTACCACTATATTAAAAATGTTAAAAGTGATTGGTCTTTGTATTTGATATGTCAAGTTGGGAAATTGTTGGGACACAAGAGTTGGGATGCCTAGCATTTCAAAAAATGCTACGTATCCCAACTCTCATGTCCCAACTTGACCACCTCTACAATCAGACCTACCACTATATAAAAATGTTCATAGTGATTGGTTGATTTAGTTTACATGTCAAGTTGGGACATTGTTAAGACATTGGAGTGGGGGATGCATAGCATTTCATCCCAACTCTCATGTCCCAACCATGTTCCAACTTGACCACATCTGCAACAAGACCTACCACTATATTAAAAATGTTCAAAGTGATTTGTTGATGTTGTTCACATGTCAAGTTGGGACATGTTTGGGACATGAGAGTTGGGATGCCTATAATTTCGAAAATTGCAATGCATCCCGACTCTCATGTCCCAACCATGTCCCAACTTGACCACCTCTACAACGTGAACTACTACTTTATTAAAAAAAATTAAAGTGATTGGTTGATTTAATTGACAAGTCAAGTTAGAACATGGTTGGGACGTGAGAGTTCGGATGCCTATCATTTCTCATCTCGAAAACTGCAATACACGTACGTCCTTTTACTTGAACACCCTACTTGTATATCCCATTACAAGTACATACAAGTCAAGTATACTACCAGTATAGGCTGTAGGGTTTTGATTCATGGAACGCGCAAACGGAAGCATAATCAAACAAAAGCCGTGCAAAACCCTCCAAGGATCACAAGTCTAGATGCATAACGATAGTGAAGGTAAGAAATCATAAACACACCTTTGGGTTCTCCTTGATGACTTCAAACGCGAATAGTGTCACGTTCTCTATAGTTTATCCACGCCTAGAGTTGATCCTAGATCTCCCAAACTCCTTGGTGCTAGCCCGGAATAAGAGGAGGGTGAAGGAATCACGCAAAACGAGACAAAAGAGGGGCTTCGGCCCTCTTTTGGCCGACGGGGTGAGGGGGCGGCGGCAAGGGACGGGTTCGGCCCTTGTTGCTTGCTCTCTCTCTCCTTTGTTCTCTCCCACTCTTGTTATGATCACTAATGAGCATAAGTTATGAGGAAGGAAGGAAGGAGGGTCCTTTATATAGTCCAACAACTCCTTGTTAACTACCTAAAGGACTTATTCTAGTCCTACTAGAATTCAATTTAGTCCCTTCCTTGCAAATTAGTCCCTACTAAGTTTGCAAGGGTTTGCAAAGTGATCCTTCTAATTAATTAATCCAATTAATTAATTCCCAAATCTAGTACAACTCTATATAGCGTGTGACCCCATAGGTTCTATCTAGTTGGTAGCAACTATTTGCTAATATGGAGCGGTTTCTAGCAAAACATCCATTCTAGCCAACTAATAGAATAGTCATCTAGACAACCTTGTACAAGTAATTGTCTCATCCCTTTGCCTCCATATCCGGATTGGACACGAGACATACAAGTCACACTCGTATATCCAATCCATAGTTTCTCGATCTATGGGAATAGCCTTATTCGTGCAAATAACATCAATATCCCATATATTGATTTATTTGAGTCTGGCCAGACATTCTATAAGCACTATCCCTCGAGTGGCCTTGGATATTTGCTCCCGTTATGTGGGAGGGGCAAATCCTCTCTACGTCCACTACGATCTCTAAGCTTGCTTCTCATTGTATCCAGTACACGCCTTTATAACTACCCAGTTACGGTGTAGCGTTTAACGCTACCAAGATCACAATGATCCACAACTAGAATATCTAGTGACTTCAAGTCTAAGGATGACAATACCATTGCACCGCGAGAAGCACTTGTGACTCAACATAACATGTATGTAGCCTTCTCGGTGATGGGTCAATCCAGTGCAACATTCCGTAATGCACACCTATGTGTTGGATCGTGATATCTCCATATCAATCCAACCCCATACTAGTCTATGAATGATTGTCCCATTAATCATTATACTTGACTAGGGATATTTAAGATAAACAACACGATTGTAAATCTAAGGACTTCATTATATTAAATATCCAATAAATAATAAATGAATTTTCTAGCCATATACAAATTCATACTAAACTAGATTGCCTCTAGGGCATCTATTCCAACAGTCTCCCACTTGCACTAGAGCCAATCTGGCGCATCTCGTATGCCCATACTCCTAGTGTGCCCTTCATGCTTCCACTGCGTGAGAGGCTTCGTAAGCGGGTCTGACAGATTATCATCTGTAGGAATCTTGCATATCCGAACGTCTCCTCTATCGATAATATCTCGAATCAGATGAAACTTCCTGAGCACGTGCTTGGACTTCTGGTGCGATCTTGGTTCCTTTGATTGCGCGATCGCCCCAGTGTTGTCACAGAACAACTCCACTGGATCCGCAATGCTAGGGACCACACCAAGTTCAGAAACAAACTTTCTGATCCAAACAGCCTCCTTTGCTGCGCCATTTGCAGCAATGTACTCAGCCTCTGTTGTAGAATCAGCTACCGTCTCTTGCTTGGAACTCTTCCAGCTCACCGTTGCTCCATTCAGGCAAAACACATATCCCGACTGTGATCTAAAGTCATCTCTGTCGGTTTGGAAGCTTGCATCAGTGTAACCCTTTACACGCAACTCTTCCTCACCGCCAAACATCAAGAAAGCATCCTTAGTTCTTCTCAAGTACTTTAGGATGTTCTTGACAGCAATCCAGTGACTCTCACCCGGATTGGATTGGTATCTGCTTGTCATACTCAAGGCATATGACACATCTGGTCTAGTACATAACATGGCGTACATGATAGATCCTATGGCCGAGGCATAGGGAATCCTACTCATGCGTTCCTTCTCAATCCCATTGGAAGGAAAACCACTCTTCGAAAGAGTGATTCCATGTGACATGGGCAAGAATCCCTTCTTGGAATCTTGCATGTTGAACCGTTTCAACACCTTGTCAATATATGTACTTTGACTTAGGCCTAGCAACCTCTTAGATCTATCTCTATAGATCTTTATACCGAGTATATAGGCTGCTTCCCCTACGTCCTTCATTGAGAAACACTTTCCTAGCCAATCTTTCACAGATTGCAGCATGGGAATGTCGTTTCCAATGAGTAGTATGTCATCCACATACAAGACCAGAAAAGCTACAAAGCTCCCACTAACCTTCTTGTAGTCACAAGACTCATCTTCGTTTCTGATGAAGCCAAACTCTTTGACTACTTCATCAAAACGTCGATTCCAACTCCTAGAAGCTTGCTTCAATCCATAAATGGATCGTTGCAGCTTACAGACTTTGTTGGCTTGCTTTGGATCCTCAAAACCCTCCGGCTGTATCAAATACACGTCCTCGAGGAGATTCCCATAAAGGAATGTTGTTTTGACATCCATCTACCAAATCTCATAGTCGTAGTATGCTGCAATCGCAAGTAGGATTCGGATGGATTTGGTCATAGCGACTGGTGAAAAGGTTTCATCATAGTCAATACCATGAATCTGTCTGAATCCTTTAGCCACCAATCGGCCCTTGTAGGTAATCACATTACCATCCATGTCGATCTTCTTCTTGAAGACCCACTTGCACCCTATGGGTCGCGCCCCATCGGGTGGTTCCACCAAAGTCCATACTTTGTTGGTATACATGGATTCCATCTCGGATCTCATGGCCTCAAGCCACTTCTGCGAGTCTGGGCCACTCATGGCCTCCTCATAGGTAGTAGGCTCATCATCTATGAGCATCGTGTCACCGGAATTAGTCACGAGAAGTCCATATCTCTCGGGTTCCTGGCGCACTCTACTAGATCTACGAAGCTCTTGTGTTACCTGAACAGGTGGCTCCACAACTGCTTGTGATTCCTGTTCATGTTCCATAATCGGTTCAGTAATTTGCGGTTCTTGAACTTCTTCAAGCTCTACATTCCTCCCACTTGCTTCTTTAGAGACAAACTCTCTTTCTAGAAACACGCCGGTCCGAGCAACAAACACTTTGTTCTCGGTTGGATTGTAGAAGTAGTATCCCTTAGTTTCCTTAGGGTACCCCACAAATTTACACTTATCCGATTTAGGCCCTAGCTTTTCTGATTGTAAACGTTTTACATAGACATCACAGCCCCAAATCCTCATGAACGACAGTGTGGGACGCCTCCCACTCCACATCTCATATGGTGTCTTCATGACTGATTTAGATGGAACACGGTTAATGGTGAAAGCTGCACTTAATAGAGCGTAGCCCCAAAACGATAATGGAAGATCGGTTTGACACATCATAGACCGAACCATATCCAATAGGGTTCGATTCCTCCTCTCGGACACGCCATTCCATTGTGGCGTTCCGGGTGGAGTGAGTTGGGAAACGATCCCACACTCTCTAAGATAGTCGTCAAACTCCTGGCTCAAGTATTCTCCTCCACGATCCGATCGTAGAGCCTTGATACTTTTGCCAAGTTGCTTCTCTACTTCATTCTTGAATTCTTTGAACACTTCAAATGATTCGGATTTTGCCCTCATGAGGTACACAAATCCATATCTACTGTAATCATCAGTAAATGTAATGAAGTAGACATAACCACCCCTGGCAGGCGTGGCAAATGGTCCACACACATCGGTATGTATGAGCGCCAATTGCTCACTAGTCCTCTCACCTTTCTTATTGAAAGGGGACTTTGTCATTTTTCCCAATAAACAAGCCTCACATGTCTCATATGATTCAAAATCAAATGAGTCTAGTAATCCATCCTTATGGAGTCTAGATACACGTTTCTCATTTATGTGGCCTAAACGACAATGCCATAAATAAGCAGGATTTAAATCATTTATTTTAATCCGCTTGGTATTAATGTTGTAGACAGGATTGCTTAGATCAAGGACATAAAGTCCATTAAATAATTGCGCACTAAAATAGTGAATATTATTCAAATAAAAGGAACAACAATTGTTCTTTATTGAAATAATAAAACCTTCCTTGTCCAAACAAGAAATAGAAATAATGTTTCTGCTCATAGCAGGCACATAATAGCAATTATTTAATTCTAAAACTAATCCTGAAGGCAGAGATAGCTCGCACACGCCTATGGCCAACGTAGCAACCTTTGCTCCATTCCCAACGCGCAGATCTACCTCCCCTTTAGCCAATCTTTTACTTCTCTTTAGATCCTGCATATTTCGACAAATATGAGATCCACATCCAGTATCTAATACCCATGATGTAGAGACAGTTAAATTGACATCTACAACAAAAATACCTGGTGGTGGTGGAATCACTATTCCAAGCCTCTTGTCCTCCAGATATTTTGGGCAGTTCCTCCTCCAGTGTCCAGGTTGACTGCAGTAGTGACACTCACCCTTAGTCACGACCTTGGCAGTGCCACCAACAGGCTTAAGGGCTTGTTCCTTGGACTTGGCAACTAACTTGCCTTTGCCCTTGGAGGAAGAGGCAAACCTTTTGCCCTTTCCTTTATGCACCATCATAATGGCCTTGCCCTTACCCTTGTTGATGCTCTGTTCAGCCGTCCTCAACATGTTGAGTAAATCTGGCAGTGGTTTAACGATCTCGTTCATGTTATAGTTCATAATGAACTGTCCATAACTCTCGGGCAACGATTGCAACACGAGATCGGTTGCCAACTCTTGGCCGACCGGGAACCCAAGCCGGGCGAGATTCTCCAAGTACCCGATCATTCGGAGTACATGGGGTCCCACCGGGTTCCCTTCTGCCAGATGATATTTGAACAGTGCCTTTGAGACCTCATACCTCTCTACCCTCGCCTGCTCTTGGAAGAGCTGCTTTAGATGTTCGATCATATCGACAGCATTCATGTTCTCATGTTGCTTCTGAAGCTCAGAGGTCATGGAGCAAAGCATTAGGCAGGCCGCATCATTAGCGTCATCAACACGCTCTTGATACGCCTTTAAGGCAACAGGTGTCTGGTTCTCTGGACCTTCTGGAACATGCTCCTCTATTGCGTACAGTTTCTTCTCTTGCTTGAGAACAATTCTCAAGTTTCTGTACCAATCAAGAAAGTTGGTTCCAGAGAGCTTGTCCTTCTCAAGGACAGATCGTAGGGAATGTTGTGAACTCGATGAGTTGTTTGCCATTTGGTATTCTACAAAAAGGAAAATACGCAAGTTTTAGTATTTGTGAATTTTTGACTATATTTAATAATGGCTAGTTTATTAAATATAGCTCCCACTATTTTTCTACGGATTAATAACCCTCAAGATATTAATGCGGAAAATATCCTTATATTTTCTAGTGGGCCAAGATCCATCTTTTCATCTCCTTATGAGCTTGCTTTGGCAAGTCACCCATAATTTGACTACTTTTAGGTAGGAACAATTCCAATTGCATCCCATATGCAACTCTTGGTTCAATCGGGCAAATAACTCTTTATTTATCCATCTATATGGATAATCCCAATTGATTGCCTCTAGGTTTCTTAATCAAATTAATAGCCTAGTTGTGTTCAACCTCTTATTTAAACAATTGCACATTGTTACGTTCCATCGCATTCCATCATTATGAACCAAGTCGCCATGCTTTGGCACGCACGAACTTGATAAATAATGATGATAATGAGTGTTTAAATAACGAGAAGGCAAGAACACAATATTTAAAATTTGAGGGATTTTTGAACTCGATTTTTAATTGTTTTTGTTGATCAATATCAACTGATCTATCTATTTGAGTTTGGGCACAACTCCAAATAATAGATCCGGGTTGTCTAATTATCTTATTATCCTAATTACATGCATCATCCATACACCAACCACACAAATAACAAGACAATAAATAAACAACCACAGAACAGAAATTAAACGTGATGTGGATATGGCCTTTTTCTAGACTAAGATAATTCCAAGCCAATGGAATTATCTATGAACCCTAAGCAAACACATCTCCATGCGTCTTGATCTTTTGGTCCATCCTTCATAGTCATGTGGTATGCTCCATGCTCCATGCTCCATCTTTTGTGGCTTCTTTGGCTTTGGGCTTCTTTTCTTCAATCTTGGCTAACAATCTACTTTATCTAGCACTAGCTAACATCTATACTAAATAAAATAAATCTCACAAGTTGAGAAAAAAATGGCACGCAGGCCATAAAACCCTAATTAATTATTACAATTAATTGATCAGCTCGCAGGCCGTAAAACCAAACCACAAAATTAAACATCCACATCAAACCACATCCTAAGGCCATATCCAATCACCATGCGATTTGCACATAAACAGTTAAAATCCAATTTTAACGCGCTTGGTCAATTTTAATTGATTTTAGGATTTCTAGGGTTAAAACGGTCCATGGGCCCAACAATCCAATTGCCCGGGCCCATCAAAGTGAACCACAAGGCCCTAGGGCCGGCCCGGCCCAAAACCCGCAAGCTAGGCCCGCGGGTTAGGGCCGCCCGGCCCCTTAGGGCGGCCAAGCTTGGGCGGCAAGCAAGGGGGGGCGGTCCCCTAGGGGGCCGAACCTCCTCTTGGGAGTTGTTTCCAAAACAACTCCCTTGCTTGGAGCCCAAGTTTGGTTGTTTCCTTGTTTTGGGAGAACTCCTTCTTCCCCAAGGATGCCCAAACCCTAGATCTAAGATCCTAAAATTCCTCAAACTCACCAATTGATGCATCCAATGCAAAAATTGGATCTTGTTATGGGTAATTCTTGACAAATTGCATCCCATGCTTGATTTGTCTTGTTTTACGCGATAAACTATCAAATTAAGGTGTAAAACAACAAGAATGTAACACATAAACTACGTTTATGCTCTATGACCTGTGGCTCTGATACCACTGTAGGGTTTTGATTCATGGAACGCGCAAACGGAAGCATAATCAAACAAAAGCCATGCAAAACCCTCCAAGGATCACAAGTCTAGATGCATAACGATAGTGAAGGTAAGAAATCATAAACACACCTTTGGGTTCTCCTTGATGACTTCAAACGCGAATAGTGTCACGTTCTCTATAGTTGATCCACGCCTAGAGTTGATCCTAGATCTCCCAAACTCCTTGGTGCTAGCCCGGAATAAGAGGAGGGTGAAGGAATCACGCAAAACGAGACAAAAGAGGGGCTTCGGCCCTCTTTTGGCCGACGGGGTGAGGGGGCGGCGGCAAGGGACGGGTTCGGCCCTTGTTGCTTGCTCTCTCTCTCTCCTTTGTTCTCTCCCACTCTTGTTATGATCACTAATGAGCATAAGTTATGAGGAAGGAAGGAAGGAGGGTCCTTTATATAGTCCAACAACTCCTTGTTAACTACCTAAAGGACTTATTCTAGTCCTACTAGAATTCAATTTAGTCCCTTCCTTGCAAATTAGTCCCTACTAAGTTTGCAAGGGTTTGCAAAGTGATCCTTCTAATTAATTAATCCAATTAATTAATTCCCAAATCTAGTACAACTCTATATAGCGTGTGACCCCATAGGTTCTATCTAGTTGGTAGCAACTATTTGCTAATATGGAGCGGTTTCTAGCAAAACATCCATTCTAGCCAACTAATAGAATAGTCATCTAGACAACCTTGTACAAGTAATTGTCTCATCCCTTTGCCTCCATATCCGGATTGGACACGAGACATAAAAGTCACACTCGTATATCCAATCCATAGTTTCTCGATCTATGGGAATAGCCTTATTCGTGCAAATAACATCAATATCCCATATATTGATTTATTTGAGTCTGGCCAGACATTCTATAAGCACTATCCCTCGAGTGGCCTTGGATATTTGCTCCCGTTATGTGGGAGGGGCAAATCCTCTCTACGTCCACTACGATCTCTAAGCTTGCTTCTCATTGTATCCAGTACACGCCTTTATAACTACCCAGTTACGGTGTAGCGTTGAACGCTACCAAGATCACAATGATCCACAACTAGAATATCTAGTGACTTCAAGTCTAAGGATGACAATACCATTGCACCGCGAGAAGCACTTGTGACTCAACATAACATGTATGTAGCCTTCTCGGTGATGGGTCAATCCAGTGCAACATTCCGTAATGCACACCTATGTGTTGGATCGTGATATCTCCATATCAATCCAACCCCATACTAGTCTATGAATGATTGTCCCATTAATCATACTTGACTAGGGATATTTAAGATAAACAACACGATTGTAAATCTAAGGACTTAATTATATTAAATATCCAATAAATAATAAATGAATTTTCTAGCCATATACAAATTCATACTAAACTAGATTGCCTCTAGGGCATCTATTCCAACATAGGCATGGCGACGGGTCAGATCCGGATAAGATCAAGCCCTTCCTTATCCAGATCCGACCAGAAGAAATGGGATCTAGATCTGATCCAGATTTTTTCGGATCATCACCGGATTCAGATCAGATCTGATCGGGTTTCATTCAGCTTGAAAGTGTGAGTATGCAGATGTATAAGAAACTATGATACTCTAGAAGGGTATGCCAACTTTTTGCAAAACTAGCTAACAAGTAGAAGAACTAGTGCAGACAAAGAATTTCAAGGCCTTGAACACAGGTTCAAGCCTTTGAAATGTAGCAGAAAGTTTTAAAACAAGTAAGCCTTTTTAAAGGCCTTGAAAACAAGTTCAAACCCTTGAAAAATAAACAGCTTTTGTATGCTACAAAGCTTTGATAGTTAAAGAACAGAAAATGCACAAGACAAGTGATTTATAGAATTCAGTCCACTTGGACCTGCGTATCTACCATAGGGATTAGATCCCTGCAGGATTTTCAACTCAATTCTTATTAATCAAAAGCTAAGCCCTAGAACTCAAGCACAGAGAGTTCCCTTACTCTGTTACAGCTTGTGGGTTTCCCTAACCTGTCTAGTACCTGCTCTAGCTAACTGATTAACTAAGAATTCTATATTGTTCACCTTGAACAATCCTTGAGAATGAATGTAGAAATAATAAAGAAATGATCTACCGATATAGCTCTATACATCAGATCACTTAAGAGTAGAAAACTGCAGTGAAATGCAGTGAACTTCTGTGTATGGATTGGAAGAGATGAAGAACTTCTTTGAAGCTTTTCAATCCAGAATGCTTTCTCTGTATTTTCCCGTTGAGAATTGTGATATTTTTTCTCTTTAAATACTTCAAACTCTGCAAATCTCTCCAGATTTTCAGCAACAACCTTCCTATTTTGTAGGCAACAGGGTTTGACTACTCAGAGATCTTCTCCAACGGTTGAATGATCATGATATTCAGAGATATTGTTGTAGACCTTCATTTAACCATTATGAGAACCTGTCAAACATTTCTGATTGATCACAGGATCAAAGTCTTCAAGTGTTTCCAAATCTGCAGCAATCCAGTTTAGGAAACAATCCTGCAAACTTAGAAATAATATTTCCTGCATTATCATGGTCTAACAGTTGATATAGTACGATTCAAAACATGTTTAAGAATTTGTCTTTCATCATATAACAACAGGTAATCAAACATATGCAAGAGAGATGATAAATTAGATCAGAGAGTTAATAGAAAAACTCCCCCTGAGAATATGCTTTCAGGTTTACCAGTTTCAAGGCTTTGAATCCAGTTTCAAGGCCTTGAAAATAGCCAACACTATTTTCAAGCCTCTCAAGCTGATTCAAGGCTTTGAAAGCTGTTTCAAGGACTTGAAATAGCCAAGCTATTTCAAGTCTTGAACAACCTGAGCTTTCGATCTCCTCCTTGATGAAAGACAAAACCAAATACTGTTTGATTCTTTTTCTCCGCAAAATAAACTGATTAGTCTGCAATTTAAAGACACAGTTATTCCCAAAAGGTCCAACATATTTAAATACCAACAAAAACCAACAAAAACACCTAAATAGTTCAGTAGATAACATCAAATAAACCTAAAATCCTAAACTGAAACCTAGAATTTCTCCCCAAAAAGGCAGAAGATGTTGGATCAAGTGTCTGGAAAAATTTGAAAACTTAAAGAAATAATTAAAGCATAGAGAATGTGGAAGAAAGAATAGGAAAGATTAAGGGTTTGATCTTCATCTTCCTCCTGATCTCCTTCCTCTTTCTCATTGTCTTCTTCATCAGTCTTGTCCTGCTCCTCCTGTTCTTCTGCAACCCCTTCTGCAACAGTTGTCTCTTCAGTCTTGTCCTTTTCAGCAGCCTTTGGAGATTTCTTCTTCTTCTTCAAAGTAATCAGTAGCTCATCTAAATCAGGGCTATTGACTTCATCTTCTGCCTGTTCTGCTGCCTGCTTTCCCTTATCTGAAACTGGAGTAGCTGCTTCCAGGTCTGAATGTTCACTAGGCAAGTCCTTGTCTGATTCTCCTTTATTTGTTCCTTCAGGATCCTGAGGAACATCAAGCAAGGTCATGCTTCTGAAGATACTTTCCACCATATACTTGACTTGTACCATATCACTTTCCAGTCCAAAAACAGTAGATTTGACATCCTCCATGTCTAGTTCCAAACCATCAAGGCTTTGATTGTCTGTAGGCTGAGAGGTCTGACTTGAAGTGATAGTCAAGGTCTTGGTTTTAGAAAATTTCTTTGCACCTAGTTCTGCTTCAGTCAGGTCAGAGTAAAGTTTCCAAAATTTCTCTTTTGTTTTCACAACTCCAATTTTCTCAAAGGCTTTCTCGTTGAGTTCCCCAAACCCAGATGTGAATGATTCTTCTCCAGTAAAAGGGATCTCAAAGTGCTCAAAGAACATGGTGAGGAGGTTAGCATATGGCAGAGGGTGAATCCTCTTACTAGTTAGGCTGAAGAGCATGTGTTCAAGAACTAGTTTTGGGAGATCAGTCTCATAGCCATGCATAACCAGGTACATGATGTGCAGCATTCTCTCAGTCACCAACTCTCTTGAGTGCTCTCTAGGAAAGACACATCTCACCAGAATAGTATGAAGGACTTTGGCTTCAACATTCAACACAGAGTGTGTTAACTGTTTGGCTGAGGTTGAGATGTTTGGAAGAAAGAATTCTTCTTTGGCTAGCTTCAAAGTTTCTGATTTTGGAGGATGGTTGCTAGTGTCATACCTCTTTGGAAAACCTAACACATTGGCAAACTCAGAGTGTTCTAGTTAAATCATTATCCCAGCAACTTTAGATGTAATCACTAAGTGTACAGATCTCTTTACTTGGGTGAGGTTCAGATAGAAGAGTCTGGTGAGTCTGGGGTAGGCAATATCCCTAGGATTCAGCATACACCACAAAGATATCTTCTTTAACATAGAGATGCACTTGAGTTTCATGTGTTCCAACACATACTTGTTAACCAAACTGCAAAAACCAATAGACCTTGAAGCAAAACCATCTAACCACTTACCTTTAGAGATGTTTGAGACAAACCATGTCTCATCTGGAGCTGTATTCTTTGTTGAGACTTGAGAATAGATCTGCAATGCCTTCTCCAATTGACCTTATGTTTGTGCTTCAGTCACCTTCCCTTTCCCTTTTTTTTGCCTGAGTTGCCTTCTTCTTCACCTTCTTTGAACTAGTAGGCTCCTTTTCTGGTTGCTTTTCTGTAATGGCCTTCTGCTTCTTCTTCTTTTCTGAAGAGGAGTTTTTATCCTTCTTGATCTTCTTATTTGGTGGAGGAGGATCTGGAATTGCTTCTGCACTAGGAGTTCTGGAACAAGAGTCTCCATTAACTTCTTCAACCTCTTCAACTGCTGCTTTTCTCTTCTTCTCTGAGACAGGTTTTGAACCACCAGCCATTTTGATTCGATCTGAGGCTCTTCTTGTGCTCATTAGGGTTAGGGAGAAGAAAAGAGAGAGATGGAATGATACGGAATGAAGGAGACGAGAAGAGGATAAATACCGAAAGAGTTTGAGTTTCAAAAGGAAACTAGTATCTCTCTGATTCTAAAAAGATTTGTAAAGATCAGAGAGAATTTCAAACTATTATTCCGTTGGAAAAAGAATATACTAATACTATTTTTGGTTAAAACAGATTTTTGAAAAGGGTAGGGACTATATCAGGCAAATATCTACAGAGATATCACCCAGTATAGAATGATCCAAGTTTATTGACTATTAGTGTAACAGATTCATTTCAAGGCTTTGAAAAGGCTTTCAAGACCTTGAAATACTATAACACTGCAAAAGATAAAAGATCAAAGTTGTTGTAACAAAACTCCTGTTTCAGAGCTCTGTTACCAGTTTGTTATAACCTGGGGGTATTCGAGAAAGAACGATGTAAAGCAAAACAAGAAAGAGACAGATATTTAACGCGGTTCACTAACGAATTCGTAACGAACCCGCTAGCTAATCCACAGCCAGAACCAAATATTTTACTGAGAAGAGAACCCGATTACAATGCACGCCGTTGTGGCCACAACGACCACGGCGGCTACCCGAAACACCCACACACACACACCCTACCAAATCTCTCAAAGAGCTACTCAAATCTTCCCGTGTGTTTCTATGTGAGTACCAAAAGCATCCCTTATATACTGCCATATGTGGCAAGCAATGACTAGGGCACAAAGCCACAAAGCCACCGCCACCAACAATATGGCAACATTACATGTCCTTTTCTCCCTACTTTGACTTCAAGTCACCGCCCTAACAAATCTCCACCTTGACTTGAATCATCTCAGCAACCCGTAACCGGAATCGGATGCTTCTCTTCTCAAACCTGAACCAGATGCGTCTCCCTGAACGAGAAACGAGCACGCCTCTCCAAACAGATTTTTCGCAGCTGTATTCGAAACCCGAATCGCCAAATCGTTGCTCTAACTACCATGCGTTCATGCAACGAATGCGCCCGATGTGGTTGCACTTCCGGAAACAGAAACAAGTGCTCCACCCAGAACCAGACTCGAATACATTCACTGAGAAAGCAGGACCGAATGTATTCCAGATGCGCCCAATTGTGCCAGACAGATGCACCATGACAGAATGCCCAAATGTCATCCAGACCAGATGCACCGATGACGAGTGCCCAAATTGTCATGCCCGATGCGCCCTGTATGCCTCGAATGCGCCAGATGCTCGCCAGAAACAGATCGCGCCAGATGCGAGCTCAGTGCGTGTCATGGTACACGCTGAAAAACCTGATGCACGCCAGAACAAACTCGTGCATAATGCGCGCCAAAACCATAATCAGATGCGCGTGCCAGAAATCTCACGCGCCATATGCTCCATGTCGTTGCTCCACTCCAACGAGTTCCTGCAACGCATTAGCCAGAACCAGATTCAATTCACACGCCAGATGCTCCACGCCGGGAGCCGGATTGCGCCTGAACGTCAATCGTCGTGAACCGCCAGATTCGCGCCAGTACTGAATGCGTGCTTGATTTGCTAGATCCCTTGCACGCCTAATCAGATGCGCGCCAGATTGCTCCAAAAGGAGCCCGGATAGCCCCCTCCATGGGACTTCAGATGGTGGGTGTACCTGCTTCTCTCTCACGAACAGATCGATCTTGATCGCCAAACCAGACATCGTTCTTGGCGGAATCTCGAAACCCAACCTCCCGATAGCCTGCTCCACCTGAATCGTGAAACCCTAGCTTTGAGTTCCACCAAAACGTGAAACCCTAGCTCTTGGCTCCACCCTGATCTTGGAACCCCGGTTCTGATACCAGTTTATTAAAACTGGTGATCCCCCTGACCAGGCTCTGATACCAGTTTGTTAAAACTGGTGATCCCCTGACCTGGATCTGCTACCAGTTTGTTAAAACTGGTGATCCCCTGACCTGGCTCTGATACCAGTTTATTATAACAGAACTACTATTTCAAATCTCTGTTACCAGTTTGTTATAACCTGGGGGTATTCGAGCAAGAACAATGTAAAGCAAAACAAGAAAGAGACAGATATTTAACGTGGTTCACTAACGAATTCGTAACGAACCCGCTAGCTAATCCACGGCCAGAACCAGATATTTTATTGAGAAGAGAACCCGATTACAATGCACGCCGCCGTGGCCACAGCGACCACGGCGGCTACCCGAAACACCCACGCACACACACCCTACCAAAGCTCTCAAAGAGCTACTCAAATATGCCCGTGTGTTGCTATGTGAGTATCAAAAGCATCCCTTATATACTGCCATATGTGGCAAGCAATGACTTGGGCACAAAGCCACAAAGCCACCGCCACCAACAATATGGCAACATTACATGTCCTTTTCTCCCTACTTTGACTTCAAGTCACCGCCCTAACAAAAGCTTTGAACTGATTTTCAAGGCTTTGAAACGCAATTCAAACCTTTGTAAACACAAATAACTTACCTTTCTTACCTTAAGCTCCCCCTAAACCAATGCAGTCTTATTTAGCTTTCCCAATTCAAATCTTAGAGCTGAGAACCTCTCATCTGCTAATGGTTTGGTGAAGATATCTGCAATTTGCATGTTAGTAGCAACAAATTCAAGAACAATATCACCTTTCACAGCAAGATCTCTGATGAAGTGGTGTCTGAAATCAATTTGCTTGGTTCTTGAGTGTTGTACTGGATACTTTGTAATTGAAATTGTACTAGTGTTGGCACACTTAATAGGTATGCCTCTGAACTCAAATCCAAGGTCTCTTAGCTGTTGAGCAATCCATAGTACTTGTGAGCAACATGCTCCTACAGCTATATATTCACCTTCAGCTGTTGATAGAGCAACTGAATTCTGTTTCTTGGAATGTCAGCTAATCAAATATGATCCAATGAATTGGCAGGTTACAGAGGTGCTTTTTCTATCAACTTTGTAGCCTGCAAAGTCATCATCTGAAAAGCCACTTAAAGAAAAGTTAGAATGTTTTGGATACCAAAGCCCTAAGTCTTTGGTACCATTGAGATATCTGAATATTCTCTTCACAACAGTTAAGTGTGATTCTTTTGGATCAGTTTGAAATCTAGCACACATGCATACACTAAACATAATATATGTTCTGCTTACTGTCAGATAGAGTAATGATCCAATCATGCCTCTATATTCTTTTACATTGACACTCTTACCAGATTCATCCTTGTCTAAGGATAGTGTAGAGCTCATTCGGGTCTTGGCCTCCTTGCATTGAGCCATGCTGTACTTATTTAGCAAGTTTCTTGTGTACTTTCTTTGATTCAGAAAGATACCCTTCTTGAATTGATGTATTTGAAGTCCTAGGAAGAAGTTTAGTTCTCCCATAACGCTCATCTCAAATTCCCTGCTCATAAGACTTGAGAATTCTCTGCATAACTGATCATTAGTAGCTCCAAAAAGTATATCATCAACATATATCTGAACTACAAGTAAATCTTTCTCATGAGTCTTAATGAAAAGAGTCTTGTCTACTAAACCCCTTTTGAAATCATTTTCAAGTAAAAACTTTGACAGTCTTTCTTACCAAGCCCTTGGAGCTTGTTTCAAACCATAGAGAGCTTTGTCAAGTTTGTAAACATGATCTGGAAATTTTTCATTTTCAAAACCTGGTGGTTGTGCAACATAAACTTCTTATTGTAAATAACCATTCAAGAATGCACACTTTACATCCATTTGAAATAGTTTCATGTTCTTGTAGGATGCAAATGCAAGTAAAATTCTAATTGCTTCTAACCTGGAAAATGGAGCAAAGGTTTCTTCATAATCTATACCTTCTTCTTGATTGTAACCTTGAGCAACTAACCTTGCTTTGTTTCTGATTACATTGCCACTTTCATCCAACTTGTTTCTGAATACCCATCTGGTACCAATGACAGACTGGTTTGTTGGTGCAGGAACGAGGTTCCAAACCTTATTTCTCTCAAACTCATTGAGCTCACTTTTCATAGCAATAATCCAGTCTGCTTCTTGCAAAGCTTCCTTCGCAGTTTTTGGTTCTACAAGAGAAATAAAAGCATTAAAAGCACATAAGTTCTTCAACTGTGATCTAGTTTGTGTACCAGTGGTTGGATCTGATATGATATTATCAGCTGGATGGGATGAGAGATATTTAAATCTCTTACTTGGAGACCATGGTTCAGGATCACCATAGATCTTCTCTGGTCTTGAAGAAGTAGCTTTGTCACTTGAATCCTTCTAATCATATTTTTCAAGGCTTTGAGCTGTATTTTCAAGGCCTTGAGAAATATTTTCAAGGTCTTGAAAATGTCTTCTATTTTCTTCTGAGCCTTTATTGAATCCAAGTGGATTCTCAGTCTCTTCCTCTGATTCATGCTTGTTCAAGTTCAAATCTGCAAAACTTTCACTCAAAGAACCATCATAGCTTTCATCAAAAATAACACGAATGCTCTCTTCAACCAGTTTGGTTCTTTTATTGTACACTCTATAAGCTTTGCTATTCAAAGAGTAACCAAGAAATATACCTTCAGCACTTCTTGCATCAAACTTACCAAGATTGTCTTTTCCATTGTTATGGATGAAACAAGTGCATCCAAAGGGTCTGAAGTAAGAGATGTTTGGATTTCTCCCTTTGAATAGTTCATAGGGGGTCTTATTTAGAATGGGTTTTATCAAGCACCTATTCAAAATATAGTTTGCTGTATTCACAGCTTCTGCCGAGTAGTGTTTTGGCAACCTGTTCTCAAGAAGCATTGTCCTTGACATATCTTCCAGACTCCTGTTCTTTCTTTCAACAACACCATTCTATTGAGGAGTTCTTGGAGAAGAAAAGTTATGAGAAATACCATGCTTATCACAAAATAAATCAAACTCTAACTGATCAAATTCTCTACCATGATCACTTCTGATTGAAGCTATAGGTAGGTTTTTCAAGTTTTGAAGTTCTCTGCAAAGCTTTGAAAATTCAAAGAGAGCTTCAGATTTTTCTTTGAGAAACATAACCCAAGTGTATCTAGAAAAATCATCTACAACAACTAGCATTTACCTTTTACCTTTGGAGTGGGACTCCTCATAGGACCACAGTGATCCATATGAAGTAATTAAATGGGTCTAGTTGTACTTAAAAACTTCTTTGGCTTGAAGGAGCTTCTGGTCTGCTTTCCTTGTGCAGAGGCTTTGCATAACTCATCTTCTTTGAACTTGCTTGATGGCAATCCTCTTACCATGTCTTTAGAGATCAATTTGTTCAGAGTATGCAAACTGATATGACCAAGCTTCCTATGCCAAAGCTTTGAATATTCTTTCAAGGCCTTGAGGCACTTCAAACTTTCACCTGCAACTTTGTTAGTCTGAAAAGTATAAACATTGTTTGATCTAGAGGCTGTGAGAATGCAATCTCCTGATTTCTCATTTTGCACAACACACTTCTCTTTATCAAAAATGACTTTGTTTCCATTATCACAAAGCTGAGATACACTAAGCAAATTAAACTTCAAGCCTTCAACTAGAAAAACATCAGAAATAGAGTTTTCAGAATTTGTACCAACTTTTCCAATACCAATAATGTTGCACTTTCCTTTGTCACCAAGTTTTATTGAACCTTCTGATGGCTCCTTTAATTCTGAGAATAGAGATCTCTTTCCACTCATGTGTCTTGAGCAACCACTGTCCATGAACCACTTTTGTTCCTTGGTGACAACCTGCAACCACCAATCACTGCCTTACCCAGCAGTTAGACCAAGTGTGGAATTTGAATTCATATTCAGGATCAACCATGTTAGGTGGTCTAACCCCTTTAGGAACCCAAATCTGCTTAACCTGTAATTTAAGTTGAAAAGGAAAAGTGTTCCTCATTATGTGAGGGTCTCTTCTTCTAAAAGGACAAGTCATTTTAACATGATCTATTTTAAAGCAGTAATGACAAGTAGGAGAGGTTTCGTTTCCTGCTTTCACAAATCTGGTACTGCTTCTTCTTGGAAAGTTTGGATTGATTCC
The DNA here is from genome assembly GCA_023055425.1 of Linanthus parryae. Classification (NCBI taxonomy): domain Eukaryota; kingdom Viridiplantae; phylum Streptophyta; class Magnoliopsida; order Ericales; family Polemoniaceae; genus Linanthus; species Linanthus parryae. The sequence continues at coordinate 25,682,159 of JALGPY010000004.1, read as the reverse complement.
AATACCAACTTTGTGAATAGACTGTGAACTTCCTCCAAGAATCAGGTTTAACTTCTGTTCTGAACCAGCAAGCTTGATTTTGACTAGTTCAGATTCTTGAAGTTTCTCAGTAAGAGTAGTCTTTTGTCTTTCTAAATCATCAACATGATGTCTTAGATTAACAAGGCTGTCATTCACAGAAGAGTTTTCAGTGACTACTTCCTTGAATTGTGTTTTCAAGGATTTGAAACTGGTTTTCAAGGCCTTGAAATCACTGTCAGTTTTCTTCTGAGAGATTTCAAGATTCTGATTTAGGCGAACAAGTTGAAATTTTATTTTGCTTGCTCATGTACTTTCTATTTCAAAAGCCTGATCTCTTTCAAATAATCTTCCTCATTTAAAAGCATTGTTTTGAGACATTCTGAAAGAGCTTCTTTTGGCTTTGAAATTAAACAGTTAACCATTACCTCAATGTTCTTTTCAGAACTATCATCATGCTTGGCCAAGAATCATAGATTGGCATGTTCTTCTTCAGATTCAGATTCACTGGAGCTGTCTGAATCACTCCATGAAGCTATCATGGCTCTCTTTCTTCTGTCATGATCTTTCTTCTGAAATTTCTTGCTCTTTTTGTGTGGACAATCTCTTATCAAGTGTCCTGCATCACCACACTCAAAGTATTTCATAACTTTTGACTTGTTTTGTGAAGAGGACTTACCTTTGTAGTCCTTGCTGCTGGATTGTCTATGCCTTTCTCTGTTGAATTCTTTGTTTCCAGAGTTTTTCTTCATTTTGAGAATTCTTGTCAAGGCTTTGGAAATCAAGGCAACTGGATCTTCATCATCCTCATCCTCAGTTTCAAGGCTTTGAATTCTCTCATTCTCTTTGGCTTTGAGGGCTAGATTTTTGACAGCTTTTGGGAGTTGTCCATCAACTTCATTCATAGGTATCTCATGTGTCAGGAGCTTCCCTTGTAGGTCATGAAGTTGTAAAGTTGAGAGATTTTGAGCTTCTTCAATAGCTGTGGTTTTTGGTTCCCATTTTGCCTTTGGAAGACTTCTGAGTATCTTCCTCACCTTTTCCTCATTGGAAAAATGTTTTCCCAGTGAGTCAAGGTTGTTGACAATATGAGTGAATCTCTTGAACATATCTCTGATGGACTCATCTGCATTCATTTCGAACAGCTCATACTGTCTGAGATAGATGTTGATCTTGGTCTTCTTGACTTGACTAGTTCCTTCAAAGGTAACCACAAGTTTATCCCAGATTTCTTTAGCAGTTGTGCATCCAGAGATCCTGTTGAATTCATTTGTACTCAAGGCACAATACAAAATGTTAATAGCCTTGTAGTTCTTAGAAAATTGCTCTAATTCAGAAGAGGAGAGTGAGTCTTCTGTTTTGGGAGTTCTGATCCCATCTTTCTCTGTAAAGAAAGTATGAGGTCCATTTTGAATAATGGTCCAAAGCTCTAGATCTTGATCAATGATAAACATTTTCATGAGAGCTTTACAGTGAGCAAAATTTTCTCCACAGAATAGAGGAGGTCTGTTAGCAGCTCTCCGTTGTGAGAAGCCACCATCACCTGCAGTACTCATGATCACCAGATGGTAAAATCTTATAAAGTGATACAAGCTCTGATACCAATTGAAAGTGTGAGTATGCAGATGTATAAGCAACTATGATACTCTAGAAGGGAGGGGGGTTGAATAGAGTATGCCAACTTTTCGCAATACTAGCTAACAAGTAGAAGAACTAGTGTAGACAAAGAATTTCAAGGCCTTGAACACAGGTTCAAGCCTTTGTAATGTAGCAGAAAGTTTTAGAAAAAGTAATCCTTTTTCAAGGCCTTGAAAACAAGTTCAAACCCTTGAAAAATAAACAATTTTTGTATGCTGCAAAGCTTTGGAAGTAAAAAAGAAATGAAAATGCACAAGACGAGTGATTTATAGAGTTCATTCCACTTGGACCTACGTCTCTACCTCAGGGATTAGATCCCTGTAGGATTTTAAACTAAATTCTTATTAATCAAAATCTAAGCCCTAGAACTCAAGCACAGAGAGTTCCCTTACTCTGTTACAGCTTGTGGTTTTCCCTAACCTGTCTAGTACCTGCTCTAGCTAACTAATTAACTACGAATTCTCTATTGTTCACCTTGAACAATCCTTGAGAATGAATGTAGAAATAATACAGAAATGATCTACCAATATAGCTCTATACAGAAGATCACTTAAGAGTAGAAAACTGCAGTGAAATGCAGTGAACTTCTGTGTATGGAATTGAAGAGATGAAGAATTTATTCGAAGCTTTTCAATCCAGAATGCTTTCTCTTTATTTGCCCGTTGAGAATTTTGTTATTGTTGCTTCGAATTTTATCTCTTTAAATACTTCAAACAGCTCTGCAAATCTCTCCAGATTTTCAGCAACAACCTTCCTATTTTGTAGCCAACAGAGTTTGACTACTTTGAGATCTTCTCCAATGGTTGAATGATCATGATCTTCAGTGATATTGTTGTAAACCTTCATTTAACCATTATGAGAAGCTGTCAAACACGTCTGATTGATCATAGGATCAAATTCTTCAAGTGTTTCCAAATCTGCAGCAATCCAGTTTAGGAAACAATCCTACAAACTTAGAAATAATATTTCCTGCATTATCATGGTCAAACAGTTGATATAGTACGATTCAAAACATGTTTAACAATTTTTCATTCATCATCTAACCACAGGTAATCAAACATATGCAAGAGAGATGATCAATTAGATCAGAGAGTTAATAGAAAAACTCCCCCTGAGAATATGCTTCCACGTTTAACAGTTTCAGGGCTTTGAATCCAGTTTCAAGGCCTTGAAAATAGACATCACTACTTTCAAGCCTCTGAAGCTGATTCAAGGCTTTGAAAGCTGTTTCAAGGCCTTGAAATAGCCAAGCTATTTCAAGTCTTGAACAACCTGAGCTTTCACAGCTGATCCAAATCTAATCCGTAATTCCATATAATACATGGTCAAATCGGATTAGGATCATATCCGGCTCGAGTTTGCAATAAAATAGAAAAACTAACATAAAAAAACACAATTTCATACGCTAAGACATGTTCGTAACTAATGAAGCCTAAAAAACAAATGAAATAGCTTTGTATGTTGGAGTTCCTATAGTATTATTATTGTAAGTGTAAGTTGGAAGGTAATATGGATATATTTATAAATCACAAATATACGTCGGGTCGAATCGGGTCGGAACCCGGTGGATCTTCCCTCGGATCCAAATCCATATCCAAATCCGTTCGGGTCTGATTTTCTGCATCCAAATCCGATCCATTCTTAATTGGATCGGATTCGAACATTCAGCTCGGATCGCTCGGAACGCAGATTGGATCGAACCATATTGCTATCTATACCAGTACATACTTGTAGGTGTTTCACTATTAACTTATGCTTTGTTATACCTAATTCTAAACGGTTGTAGTACCACTATCATTTTAGAATTGATGGTTCAAATCAAATGGGTATATCTCCTCTTTCGCCCACACTTCACACTCTCAATACAATTTCAATTATGCGTTACTTATGAACCTATCAGCAGTACTAAACATGTGATGTTTCATAGTGCTGATTCCGATTAAATTTCATAATTCAGATTTGATTTCGGCCAAGAAGTATCATTTTTATGAAGTAGAATTATATACCAGAGTTAATAGTCCGTTTTGGATGAGCTAAGCATGAATTGTTTTTTGTAGTAAAATCCACTTTGCATTGAGCAGTACAAGTGCATTTTTAATATAGTGGTGGGTCTGGCTGTAGAGGTGGTCAAGTTGGGACATGGTTGGGACATGAGAGTTGGGATGCATAGCATTTCTCAATTTATTGGCACCCTAGATTTCTAAGTACTTATTTAATTTATCTTGTCCACACTAAGTGATATCTTCGTGGCTAAACCTACTCAAGGTGATTCGTTTTTGGAGCGTGCTCACGATGATATCTTCGAATTCATTACGCGATGTGTGTCGGAGAATTTTTATCGAGACCGTCTATCATTGAGGGCCGCAAGCAAGACTCTCCGTTGGAGGCTTCGTGACTATTCTGGTATGCTCAAGTGTGCAAACATTGAGAATCTCCTGACCTTGCCCCAATTGAGTCGTGAACAAATGCATTTTGTTCGTGATTGTGGTGCATCTGGGAATTTGGAGGCGTGTTTCTGGCTAGGACTGGTTAGGGAGACGATTCTGATCTATTTAATGTTTTGTTTCATGTTCCTGTTTTCATTTCGCAATTGTTTCTATCTTCAAATAATTGGTGTCTATGTCCTCTTCTTGCAGTATGTTCTACTTCAACATGATGACTGGAAACGGTCAAGCTCTCTCTTGAAAGTTGCGGCTGAAAAGGGTCATGTACTTTCGATGTATACATGGGTTGTATTGGCTATTGTTTATGATGAGTGGAATGATGAGATTTTGCGTGTTCTTCAGGATGCTGAGGCATTGAAATCAAGGGAGGATCTGAATGATAGCTTTATCAGTCGTTTATATGGAATCCCGACTTTCTATGATCTTGCCACTAAGCGGAACTGGCCACGCTTGGAATTGCTGGAGGATATCGAGCATGTTTTTCAACATCCAGAGGAAAGTTTCCAAAGGTGTTACTAGGGATCTGAAGCATATTTTTTGTTGGACGGACTGAGTATTTATTTGGAAGATGATTATTTTGACGAATAAACTATTCAACCGCAGCTACCCTACTTCTTCCTTCCTGGATCACTCGTTGCGGCAAGTTAATGTCTTGAACTATGTGGTTGCTTGGTTTCATATGAGTTCTATTGGAGGCCAATGTTGGAGATTTTGTAATTTGTAGTCGTTTTGGTTGCTATTCTGAGTTTGCAGTGATGTTTCGGTGGCCGGAGGTGCAGCGGTGACTCCGGTTGTTTCCTCTTCTTATCTGTTATGGGAAACTCAATAGTCAGCATGTGGAAGCGAGATGGTGTCCTATTTTCAAGATATTGGAAAATGTCCCCAGTTTTTTTTCTAGAGCACGCGATTATCTTTATAGTTGGTGGGGTTGTACCACTCTGGTTATGTTTACATGTTTTCTGGTCTTGTATTGGCAGTGATAGCCTTTTCTTTTTATGAAAGCTACAATTTTCGGTAAAAAAAAACTATTCCTAAATCGACATAAATTAACCTTTCTCGAACTGGTTTCTTTTATTTTTTTCCAATCGAACTGGTTTGTAAAAACATTTTCTTGATGATACACTTAGCAGGATCCGATGGACGTAGAGCCAAATGTGAAAAGAGACATGTTCGGATGGTGAACACATTCTGCCCATTCATTTTTAATCAACTTTATTTCTAGCAATATTGTTTATGGGTAAAGGAATAAGAGTAATTGGTGGGATGTATGGATTTCCAAGGCCGTTTTCAAGGAAATCAACTTTTAAATAAAAACCGTCACAAGTGCCAATTCCTCCAAAAAAAAATCATCCAAGTAATTGGTAATATGGCGGATGAATATTTTTAGGATCCCTAATTTTTCTTGAAAGTGTAAGAATCCATGGAGTTTCACCTCAAAACCAATTGGCAATGAGGGGAGTAGCCTAGGACACTTACTAATTATTCTTTTTCTTTCTGAATACCCGACGTGGGACTTCTCAGCATAAAGGATTTGTATACTTTTTTTTTTCTTTCTGAATCCCTGGGGTTCCACCTCACCATTTGAATTACTGATACGGTGTAGCGATTCCGGTCACGCGCAGGCCGGGTATTGGGTGGGACTTGTAATTATAAGTTCATGTTTATTTTATCGTCGTTCAATGTCGTCCTACTGATATAGAGCTTTGATTCTTGAAGAGTATGTTTCTGAGGGACGGTATTTGGCTCGTCGCCAAGCCCCTGCTCTGGGCTTCTGCTGACCGGTTTTACTACCCGGCAGTGTTTGCTTGGTGTCTGCTATCAGTGGTACATGATGAAGGTGACGAAGAAGTGCTCCGACAACTTGGTAACATACACTTCTGTCATGGGGGTAGTATGGCACACTTTGTCAATCTTATCGGTCACTTGCAAATCAAGCCAATGGAATTCCACGGCACACGAAATCACGACATTGCAGCCCAGCTTGTGGAACTCCCAGGCTATCGTATTGTGGGGCTATATGTTGCAAAAATGATGAGAGGATGAATGACGTGGAAGAGAATTTTGCTATAAAAAAAATTTCAAAAATTCTCGGCAAATTGACGCCCCAGGAACAGAAGGCAAGTACCGCTGGGGGCTCTGTGGAGTGCGGGCACTATTCACTAGTTTTTGACATCTGTTTCCACCCGTTTTGACGTTAGGAATGAAACTGTTCACTGTTCTAAAATTGTTATAAAAACTAAATAGGGAGCATCGTTTGAATGAGATAGGCGTGATGGAGCGTTCTAAAAAAAAATCAGCATTGTTTGAATGAGATAAGTGTGATGGAGCATTCTCCTCTGGAGAGTCTTCCTTCAGATGTCTTTGCTCTGATCGGTGGTCTAGTGGTGAGAAAATCAAGCGTTGACTTAATCTTCCTGAGCTTAGACAGTAAGACCATAAAGGAAAAGATCGACCATCGGTCTCTCATGGAAGCTAACTTGCGACCTATCTTGACTCTTGAAGAATGGACGATTGATGTTCGTCGTTTCTTAGAGCTATGTAAGGATTGCGACCATCCGGACGCCGGTTACTGGCTGGGACTAGTATGTTCGTTTCACACCTTCCCCTGTTTTATTTTAAGTATTAGTACCAATTTGCTTTAATAAATATCTTTTTCGTAACTGCGCCTTTCGATTTCTTAGCAGCTGCTTTTGGAAACCGACGACTGGTTGTCAGCCAAACCGCTACTTCAACACTCTTCGACAGTGGCTTCGCTCATTCAGGATTAGCCTGGGGTTTGTTTTCTGTGGGAGTATAGGAGTAAAAAATATTCTCCGCATTTGTGGGGTTCAAAATTTGTGGGAGCACTGCCAAATCGCAATCTCATGCCTTAACTCCCAAACCTCTCCGCAATACCAAATGTGGTTCCTAAAAGTTTAGTGTGTTCCAAGATTTAATATTTTTGAAATGATTGGGGGATTTTTGTGGTCCCATTATTCAAACGTAACATCTTAAAATGTCTTCTATAAATTTTCAAATAACTTCCTATCATAGGTATTCAATGATTGATATTAGGGATGCACAGGGATCGGATCGGTCCGGATTGCGATCATGTTAATCCCATCCACCTATTTACGGTTCAAAACGGATCGGAACAATATGACCCACGATATCCCATATCGGACAGGATTGATCTGCGGATCGCAATTATTTCAAAATATTTTGGAATATGTTAACAAAGTAAAGACTAATATAAAATTTTCAGTTAATATAATTTTTAGTTAACCTATGAAATATATTCCTCTTTATATCACAAAATTAAAATTAATCAACGCAACATTGGTAAGTAATGACATAACTAAGTTAAAGTTAGAATTATAAGAAATCATGTTAATGAAATTAGGAAAAGTAACATATTAATAAGTATAAACGGATCGAACAGATTGACGGATCGGATCGGATTTATATTTTTTGATCTTAGTCCGATCCGTCGCGGGTCGATCCAGAACCAATCTGTAACGGATCGGGCACAAAGTGTAATACAAAAGTAATACAAAAGTATATTTTAAATATATTTTTACGCTGCTTATAGTAATTGAAACATAATATTTTCATTACCGTACATAAGTAAAAGTATTACTAAAACACAAAATACAGTATTTTTCTTTTTTAAATATTAATAAGTGTTGTGCTTACGTGGTGCTCTTGGAGTATCTAAAATTTTCTCCTTGCCCTGACCCAGACGGGTGGAAACAGACCTCAAAAGCAGTCTTCAATGACTTGCCCTAGAGCCCCTTGCCTTCTGCCCTGGTGCCTCAACGGGTGGACATGCCCTTAAGATTCCATTCTAGTGAGATTTTTGCTACTTAAAGCCAAACGGCTTTCATGCATCCTTAACTAGAAATTTTCGTGGCGCAGCAATTGGTTTGCACAGTATTCTGTCCACCCAAAAAGAGCGGCCTCTTAATTTTTCCGATAAATATCCGACTATGTGTGCAAATAGGAGTCCTACAAATGGCTGAGGCAGCTGAAGGTAATTCTTTTCTGGAGCGTGTTCACGATGATGTCTTCGAAATCATCACGCGGAGTGTGTCGGAGAATTCTTACAGAGACCTGCTATCATTGAGTGCCTCAAGTAAGACTCTCTGTTGGAGGCTTCATGACTATTTCGGCATGGTAAAGTATGCAAACATTGATGCTCTCCTGGCCTTGCCACTATTGAGTCAAGAACAAATGCATTTTGTTCGTGATTGTGATTTAAGTGGGAATTCGGAGGCGTCTTTCTGGCTCGGACTGGTAAGGGGGGCGGTTCTGATTTATTAAATTTTTTGATTTTTGTTCATGTTTTCATTTCACACTTGTTTCTTTCCTCAAGTAATTGTTGTCTCTCTCCTCTTCCTACAGTAGGCTCTGCTACAACAAGATGACTGGGATTGGTCGAGCGATCTTCTTAAAGTTGCGGCTGACAATGGGCAAGCTCTTTCGATGTATACATGGGGTATGTTTGCTATTGCTTATGATGAGTGGAATCAGGAGATCGCTAATGCACTTATGGATGCTCAGGCGTCGAAATCATTGGTAAGTCTGAGTACACGCCTAACCATGCATCTCACTGAGAACCCGACGATAGTTGGTCTCGTCACTAGGAGGAACTGGCCAACCTCGCAAACCTTGGAAGGACTCAGGTATATTCTCCACCACCATCATCATGTTGATTGTGTCTTATGTGGAGGATGCCTAAGGAGTTACTGGACAGATCAAGCATTTTCTTTGTTGAAGGGAGTGTATAAACTTATGGAAGAAGAATATTTTGGCTAAGAGCATCTCCGAGGACGGGGAAAATTTGTTTCTTTCGACAAAGTTTGGTTCTGGCGTTCTGCTGTAAAAAAATGGGATAAATAATGTAAAGAGGGACAACTATATGTCGTTTTGTGAGTAAAAAATCATGTTAAAGACTGTAAGCCCCAAGCATGAAGTCCCGAATTAAAGCACAGTTGATGACAAAAAAAATCTAAATCTAAAAGAATAGAGCACTCCAATAACAGTGTTGTTAAATGTAGTACCAGTGTTTCTTTTTCTTTTCGATTTTGTCTGGTTTTTTTTTAATATTGTACCAGCATTCAATGTTTTTCCCTGTTAAAACCGTGCATGAGGTCCCAACTCCCAAGTTCAATCCCGCTTGAAAGACTCTCTTTCTTATCTTTCTCATCAGAGAGAATAGGCGCGGGGGTTAAGAGAAGTGTGCAAAAGACATTTTTACACTTGCGTTTTTTTTGTATTTCCCTCTACCTCTCTCTTTCTGCCCTCCACCCCCACCCTGCCCTCTGGTTCACAAACACCAATACCATCAACGACATCACCACCACAGCCACCATCACCATCCCCACCTCAGCCACCATCACAGCAAAGAGCAATAAAAGCACCACAAAATACAGATTTACTTCGAAAAGGAGAGAAGAGATAACTAAGAAAGAGCTAATTTAGAGAGGAAAGAGAGAGAGAGAGAGAGAGAGAGAGAGGATAATCGGGTCCTCCTCGAAGCCTCCACCACCACTACCATAGATCGGTGACGGAGAGAACCAGAGAGACAGAGGACGATGGGGGATGGTGATGGAGATCCGGTGGGTCTTCTTGGATCTGGTATTCACCCCTCGACGGTGATGCTGGTGGTGGCGAACTCTGAGGACGATGGCGACGGTGAGGACGACGTCTCCGTAACTCCTCTTCATCTCTTTCCCTCCCGATTCTCTCTCTTCAGCTTTCTATTCTCTGCTCTCTCTCTCTCTGTCTTTCTCTCTCTATCTATCTCTATCTCATAGATTTGTGTGGTTGTGGCTACAAATGAGCAGAGGGTAGTAGGGGTAAATTAGACTTATGTGTGTAAAAAACATGTCAAAAAAGGAAACGTATAGAATGAGAGAATCCACTCTAAGGTACAGAACCTGAGATAAATGGCTCACAACGGGGGGTTTGTTATGACTTATAAGCAACTTATAAGTCAATTTTGGATTATAATTTCAAGACAACTTATAAGTAGTGTTTGGTATGGACTTATAAGCTGAAAAGATGGTGTCTGACTTATAAGTCCATAGTGTTAAATTTGAGTCTAGAAAAAGTTGGGTTTTTGAACCTTTTTTTGAAATTTTGGACTTAAAAATATTTTTCACCAAACACCCCCCAACTTTTTTGTTCATCTTTTTTGTCATAAACTTTTTTGACATAAACTTTTTACGTTAAGTTGCAAATAAGTCATACCAAACTCACCCCACTTAAGGAATCCACCTTAAGATACAGAAACTCTGTTAAATTCACCACTCTATGGAATCCACAAAAGAGATACATAATTTAGAGATAATCCAAAGGTTTAAACTTAATAATTATCAAAAGTCTCCTACAATCCATGAGATTACAGCCCTTATTTATCTTGGAACATCCCTCCAAGAATAGGAACAAACACAATTAATGTTACGAGACTAAACAAGTCCCAAAACACATTTTAAGACTACAATATTCTAGTACCAATGACTTATATTTAATAGCTAATAACAAGTTTCCAAGTTTTAGGTCACGTTTGGTTTTCCGAACTAGCCGGACTGGACTGCAGCGGATTGGACTAGATCGGATAGGATTGGATTGGATTAGCTGTATTATATTTAATACTGTGTTTGGTTATGTATCGCACAAAGTATTATGAATAGTTGTTGGTGTATTAATGTTCAATACCAAGTATTATGAATAGTCCAGTACTGATAATACTCTCCTGAGGGAGGGGATTAATATAGGGTAATAAAACCATGTTTTTCACTATTTAACACTTGTATTAAATTAATCCAGAACAAGCCAAACAAAGTATTAATAATCACAGTACTATAATTAGTTAGTACTACTAATACTAGAAAACCAAACATGCCATTATAGAATAATAGTCTTGGTTTGTTGTTGTATTCCCGAGTAGAAGTCGAGCAGGAATACCGTCAAGTAAAATGAGCATATCTCCTTCTAGAAAATCCAAATGATGCACCGTTTGAAGCGTTGGAAACTAGACTTGCATATATTTACAATGATGTGCAGATTGGCAAGTGATGATCTTTCAATTGGAATCGGCCTCACTTCAAAGTTGACCCAAAATCAGGTTCTCACAAAATTAAACAACTCATTTGTGGGCTTCTAAATTTCCTTCAACCCCTTGGCTAAATGATGTCAGCCTAGTACCCAAAAAAATAATGTATTCTTTGTGGAATCTCACTGGCGACAGAACACGACGGCTCTTCTCTTCCAGCTGTCATCAACACTCTTGTGATTGTTCAACCAGTCCTTGTATTACTCCAACAGATGACCGGTTGGGGTTGTTGATCAAAGGAGAGCTCAGCCTTTCTACAGTCTACCTACTGAGATAGTAGTAGTATTCAAAACTTGTCCGCTGGTTGATCAAAGGAGAGCTCAACCAGTCCTTGTATTACACCAACAGATGACCGTGCGACGTTAGCTTAAACATGTCATCTGTTGGAGTAGAGGAATACGAGGACTGTTGACTGTTGAGAGAGTTGAGACTACTAGTTGTGAAATGTTACTACTGAAAACATCAAAGGTATTTTGGTCTTAGTTCTTTTTCTTAATTAGTCACAGATTTGTATACAAGTGTGGTTTGCTGAGTGAAAAATGTAATTTTTCAATAGAAAATAAATATAAAGGTAATAAGATATTGATGGAAGAGCACATATGGTCTACTGTTGGAGTAAAAACTGAGAACTAGAGAGCCAAATTTTGGGGCATACTGGTACCGAACTTGGTCGAAAAGTGCCAAAACAATTGCTACACTCATCTTCGGAGATACTAAGACCATCCACAGTCGTTACTCGTGAGCTCCCCCTCCCCAACTTGTCCCCACCTTACCCCACTGTTAATCTTCTTAATAATTTTTTTCCTAAAAAGAAAATCTTCTTAATATTTACAATTCTACCATAACTACTACAACAGTCAAAAAACTATTTCTCCCCCCTTTCCTCAAAAAAAACTATTCCTCCCCCCTCTATTATATTTTATCGTAACTACACTACCCCTACCCCACCCTCCCCTACCTGGTGAAAAAAGAAATTAAAATCCCAACCGGCGAGCTCAAGCTATCATTCAGAGCCCTCCCTGTTGTAAATCCTAATCAGGCCGGCGAGCTCAATCCAGCCCACCACTGTGGATAATCTAATAGCCAAAATATTCTTCTTCAAAGATCTGATACACTCCCTCCAACAACGATAATGCTTTCCCAGCCCAGTAACCCCTTGGACATCTTTCCGCTTCTCAACTTTCATCTTGATTGAAAGTGTGAGTATGCAGATGTAAATGCAGCTAAGATACTCTAGAAGGGGGGTTGAATAGAGTATGCCAACTTTTTGAAAAACTTGCTAGGAAGATGAAAACTTGTGCAAACAATGAAGTTCAAGGCCTTGAAAACTAGTTCAAGCCCTTGGAGAGGATGCAGACAGTATGAAGCAAGTATGACTTTTTCAGGGCCTTGAAAACAAGTTCAAACCCTTGAAAAACAGACAGTTTTTGCTGCTGTAAAAGCTTATGAAAAGGAATGAGCTGAAAATGCAAATGACAAGTGATTTATAGAGTTCAGTCCACTTGAACCTACGTCTCTACCTCAGGGATTAGATCCCTGCAGGATTTTCAACTCAATTATTATTAATCAAAAGCTAAGCCCTAGAACTCAAGCCCAGAGAGTTCCTTTCCTCTATTACAGCTTGTGGTTTTCCCTAACCTGTCTAGTACCTGCTCTAGCTAACTGATTAACTAATAATTCTCTATTGTTCACCTTGAACAATCCTTGAGAATAGATGTATAGATAATACATAAATGATCTACCAATACAGCTCAATACAGAAGTACACTTAGAGTAGAAAATTTGCAGTGAAAATGCAGTGAACTTCTGTGGAATGGATTGAGAGTATGATGTTCTTCTTTGGTGCTTTGTCAATCCAGAAACTTGTAACTTGCTTTAGCCAGTTGAGTCTTGTCTATTGTTTCTTCAAAGTGAGCTATATTTAAACTGTTTGAAGCTCTCCAAATCTTCCCAGATTTTTAGCAACAACTTCCTATTTTGTAGGCAACAACTTTGAATCTCTTTAACAGCTTTCTCCAACGGATAGTTGATCACAATCTTAAGAGATATTGTTGTGATCTTGTCCATAAGCAATCTGAGAAGCTGTCATAAGTCTATGATTGATCACTAGATCAATCTATCCAACTATTTCTGCACAAATTCATTTTAGGAAACAATCCTGCAAATATTGGAAACAAAATTTCCTGAAATATCAAGGTCAAACAGATGATATTCTATGATTAAAACATTTTAGAATAATTTCTCTTTCATAATCTAATAACATTGAATCAAACATATGAAAGATAGAAAAGGAATCAACTCAGAGTTTTTGCAAAAAACTCCCCCTGACAGTGTGCATACAGGTTAAGCAGTTTCAAGGCTTTGAATCCAGTTTCAAGGCCTTGAAAATAGCTAAACTATTTTCAAGCCTCTGAGACTGATTCAAGGCTTGGAAAGCTGATTCAAGGCCTTGAAATAGCTGAGCTATTCCAATCCTTGCAAAACCTGATCTTACAATCTCCTCCTTGATGAAAGACAAAACCAAATTCTGTTTGATCCTTAGTCTCTGCAAAATAAATTGTTTAGTTCAGAATTTATAACACTGTAATTCCAAAAAATCCAACTTATTCATAATACCAACTAAGACTTCAGAAAATAGCAAATAAACCTATAAATAAAAATTACTAAAATCCTACAGTTTTCTCCCCCTTTTTGACTTTAATCAAAAAGATAGAAGATGTTGGATCAAGTGTCTGGAAACTTTTGAAAACTTTAAAGAAAACTTTGAAGAGAGAGAATGGTGAATAAAGAGTAGGCAAGATTAAGGTTCTTTATCATCACACTTTCTTCATTGTTGGCATGAACTTCTTGTGAAACCACATCTAGTTCCTCAATGAAGGAACTGATCTTCTCAATAACACTATTGAATAGGAAGGTGAGTCCTTCCAGGGCTTTCTTCCCATGCTTCAGCTTCTTCTATACAGCTAACCTTTTCTGTTGAGGAGAAACAGTCTTGAGATTCTTCTTTCCTGCTTTTGAAGCTTCTAACGACTGGGGCGGATCCTTCTCATGTTTCCCTATGTTGGATACGGAGAACACACCATAGGATCCTGAAGTAGTGTCTGATTTTGAGTCTTGAATAATAATTTCTTTTCCTTTTCATTTGAACTCAGAAACTGTCTTTTTCTTGTCCCTCTTAGGACTTCCAATATGGATTCCCTTCTGCTTCTCCTGTGTAGGTGCCATAGTTTGTTACTTCTTTGCTGGAGCCTGATCTTTTCTCACCATCTTCTTGGGTTGTGAAGATTCTTCTTCTTACTCAGTAGAGCTCTTTGAAGCAATCACTGATCTCTTGAACGTCATCCACTGCTGCTTTTCTTATCTTCTCTGAAACAAATTTCGATTCTCCAGCCATCTTGATTCTGTCTGAGGCTCTCCTTGTGCTCATTAGGGTTCGGGAGATGAATAGAGAGATGTGGAATGATACGGAATGAAGGAGAAGAGAAGAAGATAAATACTGAAAGAGTTTGAGTTTCAAAAGGAAACTAGTATCTCTTTGGTCTCAAAAGATTTGCAATTACCAGAGGGATTTCAAATCTTTTATGTCGTTGGAAAATAAAATATTTTAATACTATTTTTGGCTAAACCAAATTTTTGAAAAGGGTAGGGCTATATTAGACAAATATCTACAGAGATATCACCCAACACAGAATGATCCAAGATTTTTTACTATCAGTGTAGCAGACTTAATTTCAAGGTTTTGAAACGGTTTTCAAGGTCTTGGAAAACTGTAACACTGCAAAAATTAAAAACCAAAGCTTTGAACTGATTTTCAAGGCTTTGAAATTCAGTTCAAACCTTTGAAAACGCATAAAGCTTACCTTTCTTACCTGATGCTCCCCCTAAACCAATGCAACTTTATTTAGCATTCCCAATTCCAATCTTAGAGCTGAGTACCTTTCATCTGCTAATGGTTTAGTGAAGATATCTGCAATTTGCATGTTAGTAGCAACAAATTCAAGAACAATATCACCTTTCTCAGCATGATCTCTGATGAAATGGTGTTTAGCATCATTGTAGTTGGTTCTTGAGTGTTGTACTGGATTCTTTGTAATTGAAATTGCACTAGTTTTATCACACTTAATAGGTATGCTCCTGAGATAAAATCCAAGGTCTCTTAGCTGTTGAGCAATCCATAACACTTGTGAGCAACATGCTCCTGCAGCTATACATTCAGCTTCGCTGTTGATAGATCAACTGAATTCTGTTTCTTGGAATGCCAAATGATTAAGGATAATCCAATAAATTGGCAAGTTCCTGAAGTATTTTTCCTATCAACCTTGTAACCTGCAAAGTCAGCATCTGAAAAACCATGCAAAGAGAAGTTAGAATGTCTTGGATACCAAAGCCCTAAGTATTTGGTACCATTGAGATATCTGAATATTTCTTTCACAGCAGTCAAGTGTGTTTCTTTTGGATCAGCTTGAAATCTAGCACACATACACACACTAAACATAATATCTGGTCTACTTGTTTTGAGATAGAGTAATGATACAATCATGCCTCTATACTCATTTACATTGACACTATTACCAGATTCATCCTTGTCTAAGGATAGTGTAGAACTCATAGGAGTCTTGGCTTCCTTGGATTGAGCCATGCTATATTTTTTCAGTAAGTCTCTTGTGTACTTGCTTTGATTCACAAAGATGCCCTTCTTCTATTGATGTATTTGAAGTCCTAGGAAGAAGTTCAACTCTCACATCATGCTCATTTCAAATTCCCTGCTCATAAGACTTAATAATTCTCTGCACAATTGATCATTAGTAGCTCCAAACAATATATCATCAACATATATCTGAACTACAAGTAAATCTTTCTCATGAGTCTTTATGAAAAGAGTCTTTTCTACTAAACCTCTTTTGAAATTATTTTCAAGCAAAAACTTTGACAGTCTTTCATACCAAGCTATTGGAGCTTGTTTCAAACCATAGATAGCTTTGTCAAGTTTGTAAACATGATCTGGAAACTTGTCATTTTCAAAACTAGGTGGTTGTGAAACATAAACTTCTTCTTGTAAATAGCCATCCAAGAAAGCACACTTCACACCCATTTGAAATAGTTTCATGTTCTTGTGAGATGCAAATGCAAGCAAAATTCTAATTGCTTCTAACCTGGCAACTGGAGCAAACTTTTCCTCATAATCAATACCTTCTTCTTGATTGTAACCTTGAGCAACTAACCTTGCTTTGTTTATAATCACATTCCCACTTTCATCCAACTTATTCCTGGATACCCATCTGGTGGAGGAACCAGGTTCCAAACCTTATTCCTTTCAAACTCATTGAGTTCACTTTGTATAGCAATGATTTAGTCTGCTTCTTGTAAAGCTTTTTTCACAGTGTTTTGGTTCTACAACAGAAATAAAAGCATTAAAAGCACATAAGTTCTTCAACTGTGATCTAGTTTGTGTACCAGTGGTTGGACCTGATATGATATTATCAACTAGATGAGATGAGAGATATTTGAATCTCTTTCTTGGAGACCATGGTTCAGGCTCTCCATAGATCTTCTCTGGTCTTGAAGTAGTGGCTTTGTCACTTGAATCCTTCTGATCATCTTTTTTAACACATTGAGGTTTACTTTCAAGGCCTTGAGCACCATTTTCAAGGTCTTGAAAATTTCTTCTATTTTCTTCTGAGCCTTTCTTGAATCCTAATGGATTCTCAGTCTCTTCCTCTGATTCATGATTGTTCAAATTCAAGTCTGCAAAACTTTCACTCAAATAACCATCATAGCTTTCATCAAAAATAACATGAATGCTCTCTTCAACCAGTTTGGTTCTTTTATTGTAAACTCTATAAGCTTTGCTATTCAGAGAGTAACCAAGAAATATACCTCCATCACTTCTTGCCTCAAACTTACCAAGGTTATCTTTTCCATTGTTGTGGATAAAACAAGTACATCCAAAGGGTCTGAAGTTTGAAATGTTTGGCTTCCTCCCTTTGAATATTTCATAGGGGGTCTTCTTCAGAATAGGTTTGATCAAGCACCTGTTCAAAATATAGTTTGCTGTATTCACAGCTTTTGCCCAATAATGTTTTGGCAGCTTGTTCTCAAGAAGCATTGTTCTTGACATGTCTTCAAGAGTCCTGTTCTTTCTTTCAACAACACCATTCTGTTGAGGAGTTCTTGGAGACGAAAAGTTGTGATTAATACCATGCTTATCACATAATAAATAAAATTCTAATTGATCAAATTCTCTACCATGATCACTTCTAATTGAAGCTACATGTAGGTTTTTCAAGTTTTGAAGTTCTCTGCAAAGCTTTGAAAATTCAGAGAGTGCTTCAGAGTTTTCTTTGAGAAACATAACCCTAGTATATCTAGAAAAATCATCTATAGCAACTAGATGGATGGCAATCCTCTTACCAAACTTCTTTAGCTTGGTACTTACAAAGAAGTTTGGTAAGAGGATTGCCATCCATCTAGTTGAAGGAACTTCTATAAGCTTTGAACAAGTTTATTTTGAACAAGTTTATTTTATAACTTCGTACTTAAAAACTTCTTTAGCTTGAAGGAACTTCTGGTCTGCTTGTCTTGAGCACAGGCTTTGCACATTTCATCTTCTTTGAACTTAATGGATGGCAATCCTCTTACCAAGTCTTTGGAAATCAACTTGTTCAAAGTATGCACACTGATATGACCAAGCTTCCTGTGGCAAAGCATTGAATCCTCTTTCAAGGCCTTGAGACACTTCAAACTTTCACCTCCAACTTTGTTAGTCAGAAAAGTATAAACATTGTTTGATCTAGAGGCTGTGAGAATGCAATCTCCTGATTTCTCATTTTACACCACACACTTCTCTTTATCAAAGATAACTTTGTTGCCTGACACGATTTCTTACGTGTATGCGCAAGTGCACGGTCAAGTAATATAGAGGTGGTATTTCAACCCCTAGTTATCGATCCCACGAGGACAAGATTGAGATTATTTAATTAGTTATTAGCATAGAATACAGTACAAGGAGGAAGAAATTGTGATTTAAACATTTGCCACCCTCAAACAGGTGACTGAAATAAAAATAACAACTAAACTAATATTTTTGGGTTTTTTTAATTTATTAATCAAATATGGAGAAACTAGGCAATGTCTAGATCACCTAGGGCTGTAGACGGTTTCCGGATTAGCTATGTAACACGTTAATCCTATTCTAGTTAAGCCGGGTAATAGTACTGACAATCTCCTCTCGGTCTCATGTCGTTGTACGTCACGGTTTACTTGGTGTCCTGTCGGTCCACCTACATCTACCGGTCCGTTCTAGTAGGCTAACGACAGTGCACGTAATGATGTCCTCTCAGACCACCACCACACGAACACCTCACTATCTCCTACCGAATCTACCCACTTGAGGCCAATCCTAAACACTTCTCTTCTCAGTCTCAGTGATTAAGGATTGTTGTTCATATCTCATCACAACTAGGTCTAAGTCGCTCTCGCGCACTCGCTAGCTAAATAACAAGTCTGGTTAATTACTCCATTCTTGCCAAGGTTTATTGAAGGCGTTCTTCCATAAACTCCAACGGTAAGACCTTCGCGGCCACCTGGATCATGAGATCAACTTAAGAACCCCGGTCACAATGAACAATGGAGAGCAAACCCACTGCAAACTTCGCCATGACGTGCCCTTGCAAAGCGGCATCCCATAGGCACTTGCGCGCTTTTTCCCAGTTGTAATCCTTGAGCAAAACATACTACAAAAGGGAATGTGAGATTACTCGATAAAAAAATGAAGCAAGAACATAACGAGATCAAAACAGCACCGCGTTACCAGGCCAAGCCAGAAAGCTGCTTCCGCCTTCCAACAATTATTCATAAATTCGAAGCCACTTCGGCAAGCCAATAAGAGAGAAAAAATTGGAGATTTAAGGTACAAACACCATTCCTCTCCAAGCAACCGCCTCCGGATGATCTTGTTTGTTTCACTCAAAGAAAGTAGATCCGTAAACGAATTGGTGGCCACACGCTGCACGATCACGCTGAAAACATCACCGTGTGCAGTCTCTAGAAGAGATTTCCCAGAAGCAGCCTCATCCATTTTCGAACTTTTTACTACAAGATTCGTAAAGCTGTTAGGGTAGAAAGGTAACGGGGAAATGTAGTAGTAGGTTGAGAATAGTGCTTGGGTTAATGCATTGTCAGTAATGGGAAGTAGTAGTACCTACGTAGTAGTGTCACAGTAATGGTTTTCACTGTGTTGAAGCTTTCATCAAATTCGAAATTATATCGTAGTAACGTCTACTCATTTCTCAGTAGGAGACTTGGGGTGCGTTTGGTAGAGTTGTTTTTTCTGGTTTATGGTTTAAAAACCAAATGGATTATTGAAAGTGTTTGTTTGTAGTGGTCTAAAGACCAGTTTTTAATCTAGTTTTTTTTTTTTCATTTTGTCTTGGTGAAAAGAACCAACATTTGGTGGTTTTTCTTTTGGTTTCTTTCTATGACACACAAATACGATATTACCCTCACATCTTAGACATATGAAATTGAAAATCTCCTCTCATTTTGGTAGCTCTCCGACTTTTTAGTCATCGAGGTATAAAATATTGCACGATTTTTTTTCTATATTTTGCCATAAATATTTTTTTTCCCACAAAACTCTCAATTCTCGCAAATTTCGGACGATACATTTTATGTAAAATGTTCTTATTATTTAGGATCAACCATTTTTGCATTGTTATTTCCTCAATTGCTTATTTTGTTGTTATTCGTTACCTCATCAAAGGCATCGAGTGTGAACAAAATTTCAAGAAATCGTTAACTTTTTGTTGAACGGAGGTATGAAAATTTAATTTTTGGATGTCATACAACTATTTATTTTGTTCTTCAATTTGTTGCTTTCATTAAAACGTTAAAATTCATGAAATCACAAACTTTTTTACATTGCATTTGTTCCTCTTGAATCTGTAAAAGAAAAATAAGTGGAGGGTATCTTTGTCATTTAATTTACATCATCTAGTTTGAAAACCATTACCAAACATATTTCTTTAGTTTTTAATCTAGTTTAAAAATCACTACCAAACACACTTGTTTAAACAAAATCTCTAAAACAAAAAACCCAAAAAAAATCCACCACAATCTACAACCAGTTTTTCCACCGGAAACCATTTTACCAAACACACCCCAAGTACATGAGATTTTGGTATTCGTTTAAATACAGTAAAAACTGTGAAAAGAAAATGCTTGACTGACACATTTAACTATTTAAGAACATAAAAAAAATTGTTTAGTATTCGCTGTAAAACAGTGTTTAAAAAAATAAAAAATAAAAACATTTGGCAACTTTACTAAATTTGAAATGTTTGCATATCACTTTTACGTAAAATACTGCCATATACTACCAGTATTTGATGAATCTGATGTTTTATGAAAAGTAATTCACGATCAGTTATTTTGAATCATTTAACTGGAATTGTTTTATGGAACGCTCAAACATGAATTCAATCAACATCTAACAAAAAATGTGGATGAATTGCAGTTGGTAATGTGCCCAAACTTTCCTCAGGTACAATTTAATGTCTTACAAAAAAAAAAGTTCAATTTAAGACATTCTGCAACCCGGGCGTACGCGCGGGGTAACGCGTAGTTAATTAATAATTGTAGAGCATCTATGGCGGAAATAGATGAGAATAACAAAAATTAATTCACGGTCAGTTATTTTGTGCATTACTACTTTGTCATCTACTGGGTTCGAACCAATTTGTAATTCATTTTTAAATTGGTGAAATTTATTATTGTGATTTGCAGAGATTATTAATTTATTATAACTGATTTTGTGAAATATTTGTTTTACAGCCTTCTGATTAATTTTTCTAACAAAAAATAACTGATGATTATAGAAAAACAAAGGCCAAAATTGCTGAGAATGACGATGACATGATCATTAATCTTCCGGATACAATTATAACAACATATTTTCCTATTTTCCTTCTTGCCCATGAACTACATAATAATAAAAAGAAAACTGTTTGGTATACGTTGAAAATTGTGTTTAAAAGGCAAAACACATTTGTTGACAAAAAACAAAAACACAATTGGCAACATTACCAAATTTCAAAGTAAATTTGTTTGTACCCTTCGGGGTGTAGTTGAGTTGGTCGGGTGAGCATTCTTAAAATTTTGGGGCATTTGCCTTGGGTCTTGAGTTCAAACATTTGGGCAACCCAAGGTCAGCCTATTGGTCTTCTTAATTGCAAGCCTATCAGCCTGGGTTTCTCATGGTTTGCCTCTCTAGTGTGGTTTGCAGGCTATTGTACTAGAGGGGGTATTAACCAGTGCGCACCCGAAGGGTAGTGGCTGCGGGTTCCCACGTCATCAAAAAAAAGTAAATTTGCTTGAATATCTCTTCGAGGTACAATACTGACTTAAGAAGAATTTATGCATCTAATCATATTACAAGTTGAAATGTCTTTAAAGACTAATAGGAGGTCTAGGAGTCTAGCCTACAGGGTTAAGTGAGAAGATGAAGTAAATCTTCGATTTCTGTGTGATGAAGATCGTGACAGAATTTGATGTTTGAAAATGCTACTCTCACCGAACAAATGATTTTCCCGACCTCCCCGAATCTGATGTGGCAGAGCCACGTGACATAGCTGGAGTTACCCTGAACTCTTTCCCCTCATTAATCTCTTTGGTCCCCAACACCTCCCACTTAGGGTGCGTTTGGCAAAACATTTTTTTTGGTTTTAAATTTTTCCACCATATGGTTTCTCTAAAGTGTTTGTTCAGGGTAGTTTAAAATCTGTTTTTTAAACTGGTTTTTTTTCAGCTTTTGGGGTGGAGAAAAAAAACCATGGTTTGGTGGTTTTTTATCAGTTTTTTTCTACTTCCTGCTAAGTCCATATTACCCTCATAGTTTCCGTATATTTCCAAGTGTATCATTTCGTCACTCTATTTATTAAACTTATCCACTTTGTATTATTTTTATGTTAATTGTGTTTGTCATATTCTAACACTAAGCAATTCAAGTATATGACCCCAAAGTTGCTCTTACTTTAATTTCATGAAACTAGTCTTGAATTTGGCTGTGAACAAAATTTTAAATCGTTAACTTTTTTTTGAATCGATGTATGAAAATTTGATTTTTTAGATCTCACAATACCATTAATTCTTAATCAATTTGTTACTTTCATGAAATAGTTTAAGCTCAGGAAATCGTGAACTTTTTTACATTGCATTTGTTCTTCTTGAATCTGTAAATGAAAAATACAAGTGGAGGGTATATTTTTCATTTAATATACATCATCTTGTTTAAAAACCACTACCAAACACATTTCTTTAGTTTTTAATCTAGTTTAAAAACCACTGTCAAACACATTGGTTTAAACATAATCTCGTTGAAAAACCAAAAAGAATCCACCACAATCTAGAAAGCATTTTTTCCACCAGAAACCATTCTACCAAACTCACCCTTAGTATCTCTCGCTCTTCTTATCTTCTTCAACCTCATTTCACCATACCGATGTAGATCATTCTTCTCCGTCTACAAATAATGGTATAATAAATCAGAAGTAATTTTATTGCTATACAAAGCCATCCCTTTATGCATATACACTGTAGTATTTGTATTTTAGCACATATTTTACCAGGAACCATGGTCGTGCTTGAGTTATTTTTAAAAGTAACTCTCACAAAAAAAATAGCAGAGTTTTGACAAGAATAAAAAAAACTTATTTCGAATGAACCTGAAAGTAATTCGTTTTACAGAAAATTACAAAGAAATCATACTTTTAGATGTTAGTGGTAATTATAGGGATTAAATTAAAATTTAGTACCAAGATTTGAAGAACAGAACATATGTGCAAAATTACGTAAAATTTAGTACTACCTCTGTTTCTTCTCTATCACACCAGTTTGACTTTTGTCACTATTCATCGGGTCGTGACCCGGTGATTTGTGTAGCAAAACGATGCAATATTTTGATAATTTTTTCATGGTGATGTAGAGTAAAAGTTGCTCTATAAAACGGTGAAAAAATTATCAAAACATTGAATCATTTTGCTATCCAAGTCACCCAGTCAAAGTGATCCAGATACGAGTCAAAAAGTCAAATCGGTGTCATAGAGAAGAACCTATGTTTCTTCTGTTTCAGCCTACTTCCCTAAAATGGAAATTTCATCTGTTTAAGCCTACTTTCCTTTTTTAGTTACTTTCTCATACATTTTGACCTTAATACCCTTCCCAACACAATAACCCCACTAAGGGCATCTCCAACCCTGTGGGGGGAGGGGGAGGTGGAGGGGGAAACCGTATAAAAATACGATTCATTTCCAACCCTATGGGGGAGAGGGAGGAGGAGGGGTGCTACGGGGAGAAATTCTGCCTTAGGTGTGGCATGGTTAGGGGGGATTTCCCCCTGAACATACCCTCCCCCTTCCCCTACATGACGACAACGTTTGGGAGGAAATGGGAGCACTTGGACATAAATTGTTTGGTGAACATATTTTCCAGAGTTGGGATAGAATCACTGTTGCTAGATCTTCCATACGTATGCAAGTCATGGTATAGAGTAACATGCGTTCCTGATTGTTGGAGCATCCTCAATTTTACAAAAAGCGTTCTCAATCACAATGCAAGAAGTGATTGCCCCGAAACCTTAGAAGACGAATTCGATTTGTCTAGTGATGACTTCCCAGAAAGGTTAATAGTACAATATCAGTTGGACCGGGACCTCGCTACCGCTTCCAGAATCATCAAGAATGTAGCGAAACGCGCAAAAAAATATGCTACATATTTGAAGCTGCCGTCTTCATGTTCGCAAGGTGCATTCAGATTTATATCCTGTGAGTGTCCAAACATAAAAACTTTGAAGTTTCCTGTTTTAATGGATGACGATCTAGTGTCTATGTTCCCTTCTATCGTGTGTAATTGGAAAAGACTAGAGAACTTAACTCTTAGTTGGAGCAATGGAATGCCCCAAATCATCGGGCAGATTAGTATACACTGCAACAACTTCGGAATGCAAGAAATTATCAATAGCCGGATCAAGGAATGAGAGGTGTCTTGTCTGGCCACAACTCTACCGAACATGAAGGGACTTAGATTCGGTAATGTTGATATTGGGTAGGAGAATTTTTTGCAGATATTGAATTTCTTCAAGAGGTTGGAATACCTAGATGCGAGGCGATGTTTTGGTTTTGACTGCAATGATGAGGATATTTTAAAATCTGCATCGCATATTCGTGTATTGAACCTTGAAGGCGCCACTATGTGCAGAAGTGATGAAGGTGGAGACTACTTAGATATTTTTACTTATGTTGGAATCTACTTCTAACCTTTTTTTTTAATCTGTAAGGATTTATTACCACGGAAGAATGGAAGAGCCTTACTGTATACTTACATGACATCGGTTGTAAAAATCTATTTTAATTTCTTGTAGGGACGGCATGTCGTACTCTATATAAGGGTGTTTGGTACCATTTAGTTTGGTGTGTGACCAGGGCTTCAAAAACGACAAAACCAGTGCAGAGCGGTCGTGGTGTAACGAAATCGGCAGAGAGCACGACCGTTTTTCCTGTTTTTGTGTGAATTTTATTCACACAAAAAACGGCCGTTCAGGTTTTCGAATACGGGAACAGGGGAAAAGTAACCATTTCGGGTTGCGCACATTGCGAAAATTGGTGAGAACTTCCGTGAATGTTTTAAAAAATTCACACATACTGTCCCCGTTTTCTGTTGCAGTTCCTCCAATATTCCGGTCCCGCTACACACGATCGGACCAATACGTCAGTCGCTTTTTTTTAAAAAAACCTTCTGTTGTTGTTGTTGTTGTTGTTGTTGTTGTTGTTGTTGTTGTTGTTGTTGTCATTTTTGTTTTAAAACATTGTATTTTAGGTTCGGTTTCATGTAAAAAAAATCCGTCTTTTTTTTGGGGAGGGGAGGCTGCCCCATCCTAGGGTCATGGCAGAACTTAGGTGCAACAACCCCCTTAACCGGCTCGGACAAGACCGGGAGGGCGATGCTAAAAGTAATGGTGGAAATCAAAGCATAACGTCCCAAATTATTTATTAATTACACAACATTAAACAGAAGTATTTAGATATTACACAACCGTCTCTGAAACTACTGCATTATTTTGGACTAGTCAAACTACATCACTACTCGTGCTGATATCCATCTATGTGAGTCTCGTACCCTGCTATGCCATAGTCTTCTGCTCCTAAGCCTGCGGTGGGAAGGAAACAGGAACCGCAGTTTTCAAATTCAGCACGTAAATACTGAGTAAGTAACACCCAAGCTCGTAAAACAGAAGATAAGGCATGCTTACTTTTTCATTGCAGTAACAAAGAGGAAAATTATAAAGCAGTAAAGTAGGACTTAAAAGTAAACTTCTCTTTCTTTTAAACTTTATTTCTTAGCTTTCAAACGGGGAAACTAGTCCCAATCTCTTTCTTATTTTATTTTAAAAATATCCAAATATCAGGGAAACTGTATTATTAACTTTGTTGAAACAGGGATGATCTACTAACTCTACGCATCCAAGACCTTAAGTGTCGGCACCCCCCTAAGACTCCTCGCAGCCAGAGAGGTGAGTACATAGAGCGACCCGGCAGGTTGCGACCGGGTTAAAATAAACGGGTCGAGTGGCAGCAGCCAACACGACCAATCTAAACAAAGGCAAATATAACGATCCTTGTGCATCTCTTTCCACTTTACGTTAATTACGAATTATTATTATTATTATTATTCGTGTGACAACATCAAATAAGCAACTTATTTAAAATGTAAGAAACTTCAAATAAACAAGTAAATGAATACACAATAAATAAAAATGTATTTTGAGACAAATATTAAAAGACATATTAAGACACAAAAGAAGCTAGGCTCAATGCTTGGCATGATACTTACCTTATTTTTGTTGCAATAGCACGTTCTAGCAGTGGATCGGGCCTACAGAATCGTCACCTAGGCCAAAAATGGCCGGAAACAGTCAAGAAATGGGTCGGGTCGGAGTTCGACGTCGGAGTCGCCGGAGTTGAGATTCGTGGCCGGCTTTAATGGCTTTCCTATCTTGGTATGAGATCTCGAAATATTTGGTTGGAGCCCTAGGATCCTGCTGGAAGCAATGGAAGAGAGAGAGAGCTGTGGCGCAGCTTGACCAAATCGGGTCGCCGGAAACAATGGTGAACGGCGGCGGCAGTGATGGCATCGGCTACTTCTGCTGCTGTTGCTACTTGGGTTCTGAAGCTTCTCTTGAAAAAATAGAGAGAGAGAGAGACAGCGGCAGAGAGGAGAATGAGAGAGAGAGCTGAGGGTTGAGAGAGAGACAAAACTGGGTTCTCTTCGCCGGAGCTTCAGCGACGATGGTAATTGTGGCTACGGCCACCAGCTGCTACTGCTGGGTTGTGAAAACAGAGAGGGAGAGAGAGAGAGAACGAAGGTGATGGTGGTGGGTTGTCTCTTGCCGAAGCTTGTGGTGATGGTGGTGGTGAAAGTGACGACTGTGATGAGGTAGGTGGTGGTTGTGAGGGCGGCTATGCGTGTGAGGGAGGTGGAGGGTGGCTTTATAGGTGAGCTTACTTGGGGACCAAGCACAAAGGTGGTGAGGTGGAGGCGGTGAGAATCCTCCCGAAGGAGTTGAGGGCAATGATGAGTTTGTCGTGACGAAAACGTAGGGAAGAAGGAGATGAGTCTCCTGGAAAAAAACAATTCAAATAAACTAATATTTGTTGGCAATAATTGGGTGTGGGTGGAGTACTATTTGGTTGGGTGATTGGGTGTGACAATTGCATGAGGCATCGCGGTGGTCGGACGCGCGTTAAAACTAAAATTTACTAAAATTTACAAAACGTTCACGTTTTAACTCGCGGATGCTAATCTATTATTTTTCTAAAAAATTTCACAAATAAGACTTAATAATTTACCCAAATATTATTTTGTAAATAAAATCTTTATTAGGCTTCTAAATGACTGTTTTACCCCTACTAATTAAACGGGGTATTACATCCTTCCCCCCTTAAACAGAGCTTCATCCTCGAAGCTAAAATCAAGCGACTAATCAGGATATTCAGGTCATCTAACAAACAACTATCTAACCGAATTAATATCACATGGCTGGCAAGTAATTTCAAATCATAGCAAGTAATCATTTTACGATATACGCAATGCAAAACGTAACCTCAAATAAGATCGTAGTCACATCTATCTAATTAAGTGGTCATAGTCTCATTTGGGTTCTAAGTCTCAAGGTCAAACATATCTCAAATGTACTAACACGTAAAAAATAGCAGACTAAGAGGTAATAGAATTAAACAGAGGGTTGCATCCTCTCCCCTAGAGAGTGACGTCCCCGGAACTCCACGTACCTCATTAAATAAGTGCGGGTACTTCTTTTTCATCTCTTATTCAGCCTCCCAAGTTGCTTCTTCTGTTTGGTGGTTGTTCCAAAGGAATTTGACCAGTTTAACGCTCTTGGTTCTAGTATCCCTTGTCTTTGTGTCCAGTATCTTGACAGGTTGTTCCTCGTAGGTCAGCGATGGGTCGAAATCCAATGGTTCCGGATCCAACACATGGGACGGGTCTGGTACATACTTCTTCAGCTGGGATACGTGAAAGACATGGTGTACTCGCCCCAAGTTCGATGGTAAATCCAATCGATACACAAGTTCCCCTACTTTCTCAATAACATCGTATGGACCAATAAATTTAGGGCTTAATTTTCCTTTCAAGTTAAACCTGGTTACCCCCTTAGTAGGTGAGACTCGCAGGAATGCTTTCTCTCCAACTTGGAATTCCAGTGGCCTCCTCTTCTGATTCGCGTATGACTTTTGTCTGTCTTGAGCTGCTTTCATTTTGCTGGATGAGTCGTACTTGGTTCGTCATGTCTTCAATCATTTGTGGGCCAATGATCACCGTTTCCCTGATGTCACTCCAACATAGTGGTGACCGGCACTTCCTTCCATAGAGGGCTTCGTACGGTGCCATCCCGATGCTGGCGTGATAACTGTTGTTGTAGGAGAACTCTATTAACGGCAGTTTATCGACCCATGAACCTTGGAAGTCCATAACACAGGCTCTTAACATATCTTCCAGCGTCTGAATGGTTCTCTCCGTCTGACCGTCTGTGGCTGGGTGGAAAGCTGTACTGAATTTTAGCTGAGTTCCCAACGCGTCCTGAAGCGCTCTCCAAAAATGAGAGAGAAAGTTAGGGTCTATGTCCGAGATTATCGAACTCGGAACCCCATGATATCTCACGATGTTTCTGACATACGCATTTGCCCTTTGCTCCATGTTCCACGTGTCCTTCATTGGAATAAATCGCGCCGTCTTGGTTAGTCTGTCTACGACTACCCATATCTGGTTGAGTCCATTCTTCGACGTAGGCAAAGCTGTGACGAAATCCATTGATATGGAGTCCCACTTCCAGACTGTAACATCCAAAGGTTGGAGTAGACCTCCCATCCTCTTGTTCTCGAACTTCACTTTCTGGCATGTTAGGCATCTAGCCACGAACTCGGCTACTTCCTTCTTCATATTGGCCGCCAGAATGTCTTATTCAGGTCCTTGTAAAGCTTATCGCCTCCAGGGTGAATTGAGTATGGAGTGTTGTGTGCCTCCTGCATCAGCTTCTCCTTAATCTTCGAACACTTCTGTGGCACGCACCATCTTCCGTTGTAGCGAATGCTCCCATCTTCGTGAATCTGGAACTCCTTGGCCTCTCTTGCTGCAATCTTCTTCTTGATCCTCTCGAGCTTCACATCCCCTGCTTGATTGCTTCGTATCTCTTCGAAGAAGTCTGGCACTGCAGTCAGGCTTCCGAGCAGCTTCTGTACCATTCCTCGTTCCACCACTTCGATGTTAAGCTTCCAGAACTCCTAGCATAACCAGTCTGACAAGACTACCATAGCGTTCACTGCATGGCTCGATTTACGACTTAGTGCGTCGGCGACTACATTAGCCTTCCCATCGTGGTAATGATGCGTAGATCGTAATCCTTGATAATCTCCAGCCATCTACGTTGCCTGTTGTTTAGCTCCTTCTGCGTGAAGATATACTTTAGGCTGCGGTGATCTGTGTAGAGCTTGCAAACTGCCCCATAAAGATGATGTCTCCGTATCTTCAGCGCGAAAACTACTGCTGCCAGCTCCAAATCATGTGTTGCATAGTTCTCCTCATGAGGTTTTAGCTGCCTTGAAGCGTAAGCAATCACTCTTCGGTCTTGTATCAGCACACATCCAAGTCCCTTCTTTGACGCATCGTTGTATACCTCAAACTCGCCAGAGTCGTTTGGCAAAGCTAACACCGGTGCCGTAGTGAGCTTCTCCTTCAGAGTCTGGAACGCCTCTTCACAGCTGTCGTCCCAGTGATACTTTACTTCCTTCTTTGTCAACGTAGTCAGTGTCCTGGCAATCTTTGAAAAATCCTTCACGAAACGCCTGTAGTAACCGGCTAAGCCAAGGAAACTTCGAATTTCGGACACGTTCTTCGGTGTAGGCCAGTCCTTAACTGCTGAGATCTTTGATGGGTCTACGGATATTCCTTCTTTGGAGATGATGTGGCCTAGAAATGGCACATGGTCCAACCAGAAATCACACTTTGAAAGCTTAGCGTACAGCTGCTCTTGCCTCAAGGTCTGCAATACTTCTCGGAGATGTTCCTCGTGATCCTCTTCGTTCTTCGAGTACACCAGGATGTCATCGATGAAGACAACCACGAACCGGTCTAGAAACGGCTTCATTGCTCGGTTCATCAAGTCCATGAACACGGCAGGAGCGTTGGTCAAACTGAACGGCATAACCGTGAACTCGTAGTGACCGTACCTTGTGCTGAAGGCCGTTTTTGGAATATCTTTCTCGGCTACGCGGAGTTGATGATAACCAGATCTCAGGTCGATTTCGGAGAAAACACTGGCACCTTGCAGTTGGTTGAATAAGTCATCGATCCGGGGTAGCGGATACTTGTTCTTGATGGTGGCACTGTTCAGTTCCCGGTAGTCCATGCATAAGCGTGGACTTCCGTCTTTCTTCCTTACGAACACCACAGGTGCTCCCCATGGTGACACACTAGGTCGTATGTACCCCTTCTGTAGGAGTTCTTGTATCTACTCCTTTAGCTCCTTCAATTCTGCAGGTGCCATCCGATACGGCGCCTTGGAGATAGGTGTAGTCCCAGGTGCCAAGTCTAGAGTAAACTCCACTTCTCGTTGAGGTGGCATTCCGGAAATCTCGTCAGGGAATACATCAGGAAATTCCCTCACGACAGGTATCTCATCCAGCACATTTTCCTTCTTGGTTACGTCTTGGACATAACACAAGTAGGCAGAGTTCCCCTTCTTCACTTGGTTGATTATAGTCAA
Organism: Linanthus parryae; assembly: GCA_023055425.1. NCBI lineage: Eukaryota > Viridiplantae > Streptophyta > Magnoliopsida > Ericales > Polemoniaceae > Linanthus > Linanthus parryae. The sequence continues at coordinate 25,651,630 of JALGPY010000004.1, read as the reverse complement.
AGCAGACACTAGTCTGATTCGAGGTTCCGTGGTGATACCACGATAGGTGATCTTTTTTCCTTCAGGTCCCTTTAATCGAACCTTCTGATCATAGCAGTCAATAACTGCCCGATACTTCCCAAGCCAGTCCATTCCTAGGATCACATCTATGCCTCCTAGGTTAAATTTTATTAGGTTGGCAGGTAAGGTGCAGGTTAGGATTTTGAGTTCTACCCCTTCGAATACGGTTTCACAGACAGTTATCTGGCCATTAGGGGTCGCTACTGGGATAGGTATACTAGATGAGTTAAGCAAACCAAATTTCTCAACAAACGAGGACGATATAAAGGAATAGGATGCACCAAAATCAAATAGTACGAAAATAGGTTGCTCACAAATAGAGAAAGTACCTGTTACAACTCCATGTGCAGCTTCTGCTTCAGTCTTTGTCAGCACAGCAATTCGTCCCACGTTTGTATTCTGAGCTCCTGCTCCTCCTGCTCCTGCTCCTGCTCCTGCTCTATTGTTGTTGTTCCCGTATCCAGCGTTGTTGTTTCCGATCCTGGGTTGACCTCCGTTCTGGCCTGCATTGCCTGGGTTGTAGTTCTGCTGCCTGACATATCCATTGCCTCCACTTTTCTGGTTGCGGTTCCCATTCTGCTGGTTCACAAACTGTTGGTTGCGGGCAAAGTTGTTCCCGTTCTGCTGGCGGTTTCCCTGGTAGTTGTTCTATTGAGGCCTTCCAAAGTTTCCGCCTTGGTTCATTGGCTGATTCACAACTGGTGGTAGTCTACACTCATAAGCTCGGTGCCCCCTCTTGCTGAAATTAATGCAGGTGACTACATTTCCTGCACAATCCTCTCCTGGGTAGTTTCGTGGGCACTTCTTGCAGTATTAACGGCGAATTGGCTGAGCTCCATTGTTCTCTTGATTGCCATGATACTGCCCCTGGTTACCTCCTCTATTGTTAGGCTTGAACCTCTGACTGCCCTTGGCGAAGTTGTTGTTGCTTCCTCCTGCTTCTTCTAGCTTACGCTTCTTGCGTTTCTCTTCCTGGGTGACACGAACCCGCCAGATGTCTGCAGCTCTGTCGTAGGATTCATGAAGAGTGGAGTAGGTCCTTCTCAGCAGAGACTCTTGTAGCCTTTCGTGCAATCCACCGATAAATCTGGAGACCTTGGAATCTTCACGAGGCACCATGTTCCCCATGAACCGTGTCAATTCGGTGAATTTCCTGAAATACTCCGTCACTGAGTCATTTCCTTGCTGCAGGTTCTGAAATTCCTGTTCCTTGCTCCTCTTCACATGGTGAGGGTAGAAGCGGGCTCTGAGCACAGTTTGAAGTGCTTCCCAGTTGAATTTGGGATCGGCCAGCAGTGTTTCTCGTGCATTCCTCCACCAGAGGTTTGCTTCGCTCTTCAAGTAAAAGACTGCGCCGGTTGACTTTCCGATCATCGGGACACTATATCGCCTCAAGAATTTTATCCATTTCCATGATCCAGTCTTCTAACTCGACAGGATCCTCTTTTCCAGTAAACTCCATTGGTTTCATTTCGGCGACTTTCTTGGCCCAGTTAGTTCCTGCCTGTCCTCCGTTATTCATCATCTGAGCCATTTGCGCGAAGAATTGCTCCATAGGGATGTTAACGTCCATCGGTTCCTATCAAGCTTTCCTAAAGAAATATAGTAAGGTTTCTAGTAGTCATATCCTACGGTATCCTTAGTTAGGATCGCGGGAACCTCAATAATTATTGCATAATTTCAAAATGAATATATCTAACATGTATCATAGAGAAATTTCACAATAATCCACATAATACTCATGTATGCAAAAATCATAGCTCATATATGCAATCAAGATAGCACATCTAGAACAAATCAAATTCTGTCTCGATCCTTCTCCTCCTCAGGAAAGTGAAAATCACTACTAAAATGCATCTCAAAAACTCTTACTGCGTAAATCTGCAACATAGGATGAGGGTGGGCGGGAATAATCAAGACCTAAGCTACCCATAACCCGAACGGCTTATCCAATTTTTAATTATCTTGCCCTACGTCAATTTTAAGTTGCCCTACAAGTTTTTAATTCCCTTTTAATGGATTGCCAGCTCTGATACCACCTGCAACAACCCCCTTATCCGGCTCGGACAAGACCGGGAGGGCGATGCTAAAAGTAATGGCGGAAATCAAAAGCATAACATCCCAAATTATTTATTTATTACACAACATTAAACAGAAGTCTTTAGATATTACACAGCCGTATCTGAAACTACTGCATTATTTTGGACTAGTCAAACTACATCACTACTCGTGATGATACCCATCTATGTGAGTCATGTACCCTGCTATGCCATAGTCTTCTGCTCCTAAGCCTGCGGTGGGAAGGAAACAGGAACCGCAGTTTTCAAAGTCAGCACGTAAATACTGAGTAAGTAACACCCAAGCTCGTAAAACAAAAGATAAGGCATGCTTACTTTTTCATAGCAGTAACAAAGAGGAAAATTATAAAGCAATAAAGTAGGACTTAGAAGTAAACTTCTCTTTCATTAAAACTTTCTTTCTCAGCTTTCAAACGGGGAAACTAGTCCCAATCTCTTTCTTCTTTAATTTTATAAATATCCAAATATGAGGGAAACTGTATCATTAACTTTGTTGACACGGGGATGATCTACTAACTCTACGCATCCAAGACCTTAAGTGCCGGCACCTCCCTAAGACTCCTCGCGGCCAGAGAGGTGAGTACATGAGCGAACCGGCAGGTTGCGACCGGGTTAAAATAAACGGGTCGAGTGGCAACAGCCAACACGAACAATCTAGTCAAAGACAAATATAACGATCCCCGTACAACTCTTTCCACTTTACGTTAATTACGAATTATTATTATTATTCGTGTGACAACATCAAATAAACAACTTCTTTAAAATGTAAGAAACTTCAAATAAACAAGTAAATCAATACACAATAAATAAAAATGTATTTTGAGACAAATATTAAAAGACATATTAAGACACGAAAGAAGTTAAGCTCAACGCTTGGCATGATACTTACCTTATTTTGGTAGCAATAGCACGTTCTAGCAGTGGCTCGGGCCTACAGAATCGTCACCTACAGACCGTCACTTCTAAGTCAATAAATACCTAAATAAAATGCTACATGTCCTAATAAGTATTCTCTTTTATTTCTACCCAACCCCACTAGTTAATTTTTCCTAACGTTTTATTCCGTTAAAATCTCCTATAAAAGAATGTTACTATTTTTAAACAATTATTATTATTATTATTATTATTATTATTATTATTATTATTATTATTATTATTATTATTATTATTATCTTAAAGTGGTTAACTAATTAGAGGAGGTATTTTATTTAAGAGACTTGATATAGTAATGAAAACAAAACTAGTTTATATTTATGAAAAAGACATATTATTAATATAATGTTTAAACAAAATTTAAGACTATTTAATTTTAAGATAACTTCTTCAAAATACTTATCACGACACAAGGATGTTTACAAACTAGCAAAATATCCAATTTACAAGTATTAAACATCCAAGTTATTAGCTAAGTGATTTAACAATACTTATTTAAAGTTTTTAACAAAAATATTTCTTGTTTAATTTTTAACGAACAATTCGTATGCCAATACAATACCTGAATTACTTTTCCGAGACGGGGATGAAAACTAGTATTTTTAGAAATTATTTTTAAACCAAAGTTATTATTTTTATTTTTAACAAAAAGTGTAAATTTTAAGTAAAAGACATATAAACCCCTAAGTTTTATTAAAAGTCAACAAACACCTCATAAACAGTTAGGTTAAAGCACTCTAGTCACCTTCTAGTTTTTAAAAGTACAAAAAGAACCACCCATATTATGTTATAACAGTTTATGTAAACTACACTTCTACCCCCTATAACAACAACTTCAATTTTATCAATCTAACTATGATTTAAGCTATCAAGTTTCAGTTTTGACTATGTATAACAACTAATCAGAGAGTTTAGAACATACCTAGGCCAAAAATGGCCGGAAACAGTCAAGAAATGGGTCGGGTCGGAGTTCGACATCGGAGTCGCCGGAGTTGAGCTTCGTGGCCGGCTTTAATGGCTTTCCTAGTTTTGTTTGAGCTCTCCAAAGATTTGGTCGGGGCCCTAGGATCCTGCTGGAAGCAATGGAAGAGAGAGAGAGAGCTGTGGCGCAGCTTGACCAAATCGGGTCGCCGGAAATAATGGTGAACGGCGACGGCAGTGATGGCCTCAACTACTTCTGCTGCAGTTGCTACTTGGGTTCTGAAGCTTCTCTTGAAAACGGAGAGAGAGAGAGACAGCGGCAGAGAGGAGAATGAGAGAGAGAGCCGAGGGTTGAGAGAGAGACAAAACTGGATTCTCTTCGCCGGAGCTTCAGCGACGATGGTGGTTGTGGCTACGGCCACCAGCTGCTACTAATGGGTTCTGAAAACAGAGAGGTAGAGAGAGAGAACGAAGGTGATGGTGGTAGGTTGTCTCTTGCCGAAGCTTGTGGTGAGGGTGGTGGTGAAAGTGACAACGGTGATGAGGGAGGTGGTGGTTGTGAGGGCGGCTGTGCGTGTGAGGGAGGTGGAGGGTGGCTTTATAGGTGAGCTTACTTGGGGACCATGCACAAAGGTGGTGAGGTGGAGGCGGTGAGAATCCTCCCGAAGGAGTTGAGGGCGGTGATGAGTTTGCCGTGAAGAAAACGTAGGGAAGAAGGAGATGAGTCTCCTGGAAAAAAAAACAATTCAAATAAACTATTTTTTGTTGGCAATAATTGGGTGTGGGTGGAGTACTATTTGGTTGGGTGATTGGGTGTGACAATTGCACGAGGCATCGCGGTGGTCGGACACGCGTTAAAACTAAAATTTACTAAAATTTACAAAACGTTCACGTTTTAACTCGCGGATGCTAATCTATAATTTTTCTAAAATATTTCACAAATAAGACTTAATAATTTACCCAAATATTATTTTGTAAATAAAATCTTTATTAGGCTTCTAAATGACTGTTTTACCCCTACTAATTAAACGGGGTATTACAAGTATGGGGTTGGATTGATATGGAGATATCACGATCCAACACATGGGTATGCATTAGGGGTAATGGCATACTGGATTGAACCATCTCCGAGAAGGCTACAAACTGGTTATGTAAAAGTCACAAGTTCTTCTCGCGGTGACAACGGTATTGTGATCCTTAGACTTGAAGTCACTAGATCATCTAGTTGTGGAATATTGTGTTATGGTAGCGTCAAACGCTACACTGTGACTCGGTAGTCATAAATGCGCGTATCGGACACATATGAAGCAAGCTTAGAGATCGTAGTGATGTAGATAGAATTTGTCCCTCCCACATAACGGGAGCAAATATTCGCGGCCACTCGAGGGATAGTGCTTATAAAATGTCTGGCCAGATTTAGATATATCAATATGGGATATTGATGTTATCTGCACGAATAAGGCTATTTCCCAGGATCGAGAAACTATGGATCAGATATACGAGTGTGACTTGTATGTCTCGTGTCCCAATCCGGATATAGAGACAAAGGGATGAGACAAAACTTGCACAAGTTTTGTCGGATGACTATTTCTATTAGTTGGGTGGAATGGATGTGTTTCTAGACACGAAACCTATGGGGTCGCACGCCATATGGATTGAACTAGACATGGGAATTAATTAATATGATTAATTAATTAATTAGAAGGATCAAAACGCAACAACTTGCTAACTTCGTAGGACTAATATGCAAGTGGGACTAATCCGAACCTGAGTAGGATTATGAGAGGGCTTTTATGTAGTAAACAAAGAGTTGTTGGACTATATAAAGGATGATCCTGGCTTCCTTCCCAGATACTAATGCTCATAACATTACTTAGTGGGAGAGAAAGCAAGGAGAGATCAAGAACAAGGAGGCCGACTGACCCCCTTGTCTGCCCCTACCCATCGGCCACAAAGAAGAGGTCGGGCCTTTCTTTTGGTCTCCGTTTCATGATTTATTCTTCCTCTTCCATCATTCCTAGCTAGCACAAGGAGTTGTAGGATCTAGATCTCAATCCTAGGCGTGGATCAACCATAGAGATACAACAATATTTATGTTTGAAGTCATCACAGGAGACCTACAAGGTACTTGTTATGAATCTTTTACTATTGTTATGAATTCTCTTCCTGTGATCCTTGGAGGGTCTTGATCGGATTAATTATTGTTCATTCCAGTGCGTACCCATGATCAAAACCCTACAGTTATGAACTGTGTCACTACGGCTACCTACAGTTTATTAATCAATGGCAAAGTGGAGGGTCATATAGTGCCTGATAGGGGCCTTAGACAAGGTTGCCCTCTCTCCCCTTATTTGTTCCTTCTTGTCAGCGCGACGCTATCCAGAAGTTTAACTAGAGTTGTGCAAGACAACGGGATCTCCGGCGTCGCTTCATCTCGAGGAGGTCCTAAGGTATCACACCTTTACTTTTCAGACGACAGTCTTATTTTTGCTAAGGCCACTGTTGATGAAGTAAATTATTTGCTTGTGATTTTGCGCTCCTATGAAAAAGCTTCAGGGTAATTGCTGAATTTCCTGAAATAGCTATTGTTTTCTCTCCTAACGTGAACGCCCAGGTGAAGCAATATATTAGTTTGTTATGCGGCGTGGAGGAGGTAGAAAGTCACAACGGCTAATTCTCACCAATAGGCCAAGATAAACGAAATATGAAGTGAGTTTAATTTGGTAGTGATGAAAAACAAAAGAACATATGGTTTTAATTCTTTTACATAGATAGTTTCGTTATAACCGTAAAAAGACATTTAAGTGATTTCTTTTCTCACCAAATCTCATCATTTTTGGAGAGAAACAATAATAGAATGCGATGAGAGTCTTATTTCTCATGTTTATTATTGTTCTCATCAATTCTCGCGTTGAAACTAATTCAAAAATGGACTGCCAATTCCTTTTTTTCATCATCAAATCATATAATTTATTTCTAAAGAAAAAAATTTAATCCATTGTGTTAGGCAAACCGCACAGAAAACATTTGTCTTTTCATTTGGGTTAAAGACGCTTTCACACCCCCCCCCCCCCCCCCAGTCTATGACAAAGATACTTTTACCCCCTCTGAGTTTTCAAAATGACACTCTTAGTCCTTTTGTGTGCCAAACTTCAGGACAATGTATGATTTCATACTCTGAGAGGCAAATTTTTCCCTAGAACTACTATCAAACCTTGTCTTAAACAAACGACGTTATAATTAGGGAGTGTAGATCGGGGTAGTTTGGATAACAAGGTTGGGCTAATATGGTTAATCAAACCACGCGGATGTTTGGATTGAGGGGTTTTAATTTCGAGGTTTTGACTTTTATGTGAATAGAAAAATGAGTGAAATGTAAGTCTTACAGATTTTGAATTGAAGTTTTGGTTAACTTGTTATTGAGGTTAACCAAACCATAATATCCAAACAAGGCCGTCATGAAACTTTGACACACTGAAGGGGTGAAAGTGTCTTTGCATTTCCCTAAAAAAAATGTCCTTGAATCATACTAGAGGGGGCGAATTGTTTCTTACCTTTTCATTTGACCCTGTTGTTCCAGTTTCATGCAAATTGCAAAGACACTTTCAACCCCTTTAGTTAGTGTGCCAAAATTTATCACACCTGCACCCTGATATTGTTATTCTATACTCTAGGAGAGCATGCATGTCCCCAAAACTTTCATCCCCCGCAGTGGTGTCTTATATCACTCCGTTTCTTCTTCTTCTCCCCATTTTGACTTTTACTACTATTTACTGGGTCACTTCGACCCGGTGATTTGGATAGCAACAATAATTTTTTGACAATTCTTTCATGGTGTTGTAGAATAAGTGTTATTCTACAATGCTATGAAAAATTTATCAAAAAATTATATCGTTTTGCCATCCAAATTGCCGAATCAAAGTCACCCAACTACGAATAAAAAAATCAATAAGGGGAGAAAGAGAAGAAACGGAGTGGTAGCAGCTTATCTTGTTGTGGACTTGTGGTGTCTTGTTAGTAAAGTCTTTGTGTATGTCTGTTTGTTGATATTTGTTATGTATTCCATCGTCATGTTAGGATGGTTGTGGTACTTAGGCTATATAAGTAATGAATTATGATATTTCACCAAAAAAAACAACAAAACATAATGATACAAAACTTTGTTTTTTAACCCTGTGCAAAAGTGATAAATATGTTGGTTATACAGAAACAGAAACTTAACAAATTATTCTCTAAATTTGGAAACCTAAGAAAAAGTCTCTGGAAGAAACTAAACCAGGAAGACAGGGAAAAATGAGAGGAAATCCGAAGTTCAAGTTGCAAAAAATAAGGTTGAACCATAAGTCCAATTCAATGGTGTTTCATTTTTTCTAGGAGAACCCAAAAATAGTACTAATGTTTTTATATAAATATATGGGCATGGCCAAAGACTCAAATCATTCCCCCATTCTTCTTCTTGAGCACAACACATCAAGAAGAAGGAATAAAAAACCCCCCAAAAAATAATTGTTACCCCAATAAAACCGAATAAGTGGGGGAATATAGCCAAGCCAGCCATGGGTAACTGGGTGAGGTTTGGGGCTGTTGCGGTGGCCTTGTTGTTTTGGCTATCGGTGGTGGCTGTGCGCGCTGAGGACCCTTATGTTTTCTACGAATGGAAGGTGACCTACGGGACCATCTCCCCTCTCGGTGTCCCCCAACAAGGGATCCTCATCAACGGTCAGTTCCCCGGTCCTAAGATCAACTGCACTTCCAACAACAACATCGTCGTCAACGTTTTCAACAACTTGGACGAGCCGTTGCTGTTGACATGGTACGGTGTCCAACACAGGAAGAATTCGTGGCAAGATGGTACCCCTGGAACCATGTGCCCGATCCAACCCGGTACTAACTACACCTACAAATTCCAGGTCAAGGACCAGATTGGTAGCTACTACTATTTCCCCACCACCGGTATGCAAAGAGCGTCCGGCGGTTTCGGCGGCCTCCAAATATACAGCCGCGAACTCATTCCCGTCCCATTCGACGCACCCGCCGATGACTACAGTGTCCTTGTCGGCGATTGGTACAACAAAGGCCACAAAGCTCTCCAGAAGCAGTTGGATGGCGGCCGTCCCCTCGGCAGGCCCGATGGAATCCAAATCAATGGGAAATCAAGCAAAGTCGGCGAGAAGAGCGAGCCGCTTTTCACAATGGAACCCGGGAAGACTTACAGGTACAGAATCTGCAACGTCGGTTTGAAGACGTCGGTTAACGTTAGGTTCCAGGGTCATCCGATGAAGCTTGTGGAAGTGGAAGGCTCACACACCGTCCAGAACGAGTACAAATCCCTCGACCTCCACGTGGGCCAGTGCCTGTCCGTGCTCGTGACCGCCGACCAAGCCCCGAGAGACTATTACCTAGTGGTGTCTAGCCGGTTCGCAAAGAAGCCACTAGTGAGCGTTGGAATCATCCGATACGCCAACGGGAAGGGACCCGCCTCCCCCGAACTCCCACCTCCACCGCCCGAGAACTCCCACGGGATCGCCTGGTCGATGAACCAGTTCAGGTCGTTCCGTTGGAACTTGACAGCTAGCGCTGCACGACCCAACCCACAAGGCTCATACCACTACGGCAACATCAACATCACCCGCACAATCAAGATCGTCAACTCCAAGGGAATGGTTGATGGAAAACTCCGTTACGCCATCAACGGCGTCTCCCACAAGGATTCCGAGACTCCCCTCAAGTTGGCCGAGTACTTCGGTGTTTCGGACAAGGTCTTCAAGTACGACATCATCAAGGACGAGCCCGGGGAAGGAATTGAGAACCAGAAAGTGACAGTCGCCCCTAATGTGGTGAATGCCACCTTCCGGAACTTTGTGGAGATCATTTTCGAGAACAGGGAGAAGACTATCCAGTCATGGCACCTCGACGGGTTTTCCTTCTTTGCAGTGGCGGTTGAGGCGGGGAGATATAATCCATCGATGAGGAAGAACTACAACCTTGTGGACGCGGTGAGCAGGCACAACATCCAGGTGTACCCGGGATCATGGGCAGCTGTACTCACGACACTTGACAATGCTGGTATGTGGAATTTGAGGTCCGAGATGTGGGCAAGGTTTTACTTGGGACAACAAATGTACTTCAGCGTTCTGTCACCCGAACGATCGCTCAGGGATGAGTACAACCTACCGGAGACCACACCACTTTGCGGCATTGTCAAGGGCATGCCCAAGCCTGCTCCTTATACCATCTAAGTCTTTTTCGGATTTGGTTTTATGTGGTATCTCTGCTCTAGCTGCTAAGAGGGTCCCGGAATCACACACATCAGCTTGGCTGTTAATTATTATTCATTAGAATGTAAATACCCTTTGCTGAATAAAGAAAAAAAAAATGTTAACTTAATCGTCTTTCTCTACTTTCGTTCTGTTATTGCCTTCTGTCTTTAGGTGGAAATAGAATCATTTCTAACAGGACCACAAACTCACTCTACTAAACATTAGTCAATTCTCTCTCGTTTGTTCTTCTGGTGTGATTTGAATCCTGCCTGAGTGAGTCCGATCATCTTCTTTCTTTTAAACTTAATTGTGCCTTTTTTAAAGTCATTTCATCCATGGGTTGAACGATTCGTGTATATTTACTTCAAAACCGTGTTTTCAGAATCTGTTTGCAGGAAAATTTCACTCATGGGGTATTCTGCTATAAAGAGAATCACGGAATCTGTTTATTAGTAACTTGTTCTTATTTATTACCTTCCCTTGCAAAGCACTACCTCAGCTGAAACACAAACAGTCACTAAAAAACATTGAGCAAACATTCTATTTGACATTCTATCTGGATTAGGATGCAATAAAAGATGATAACTGATCTAAGGTGAAGTTATACATAGAAACACAATTACCACACCGTCCCATCTCTTTTGCACCATTTTGACTTTTATCACTATTCACTAAGTCGCTTTGACCCGATAATTTGGATAGCAAAATTTTGTAATTTTTAAATATTTTTTTCGTAATGTTGTAGAGTAGCTCTTATTCTAGAAGATCATTAAAAATTGTCACAAAATTACATCGTTTTGTGATCTAAATCCCCGGGTCAAAGTGACCTAGTTACGGGTGATAAAGTCCAAATAGTGCGTTAGAGGTGGGACGGAGCCGTAAGAGATATTAACCTGTAAAAGCACCACATTAAAAGTAACTTCTTTTTCCACTAGACTGACACCCAAGGGAAATCTCAGCCACTGTCTGAACAAAAACTGAGTTTACTACGATAACTTAAGTCAGTGAAAGAAAGCTCAAATAATCTCTTAAACGAGTATTATGTATTGCAATGATTTTAACTCATCTTGCTTCTAGCTCTCTTGTGCTAGTACAAAAAAAACCAAAGGCTGCTTCAGCAACCAACATGACCTAGATTTACAAGATGATACGGAGACCAAACTAGAAATAGGAAAAGATAAGAACAGATATGAAACCCATAAGAAAGAACTTCAGGAGGAAAAAAAAGAAGAAAAGATGAACAGAAGAAAAAAAAAATCTCTAACCCAAACCCTAGGATAGAGACCTGTCAGAAACTAATTGGAGGTACTAGTCTTCTGACATTCCAGCGGCTTATTTCGCTCCTTCTCCAGACTTTGCAACAGATTCCGTTTCTTGTTGCTTTACATCCCCATTTGCTTCGACAACAACACTAGGTTCCTTGGCAGAATCAGTCAAGGGAACCTCTGAAGATTTCTGAGATTCAGACTCCCCATTTAATAAACCTTTCTTTCCTTCAGACTTTCCTTCCCATACCTGCATTGACACAGACAACAGTCAGAATCATAGAAGACAGCCTCAGTTCAGAAACAATGTGTCCAGCATGATGAGAAAATTATTTGAACAGTGTTGATGATATGAAATTTGCCTGCTTTTGAAATTGTTGCTTTGCCTTCTTCTCCTGAATTGTCTTCTGACGTCCCTCGTAAAAGTAAAAGTCGTCCAGTATGCACGTCTTGCTCGAGTTCTCCTTGAATATCTTGAGAATCTGGAGCCCCTGGTCCAATTTCACCTACACAACAGCAGAATGGAGACTTTCATCAAAAAAAAACAACAGAGTGGAGATAGGGTTTGAGAAGGAAAACTACGGACAAGGAAGTGTCAACAAGAAAAGAGCATCCAGTACCTCCTGAGTGTCCCTACTGTTGGTGACTGGCTTGTTCTCATTATTTTCCAGAGTTATGTGCTTCAATAGACTATTGGAAACATCTTTCACTATGTGCCACTTGACTGGGAAACAACCGTTCCACTTGTCCTGTTGCCAGTACTCAAAATTCTTGTGAAAATCAACCGGGCCTGTCATCTCCGCAACACCGACAAACTGACCGCTAGTATTCACCTAAACATTACAATATTATATTAGTCACAGTAGAGAGAAAATATATACTTAAAACTATATGTCACAAGGAGAGACCCTTACAGAGAAGAGGAGGAAAACTGGGCATGCTTTGTCTTTCTGTTGTGCCTCCTGAAACGCTGCATCAAGCTTTTTGTTACCATTTGGTGTGCTAGCCCACACATTATACTTTATGCTTTTGTGGACATCATCCTCACTGTATGACTTGATAATGAAGAACTTCGCATCACTATAAACCTCTGGAAAATCAACTTTGTTGTATTGTTCCCTGTCAGGAGCGGCTGCACTCAACTTATCCTTCTCATCCTCTTTTGTTTCAATTGATGGGGTGTTCTGACTCTTCACAGCCAATGGGACAACAGGGATATATCCCTTTTGGTTCTTGGTGTTTTTGGCTCTAGGTCCTCTGTTCAGCTCATTCAGGCCATCTATGTTCTCATTACCATAGAAACCATTGCTTCTACCCCTAGGCTTGTACTTTCCATCAACAGACAACCAACCTCGGCCATTTACTCGTGAATCATACCCATTAGATCCGTAACCAAGGCCGGATCTGTAAGTACTTCCATACTGGCCATATAGTTTGTTGTTTGGGTACATCTTATTAATATACCCATTAGCTGTGCCCATGTTAGACATCTGCCTTGACTGGTGCAGACCCTGCAACAAAACACAAGTAATTTAGTAACATCACCTATTTGAAGCAAAATAGATAAATTAACCACCAGAAAAGCTAGAAAGGGCCCTCAAAAGTCTTGAAACATAAATTTATGGACCAACTCAAGTCATGACAAGTGAAACTTAATCAAACAAAATAGCGTCTCAACTGGTTGGTTGCAAACATAATTTTACTTCTACTATTCCAAAACACTAAAATGGTACCCAGAGTTGCTATATTTCTGACTAATTGCAAGCATGTAACATTATACATACAAAGTACTCTTGATATCTTTTTCAGCGAGAATTACGAAAAAACAAGTATATCAGAAAAGTTTGCTGACCATAAGGAGGCTCTCCAGGACATCTCAACCCATTCGAGATAAGCTACAAATGATACATACTGGAAAAGTATCAAAGTAGCAGAAGAGTAGAAAGGTACACCAAGCTCTACCAAAAGACAAATATTAGAAAACGAAACTAAGCCAACAGAAGTATGGCTAGTTGGCTACCATCATGAACAACTAAATACTAAGAACACTCTGCAGCTCAAACATACATACTGCCAAGTAGAAATAAACTGAACAAAACAACAATAGCTTCATCATTAACACTATATCTGTGAAAGAAAATGAGGTATATTTACAGATTGTACCAACAAAATTATAGCTAGAGTGCAAAATGTGAAGATGTACCATGTAATTAGACTGAAGCTGATAATTTTGACTTTTTGATGTCGGATTGTTTGTTGCATGAGACATAGATGAAACCATCGATGTGTTGTTAGTAGGTCTTGGCTGCACACCGTCAGTATATAATGGGTAATCTGACCATGGTAGAGGAGACCTTGATCCGTTGAAGCCCATTCTAGGATCTTGAAAGCCGGATGAAGGAAGAGCACCTCTCCCATTGGAGAAATTAGCACCAAATTGCGAATTCAGATATGTCTGTGTTGTGGGTGCTGAACAATTATTCCTTTGTACACCACCAACTTTACCGCTGTCCTTTGTGTTTCCATTGGCAGCTTCCACAGACAACGATGCTTTGTCCGCACCAATGGGATTATCACCTTTAGTATGTGCAGTTGGAGTAGGAGTGTACGGAACGCTTGATGGATTCAGGGGTTGGAAATACGGAGCTGGGTATTGGTATAGAAGCCCATCAGGTCCCATAGTTGGAGCTGGGGAACCAGCAGGTGAATAAGGACTATAAGCACCATATCCATAACCATGGTACATGTCCCCATACATTGCCTGAAACCAAGAGATTGTAAAGCCCATTAAAACAGCTCAGGATATAAGAAACAATCACCAGCCGAAGCCTGGATAGTCATACTTAATTACCCATATCAATGTTCAATGAAAAAGTAGGTGGATCAACCAATAATACTCACTGGAGGCATTTCAACTCCCTCAGGGTTTGCAGATCTCAAGTACTCATCCCAATCATTAGCAACCCCATCAAAATCTAGAAAAAGGAATGCAAATTAGATCATTGTGAAAAAGAAAATCTTGACTTGCAGACCTAGTCTATGCAGTTCAAGAATAAAATCCACACAAAGAAATAGTCCCATCATTCAATTAGTTTGCAGAAGTTATGGAGGGACCTTTGTGGAAACTTACTTCCATAATAAAATGCCGGATAATTGCCAGGATAGCAGTATGCAGGATCAAAATATTCTGGCCCAGGGGTGATGGACGCCGGAAATTGACCATTGTTAGCATCCTTTGCAACAACAGGAGGCTGCCCACAAAGTAAAAAAGACAAAGTTAACACATCTATGCTGAAAAGTATGTAAGAAATAACAAGGATGCAGCCCAAATCACCTTCTTTGTAGGCTCAGGGATCTCTAAGGTCTTGGTTTGATCTAGTGATAACTTCTGAAGCAGCTCTGCAGTTTCTATGGAAAATAAATAAATAAATAAATAAATAAATAAATAAATAAATAATTCAAATGTAGTTAGTAAAGTAACTCATGAGAAACTCTTTAGTAAAGATCACAGGGCTTAAAGCGTAGAGAAACTGAACAGCAACTACAACTCGATTTAAGGGTTTCTGAGAGTGAATCATCAAAACCCAAGAACTACTCAATAAGAAGTTATCAGCAAAACAGCCAAATCTAAACTTAGGGACAAATCATGTCCAAATCGAAGAAAACAATGATGGGTAACAAGAATTTTGATAGACGAAGTAATTAACATCATAAAAACGAAACCCAAAACAGTGACAGAAGAAATGGGGCTGGATCTGTGAAGACCCAGAATTTGAAACGGCAAAAAAGAACTCAAACCAGAAACACAAATCAGGAGGAGTGAGCTAAAACAACAGAGCAAAGAGCCCTGAGATTACCTCTATGGGAAGGAGCGACGGCAGCCATAGCTGGATCTTCAAGGGGGTCGATCAGAAAGCTAATCCCCGGGATTTTTTGTAGGGATGGTAGATACCACGGAGGAGAGGGAGAGAGAGAGGGGAGGGAGATTCAGCCGCCAAGCGAAGGTTTTGGGTTTGGGTTTTGAGAAGAGAGAGAAAGGGTTTTGATCCATCCAAAGTGGTGATTCAAATAGCACCAACGTTTCGCCCTACTGCAACCCTCCACGATACTGCGCAATTACTTTTTAGCCCCCAAATAATATCTAACTGCTTTTGTAGCGGAAATAATTTCAGGTCGACGTACCCATTCTACCTTTTTTTATAAGTTGTCCACGTACTCCTTGGGTGTAAAAAGACACTTTCACTCATTTAAGTGTCTCAAACTTCAGGGCATTTATTGTTGGATAACAATCGAAACTGAGCGGGAAGAAGAAGAGAATCGGACAGAAAAGAAACTGTAAAACAAATGAAGAAAATAAAAACACTTACAGAGTATTGAAAATCTGCTAGTTAAGTCGGAGACGATCTCGAGCATAGACTCGATGTCCTTAAAGCTTATTTGACCCTTTATGGTACTGCTTGTAATGGAGCAAACGCCTCGCAAGATAATCGCCCCAATCGTGCATTTTGTCAGTAAACTCTCTACACCCTTCGAACCGCAATGGTATGGAAACTCTCTCAGGAAAGGGTAAGGATTGCAAGAATATTGGAGGTGTTTCGGAATCCGGTAAGTCAAGAAAAACGTTGGGGAAATCCTGCTATTTATAGCAGCGTTGGAATGGAGCAGTTGTAACCGGTTACCGTTCAATTTGAATGTTAAGTCCGTTAGGTGAAGTCCAGGGACTGAAAAAATAATTCCAGAGTTGGTTTTGGGCCCAAATAGTCAAGTATGGGCTTGACTAACAAATCAGCCCAACCCACACCACACCTCGCCACGTCACGGCCCGAACCCGAGACCGATCCGAGCCGGCTAGACGGACGGCGGCGGCAGCGCGCGCGCGCCTGTGGTTGTTCAACCTTTTGTCTAGGTCCTCCCTCATGCACAAAATGTGCTCCACCCAAAGGGTGTTCCCTTAAGGTGCTACCTTGGAATACTTATGCAACACTAAGTTGCTTTACATGAAGATGTGGTACACTTTTCTTCAAGTGTTTCCAATATCTCAACATCCTACTTTCACACATGAATTTTCATTCATCCTAACACGATTTTGGACGAAACAAAGTGGTAGGATTATCTCGTAGCTCCATGGACTCCATAACCACTTTCAGTTTCCCAATCCGTTAACCCGGCTTGTTGTAAACCGGGTTCAAAGTTGACCCAAATCGATGTTTTTTTCCAACAATCCCCCACATGAATGATAAAATGAGCATAAGCGCCGGATTATCAGGGAATAGAGAGAGAGATATGCCAAGCGAACGACAATCGCATGAGAAAGGTAGTCAAAGACCTTGAACCTCTCCTAGTGGAATACTATCGGATATACTGGATTTTCAGTGGTGAAACAACTCGTAATTCTCCTAGAACCGGCCGCTAGTTGCCACTCATATAGGTGCATAAAAGAGTATCTTGCGATACTCCACTTAGTTTTATCCCTCAAGGTATGAGCTCAACAAAAGCTAATTGCTTATCCTTACCAATGCAAGCGTCACTCAGTGTCGCCCTAGGAATGGGTTTTGGAAACAAAAAAATTCCTACCGTGACTATATTTACACAATAGTTAGGTTATCCCTTTTGAACCTAGTTCTTGGGATCTCCAGTCATCTAGGTTGGGTTTTCCGTCACGTGCAACTCGGTGAGATAGGCTTCAATCATAACCCTCGACGAACTAAACACTTTCTCTCTACTTAACCCTTTGGTCAGCGGATCCGCTAAGTTTTCCTTACTTTTCACATAATCGATCGATATAATTCCGTTCGAGAGAAATTGTTTAATGGTATTATGTCTACGATGTATATGTCTAGACTTACCATTGTAGATGGTGCTTTGGGCCCTTCCGATTGCTGAATGACTATCGCAATGAATGAAGATAGGTGGCACCGGTATTGGCCACATAGGGAGTTCTTCTAAAAACTGACGAGGCCATTCAGTTTCCTCTCCAGTCTTATCCAAAGAAATTAATTCCGATTCCATTGTGGATCTTGCTATGCAAGTTTGTTTATAAGACTTCCATGACATGGCTGCACCTCCAAGGGTACAAACATACCCCCTTGTGGACTTGGAGTCCAACGTGTCCGATATCCTGTTGGCATCACTATACCCTTCCAGTATCACCGGATACCTAGTATAGTGTAGTCCATATGCTTGGGTATGTCTTAGATATTTTAGCACTCGTGTCACTCCTTTCCAATGTTTATCACTTGGATTACCAGTGAACCGACTTAACTTCCCAACTGCTTGAGCAATATCGGGCCTTGTACAATTCATGAGGTACATTAAAAATCCAATTACTTGAGCATATTCGACTTGTCTTACACTTGCACCATATTCTTGGCGAGATGTAAATTAAGATCTACGGGAGTCTTATCTATCTTGTCATCGTTCCTGTCGAATTTCTCAAGAATCTTCCCAACATAGTGCGATTGATATAATGAGTATCCATTCGTTGTTCTATTGATTTTCATCCCTAGAATAACATCAGCAATACCCATATCTTTCATATCGAACTTTGTTGTCAACATTTTCTTAGTTGTTTTAATGATAGTTGAATTACTTCCCATTAAAATATCATCAACATATAAGCACACGATGACATATCCATCACGAGTGGTTTTAGTATAAACACACTTGTCGCATTCATTAATATGAAATCCATTTGATAACATAGTATTATCAAATTTGATATGCCAGTGTTTCGGTGCTTGTTTCATACTGTAAAGAGATTTCACCAAACGACATAGCTTATTTTCTTGTCCAGGGGCTATGAACCCCTCAGGTTGTTCCATGTAAATCTCTTCGTCTAACTCACCGTTCAAGAATGCAGTCTTAACGTCCATTTGGTGAATTTCAAAATTATTTGTAGTTGCAATAACTGTAAGCATGCGAATAGACGTTATCCTTGTAACTATTGAGTAGGTATCAAAATAATCAATACATTCCTTTTGTTTATATCCTTTTGCGACAAGGCTAGCCTTATATTTGTCAATTGAACCGCCAGGTTTAAGCTTTCGCTTAAAAACCCACTTACAGCCCAACGCTTTACTTTCTGGTGGAAGACTCACCGATTCCCAAGTATGATTCAGAAGTATGGATTCAATTTCCATATTCACTGCCTCTTTCCAATACAACGCCTCGGTACTAGACATAGCTCCCTTGTAGGTTTGAGGTTCTTTTTCTACCAAGTAGGTTAGAAGATCCGGGCCAAATTGCAACTTTTTCCCGCTTGCTACGTCTAGGTTCATTTTCCTTTCCGGACTCTTGGGGCGTGGAATTCCGAGCTCTTTTATTAGAACTTTGTTCATTCTTCTCTTTGTATGGAAATACATCTTTGAAGAATGAAGCATTGCATGACTCAAATATAGTATTTTCTTGTATATCTTCAATTTCTGATTTATTAACCAAAAATTGATATGCACTATTATGAGCATATCCGATAAAGAGGCAATGTACCGTCTTCGGTCCAAGTTTCACCTTTTTTGGTACCGGTACTGCCACCTTTGCTAGACACTCCCACACTTTGAGGTATTTGTAAGATGGCGTTTTTCCCTTTCCATAACTCATATGGAGTTTTTCCAACAATTTTCATAAGTATCCTATTAAGGATATGGTTGGCCGTTAATAGGGCTTCCCCCCACAAGTTCGGTCGTAATCCCGAACTTAGGAGTAATGCATTTAGCATCTCTTTTAAAGTCCTATTCTTCCTCTCAGCTACGCCATTTTGTTCAGGCGAATAGGGTGCCCTAGTTTGGTGGATAATTCCACATTGTAGACATATGTCTTTAAGTGGTGCTTCATATTCTCCGCCACGATCATTATGCACGATTTTGATTTTCTTTCCCAATTGATTTTCCACTTCATTTTTATAGTGTCTGAACATGTCAATTGCTTCATCTTTACTTCGTAGAAGATAGACATAGAAATATCGTGTACAATCATCTATAAACGTAATGAAGTACTTCTTCCCACTTCTTGTTGAAGAAACTTCAAATCACAAATATCCGTGTGGGTTAATTCAAGAGGCGCAGTAAGTTTGTTTTCAATGGGTCGAAATGATTTATTTGTTAATTTTGCTTCAACACAAGGCTCACATTTATGAGACTTATCTATAGTTGCGTTTGAAAGATGTTCCATAGACATTAATTTCCGAATGATATTGTAGTTAACGTGACCTAGTCTACTATGCCATAATTTAGACGACTCAACCATATAAATAGAAGCGGCATCTTTATTTATATCCTTAGTAGGCATCACGTACTAAACATCCCATCGCTAAGGTAACCCTTGCCTACGTACATGCCACTCTTAACTAGTACAGTTTTCTCGAATTGGAAGACAAGTTTGAATCCTTTCTTGACTAACACATACCCCGACACCAAATTCTTGTGAATTTCGGGAACAGGGAGTACATTTTTAAGCGTGAGAATTTTCCCTGAAGTTATCTTAAGGGTGACAGTTCATTTTCCTTCCATCTTGGAGGATGAAGAGTTTCCCATGTAAAGTTGTTCTCCGTCCTTCACCGGTTCGTAGTTGGTTAATATGGATTTTTCCGAGAATATGTGACGGGTTGCGCCGGTGTCGACCCACCACTCCTTTGGGTTGCTTCCAATCATGTTCACCTCCGAGACAACCGCGGATAGGCGAATATCGTCATCCTTTTCGACTTCAGCAACATTGGCTTCGGGTTTCTTCTTTGGATTCTTCTGTTTCTTTTTGCACTCGCTTCGGCGATGCCCGGTTTTCCCGCAATTATAGCACTTTCCCTTGAAGTCTTTGTCCTCCGCGTGGGAGGTGCCCAAGTCGCGAGCCTTCATTTTCTTATTCTTTGAGACATGTTCCGCGACATTGGCCTTGGATTGCAAAATTCATGTCTTGTCGGAGTTGCGGTTATCTTCCTCGATCCTTAGCCGAACGATGGGTTCTTCCATCTTTATTTCCTTGCGTTTATGTTTGAGGTAATTCTTGAAATCCTTCCAAGAAGGAGGCAACTTCTCAATCATGCACGCAACTGGAAACGACTCGCTGAGAGTCATCCCTTCGGCATGGATGTCGTGAAGGAACCTGCACTTGACTTACTACAGTCTTTGTATCAACCATGTTAAGTTTCAGAAATTTGGAAACCACAAATTTCTTGGAGTCGGCGTCTTCGGTTTTATATTTTTCGTCTAGTGATTCCCATAGCTCCTTAGCCGTTTTGGCCACACAATATACACCATACAAAGTATTGTCCAAACCGCTAAGTACATAATTTTTAGCCAACAAATCAGAATGGTTCCATGCATCTATCGCCGCTGCAGTTTCCTTGTCTCGATTCTCTTGTAGTGCAGGAGCATCCTCCCGAAGAAAATTTGTCAAGTTTGAGGTCGTCAAGTACAACAACATCTTCTGTTACCATCTCTTGAAGTCCTTCCCATTTAATCTCTCTGGTTTTTCCCCATGGCCATTGATCATGTTGGGTCATGTTGCAGGGGTGGACTGACTGGTACTCCCAGTTTCAGCGCAAAGCAAAAATCAGAAATTGTAACGCAATGAGTACTTGTTTTAATAAGTACTATACAAACTCGTTAAAACAGTAATATGTGAGTACTATTACAACTCTCATATTATAAACAAATTATATAAAGCAATGCAGAAATTCGGTAAAACCAATTTCAACAAATTAAGCCTTAAGATTGTTGGATAACAATCGAAACTAGACCGGAAGAAGGGAAGAAGAAGAGAATAGAACAGAAAAGAAACTGTAAAACAAATGCTGTAATAATAAACACTTACAGAGTATTGAAACTCTGCAAATTAATTCGCAGACGGTCTCGAGCATAGACTCGATGTCCTTAATTAAGGCTTATTTTCCACCTATGGTACTGCTAAGAATGGAGCAAACGCCTCGCAGGATAATCGCCTCAACCGTGCAGTTTCTCAGTACACTCGCTGCACTCATCGAACCCCAATGGTATGGAAACTCTCTCAGGAAAGGGTAAGGATTACAAAAATATTGGAGGTGTTTTGGAATCCGGTAAGTAGTAAAAATGTTGGGGAAAGCCTGCTCTTTATAGCAGCGTTGGAATGGAACAGTTGTAACCATTCGTGACAGTTGAACTGTCTGGAATGGTTGCAACCGTTTACTTTGAATGTTAAATCCGTTAGTGGAGTCTAGGGATTGAAAAAATAATTTCAGAGTTGGTTTTGGGCCCAAAAATTTAAGTATAGGCTTGACTGACAAATCAGCCCAACCCACACCACACCTTGCCACGTCACGACCCGGCCCGAACCTGAGACCGAGCCGAGCCGGACGGCTGTGGCGGCGCTTGCGCGTGTGGTGGTTTAATCTTTTTCTAGGTCCTCCCTCTTGCACAAAATGTTCTCCACATAAAGGGCGTGCCCTTAAGGTGCTACCTTGGAATACTTATGCAACACTAAGTTGCTTTCATGAAGATGTGGTACATTCTCTTCAAGTTTTTCCAACATTCAACATCCTACTTTCACACATTAATTTTTCATTCATCCGAACACGATTTTGGACGAAACAAAGTGGTAGGATTATGTCTAGCTCCAACGATTCCATAACCACTTTCGGTTTCCCAATCCGTTAACTCGGCTTGTCGTAAACAGGGTTCAAAGTTGACCCGAAATCGATGTTTTTTCCAAAACTTATGCACCTTGATAATGTCATTGCGCAATGTAAGAGAGTAAATTCGCCCCAAATACTATTATTAATGACGAGCACGTACTCCTGACTAACGACCTCACAAGTAGAGAGTTTAGGTGTCTATTTATAGGGAAATGCAGAGGGTGTGTTGTTTAATACGGGATAGTGTTCGAATCATTAGCAAATCATAGCTAACAATCTTATAGCAAGAAAATGTGATTGATCATAGAGAAGGGATATGTAGAGGAAATGTGTGGAAATGAGCAATATTGTACTAGTTGAAGGGGACAGACAACTTGTGGCAGCAATTCGGTACTTTTCATAGAGAATAATCACCGTGGGTGTGTAATTCTGTGCTGGTACAAAAGGGATTGTCCCATTTATACAAGTCAGGCTAGGGAAATCAATTGGAGACACGTGGGCGTACGGAGGCCTGCGACCCATTAATGATGGCGACATACCCTGCATTCCTGGAGGATTGTCCCGGATGACGTCAAACATAGTATATAGAAGGACATCTGGACAATTCGGCGTCGATAGTACAACCATGGTCGCATACGTGACAGCAACCACATGCGACTGTCCTTATTTCAGCCTCCAAGCTAATAGAATCCCCGACTCTAGTGAGATGATAGACGCGAGGGCTTTTTACCATGGCAGAACATGATCTGGTGCTTCTGGAGCACGGAGGTGCAGATAAGTAGCTGATGGGTCCCTCGTGGAAATGGACCGGTAACTCATTTTTTAGTGTATACATTTAGCCCCCTTGCGCGTGGGCTCAGCTTCGCGAGGTCTAGGCGCATCTTGTAGCCCCCTGGTTGCGTATTTTGGGCTTTGTGGTGACTGGATAACCTTCGCAGCCCCCTAGTGGTGGTGAGTTAGTAGTGATGAGTAGTTGTCGCTGAAGCTTTCTGATGATGTGGTGATTGCGACGATTTCTGATCGGGTGCACTGCGGAAGATACGCGTTCATTTCAGTTTTGAGGGAATGGTTGAGGTTGACTGCCTAGTTCGTTCTTTTGACGGCTTGGATGGACATGTGGCGTCTCTTGGAACTTCCGTTCTCTGGCTGTTGGGAGGCAAAAAGGGCTTTTTGAATTTCAATCGTTTGACCTTTTACTCGGGATTCGAACTTTTAAGACTTGGCCTTTTGTATTTAAACCAGAGTTGGTATGTTGTTAGAACTTTCACCACATTCGTCAAGTTTTTCTTCTAAGAGAGAGAATTTCCAACAGAGTTTGTTGTGGAGAGGAATTTGCATGTTCCTTGTGGAGAAGCAGATCGGCATCCTTGATTTGGCAGGAAGAATCTAGGGTTTCTGTACTTTTGGTTGTTGTACACTTGTACTGCTTGGATTTTGGTGGTGATGTCATCTCAGGGAGGAACTTCAGAGAACGTTCCAATTGTGGAGGCCAGTCTGTGGGGTAAGTCATCATTATTTAACGCTCATACCTACTATCAGGCTATTATACGCCTACGTTTTCCTTCGGTGGTTATTGCTAGGGATGACCCTGAAAGGCTTACCCTTGGTCCTGTGAATCACCAGGATAGGGATTTTGCCAAGACTGAGAGGATTCACCATCTCGCGCTTGAATCTAAGGTGTATCCTTCTTGCAAGATGCACTTTCAGTCTGCTCTAAACAGCAACTAGCTGTTGGAAAAAATGGGCAGCATGGGCCCGAGATGCTCATAAATCTACTTTTCTCAGTGCCATTCACGCCACCTTGGGTTTGAACGTTCGCATTTACTGAGACATGACCAGTGTCCTGCTTTCTCAATGGTCTCGGCAGACTCATATTTTTCACTTCGCAGAGTATGAGGGGGCGCCGACATTGGAAGATGTTGGTGTGCTGATGGAGTTAAATCCAATAGGTGATCAAGATCCTTTGGCTCCTTTAACGACTGAAGATGAGTTGCATCTTTTCCGCAAGATGTCGCGAATGATAAATAAAGTGTGCAGGCGCACTCGCTGGGATGGTAGCAAGGTTTATAGGGGCCACAGCGCTCCGGATGTGCGGAATACTTGGGACATGTAGGTCCACTTATTTCTTCAGAGACTACTATGCCAGTGATGTTGAATCACATTTACGTCGTAAAAGGGATACATACTTATGTTCTCAGGGAAGGAGAGGAGTTTTTCACTTTGCGCATTTTTATGCATGTGAATTTCTCTCTTTCTCATCGATGGTGCTCCTGAAGGATAAGTGTTTAGCTACGTGCTCGCGTTGTAGTGTGGCTAACTCTGGGCCATAATCTCTTTATGGGGCCTCTTTTGTTGGGGTCTTTGTACATGAGGATGGATCGTGTGCTTTCTTCTTTTGACGCCTCGCATGGGCGATATGACACAGCGTCGTCGTGAAGTCGCAGTCTTGCTATGTGGGCATATGAGCGCCTGAATTACGCTCCTACCCCTAAGTTATCTCGAGGGAAAGAGTGTCCTCAGGCGCGGTGCTGGGATGGGATCGGGATGCCGCAGGGTCCTTTCTCGCTGCATCGTGAACTCGAATCCCATTATGAGTTTGTCCCTTTCGCTACATAGAGGGGTACTTTTCGTTACCATTTTAGTCATTACCTTCCCTATAAGCTTAAAGACACGGAGGGCCTTTATCGAGCGGTGCGGTGTGAGCCCGACCTTATGTTGGTGTACGCGGGGGTTGCTTCTCGTGCTTACGGATCTTGAGTGTCAGGTACATGCTCTTCCTGTTCTCGCGACGCATTATGACCCTTGTTGCGTTCCCCATCAATTTGGCTTTGATCAAACAACTCATGGTCCTTGGTTAGAGACCGAGACAGATTTTTTTGGTCGGTTGTCTCATAGTTACGGGTTGATGGACTTTTGGAGGTCCCGTCATCTGTTTACTATGCCCTTGGTCCACCCCTACCCCATCGGCCACAACAATTGGGTCGAGCCCCTCTCTTGGTGTTCGTTGTGTGATCTTCTTCTTCTTCTTCTTCTTCCATCGTTCCTAGCTAGCAGAAGGTGTTGGAAGATCCGGATCCTAACCTAGGAGTGGACTAGCCATAGAGACGTGAATCCTTTATCACGAGTGAAGTCATCAAAGGAGAACCAAAAGGTATTTTGATACTCAACCCTTACTATCGTTATGAATTTTAGACTTGTGATCCTTGGAGGGTCTTGAACGGATTAATTATTGTTTATTCTGCTCCGTATCCGTTATAAAAACCCTACAGTGGTATCAGAGCCATAGGTCGTAGAGCATAACATAGTTTATGTGTTACGATTTATGTTGTTTTACACTTTAATTGTTGTTTATCGCGTAAAACAAACAAATTGAGCATAATTGATGCAATTGAATATGATTCAATCAAACAAGGTCTATTTTTTCATATGATGTGAAGTATTAGTGAGTTTGAATCACATAGGATGTGAATTTTTGGATCTTGGTGCCTAGGGTTTGGGCATATACTTGAAAATGGGGTTTTTTTTTTAAACAACTAAACTAGGGCAACAAGGTAAGGAGTTGTTTTGGAAACAACTCCAAAGGAGGTTCGGCCCCCACCTTGAGACCGCCCCATTGCCTTGCCTCCCAAGCTAGGGCACGACCAAGGGCTCGGGCCGGCCTAGCGCACGGCTTTGCCGTGCGTGGGGCTAGGCCGACCTGTTGGGTTTTGACGTAGGTAACGCAGCGGAATAACAAAATTAATCCTACTCAAAGCCCACCAAGGATCACAGGAAGAGACATCATAACATGATCAAGGACATAGAAGATGTGTACCTTTTGATTTGTGAGATCACACGAAGAATGATGTCCTCGTCTCTACGGTTGATCCACGTCTAGAGGTGAGATCTAGATTCTTCCTTCAATCAAGTGCTAGCTTGAACCTTGGAGGAAGAGGGATGAAGATCAAAGCAACAAATCACCAAAGGCACAAGAGAGGGGCGGCCTCTCTTTGCCGTCGGGTAGGGGGGCGGACGGGTGGCTAGGGTTTCGGCCCTAGCACCTTGTCTTGCTCTCTCTTTTTCTCTCTCCCACTCTTTGTGTGTTATGACTAATAACTCATCTTGTGGGAAGGAAGCTAGAGCCTCCTTTATATACTCCAACAACTCCTTGTTGTTTCCATAAAAGAGTTTTCTTGTTCTAGTAGGACTAGAACTATTCCCTTCCTTGCAAATTAGTCCTACTAAGTTTGCAAGGTGTTGCACAATGATCCTTCTATTAATTAATCTATATTAATTAATCCCAAATCTAGCTCTACTCTATTTGACGTGTGACCCCATAGGTTTCTATATAGTTGGTAGTAACTATTACTAACATGGAGCGGTGTCTAGCAACACATCCATGCAACCCAACCAATAGAAATAGTCTGTGATCCCGACAAACCTTTGTGCCCAATATATCATATTGCATTATCCCTTTGTCTCCATATCCGGATTGGACACGAGACATAAATAGTCACACTCGTATATCCAATCCATAGTTCCTCGATCCTGGGAATATGCTTATGCTTGCAGATAACATTAATATCTATATATTAATTTATCTGAGTCTGGCCAGACATTCAATAAGCCTCATCCCTCGAGTGGCCGTGGATATTTACCCCCATTATGTGGGAGGGACAAATCCTATCTACATCACTACGATCTCTAAGCTTGCTTCCTATCACGCCCGATAGCTACCTTTATGATTACCCAGTTACGGTGTAACGTTTGATAACATCAAAGCGCAATATTTCACAACTAGAGTATCTAGTGACTTCAAGTCCAAGGATTGCAATAATATTAGCACTACGAAAAGCGATTGTGACTTCACATAATCTAATGTATCCTTTTTGTCGTGGGTCATCCAGTATGCCATTACTCCTAATGCATACCCATGTGTTGGATCGTGATATCTCCATATCAATCCAACCCCATACTAGTCTATAGATGATTGTCCCATTAATCATTATAATTGACTAGGGATATTTAAGAATATAACACCTTATATTCTAAGGACTTCATTCATGTTAGCATATCTCCATATCGATAACATAATGAATCGTAAATCCATATATTTGTCACAATTAATTGATTGCCTCTAGGGCACAATTCCAACAGTCTCCCACTTGCACTAGAGTCAATCTCCTGCATCATATGCCTATTGATCTAGCGCGGTCCTCCACGCCTTACACTGCGTAGGGGCGAGACATATGCTGGCACCTTGCAAATATTCACATCTCCTTATCAACAATTTGATTGAGATTGAATATTCCGAATAAATGCATCTTATGCATTAATTTACTCAGTCCTCTATGTTAGAATCAGTGACTGAATCTTGCCTGGAACCTTTCCAGCTCACAGTTGCTCCCTCTAGCATAAAACATAAAACCCGACTATAATCTGAAATCTTCTTTGTCAGATGGAAGTTCTCATCACTGTAACCCCTTACAGTAAACCTTTCCTATCCTCCATTAATCAAGAGTTCATCCTTTATTCCTTCTCAAGTACTTAAGGATAATCTTGATAATTATCAAGTGATATCTTTGTGTCATTTTTTATGACACGTCTGGCCTAGTACATCTCATGGCGTATCTCGTGAATCTAATTCATACGGTCCATTCCCAATCTAATTGGTAAGACAATTAGCTTTTTAAAGATTAATTCCATGTGACATGGGTAAGAATCAATACCATTTCAATACCTTGTCAATATATGTACCATGACTCAGGCTGAACAATTACTTTAATCTATCTCCATAGATTTTATAGATTGTCTCGCCTAAGTCTATTATTGGAAATCAATTTCTCTAGCCAATCTTTAATAGATTGCAGAGTAGAGACATTATTCCCAATGATTAGTATGTCTCTACATACAAGACCAGAAATTTAACTATGCTCCCACTAACCTTCTTGTAAACACAAGTATCATCTTCAATTTTGATGGAACCAAACTCCTTTGATTGCATCATCCATTTGAAGAGTCCAAATCCAAGAAGCTTGATCCAATCTATAAATAGATTGCTATAAGCAAGATGCAAATGGATTTAAGCATCACAACTGGGGAAAGATTTCGTCATAGTCTATACTATGAATTCTCATGAAACCCTTTCAAACCAGTTGTCCCTTAAAAGTAATCATATTACTATCCATGTTGGTTTCCTCATAACCTACTTGCACCCTATGGGTCCTACCCATTCAGGTGGTTCCACCAAAGTCCATGCTTTGTTGGTATACATGGATTCCATATCGTATCTCATGGCTCCAAGCCATTTCTGAGAGTATGGCCACACGTGGCCATCTCATAGGTTGTAGGCTCATCTTGATGAGCAATATATCAGGGGTTATGAGAAATCCTTATTTCTCTAGTCCCTTGACATATCCTACCTGTCCTACGAGGTTCTTGTGTTATCTGAGTAGGTTGCTCCACAACACCTTGTGATCCTGCTCATGTTCCATCAAACGGATCAATGTTCTATTGTGGTTCTTGAACTTTTCAAGTTCTACTGTCCTCCCACTGTTTCTTTTAGAGACAATCTCTACCTAGAAACACTGTGGTTCGAGAAACAAACGGCTTGTTCTCGATTAGGTTGTAGAAACAATATCCTTTTCAGGATATCCCACAAAACATTTATCCGACTTGGGTCCAAGTTTATTTGTAAACTCTTTTACATAAACCTTATAACCCCAAATATTTATGAATGACATACTAGGACACTTCCTAGTCCATATCTCATATGGTGTTTTTCATAATCCGTTTTTGATGGACTAAGGTTAAGGGCGAAATTTGCTGTAATTAGAACATAGCCCCTAAAAGTAAACTGGAAGTTATGTTTGACTCATCATGGACCGAACCGTGTCCAACAGGGTCCGAACTCTCCTTTTAGACACGTCAAACCCATGTGGCGTGCTAGGTGGAGCGAGTTTTGGATCATATCCAATACTCCCATAGATTCTTGTCAAACTCTTGGCTCAAGTATTTTATTCTATTATCCAATCGTAGAGTCTAAATACCTTTCCCAAGTTGGTTCTCTACTTCATTCCTGAATACTTTGAACAATTCAAAGGATTCTGATTTGTTTCTTCATAAGATACACAAATCCATATTTCTCTGATCCTATCAGTAAATATGATGAAGTACTAAAACCATCTTTAGTATTTGTGCTTAGCGGCCTTCATACATCAATATGTATGATTCCCAAAAGATCATATCCTTGCCTAATAAGTCTTACATGTCTCATATGATTCAATAATCAAATGAGTCCCAGAAATCCATCCTAATGGAATTCTAGATATGTATCTCTTATTTATGGGGCCTAAAAGATAATGCTAAAGATAAGTGAAGTTCATATCATTATATGCAAACCTCTAGGTATTAATGTTATAGATGAAATTATCATGATCATGGATATAGAATCCACTTAGACAAAATTGCATTACAATAATGCATACCATAATAAATGGAACAACATTTGTCCTTTTATTATGATAAGGAGCTTTCTTGTCCAAACAAGAAACTATGATAATGGTCCTACTCATAGCAGGGACATTATCCCTTTTGTCTAATTCATGAACAATTTCTGAAAGGTAGAAATAATTCCCTACGGCTTTTCAGCAACCCTTTGCTTCATAGCCCCACGTGTAAGATTATTTCTTCCTTATCCAGTTGTCTTCTTCTCTTAAGATCCTGCACACTTCTATAAATGTGAGATCCTCATCTAGTATCATATACCTATGATGATGAGATAGACACATTGATTTCTATAACAAAATTACCCAAATCGGAATTTATAATTCCTTTACTTCCAGGTGCTTTGGGTAGCCTCTCTTCCTCTATACCACCTATGGGACTCCAAGGCAACTTAGTTTTAGCAACAGGCTTGCTTTATACTCATGGGTTCGGCGCAAACCATTTGCCCTTACCCATGAACTATTAACAGTTTTTGCCCATGCCCATTATGAGTGTTTTGTTTAGTGATTTTTTTCAATCATCTTTAAAACAAAACTGTAATTGCATCCAATGCAATTCTTGGTCCACTTGGGAGAATAACTATATATTCCTTATCTATCTTATAGATAACTCCCAATAAATAAGCTTTCAATCCTATTGAGATAGTTTAGTTTGCGCTTCACCTCTTGCTTCAGCAGCCACACATTACTAACTTGTGTCGTCGCGTCATATCTCGATAAACTAAGTCGCCTTGCTTTGCCAAGCCCGAACTTATTCCATCTTGACCATGACGAGTGCTAAGCAAGAGATTGCAAAGTGGAGCAACACCTCAAGCCTTTCATGACAAGCTCGTATGATCATATCACATGCCTCCAAATTTCTCATCTTGCTTCCAAAGCTCAGAGTTCATGGGAGCTTGACATGAGACAAGTTACATCCAAAGAACCATTCTTTGATGTTCCTTCCATAAGGCTTTAGTGCGTTTTGGTAGTTGGTGGGAAGAGAAATTTATGCTCTACAATGTACAACATATTTCCTTTATTTGAGAACAATTCTCAATTTTATACCAATCTAGAAAATAGATTCCAGACATCTTGTCCATCTCATGGACATAAAGTCGCGTTTGTTTGTTTAATGCGTTGGGTGTTCAACACTTATAGGATTATGCAAAGCATTGTGACGTATAACTATATTCAACAAGGATTTAAATTATTAAATATAGCTCCCACTATTTTTCTCGGATTAATAGCCCTCACCATTAATGCGGAAAATATTTTATATATTTTCTAGTGGGTCCAAGATCCCTTTTTCACTTCTTCTTGAGCTTGCTTTGGCAAGTCACCCAAGAATTGGTTATTTAGGTAGGAACCATTCCAATTGCATCCCATGCAACTCTTGGTCCAATTAGGTGAATAAATTCCTTTTATTCTTTATCCAATTGGATAACTCCTAATTGTCATGCCTCTAAGCTCATCAATCCAATTGACTCTTGCCTAGTTGCGTCCAACCTCTTGCTTTCAACATACACGCATTACTTGCTTGCGTCGTCCGCAACACACCATGGAAATTAAAATCGCCTTGCTTTGGCAAGCCCGAATTTTAATAGGCCATGATCATGAAGGGTGTTTTGGCAAGAGAAGGCAAAACGCAATATTTAATTGAGGGATTTCTTTTAAGTTGTTTGGTTGATCTTATCAACATGGTCTACTTATTTGGATTGGGCCATCCACAATAAAAGACCAACCTTGTTTATTATTATCTTGTTAACGTTTTGCTAATATCGCCATACACACAAAATAAATAACAAGACATAAATAATAAACATCCACAAAAGAAAATAACGTGGCATGGATATGGCCCCTAGACTAAGATATTACCAAGCCAATGATAATATCTATATGCCCTAAAGTGACAAGCTCATCTCCATGTGCTCCACCATAGCTGCGCGCCTAGGGATGTCTTTTGGCTCCTTTGGTTCTCCGGTCTTCTTCTCCATGTTCTTGGCTATCAACTAAATATTTCTAATTCTAGCCTAACATCTAGAATAAATAAATAACAAAAGCCTCACATGTCGAGGAGAAAAAGACGACTCGCAGGCCGTAAAACTTAATTAATTATTACATTAATTTGATCAGCTCGCAGGCCGTAAACCAAACCACAAAACAATAAACATCCACAATCCTAGGCCATATCCATCCACCATGCAATAAAGCACATAATACAGTTAAAACCAATTTTTAACGCGCTTGTTTAATTTTAATGAAATTGGGTAACTAGGGTTTCACAACGGTCCAAAGGATTTACCAAAGAATGGCCGAAATCAACCAAGGAACCGCCACACTAGGCCCGGGCCGGCCGGCCCCTAGCCCACATGGCTAGGCCGTGTGCTAGGGTGTGCCGGCCCCTCTTGTGCCGTGTGTTACTTGGGCGGCAAGGAGAGAGAGGGGCGGTCCCTACATGGGCCACACCTCCTCATGGAATTGTTTCCATAAACAATTCATGGAATTATTTCCAAAAACAATATATGGAATTGTTTCCATAAACAATTCCTTCCTTGTTGGGTTGTTTCCAAAACACCCTTATGGTATTGTTTCCAAAATAATTCTTTCCTTGGTTCCCAAGTTTAGTTGTTTCCATAAACAACTTCTTACTTATTTCCCAAGTTTAGTTGTTTCCAAAACAACTTATTCCTTGTTGCCCAAGTTTAATTAATTCCATACTTGGAAAACCCCTTTTCCAAGCATGTGCCCATGAACCCTAATTTTCAAGAACCCAATTATTCACATCCTATGTGATTAAACTCACCAATTCTAACATCCAATGTTAAATTGGGTCTTGTTTTATTGAATCAAATTCAATATTGCATCTACTATGCCAATTTTTCAGTTTTCGCGTAATAAACAATAATACGGTGTATGAACTGAAATCGTAAACACATAATATCATGTTATGCTCTACGACCTGTGGCTCTGATACCACTGTTGGGTTTTGACGTAGGTAACGCAGCGGAATAACAAAATTAATCCTACTCAAAGCCCACCAAGGATCACAGGAAGAGACATCATAACATGATCAAGGACATAGAAGATGTGTACCTTTTGATTTGTGAGATCACACCAAGAATGATGTCCTCGTCTCTACGGTTGATCCACGTCTAGAGGTGAGATCTAGATTCTTCCTTCAATCAAGTGCTAGCTTGAACCTTGGAGGAAGAGGGATGAAGATCAAAGCAACAAATCACCAAAGGCACAAGAGAGGGGCGGCCTCTCTTTGCCGTCGGGTAGGGGGGCGGACGGGTGGCTAGGGTTTCGGCCCTAGCACCTTGTCTTGCTCTCTCTTTTTCTCTCTCCCACTCTTTGTGTGTTATGAATAATAACTCATCTTGTGGGAAGGAAGCTAGAGCCTCCTTTATATACTCCAACAACTCCTTGTTGTTTCCATAAAAGAGTTTTCTTGTTCTAGTAGGACTAGAACTATTCCCTTCCTTGCAAATTAGTCCTACTAAGTTTGCAAGGTGTTGCACAATGATCCTTCTATTAATTAAACTATATTAATTAATCCCAAATCTAGCTCTACTCTATTTGACGTGTGACCCCATAGGTTTCTATATAGTTGGTAGTAACTATTACTAACATGGAGCGGTGTCTAGCAACACATCCATGCAACCCAACCAATAGAAATACTCAGTGATCCCGACAAACCTTTGTGCCCAATATATCATATTGCATTATCCCTTTGTCTCCATATCCGGATTGGACACGAGACATAAATAGTCACACTCGTATATCCAATCCATAGTTCCTCGATCCTGGGAATATGCTTATGCTTGCAGATAACATTAATATCTATATATTAATTTATCTGAGTCTGGCCAGACATTCAATAAGCCTCATCCCTCGAGTGGCCGTGGATATTTACCCCCATTATGTGGGAGGGACAAATCCTATCTACATCACTACGATCTCTAAGCTTGCTTCCTATCACGCCCGATAGCTACCTTTATGATTACCCAGTTACGGTGTAACGTTTGATAACATCAAAGCGCAATATTTCACAACTAGAGTATCTAGTTGTAGATACTGCTTTATGACATGGCAGATCTAGGCCACGTGGCAACCATCCAGCACACCATATTGTGCTCCACACACACAGGATCACCAGCCGAGCTGATCCATGTGGGGGCTGCGAGACAGAGCCCTCGCATACCACTGCACGGGACTTGTAGGGACTTTGTGGTCTGGAGGCTAGAGTAAGCCCTGTCGCGTGCGAGCCAAGCCCGCGCGCGACCTTTAGTAACTGTTTTGAGAGATCTATGGCACGAGCTCCCTAGACCCGGTCAATCCGGTCAAACCCGGTCAATCCGGTCAAACCCGGTCAACCTCGTAACGGTTCCGGTACTCGCGCACCACGTGCTCTAACGGTTCCTATATACTCGGACGAACGTGCCGTTATGGTTAAGCTAATTAAGCCGCCATCAATGGGCGCATTAACCACACTACAACGGTCACGTTCTCCAGTATATATATATCGTTAACCTTTCCATACAAAGGGGGACACACTGCCATACGCGGAAGCTCTGCCAAACCTCTGTCTCTCTCTCAGACATTGCTACTGACTTGCTCTCTCCCTACACACACCCCTATTCTTCCTGTGCGATCCCTGATCCACTACGTACGGTGTACACGGAGGTCTCCCCGCCGGAATCTCTTGTGCACATTTTGGTGAACCCGACGTGAAACTTACCAGCAAAAGCAACCATGTCTCAGGAGGACGATGTCAGCAACCGATCTCCTTCCACTGAAACTCCCTCGGGAGACGAGGCTCGCCGTACTCCGACGAATCCCGGCGAGGCGCCAGCTTTAGAGTCTTTGGACGCCACTGTCCAAAGTCAGGCAAAAGCTCTCAAGTCTCAGTCCGCGCAGTTAGAACGGATCTTGGCCGTTCTGGGCACTCTTGCGCCAAATCCTCCACCTGCCACCGCTATCCCCCAGGGAGGAGGAACCCCTTCCGCTCCAGGATTGGGAGTGTCGGTCACGCCTCCCAACCCTCATCTGCAAACTCCACCGTCGGCCGCGCAGCTGCCTTCGGTCCAAGGGTCGACGGCACAAATGCTGCCCCCTGCTGCTCACGCCCCTCAGCCCCCGGCTTTGGCGTCCAACCCAGCTCTGCAGTACACTCTGCCCCCACCAGCGACAATCTGGGGAAACGCGGGTAGCCAATACACCCCCAATCCTCCGGCAGCATATGTGTCGCCACCGCCTACGACAACCCCCCCGTCAACTACCGAAGGAAGCATTCCAGAATGCATGACGTCTTTGCAGAAGCGCGTGGACTCCATCTTGGCTCATCAGTCTTTCGCGGATACCATCATCCCGAAGCTAGACAACGATCCACCCATCCCACGAGAGATCTATCTCATGCCTAACCCGGCGGGGTACAAGGCTCCCAAATGGGACAAGTTCGAGGACGTCAATGGAAACGCTCATGAGCATGTCATGCGTTTCATCGATGTCATGGGTCCATACGGAGCCGATCCCAAACTGTTGATGCGGGAATTCCCAAAAACTCTTGGGAATGTAGCATACAAATGGTACCGAACGTTGGAGGCCGGATCTGTGAAAACTTGGGACGACATGGTCCAGAAGTTCTATACCAAGTTCTTCCAGATGGAAGAAAAGGTGACGATGATCCATCTCTCACGGATGTATCAGAAACGCGAGGAAGATGGAATCACTTTCATCAAGAAATTCAGAGCGAAATCCTTGGAGTGCAAAGATCCAATGCTCGAAAGCCGGCTCGTAGAGATATGCCTGCAGTGCATGCGAGACGAATACAAAAGCATGCTGATCAATTTGCAAACGCCTACGTTTTCAAAGCTAATAGAATGCACGATGAACATCGAGCCCATTGTCAAGAGACAGAGAAAGAAGAGCGCTCCAGAACGACCTGCGAGCGGCACCACCTACAAGATCGGCAGATTTGGCTACAAGCGGGGACGCGAAGCTGAGGTCAATACAGTTTCGCCCCAGAAGCAAGCAAAGGCTGCAAACTTCGATGCACCGCCTCTGCCATGCTCGGTGGAGGAAGCAAGCGATCTCTGCAGACAGTGGCGTAAGGACGGCGTCCTACCACCGCTCGAGAAAGCACCCTCCAAGGAGATGACGAGGGACCCTAAGTGGTGCGAATACCACGGCAAGGTCATGCACCCCACAGCCGAGTGCAAGAAGCTCAGATTCACGCTCGATCAGAAGATGAAGAGCGGCGAACTCATCGTCAGCGACTATCGGAAGGATGTGCGCAACAACCCGCTGCCTGCCCATACAGATTCAGGCTCAAAAGGCAAAGAGGTCGCCATGATCTCGATAGTGGACTTGGAAGAAGTCGCAGAGGATGGTCTGCCCATCGTTGCTGAAGTCCATGAAGATGAAGACTACAGCATGGACACGGAAGAAGAGCGTGCCGACCGCATGAAAGGGTCGCACGGCTTCGACAAATTCTTCAACGAGATGAACTTCTCTGAAAAATGTCGAGCGGACATGACAAAAGCAATCTTAAGGGTAGCAGAGGACTACGAGGAGGACCTCGTGGTCTCCAACGGGAAAGTCGTCAGGGCGTCCCGTTCCACAGAAAAGATTATGACCTTTTCTGCCAGCGACAAAAAGACAGATGCGAGCCACCAGAGGCCCCTGTACGTGACCGCCATCATCAACGGCGTCGAATTCAAGCGAGCATTCGTCGATGGAGGAGCAGCGGTCAATGTTGTTCCACTCCACACATTGAAGCTAGCAGGGATCCCCGAGCACAAGGTAGTCAAGCGTCCATCCCCGCTGGTGGGATTCGGAAGCGATTCCAGAATGACGATCGGGTGGATCCGCCTGGGCGTTCAGATCGGCAAAATCAAGTGCTCGGCGAAGTTCTATGTCATAGACGCGAACACCACATACCACATGATCATAGGTCGGGCCTGGATTCATCGCTTTGACGCGATTCCTTCGACGGCTCACCAGGTGATGAAAGCTATCTGGAACAACAGGATTGTCGAGATACCGGCCTCAACTAACCCGTTCAACTTGGACGAAGCACATCTCAGCGAGGCGGTGTGGTTCACCGAGATGGCGGACGAGCAAACACCCGGACCATTCAACCCCACTCCTTTACCTCTCTGGGAGGACATCAAGGACCAGTCACCTGCAGGCGTGATGGTGACAAGGGGGGATACCAAGGAAACGCCGCCTACTCACGAAGAGGCGCCGCGCATCGCATATCACCGCAAGAGTGTGTACACTCTGAAGAGGATCACAAAGCATGACCCTGAGGGCAAGGAGATAGAGAGCTTCTACGCCAACGGGAAGAAATGCTATCGCATATGAAGGTGCGCGGGGACGTCCTCACACGGGCATGGGGATGTCCCTGGGCAAATCAATCAAATCGAGCAAGTTGCGCTGACAGAAGAGCCAACACAGAGTACTCCAGAGGAGAAACTCAAAGAAGCGCCCGAATGCATGGAAGACAGGCCAAGACCACAAAAGCAAGAGCTTAAGGAAGTGTTCCTCAGCCCGAACGAGGAAAAGAAAAGGCCAGTCTTCCTGAGTGCGGACCTCACAAGCGAAGAGGAACAAGGACTGCTGCAGCTCCTAACCGAATACAAGGACGTGTTCGCATGGGAATACGACGAGATGCCGGGTCTGGACACGAGCATCACCATGCACCGTTTAGA
Organism: Linanthus parryae; assembly: GCA_023055425.1. Classification (NCBI taxonomy): domain Eukaryota; kingdom Viridiplantae; phylum Streptophyta; class Magnoliopsida; order Ericales; family Polemoniaceae; genus Linanthus; species Linanthus parryae. The sequence continues at coordinate 25,614,332 of JALGPY010000004.1, read as the reverse complement.
CATCATCCCAGGGTCTAAACCGGTCAAGCAAAGCACCAGAAGTTTCAGGCCAGAACTCAACGTGAAGATCAAACAGGAGATCGTCAAACTCCTAGACGCCAAGTTCATAGAGCCAAATCACCATCCCACATGGTTGGCCAACATCGTGCCAGTGGTGAAGAAGAACGGACAGCTCCGCATCTGCGTGGACTTCCGAGATCTCAATCGCTTCTGTCCTAAGGACGATTTCCCACTGCCTAATATCGACTTGCTCATTGATTCAACGGCAGGCCATCGCATGTTCAGTTTCATGGACGGCTTCAGCGGGTACAATCAAATCAAGATGGATCCCGAAGATGCAAGGAAAACTGCATTCATCACTCCCGTGGGGGTATTCAACTATACGGTAATGCCATTCGGTCTTAAGAATGCAGGCGCAACCTACCAGCGGGCCATGATGGCTCTATTCCACGACATGATGCACAAAGAAGTGGAATTCTATGTGGATGACTTGGTAGTCAAATCCAAGTATGAAGCAGATCACCTTGCAGACCTGCGAAAGGTATTCAACAGATGCAGGAGCTTTCAACTGAAAATGAACCCCATGAAATGCGCATTCGGCGTGACTTCGGGGAAGTTTTTGGGATGTGTAGTTCATCGCCAAGGGATCGAGCCTGACCCTGCGAAAGTGTCAGCCATCACCAGCATGACGCCACCTCACGACCAAAGTACCTTGAAAACATTCTTGGGAAAATTGTCATATCTGCGGAGATTCATACCCGCAATCGCCGAAATCACATGCTGCTTCAGCACTCTCCTCAAGAAGGACGCCGCGTACAACTGGGCTCCTGATCACGAAGCCGCATTCGAAAAGCTAAAGGAGCTACTCACATCCCCAAAGATAATGATCGCGCCTCAACTGGGATCGCCGCTTCTGCTATACCTTACATCGACAAGGAAATCTATAGGAGCGCTCTTGGCTCAGATCTATGAAGGACAAGAGAGGCCTATCTATTACATCTCTCGCATTGTGCAGCCTGCTGAATCAAGGTACACGGACATCGAACGTCATTGCCTTGCTTTATTCTTCGTAATAGAGAAGTTGAGACACTATTTTGCATCGCACAAAGTAGTGGTGGTCACCAAAAGCGACCCCATAAGATACCTGCTGACTCACACTACTCCGGGCGGAAGATTGGCGAAATGGTACATGACCATCTCTCAATACGATATCACATGCGTGAAACCAAGAGCGATCAAGTCGCAGGCGGTAGCAGATCTGTTGGCACAGTTTCCCGACAACAGTCACGAACCTGTGATCGAGGAAGAGCTCGAAGGTCCTGAAATCTACGCGATCGACGTGCCCTATTGGACCCTCCACTTCGACGGTTCGTCAACCAGAAAAGGCGGAGGCATTGGGATAGTCTTGACAAAGCCGGACGGGGAAGTCATACAGATGTCCGCAAAACTCAACTTCGCAGTCACGAACAACGAGGCGGAATACGAGGCTCTGATCGCGGGGCTCCGTGCGGCGAAAGCTTTAGAAGTGAGCAACTTAACAGTCATGGGAGATTCCAAGCTGATTGTTAAGCAGGCCTCGGGCGAATATGGTTTGAAGGAGATCAACCTCCTGCCATACCGCACCCTAGTGCAAAAGCTGATGCAGCAATTCTGCGACGTGAAATACGAGCACAAACCCCGAGCGGACAACAGGCATGCAGACGCCTTAGCAACTCTGGGATCTAAGGTCAGCATAGACAAATGCCCCGCAAGGATTTCCATCGAAGTGCGAACATCGTCGGCATTAACAGAAGATGCGTGCGACGATGAACACATGGATGACGCAGACTGGCGAAAAGCAATCTTGCAAGCTATTGCGAAAGGCACCAGTAGCGAAAGCTGGGTACTCACGAAAGGATACTGCATCCACGACAACACCCTTTACTACAAGGGTCCTGGAGGAATACTCATGCGATGTGTCTCCGAGCAAGAGGGACAACAGCTGTTAGAAAAGATTCACCAACACGCTTGCGGAGAAAGCGAGGTGTCAATCTACAGGAAAGCTCAGAGATATGGCATTCATTGGCCAGGCATGTCAACAGCTGCAGCCCTGATACAAGGGAAGTGCGAAAGTTGCGCACTAATCAAAGATTCTCTACTCGTCGCTCTAACCGATGATGACACAGACTGGAGGAAGCCGTTGTTTGAATTCCTCACCCAGGGCACCGTACCCGAATCGAGAAAAGAAGCCGACAAATTGAAGAGGAAAGCCTCTCGATACCTGGTTCAGGAAAACCTGCTTTGGCGAAAAGGTCACGAAGGTAACTTGCTGCGATGCCTAGACGGCAGGGAAGCACAAGAAGTCATGGACCTTTCTCATCAGGTGGAACACTAGGGAGGTGCGAAATTATGCAGACAACTCCTCTCAATCGGATACTTCTGGCCCACGATGGAAGTCGATTGCCGCACCAAGGTGCGACGCTGCCAAGAATGCCAATTCAAAGGAAACCTAGTGCACGCTCCCGCCGTGGATCTACATGCATTAGGGACGCCATGGCCATTTCACACATGGGCTTTGGACTTCATCGGCCCCATCCGACCAACGTCACATGGGAACCATTTCATTCTCACTGCAACCGAGCTGTTCACCAAATGGGTGGAAGCAATACCACTGAAGACGGCAAACGCGCTGGCTGTGGTTAACTTCATCCAGGAAAACATCGTATGCAGGTTCGGAATCCCAAATACTATTCTTTCAGATAACGGTACTCCTTTTGTTAATCGTCAGGTAGCTACCAAACTCGCGGAGTACAATATCAGGCAAATATGCTCCACCCCCTATTATCCAAAGGGAAATGGACAAGCCGAAGCGACTAACAAAACGCTGTTGCGAATTCTGAGCAAGATGGTCGCAGATGACCACAAGAAGTGGGCCGACTCCCTTAACATAGCTCTGTGGGCCTACAGAACTTCTCCAAGGACACCTACAGGAGCCTCGCCATTTCTACTATGTTATGGGGCCGAAGCTGTAGTACCTGCGGAGGTCAGAGTCAATTCGGCGAGGCTGGCCTTCCATGCACTCTATGAAAATCAACGCGATCATGATTTAGTCTTGCTGGAAGAAAAGCGAGAACATGCCAAAAGGACTAACAAGCGGTACCAAGAGAGAATCGCTCGCGCCTATAACAAGACAGTCCAGCGACGGGATTTCGCAGTTGGCGACCTGGTCTTGCGCGCATCTGATCACTGCATGCGAGAAGCAACTCACCCAAAGTTCGCAGCTAATTGGGAGGGACCCTTCGAAGTCACAGAAGTCTTCGATAGCGGCTACTGCAGCATACGAAGGTTGCACGGCACAACCTCAACTCCAAGCTCAGTCAACATGCGCTGGATCAAGAAGTACTATCCTTGACTTCTCTTATTTCATACGTTTTATGATAACGTTGCTTAATGTCTCATGTGGCTACGATATTCGCAATCCCCTCTCCCATATGAGAGGATTGTAATCCTATCTCTCCCATATGAGAATGTCATAATAAAAGAATTCTCCCAAATGAGAAGTTCATATTTTTTAGCTGTTTATATCGCTTTATCTAATTTGTTACAACTGTTAACAATGATTTATTCGCTGCAATAGTAACAAATACAAATGCGATCTTAAATGATCATCAAAGCCTATCTCATACGATAGCAAACGCGATCTCAATCGATCATCTAAAGCCTATCTTTTACGATAGCAGCCAAACGCAAACGCGATCTTAACTGATCATCAAAGCCTATCTCTTACGATAGCGAACGCGATCTTAATTGATCATCAAAGCCTATCTCATACGATAGCAAACGCGATCTCAATCGATCATCTAAAGCCTATCTTTTACGATAGCAGCCAAACGCGAACGCGATCTTAACTGATCATCAAAGCCTATCTCTTACGATAGCAGCAAACGCAAATGCGATCTTAATTGATCATCAAAGCCTATCTCATACGATAGCAAACGCGATCTCAATCGATCATCCAAAGCCTATCTCTTACGATAGCAAACGCGATCTTAATTGATCATCTAAAGCCCATCTCTTATGATGGCAACCAATGCAAATGCGATCTTAAGTGATCATCCAAAGCCTATCTCTTACGATAGCAGTCAACATAAACGTGATCTTAATTGATCATCTAAAAGCCCATCTCTTACGATGGCAACCAATGCAAATGCGATCTTAAGTGATCATCCAAAGCCTATCTCTTACGATAGCAGTCAACATAAACGTGATCTTAATTGATCATCTAAAAGCCCATCTCTTACGATGGCAACCAATGCAAATGCGATCTTAAGTGATCATCCAAAGCCTATCTCTTACGATAGCAGTCAACATAAACGTGATCTTAACTGATCATCTAAAAGCCCATCTCTTACGATGGCAACCAATGCAAATGCGATCTTAAATGATCATCCAAAGCCTATCTCTCACGATAGCAGTCAACGTAAACGCGATCTTAATTGATCATCTAAAGCCCATCCCTTATGATGGCAGCCGATGCAAATGCGATCTTAAGTGATCATCCAAAGCTTACGATAGCAGCAAAAATACAAAAACGATCTCAATTGATTATCAAAATCCTATCTCTCACGATAGCTGTTTACTCAAGCGCGATCTTGTATGATCTTTTTAAGCCAATCTCAATCGATCATCAAAAACCTATCTCTCACGATAGCGGTTTACACAAATGCGATCTTATATGATCTTCCCAAGCCTATCTGTTACGGTAGCAATTTATACGCAAAGTGATTTTAGTTGATCACCCAAGTCCGTATGTTACGATGATAACGTAACTGCAGAACCATCTTGCTAGACCTTCTAAAGGTCTATCTGCTGCGATAGCAATTCATGCGAGAAATTATCTCAAGCAATCCTCTAATAAAGCCTATCTTCTATGATAGCAATTCACACCGCTCAATGATCTCAATTGATCTGTTAAAAAAAAAAAAAAAACTATCTGTTATGATAGCAAAGTTGTGAACGTGATCTCATACGATTTACAACGACCACCTGCAAGCCCATTCGTCAAGATGGCACAGCTGCGAAATTATGATCTCGAATGATCTAGCGAAAACATCTGCGCATTGACGTCGCATATGTGAAATCATTACATGGCATTATGCAAGGCAAAATAAGCCGAAACGCATGCGAAATTGTATTTTGTTGCAAAGAGAGCAAATAGTACAAAAGCTATATATCATTATGAGTCAAATGACTTACAATTTATCTATCTAGATAGCAGCTTACAAGCGAAAAGCTCGCATCTAACTACGCAGCCAACATGGCTCACAATACATTCGAAAAATGGCTGATAAGCCAGCAGAGAAACGGTACGGAAACCCGGACTGCAAAGAATGAACCGCCCTGGCTTCAAACGCCGGCTACACGATGCCCAGATCTGTGGGTGAACATCTGTAGCAAGGGGGATCTTGCTCTAAAAAGAGCCACATGAAGCCGTACGCTCGACATTCCGCTATCCGACAAGACCGTTGTCAGATAGGCTCCCCATAACATTTGCCCAAGGAGCCACCGGTTCCGGCGATCTACAGGCAAGCAGAAGCTCCAAAGGGCAAGGGCTCCTTGTAGACGGGGATGAACGCGACGGTTCGTCACCCCGGGCTCACAAACATGAAAGTGACGGATTCTTCTTCGGAGATGCTGAAGAAGAATCACGCCGTTCATTACGAGACGGTAGCACGGTCACTTCGGCGCTGCACCTCGCCACGAGGCGGCCGGAAACATGACCTGCACACATAATACACGAAGAAATTTCTTCGAATACACATGAGGTATTATCTGCATCCTCTTTATGACGGTTATAAACAGCAATAAGCCTCATAAAGTGGATCTTGGAAACTATTTCTATAGCACAAAGCGCAAACTCAGGATTCAAAACCTGAAGTTGCCATGAATCAACGAAAAACAAGCGTTGAAGCCAGCAGTCGTAAGGACTCACGGCAAAGCACATGTTTGGGATGAAGAACCCAAATGGCAAAGACAGGGTTTATATAGGCCCTGTGGAGACTCTTCGGTCGCCTAAGATGAGTCAGCAAAATTCAAAAAAGAGGGTAAGTTCAATCACTTACGCCTTGAAAAGCGGTAACAATCAATTACCCTACTAAAGGCTACGACGATTCAGTTGCGTATCCTAATAAATGACGGATAGTCATGATTCGGATGGACTTCCCAACGGAAGCGTGCTTATCTGCCGAGAAATTAGCGCGAAAATCAAGCAGAAAATCAATTGCTGATGTCATAATTGGATATGCACAGAAATGTCCAATCAAATCCCGAAAAGGGCAAAACGGGCAAACTCAGTGTTTGTTGTTAAAAAAAAAGGGGGGAGAAACCCTAGCAATATCACATTAATGTTTCGAAACATTACATTAATGTCTCAGCCATTTTCCTGTTTTCTTTTCAAATTTCGAAAAGTCAAAACAAATTCTTGATTAAGGAGTCTTGGGGCTCGAACTGCTCGCTCAGCTTCTCCACTTGTTTCACTTCTTGCTTCAGTTGCTCGCACTTAGCATTCATTTCATGATACAGCTTTACAGCTTCATCAACCCTTTGCTTTTGCTGCTCCACCTTCTGCATCTCAGCTGCGAGATTCTGGTGCCCGAGATTCAAAGTTACAGCTGCGCGAATCAGTGTAACTCTGTCCTTGAGGAATTTAAAACCAAGTCTGCCTTGGACTTTGAACAAGAGATTTTGGCACATGCCACACAGCAATTCAGCACTCTGGGCCGAAATGGTCGCAGGTGTAGCCGCAGACAGCTGCTCCAGTATCCAGATGGCTTCAGTAAGGAATAGCCTCCTGTCAAAAGGTCCAATCTCCAGAGATCTCACAAACGATCGGGGGTATCTGAGACGCATTCGAACCACCCAGTCTACATCGGTTTGCTTCAAACCTGAGACATCAAAAATGGTTATAATGCCAGAACTCGCAAGCAAATAATGCGACGTGCGAACGGTAAATCTTTACTTACCAGTGCCTTCCAGAATTTCATGAAGAGAAGGGATGCGGGCCACCGGGTTGTTCGAAGACTGCCCTCGCTCCATGGCTCTCCTATCAGCTGCAAGCTCCAACCTCTCATAGTCAGGAGGAAGAGTGTAGGCCGCACCAGCTGCGACTACATTCCCAACCTGCGAGCCCCAAATGCTCCACGCAGGAATGGGTGCTTCTGGTTCAGTCATCGCCGGAGGCGAAGGGACAGCCGAAGTCGCTGGACGGACACTCCCAGATGCGAAAATGTTAGCATCACCTGTCCTTTCTTCCTCACCACCAGTACGGACACCTTCGTCCATCGGCACAGCATCAGCTTCGACATCATCGGAGAGTTCGATGACATCTTCGAGATGCTCACGTGCGCGTCCGGCAGCTGCGACAGGCCTCTCGGTATGGGAGCTCGAAATTGGAACATGGGATGCAGAAGGCTGACTTCTCTGCTCCAGCTCAGGTTCCTCAGCATGACCTGCGATACCAAATGCGATAATATGAGGTAACTTGTGTTATAAGTTATTTCACTATCTTTACTAAAGCTAAGAATAAGCACCTCCACGCGAAGGTGGGATTGAGGTATCCTCATCGTACACTAGGGACGTGGAACCGTGCCCTATCAGTGTATCCTCACTAAGCAAATCTTTAAGAGAAGCGTGACCTGGGACGCGAGTAAACCAGTCATGATTTTGCCTCAAGTGGCTACAGCCTAGTATGCGCATATCACTCAAAACAATTACCTGAGGGTTCTCCGCATTTGCTTACCAACCAACGGCGAATGTCAGGCTTTGACACACCGTGCTTTAACGCACCCACAATTACATCTCTATAAGTAACTGCGAGATTGAAGATCTCACCTTTATCGCCACCTGCGATCTCTGCGAAGTCCGCTTGGACTTGCTCTAGCTCTGCTGCGTCCTCTCCAGGAACCTCATCTTCCTCCTCCACATGAGGAGCCACTTCTTCGGGAAGCTCGTCTTCCTCGCCAGCTGGACGCACTAAGTCGTCAACATGCAGCTCCTCGAGGCTCCGCTGTTTCACAAGCTCGAGCTCCTCTTCCTCTCGCTGCCTTCTTCTTTCAGCGGCCTCCGCGGCTGTCTTCCGGGATTCAGCAAGAACATCCTCGCTTATGGGATCATCTGAAATGCCAGAATGGGCATCTCTCCTTTTCCTCTTGGCCGCAAGGCCACCGACGGCTTCATCATCATCATCTGCAAATACATATTTGGTTCAAAGAAAAGAACTACAAAGAAGTCTAGATAAAAGGCAAGGAGATGCGACGGAAGTACCTCCTGATTCTTCCTCGCACATCACAACTGTTGCTTCTTCTTCACCACTTGCCTGGGGCTCCTGTCTCTCTTCCTCCTCTTGGTTGAATGGAACGAAAGTCTCAACTGCGAGATCTTTTCGCACTTTGCTGGGCATGCGACCCTTGCCTTTGTCCTTGATGGAAAGGGACCTCACTGGGGGAGAAGCTGGAGCACTCCTAGGGGAAGAAATCGTAATCCCCTTTTGCCTAGGTCTCTTCACTCTCGGCGCCGCAGTCGCTGGAGGGGACGGGTCATCTCTAGGAGGAGACGGAGCCGGAGGATTGTCTATCAGCGAGTCAGCAAAAGTGTTCATGACCCCGCGAACTTTTGTTTCGACCTCGGCATCCATCCTCCATGCTAGCCGGTACGACTCCCCCCTCCTTCTGGTGGCAACAATGGTGTCCACCAGCGATTTGGAGCGATCACCAGCTGCGAACCTCCGCACATGACACTAAACAATACAGAACGAAAAGCATCAGCGCGAGAAAATCAAAAGGCTCAAAGCACACAAGGAAATTGCTTACCTCAGCAAATGCCTTGCTATATTTGACGACCTGCGTGTCACCCTTCTTGATTGCGTCGATTTGCTCCTTCAGAATGAAATCAGGGCACAAATGATTCTCGCGGTCCCACAGCGAGTAGCAACCATACTCAGACTCGCTCAAACTGCAATTGGGGCGAAACGGAAAAGAGTTTCTCTTGATCAAGGGGGCCTTTCCTGGCTGCGCCGCCGCCTCCGTCTCAATCCTCGTTCGCTGGGCAACCCAGTATGCGATCCAGTTCTGGGAACAACCACCCTTGCGAGTTCCCGCAGGCTGCTCAAAGGGAAGATTGCTCATGAGGACTGTCTTGCACTCCTTTGTCAGCAAACGCTTGTAGCACCCTCTGATAATAGACTGGGGCCAGATCGATGGGGCCACTGCATCAAAACCAAACTGAGGAGAGACCCGAGTGGGGTCAACATCCACTGTAAGCCTTTCATACCGTGGCGCGAGCTCACGAATATGCTCTGCAAGGGCAGGTAGAGAACCTCGCAGACACCAACAGAAGAAGTCACGATAGCGTTCGTGGAAATGCGGCCCCTTTTCAAAGAGAAGGTCTTCTGACAAGACCATACCTCTGGAAGGGTATAGCTTTGGAAACCACCGCACATTCTCAACACGTGTGGCATAGGGCCTGGCAATAAACTCCTTTCGTTTGTCGCATATCAAACTCCAAGTACACTTGGTGTTGCTTGCTCCAAACCATCTCGCAGCCCTTCCGCTGTTGCGCGCCTCTGTCTCGCCTGGGGGACACCACTTCTCAAGTGGGAGGGGAGTTGGAGCATAAGACGGCCAGCGCTCGAAAACCCACATTGTCAAAAAGCTGATATTGACAAAGGTCAGGACATCGAGGCGGCCACGCGATTCTTTCATCGCCAGAACCAGCTGATCTAGCCTGTAATATAGCGTCCCCAGGACCAAGGGTCCGAGTGCGACTCTCTGGCCAAGAGCGAGCCTCACAGCAAGTGGCAACACATGGTAGAAGACCCCGTCATGGGGATGACCATCGATCAGATACCTCGACAGCCAAGCACAGAGAAAGGCGCAAAGGGTTAAATGATAACCCTTGCCCTCTACATAATTCTCGGCCTCCGGGTTCTCGCTCAAAAGCTTCTTAGTGATGCTGCTGTTCGCATAGTCTCGGAAGAAGTACTGCAACCACTTGTTCCAGGTATTCTTCGCAGACGTATCCACTAGCTGCCAGTTCGGAAGAGGCTTCGTAGTGGTCCACCGAGTAGAGATTTTCTTTACCTCTGCTAGGCACTCCTCCATCTGCGCGTACAAGGCCATTTCAGCAGATGTCCTCAAGTGGCTCAAGGGGTCCACCTCGCCCATGGGGGAAAGCTCATACAGCATTTGAACGTCCTCGAGCGTGGGGGCAGCCTCGAACTCAGCAAAATGAAACGTGTGAGTCGCGGGCGAATAACGGGACAGAAGGTCTAGAAGCATGGACTGATCCAACTTCACGGCAGCACCCTTCATAGCACGGATAGCAAAGAAAATGCCGGCTTTATCAAGAGTCTCGGCATGATGATCCAAAACGTGGTCAATCCACTCATCCATGTAGTCCAATTTCTGGACGAACGCTTGAGTAGAAATCGCAGTATACGGGAAGTGCCCGTTCTCAATCCCCAATCGGACTACATCCTCGGAACCAACCCACTCGAGCAGGGCTGAGTTAACTGGGCGAGTCAACGTCAGCAATTGCTCAGCAGGAACAGGATCAGGCATCCTCTTCGCCTTCACCCTCGCATGATAAAAATCCTTCCCACCCAGAAAGGGGGCTTTACGCCACAGAGCCTGCGGAAGCTCCGGTATCTCTTCGTCTTCCTTGACGGGTCTGGTTACTCTTGTCTTGGCCATTCCTGCGAAAGGGCAAGAAAAAAGGGGGGGAGAAATACCACACCACACTTCAGTTTGAATTTTGGAATTTGAGATCTATGCAAACCAAAGCAAACAGTTCCGGTGCCAATTTCAGAAATTGGGGAGTTGATATTGTTGAAAGATTAAAACGAAGCGGGTTCAGAGATCAAAAGCCTCTTCACAAATTTCATGGATTTACAGATTCAATGCGATTCAAGGCAAACACTGGTAGTTTAAATCAAAAGTAAACAAGGCCAACCTTGTTTCCTTGAAGCTTGCTTGGATATACACAATTGGAGAATACGATTTGCAGTTCTGAACTGGTGATTGATTATCTGGATCTGCTCTCGAAGATCTCCGGGTACCATTCACTTTAAGAGAAAGAAGTAATGCTTTGCAATGATGGGATACAAGGTATTTATCCAGAAGAATGAAGGGTTGCGTCCCTTCAGTAGTCGAATCGCAACCGTCACCGTCGTGTCGCGCAATCACAGGACGGGCTGACGTCACGCCTAAAACCCTAAAGGTCAGACGGCACGACTCTAGGGGTTTTAGGTCATAATGACACGCACGGGGGCTGAACCTACCCGTATTTGAATTGGTGCGTGGCGACGACGCGCATATTGGTTTCCGCGCATGGAAGCCTATACAGCTATGAGCCTTCACGCGCAGAAAGGGGGCTAATGTAGATACTGCTTTATGACATGGCAGATCTAGGCCACGTGGCAACCATCCAGCACACCATATTGTGCTCCACACACACAGGATCACCAGCCGAGCTGATCCATGTGGGGGCTGCGAGACAGAGCCCTCGCATACCACTGCACGGGACTTGTAGGGACTTTGTGGTCTGGAGGCTAGAGTAAGCCCTGTCGCGTGCGAGCCAAGCCCGCGCGCGACCTTTAGTAACTGTTTTGAGAGATCTATGGCACGAGCTCCCTAGACCCGGTCAATCCGGTCAAACCCGGTCAATCCGGTCAAACCCGGTCAACCTCGTAACGGTTCCGGTACTCGCGCACCACGTGCTCTAACGGTTCCTATATACTCGGACGAACGTGCCGTTATGGTTAAGCTAATTAAGCCGCCATCAATGGGCGCATTAACCACACTACAACGGTCACGTTCTCCAGTATATATATATCGTTAACCTTTCCATACAAAGGGGGACACACTGCCATACGCGGAAGCTCTGCCAAACCTCTGTCTCTCTCTCAGACATTGCTACTGACTTGCTCTCTCCCTACACACACCCCTATTCTTCCTGTGCGATCCCTGATCCACTACGTACGGTGTACACGGAGGTCTCCCCGCCGGAATCTCTTGTGCACACTAGTGAATTCAAGTCCAAGGATTGCAATAATATTAGCACTACGAAAAGCGATTGTGACTTCACATAATCTAATGTATCCTTTTCGTCGTGGGTCATCCAGTATGCCATTACTCCTAATGCATACCCATGTGTTGGATCGTGATATCTCCATATCAATCCAACCCCATACTAGTCTATAGATGATTGTCCCATTAATCATTATAATTGACTAGGGATATTTAAGAATATAACACCTTATATTCTAAGGACTTCATTCATGTTAGCATATCTCCATATCGATAACATAATGAATCGTAAATCCATATATTTGTCACAATTAATTGATTGCCTCTAGGGCACAATTCCAACACGACCGGCCCAAGACCGTGTCATGGTCCTTTAGGGTTTCGGCCAAAGCCATGGTGAGCCCTATTGGACCGTTTTGACCCTAGCACATCCAAAAACAACCAAAAATTGACCAAGCGTGTTAAAATTGGATTTTAACTGTTTATGTTCTTATTGCATGGTGATTGGATATGGCCTTAGGTTGTGGCTTGTTGTGGATGTTTATTTTGTGGTTTGTTTTATGGCCTGCGAGCTGATCAAGTTAATGTAATAGTTAATTAAGCTGTACTGTCTACCAACCGGTATTTTTCTCAACTTGGGAGATCTTTTTATTTCATGTAGATGAAAAGCTAGAATTAGATAAAATAGATAATAGTCAAGACATGGAGAAAAAGGAGCCTAAAGAAAAGAAGGACCACAAGAAGGAGCAACCACAAGCTATGGAGCATGGACCAAAAGATGGAGGCACATGGAGATGAGATATTCTCATTGGCTTGAGAATATCTTAGTTTAGAGGCCATATTCATATCACGTTTAACTTTTCTTTTTTGTGTTTGTTTATTTTATTGTCTTATTATTTATTGTTGGTGTATGGTTGATGCATGCAAAATTGATAATAAGATTTTTAACAACCCGGATCTTTTATTTGTGAGTTTGCCCAACTCAAAATAAGTAGATCAGTTGATATGGATCAACAAAACAATTAAAATTGAAAAAATGAAAATCCCTCGATTTAAATATTGCGTTTGCCTTCTCTTTATTTAAGCACTCTTCGTGATCATGATAATCAAGCTCGTGCGAGCCAAAGCAAGGCGACTTGGTTTGTCATGATTGTGTTGCGATGACACAAGCAAGTAATGTGCAACTGTTTAAGTAAGAGGTTGGACGCAACTTGGTGATTTTAATGAGATTATAAGCCTAGAGGCAACCAATTCGGATTATCCATGGGATGGATAAATAAGAAGTTATTTGCCCAATTGAACAAAGAACTGCACAAGGATGCAATTGGAATTGTTCCTACCTAAATAACTTATTTTGGGTGACTTGCCAAAGCAAGCTCAAAAGAAGTGAAATATGTATCTTGGCACCCACTAGAAAAATATAATGATACTTTCCACATTAATATTTTAGGGTTATTAATCCGAGAAAATAGTGGGAGTTATAATTAATAATATAGCCATTATTAAATATAGTTATTAATTCATGAAATACTAAAACTTGTATATTTCTCATTCTGTAGAATTCTAATGGCATACAACTCATCGAGTTCATCACACTCCCTACGCTCTGTCCTTGAGAAGGACACTCTTTCTGGAACCAACTTCCTATAATGATACAGGAACTTGAGAATCGTTCTCAAGCTGGAAAAGAAACTGTACAGTCTAGAGGAGGATGTTCCTCAGGCTCCAGAGAACAATACCGCTGCGGCCCTAAAGGCGCATCAAAAGTTTGCTGATGATGCTAATGATGCGGCCTGCCTGATGCTTTGCACCATGTCCTCTGAGCTCCAGAAGCAACATGAGAGCAAGGCTGGGTACGATATGATCGCACACTTGAAGTAGCTCTTCCAAGAGCAGGAAAGGGTTGAGAGGTATGAAGTCTCCAAGGCATTGTTCAAATTTCATCTGTCATAGGGAAATCCAGTGGGACCTCATGTACTCTGAATGATCGGGTACTTGGAGAATCTCAATAGACTAGGGTTTTCGGTGGGTCAAGAGTTGGCCACATATCTCGTTTTTCAATCTTTGCCTGAGAGTTATGGAAAATTCATCATGAACTATAACATGAACGAGATCGTGAAACCTCTACCAGATCTACTCAATATGTTGTGGACATCTGAACAAAGCATCAACAAGGTAAGGGGCAAGGCCATAATGATGTACAGAAAAGGAAGGGCAAAAGGTTTGCCTCTACCTCCAAAGGAGAAGGCAAAGTAGTTGCTAAATCCAAGGGAGTTGCTCTTAAGCCTGTTGTGGGCGTTGCCAAGGGCGTGACTAAGAGGAACTGCCCAAAGTATCTGGAGGATAAAAGGCTTGGAATAGTGATTCCACCACCACCAGGTATTTTTGTAATAGATGTCAATGTTACTTTCTCTTCATCTTTGGTATTGGATACTGGATGTGGATCTCACATTTGCCGAAATGTGCAAGATCTAAAGAGAAGTAGAAGATTGACTAAAGGAGAGATAGATATGCGCGTTGGGAATGGAGCAAAGGTTGCTGCATTGGCTGTAGGCGTGTACGAGTTGTCTCTGCCTTCAGGATTAGTTTTAGAATTAAATAATTTCTATTTTCTGCCTGCTATGAGCAGAAACATTATTTCTATTTCATGTTTGGACAAGGAAGGTTTTACTATTTCAATAAAGGACAATTGTTGCTCAATTTATTTTGATAGTATTCACTATTGTAGTGCGCAATTATTTAATGGATTATATATCCTTGATCTAAATAATCTTATATATAACATAAAAACCAAGAGGATTAAAATGAATGATTTAAATCCTGCTTATCTATGGTACTGTCGTTTAGGCCACAAAAACGAGAAACGTGTATCTAGGCTCCATAAGGATGGATTTCTAGACTCATTTGATTTTAAATCATATGAGACACGTGAGGCTTGTTTATTGGAAAAAATGACAAAGTCTCCTTTCAATAAGAAAGGTGAGAGGACTAGTGAGCAATTGGCGCTCGTGCATACTAATGTGTGTGGGCCATTTGCCACGCGTGCCAAGGGTGGTTATGTCTACTTCATTACGTTTACTGATGATTTCAGTAGATATGGATTTGTATACCTTATGAAGGGCAAATCCAAATCCTTCAATTTTTTGTAAAAATTCAAGAATGAAGTAGAGAAGCAGCTTGACAAAAGTATCAAGGCTCTACGATCGGATCGTGGAGGAGGGTACTTGAGCCAAGAGTTTGACGACTATCTTAGAGAGTGTGGGATAATATCCAAACTCACTTCACCCGAAACGCCACAATGGAATGGTGTGTCCGAGAGGAGGAATCGAACACTGTTGGACATGGTACGATCTATGATGTGTCAACCTGATCCTCCATTATCCTTTTGGGGCTATGATCTATTATGTGCAGCTTTCACCATTAACCGTGTTCCATCTAAATCCGCCATGAAGACACCACATGAGATGTGGAATGGGAGGCGTCCCATAGTGTCATTCATGAAGATTTGGGGCTGCGATGTCTACGTAAAACGTTTACAATCAGACAAACTCGGTCCTAAGTCGGATAAGTGTAAGTTTGTGGGATACCCTAAGGAAAGTAAGGGACATTATTTCTACAATCCAACTGAGAACAAAGTGTTTGTTGCTCGGTCCGACGTGTTTCTAGAAAGAGAATTTGTCTCTAAAGAAGCAAGTGGGAGGACTATAGAGCTTGAAGAAATTCAAGAACAACAAACTACAGATCTACTATGGAACATGAACAGGAACCACAATATGTTGTGGAATAACCTTTTCAAGTAACACAAGAGCTTCGTAGGTCGAGTGGAGTGCGCCAGGAGCTAGAGAGGTATGGACTTCTCGTGACTGAGTCTGGTGACACGTTGCTGATAGATGATGAGCCTACTACCTATGGAGAGGCCATGAAAGGGCCTGACTCTGAGAAGTGGCTCAAAGCCATGGAATCGGAGATGGAATCCATGTATACCAACAAAGTATGGACTTTTGTGGAACCACCCCAAGGGGAACGCCCCATAGGGTGTAAGTGGGTCTTCAAGAAGAAGACATACATGGATGTTAATGTGATTACCTATAAGGGTCAATTCGTGGCAAAAGGATTCAGAAAGATTGATGGTATAGGCTATGATGAAACCTTTTCACCAGGCGCGATGACCAAATCCATCCAAATTCTACTCGTTGTTGCATCTTACTACGACTATGAGATTTGGCATATGGATGTCAAAACAACGTTTCTGTATGGAAACCTCCTCGAGGATGTGTACATGACACAACCTGAGGGTTTTCTAGATCCAAAGAATGCAAATAAAGTCTGTAAGCTACAACGATCCATTTATGGATTAAAGCAAGCTTCTAGGAGTTGGAATCGGCGTTGTTATGAAGCAGTCAAAGAGTTTGACTTCATCAAGAAGATGAATCTTGTGTCTACAAGAAGATTAGTGGGAGCTCTGTTGCTTGTCTGGTCTTGTATGTGGATGGCATACTACTCATTGGAAACAACATTCACATGATGCAATCTGTGAAAGATTGGCTATGAAAGTGTTTCTCAATGAAAGACTTAGGGGAAGCAACTTATATACTTGGTATCAAGATCTATAGAGATAGATCAAGGAAGCTGCTTGGCCTAAGTCAAAGTACATATATAGACAAGGTGTTGAATCGGTTCAACATGAAATATTCCAAGAAGGGATTCTTGCTCATGTCGCATGGAATCACTCTTTCAAAGAATGATTGTCCTTCCAATGAGATTGAAAAGGAACGCATGAGTAGGGTACCCTATGCCTCGGCCATAGGATCCATCATGTACGCCATGTTATATACTAGATCAGATGTGTCATACACGTTGAGTATGACAAACAGATATCAGTTTAATCCGGGTGAGAGTCACTAGATAGCGGTTAAGAACATCATAAAGTACTTGAGAAGAACTAAGGATGCGATCTTGATCTACGGAGGGGAGGAAGAGTTGCGTGTAAGGGGTTACACGGATGCAAGCTTCCAAACCAACAAATATGAAGTCGGGATTCATGTATTGCCTAAATGGAGGAGCTGTGAGGTGGAAGAGTTTGAAGCAAGAGATGGTTGCTGATTCTACAATTGAGGGTGAGTACATTGCTACGAGTGGCGCAACAAAGGAAGCTGTTTGGATTAGGAAGTTCACCAATGAGCTTGGTGTGGTTCCTAGTATTGTGGATCTAGTAGAGTTATATTGTGACAACACTGGGGTGATCGCACAATCAAAGGAACCCAGGTCACACCATAAATCCAAACGCGTACTCAGGAAGTTCCATCTTATTCGAGATATGAAGATATGCAAGATTCCTACAGATGAGAATCTGTCAGATCCGCTTACAAAGCATCGTATTCAGCACTAGAGAAGGGCACACTGGATCTATAGGCATACGGGATGCGCCAGATTGGCTCTAGTGCAAGTGGGAGACTGTTGGAATAGATGCTCTAGATGCAATCTTTTTTAGTATGAATAAATTTTTTGGCTAGAAACATTCATTGTATTATTTTATGAAGATATTTTATATAATGAAGTCTTTAGATTTCAAATATGTTGTTTATCTTAAATATCCTTAGTCGATTATATTGATTAACAAGACGATCAACTATAGACTAGTATGGGGTTTGATCGAGATGGAGACATCACGATCCAACACATGGGTATGCATTGGGAGTAATCGCATACTGGATTGACCCATAACAAGAAGGCTACATACGGGTTATGTGAAGTCACAAGTGCTTCTCGTAGTGACAACGGTATTGTCATCCTTAGACTTGAAGTCAATAGATCCTCTAGTTGTTGATTATTGTGTTTTGACATCGTCAAACGCTACATCATAACTGGGTAGTAATAAAGTCGTTCGTCGGATACAACAAGGAAGCAAGCTCAGAGATGGTAGTGACGTAGATAGAATTTGTCCCTCCCACTTAACGGGAGCATATATCCACGGCCACTCGAGGGATGGTGCTTATAGGATGTCTGACAAAACTCAGATAAATCAATATATGATATTGATGTTATTTGCATGGATAAAACTATTCCCAGGATAGAGAAACTATGGATTGGATATACGAGTGTGACTTGTATGTCTCGTGTCCAATCCAGTTATAGAGACAAAGGGATGAGACAGTACTTGCACAAGGTTCGTCGGATGACTATTTCTATTAGTTGGGTAGCGTGGATGTCTTGCTAGAGGTCGCTCCATGTTAGTAAATTGTTACTACCAACTAAAGTAGAAACCTATGGGGTCACACTCCCTATGGATTAGACCGGAATTGGGAAGTAATTAATATGATTAATAAATTAGGAAGGATCAATACGCAACTACTTGCAACCTTAGTAGGACTAACTTGCAAGTTGGACTAATCCGTGTATATAAAGGATTAGGATAGGGGCTTTTATGCAGTCAACAAGGAGTTGTTGGACTATATAAAGGACACTCCTAGATTCCTTCCCACACTAATGCTCATAACACATTGAGTGGGAGAGAAAAGCAAGGAGAGAGAGAAAAAAAATCAAGGAGTCTGAAACCCCCTTGGTCCGCCCCTACGCCGTCGGCCACAACAAGAGGGTCGAGCCCCTCTCTTGGTGTGCGTTGTGTGATCTTCTTCTTCTTCTTCCATCGTTCCTGACTAGCACAAGGTATTGGAAGATCCGGATCCTAACCTAGGAGTGGACTAGCCGCAGAGACGTGAATCCTTTTTCACGAGTGAAATCATCAAAGGAGAAACAAAAGGTATTTGATACTAAACCCTTACTATCGTTATGAATTCTAGACTTGTGATCCTTTGAGGGTCTTGAACGGATTAATTATTGTTTATTCCGCTGCGTATCCATTAGCAAAACCCTACACCATCAAGACAAACTAAACCTTAAGTGTGCACACCCCTAGTGGATCGTTAGTCCGGAGAGTAGTACTAGTTGCCTACAGTCGGGAACTATTCTATACCGACTAAAAAGCACGTAGAACGGGTCCCATGACTGTCCGCCACCGCAGCAGCTAGACGCCCGGAGACTATTATGACCATACAAAGGTCTAGGGTACATGAATTAATTCTTAAACAAGTATTAAAGACCATCATGAACAATACTAATACTTACCTGTCTTATGTGCATATATAGATGTCCAATACTAGCCTTTTGTTACACCAGGATTTCTGTATCTCTTACTCATAGACACATGTATACATATAATCTAGTACTATTTAATAATTAATAAGCATTCACATGCTTACCTGGCAACCTGCATAGTACTCCTCACCAGCGATGGCGATTCCCTATCTCGAAAACCACTACTCATACAAGTGTATGAATACTTATTAGTACAAGTCCTCATTAGTGAGGTATGATGTTGTAGGGTTTTGATCATGGATACGCAGCGGAAAATATAATTTATCCATTCAATACCCTCCGAGGATCACATGAAGAGAAGCATAACAATGGTAAAGGAAGAATCATGTTACACACCTTAGGGTTTCTCCTGTGATGACTTGTAACGTGAATTGTGTCACATCTCTACGGTTGATCCACGCCTAGAGTTTAGATCTATATATTCATTCTCCTTTTTGCTAGCTTGGAACGGAGGAAGATGAAGAAGAAATCACGCAAAACGAGGCAAAAAGGAGGGGGCGGCCTCCTTTGTTGGCCGACGGGAATGGGGCGGCGGCAAGGGGGCGGTTGACCCTCTTGTTTTCTTGCTCTCTCTCCTTTTGTTCTCTCCTACTCAAGTTATGAATAATGAGTTCATAAGTGTGGGAAGGAAGGAAGGATCATCATTTATATAGTCCAACAAATACTTGTCAACTACCTAAAGGACCTATTCTAGTCCTACTAGAATTCGGTTTAGTCCCTTCCTTGTAAATTAGTCCTACTAAGTTTGCAAGGTGTTGCAAAGTGATCCTTCTAATTAATTAGTCATATTAATTACTTCCCAAATCTAGTTCAACTCTATATAGCGTGTGAACCCATAGGTTCTATCTAGTTGGTAGCAAAAATTTGCTAATATGGAGCGGTTTCTAGCAAAACATCCATTCTAGCCAACTAAAAGAATAGTCATCCGACAAAACTTGTGCAAGTAATTGTCACATCCCTTTGTCTCTATATCCGGATTGGACACGAGACATAAAAGTCACACTCGTATATCCAATCCATAGTTTCTCGATCCTGGAATAGCCTTATTTGTGCAAATAACATCAATATCCTATATTGATTTATTTGAGTCTGGCCAGACATTCTATCAGCACTATCCCTCGAGTGGCCTCGGATATTTTCTCCTGTTATGTGGGAGGGACAAATTCTATCTACGTCCACTACGACTTCTAAGATTGCTTCTTATTGCATCCGGTACACGCCTTTATAGCTACCCAGTTACGGTGCAGCGTTTGACGCTACCAAAATCACAACAATCCACAACTAGATAATCTAGTGACTTCAAGTCTAAGGATTAAAATACCGTTGTCACCACGATAAGCTCTTGTGACTCAACATAACATGTATGTAGCCTTCTCGGAGATGGGTCAATCCAGTGCACCATTACCCTTAATGCACACCCATGTGATGGATCATGATATCCCATATCAATCCAACCCCATGCTAGTCTATAGATGATTTTCCTATTAATCATTATACTGGACTAGGGATATTTAAGATAAACAACACAATTTTAAATCTAAGGACTTCATTATATTAAATATTCAATAAATAATACAATGAATGTTCTAGCCAAAATAAATTCATACTAAACTAGATTGCCTCTAGGGCATCTATTCCAACTGTCTCCCACTTGAACTAGAGCCATTCTGATGCATCTCGTATGCCAATGCTCCTAGTGTGCCCTTCATGCTTCCACTGCACAAGCGACTTTGTAAGTGGATCTGACAGATTCTCATCTGTAGGAATCTTGCATATCCGAACGTTTCCTCTATCGATAATATCTCGAATAAGGTGGAACTTCCTGAGCACGTGCTTGGGTTTCTAGTGCCACCTGGGCTCCTTCGATTGCGTGATCGCCCCAATGTTGTCACAGTACAATTCTACTGGATCCACAATGCTAGGAACCACACCAAGTTCAGAAACAAACTTTCTGATCCAAACAGCTTCTTTGCTGCGCCATTTGCAGCGATGTACTCAGCCTCTGTTGTAGAATCAACCACCGTCTCTTGCTTGGAACTCTTCCAGCTCACCGCTGCTCCATTAAAGCAAAACACATATCCCGATTGTGATCTAAAGTCATCTCTATCGGTTTGGAAGCTTGCATCCGTGTAACCCCTTACACGTAACTCTTCCTCAACGCCAAATATCAAGAAAGCATCCTTAGTTCTTCTCAAGTACTTTAGGATGTTCTTGATTGCAATCCAGTGACTCTCACCCGGATTGGATTGGTATCTTCTTGTCATACTCAAGGTATATGACACATCTGGTCTAGTACATAACATGGCGTACATGACAGATCCTATGGCCGAAGCATAGGGATCTCTACTCATGCGTTCCTTCTCAATCTCATTGGAAGGACAATCTCTCTTCAAAAGAGTAATTCCATGTGACATGGGCAAGAATCCCTTCTTGGAATCTTGCATGTTGAACCGCTTCAACACCTTGCCAATATATGTACTTTAACTTAGGCCTAGTAGTCTCTTAGATCCATCTCTATAGATCTTTATACCAAGTATATAGGCTGATTCCCCTAAGTCTTTCATTGAGAAACACTTTCCTAGCCAATCTTTAACAGGTTGTAGCATGGGAATGTCGTTTCCAATGAGTAGTATGTCATCCACTTACAAGACCAGAAAAACTTCAGAGCTCCCACTAACCTTCTTGTAGACACAAGACTCATCTTCGTTTCTGATGAAGCCAAACTCTTTGACTACTTCATCAAAACGTCGATTCCAACTCCTAGAATCTTGCTTCAATCCATAAATGGATCGTTGCAACTTATAGACTTTGTTGGCTTGCTTTGGATCTTCAAAACCCTCCGGCTGTATCATATACTCGTCCTTGAGAAGATTCCCATAAAGGAATGCCGTTTTGACATCCATCTGCCAAATCTCATAGTCGTAGTATGCTGCAATGGCAAGTAGGATTCGGATGGATTTGGTCATTGCGACTGGTGAAAAGGTTTCATCATAGTCAATACCATGAATCTGTCTGAATCCCTTAGCCACCAATCGGCCCTTATAGGTATTCACATTACCATCCATGTCGATCCTCTTCTTGAAGACCCACTTGCACCCTATGGGCCGCGCCCCTTCGGGTGGTTCCACCAAAGTCCATACTTTGTTGGTATACATGGATTCCATCTCGGATCTCATGGCTTCTAGCCACTTCTGAGAGTCTGACCCTTTCATGGCCTCTTCATAGGTAGTAGGCTCATCATCTATGAGCATCGTGTCACCGAAATCTGTCACGAGAAGTCCATACCTCTCGGGTTCCTGGCGCACTCTACTAGATCTACGAAGTTCTTGTGTTACCTGAACAGGTTGTTCCACAACTCCTTGTGGATCATGTTCGTGTTCCATAGTTGGTTCAGTGATTTCTGGTTCTTGAATTTCTTCAAGTTCTACAGTCCTCCCACTTGCTTCTTTAGAGACAAACTCTCTTTCTAGAAACACGCCGGACCGAGCAACAAACACTTTGTTCTCAGTTGGATTGTAGAAGTAGTAGCCCTTAGTTTCCTTAGGGTACCCCACAAACTTACATTTATCCGACTTTGGCCCTAGCTTGTCTGATTGTAAACGCTTTACATAGACGCATCCCCAAATCTTCGTGAACGACAGTGTGGGACGCCTCCCACTCCACATCTCATGTGGTGTCTTCATGACTGATTTATATGGAACACGGTAATGGTGAAAGCTGCACTTAATAGAGCATAGTCCCAAAATGATAACGGAAGATCGGTTTGACACATCATAGATCGAACCATATCTAATAGAGTTCGATTCCTCCTCTCGGACACGCCATTCCACTGTGGCGTTCCGGGTGGAGTGAGTTGGGACACGATCCCACACTCTCTAAGATAGTTGTCAAACTTTTGGCTCAAGTATTCTCCTCCACGGTCTGATCGTAGAGCCTTGATACTTTTGCCAAGTTTCTTCTCTACTTCACTTTTGAATTCTTTGAACCTTTCAAAGGATTCGGATTTGGCCCTCATGAGGTACACAAATCGATATCTACTGAAATCATCAGTAAATGTAATGAAGTAGACGTAACCACCCCTGGCAGGAGTGGCAAATGGACCACACACATCAGTATGTATGAGCGCCAATTGCTCACTAGTCCTCTCACCTTTCTTATTGAAAGGGGACTTTGTCATTTTTCCCAATAAACAAGCCTCACATGTCTCATATGATTCAAAATCAAATGAGTCTATAAATCCATCCTTATGGAGTCTAGATACACGTTTCTCATTTATGTGGCCTAAACGACAGTGAAATAAGTATGCAGGATTTAAATCATGTATTTTAATCCTCTTGGTATTAATGTTGTAGACATGATTGCTTAGATCAAGGACATATAGTCCATTAAATAATTGCGCACTACAATAGTGAATATTATTAAAATAAAAAGAACAACAATTGTTCTTTATTGAAATAATAAAACCTTCAAGAAATAGAAATAATGTTTCTGCTCATAGCAGGCACAAAATAGCAATTATTTAATTCTAAAACTAATCCTGAAGGTAGAGATAGCTCGCACACGCCCACGGCCAACGCATCAACTTTTTCTCCATTCCCAACGCGCAGGTCTATCTCCCCTTTAGCCAATCTTCTACTTCTCTTTAGATCCTGCACATTTCAAAAAATGTGAGATCCACTTCCAGTATCTAATACCCATGATGTAGAGACAGTTAAATTGACATCTACAACAAAAATACCTGGTGGTGGTGGAATCACTATTCCAAGCCTCTTGTCCTCCAGATATTTTGGGCAGTTCCTCCTCCAGTGTCCAGGCTGACTGCAGTAGTGACACTCACCTTTAGTCACACCTTTGGCAATGCCACCAACAGGCTTAAGGACAAGATCATTGGACTTGGCAACTGATTTTCCCTTGCCCTTGGAGGATGAGGCAAACCTTTTGCCCTTTCCTTTCTGTACCATCATAATGGCCTTGCCCTTACCCTTGTTGATGCTTTGTTCAGCTGTCCTCAACAAATTGAGTAAATCTGGCAATGGTTGTACGATCTCGTTCATGTTATAGTTCATGATGAACTGTCCATAACTCTCAGGCAACGATTGCAACACGAGATCGGTGGCCAACTCTTGGCCGACCGGAAACCCTAGTCGCGCGAGATTCTCGTAGTATCCGATCATACGGAGTACATGAGGTCCCACAGGGTTTCCTTCAGCCAGATGACACTTGAACAATGCCTTAGAGACTTCATACCTCTCAACCCTTGCCTGCACTTGGAAGAGTTGCTTCAGATGCTCGATCATATCGACCGCATTCATGTTTTCGTGTTGCTTCTGAAGCTCAGAAGCCATGGTGCATAGTATAAGGCAGGCCGCATCATTAGCGTCATCAACATGCTTTTGATACGCCTTTAGGGCTGCAGGGGTATTGTTCTCTGGACCTGCCGGAACTTGCTCCTCTATTGCATACAATTTCTTCTCTTGCTTGAGAACGATTCTCAAGTTTCTGTACCAATCAAGGAAGTTGATTCCAGAGAGCTTGTCCTTCTCAAGGACAGATCAGCGGGAATGTTGTGAATTCGATGAGTTGTTTGCCATTTGGAATTCTACAAAAGGAAAATACGCAAGTTTTAGTATTTGTGAATTTTTTACTATATTCAATAATGGCTAGTTTATCAAATATAGCTCCCACTATTTTTCTACGGATTAATAACCCTCAAGATATTAATGCGGAAAATATCCTTATATTTTCTAGTGGGCCAAGATCCATGTTTCATCTCCTTATGAGCATGCTTTGGCAATTCACCCATAATTTGACTACTTTAGGTAGGAACAATTCCAATTGCATCATGTGCAACTCTTGGTTCAATTGGGCATATAACTCCTTATTTATCCATCCGTATGGATAATCCCAATTGATTACCTCTAGGTTTTAATCATATTAATAGCCTAGTTGTGTCCAACCTCTTATTTAAACAGTTGCACATAACTTGTTTGTGCCATCGCATTCCATCATTATGAACCAAGTCGCCTTGCTTTGACATGCACGAACTTGATAAATCATGATGATAATGAGCGTTTAAATAACGAGAAGGCAAAAACACAATATTTGAATTTTAAGGCATTTTGAAATTCAATTTTAATTGTTTTGTTGATCCATATCAACTGATCTATCTATTTGAGTTTGGGCACAACTCCAAATAATAGATCCGGGTTGTCTAACTATCTTTTTATCCTAATTGCCTGCACCATCCATACACCAACCACAAAATAATAAGACAATAAAATAAACAACCACAAAATAATATAAAATGTGATCTGGATATGGCCTTTTCTAGACTAAGATAATTCCAAGCCAATGGAGTTATCTATGAACCCTAAAAGCAAACACATCTCCATGCGTCTTCATCTTTTTGGTCCATCCTTCATAGTTATGTGGAATGCTCCATGCTCCTTCTTTTGTGGCTTCTTTTGGTTTTGGGCTTCTTTTCTTCAATCTTGGCTAACAATCTATTCTATCTAGCACTAGCTAATCAACTATACTAAATAAAATAAATCTCACAACTTGAGAAAAAAATGGCTTGCAGTCCATAAACCCTAATTAATTGTTACAACAAATTGATCAGCTCACAGGCCGTAAACCAAACCACAAAATCTTAAACAATCACACCAAACCACATCCTAAGGCCATATCCAACCACCATGTGATTTGTACATAAACAGTTAAAATCCAATTTTAACGCGCTTGGTCAATTTTAATTGATTTTAGGATTTTTCTAGACTCAAAATGGTCTAAGGGGCCCAACCAATTACTTGGCCGAACTCCAAAGAGGACCGCCTAGGCATTGGGCCGGCCGGCCCCTAGCCCACACGGCTAGGTCGTGCGCTAGGGCAACCCCCTAACCCTAGGTCGTGCCTTACTTGGGCGGCAATCAAGGAGGGGCGGTTCCCTAGGGGGGCGAACCTCTTTGGGAGTTGTTTCCAAAACAACTCATTTGCTTGTTCTCTCCCACTAAAGTTATGAATAATGAGTTCATAAGTGTGGGAAGGAAGGAAGGAGCATCATTTATATAGTCCAACAAATCCTTTTCAACTACCTAAAGGACCTATTCTAGTCCTACTAGAATTCGGTTTAGTCCCTTCCTTGTAAATTAGTCCTACTAAGTTTGCAAGGTGTTGCAAAGTGATCCTTCTAATTAATTAGTCATATTAATTACTTCCCAAATCTAGTTCAACTCTATATATCGTGTGACCCCATAGGTTCTATCTAGTTTGTAGCAAAAATTTGCTAATATGGAGCGGTTTCTAGCAAAACATCCATTCTAGCCAACTAAAAGAATAGTCATCCGACAAAACTTGTGCAAGTAATTGTCACATCCCTTTGTCTCTATATCCGGATTGGACACGTGACATAAAAGTCACACTCGTATATCCAATCCATAGTTTCTCGATCCTGGAATAGCCTTATTTGTGCAAATAACATCAATATCCTATATTGATTTATTTGAGTCTGGCCAGACATTCTATCAGCACTATCCCTCGAGTGGCCTCGGATATTTGCTCCCGTTATGTGGGAGGGACAAATTCTATCTACGTCCACTACGACTTCTAAGATTGCTTCTTATTGCATCCGGTACACGCCTTTATAGCTACCCAGTTACGGTGCAGCGTTTGATGCTACCAAAATCACAACAATCCACAACTAGATAATCTTGTGACTTTAAGTCTAAGGATGACAATATTGTTGTCACCACGAGAAGCGCTTGCGACTCAACATAACATGTATGTAGCCTTCTCGGAGATGGGTCAATTCAGTGCGCCATTACCCTTAATGCACACCCATGTGTTGGATCATGATATCTCCATATCAATCCAACCCCATACTAGTCTGTAGATGATTGTCCTATTAATCATTATACTGGACTAGGGATATTTAAGATAAACACCACAATTGTAAATTTAAGGACTTCATTATATTAAATATCCAATAAATAATACAATGAATGTTCTAGCCAAAATAAATTCATACTAAACTAGATTGCCTCTAGTGCATCTATTCCAACAGATGCATATGCAAGTATCATCCTGGTTGTCTGACCCATTATTACTATTTAGCCCCTGAAGTCTCATTCTTATCAGTACAAATCCCGACTGTTCCTGAATCCCTTAGTTACGCCAAACTGGCTACTCTCAAGAGTTGAGTCTCCATATTGTCTACTTAAGATTGCATCTCAAGCTCTGATTATTTACACTTAAGTCCCTAAAGTTTGGTTAAATTGGTCTTTAGTTTTTGAATGAGCCTAAATTTCTTCAACAAGTCATAATATTATTAACAATATGAAATCCTCTTATTAACATTCTCAGGTAGTCATAGAGTTGAAAACTACAACTTCTAGTTATTTTCACTTAGGCCTTTGAAGTTTAGAAAAATTGCATAAAGACCACCAGGCAATTGACTTCGTCAACATTAACTCAGAATAGATTATTATAGCTCCAAATATCCATGTAGGTTATGTAGATAACTCCAATACATAGATTTAATCTCAGAACAACTTTTATGTTTAATTACTATTTTGCCCCTCTTATACAATTTTGGTTAAAACAGAGTTTTGTAGAAGATCAACTTGGTCAAATTCATCAGGCGGGTTCACAATAACAAAGTGAACAACTGTTCTCGAGAATGTGAAGTCCAGAAATATCATTTTGGCTGACAAATTGAAAGCCAAATCATGAGAGGAAATAGCACAAACAGCCAACTTTGAAGCTAAATTATGACCAATTGAGGAAGAACTTAGAATAATTGAACACAGGGTTTCAAAGATGACTGACCAAGGATTCTAGAACATATTTGCACCTTTAGAAACTCAAAGTAATCGAAGAGTTGTTGTGGGTCAAAGTTGGGTAGTTTCAAGTGATTCTATACTTAACAAATTTACAAGAATTTGGCAGATTGCATAACGACGTGCAGCAACTTTGGAAAGGATTTATAGAAACAAACATGTCATTGCAGAACGCGGTATCTACATGGAATTGAAGCCCTTACTACCAAATATAATTAGAAGAAAATAGGAGTTCAATCAATTCAAAGAGGATAGAGTTATCATGTTTGAAAGATGACACAAAACAAGCAGCTGAAAACTCA
Organism: Linanthus parryae; assembly: GCA_023055425.1. Lineage (NCBI taxonomy): Eukaryota > Viridiplantae > Streptophyta > Magnoliopsida > Ericales > Polemoniaceae > Linanthus > Linanthus parryae. The sequence goes on along the minus strand of JALGPY010000004.1, from coordinate 25,585,980 downwards.
AGAACACAGTTGTGGGCTTAGAACATTTCTCAGCAAGTTCAGCATCAATTTTAGAGGATTTAGAGGAGGAATATGATCTTCAAATTAATATAGTACTTCTAGAGTTATATGCCAAGAATCCCTACCAATCTTCATTTTATTGTGATAAGAATTGATCAAGTTATCGATGTTGGAATAGGTGCCCTAGAGGAAATCCTTTTAGTATAAATAATGTTTTTGGCTAGAAATATTCATTGTATTATTTATGGAGATATTTAATATAATGAAGTCCTTAGATTGCAATGTTGTTTATCTTAAATATCCATAGTCGATTATATTGATTAACAGGACAATCAACTATATACTAGTATGGGACTAGATTGACATGGAGATATCACGATCCAACACATGGTTATGCATTAGGAGTAATAGCATACTGGATTGGCCCACAACGAGAAGGCTACATACAGGTTATGTAAAGTCACAAGTGCTTCTCGTAGTGACAACAGTATTGTTATCGTTATACTTGAATTCACTAGATCCTCTAGTTATGGAATGTTGTGTTTTGACATTGTCAAACGCTACACTGTAACTGGGTATTAGTAAAGGCGTTAGTCGGATACAATAAGGAAGAAAGCTTAGAGATGGTAGTGACGTAGATATAATTTATCCCTCCCACATAACGGGAGAAAATATCAATGACCCCTCGAGGGATGGTCCTTATAGAATGTCTGGCTAGACTCAGATAAATCAATATTGGATATTGATGTAATCTGCATGGATAAGACTATTCCGAGGATTGAGAAACTAAGGATTGGATATACGAGTGTGACTTGTATGTCTCGTGTCCAATCCGGATATAGAGACAAAGGGATGAGACAATACTTGCACAAGGTTTGTCGGATGACTATTTCTATTAGTTGGGTAGCGTGGATGTCTTTCTAGAGGCCGCTCCATGTTAGTAATTGTTACTACCAACTAATTAGAAACTTATGGGGTCACACTCCCTATGGATTAGACTGGAATTGGGAATTATTAATCTGATTAATTAAATAAAAGGATCAATATGTAACTACGTGCAAACTTAGTAGGACTAATTTGCAAGTTTGACTAATCTGTGTATGGACAGGATTAGGATAGGGGCCTTTATACAGTTAACAAGGAGTTGTTGGACTATATAAAGGAAACTCCTAGATTTTTTCTCAAGACTAATGCTCATAACATACATTGAGTAGGAGAGAAAAACAAGGACCGAGAGAGCAACAAAGAAACTGAAGCCCCTTTGTCGCCCCCTAACCCTTTGGCCTAAGGAGTACCGCCCCCTCCTTGCTCCGGTTTGCGTGATCGGGATCTTCTTCTTCTTCTTTCTATCCTAGCTAGCACAAATGCTTGAAGGATCCGGATTCAATTCTACGAGTGGACTAGCAAAAGAGACGTGAATACTTTTTCACGAGTGAAGTCATCAAAGGAGAACCAAAAGGTATCTTGATACTCAGACCCTTACTATCGTTATGATGTCTAGACTTGTGATCCTTGGAGGGTCTTGTATGGATGATTGTTTATTATTTCCGCTGCGCAATCCATTACAAAACCCAAAAGTGGTATCAGAGCCACATGTCGTAGAGCATAACCTAGTTTATGTGTTACAATTTTTGTTGTTTTACACTTTAATTGATGTTTATCACAAATTAAGCATATTGATGCAATTGAATATGATTCAATCAAACAAGACCTATTTCTACATATGATGTAAATTATTAGTGAGTTTGAATCACATAGGATGTGAACTTTTGAATCTAGACGGCTAGGGTTTGGGCACATGCTTGGAAAAAGGTTTTTTCAAGTATGGAAACAGCTAAAATTAGGCAACAAGGCAAGGACTTGTTTTGGAAACAACTCCATAGAAAGGTTTGGCACCCTCTTGGGACCACCCCTCTTGCCTTGCCGCCCAAGTAAGGCACGACCAAGGGCTCAGGCCAGCCCTAGCGCACGGCTTGGCCGCGCGTGGGCCAAGGCCGTTTGTTGGTCCTTTAGGGTTTCGGCCAAAGCATGGTGAGCCCTATTGGACTGTTTTGACCCTATCACATCCAAAAACAATTATAATTGACCAAGCGTGTTAATTTTAACTATTTATGTGCTTTTGCATGGTGATTGGATATGTCCTTAGGTTGTGGTTTGTTGTGGATGTTTATTTTGTGGTTTGTTTTACAGCCTGCGAGGTGATCAAATTAATGTAATAGTTAATTAGGTTTTACGGCCTGCGAGCCGGTCTTCTTCTCAACTTGTGAGATCTCTCAATTTAGTTTAGATGCTAGCTAGAATTAGATAGAGTAGATAATAACCAAGATTTGAAGGAGCATGGAGAAACCACAAGATGGCGACAATCCACAAAAGCTATGGAGCATGGACAAAAAGATGGAGGCACATGGAAATGAGCTTGATATTTTGAGGGTTCAAATTATCATTGGCTTGAGAATATCTTTGTTTAGAGGCCATATCCATATCACGTTAATTATTCTTTTGTGGTTGTTTATTTTATTGTCTTATTATTTATTGTTGTTGTATGGTTAAATTGAAAATTAGATAATTAACAACCCTGATCTTTTATTTGTGAGTTTGCCCAACTCAAAATAAGTAGATTAGTTGATATAGATAAACAAAACAATTAAAATTGAAAGTAAAATCCCTCAATTTATATATAGCGTTTTGCCTTCTCGTTACTTAAACACTCTTCATGATCATGATTATCAATCTCGTGCGTGCCAAAGCAAGGCGACTAGGTTTTTCATGATTATATTGCGATGGGACGAACAAGTAATATGCAATCGTTTAAGTAAGAGGTTGGACGCAACTAGGTGATTTTAATAAAATTAAAAGTGAAAGTGTGAGTATGTAGATGTTTATGCAGCTAATATACTCTAGAAGGGGGGGGGGTTGAATAGAGTATGGCAACTTTTTGCAAAACTTGATAGGAAGATGAAAACTGTGCAAACAATGAAGTTCAAGGCCTTGAAAACTAGTTTAAGACCTTGGAGAAGATGCAGACAGTATAAAGCAAGTATGTCTTTTTCAAGGTTTTGAAAACAAGTTCAAACCCTTGAAAAATAGACAGTTTTGTGTGTTGCAAAAACTATGAAAAGGAATGAACTGTAAATGCAGAAGAAAAGTGATTTATAGATTTCAATCCACTTGGACCTACGTCTCTGCCTCAGGGATTAGATCCCTTCAGGATTTTCAACTCAATTCGTATTAAGAAAAAGCTAAGCCCTAGAACTCAAGCCCAGAGAGTTCCCTTACTCTGTTACAGCTTGTGGTTTTCCCTAACCTGTCTAGTACCTGCTCTAGCTAACTGATTAACTAAGAATTATCTATTGTTCACTTTGATTAATCCTTGAGAATAGATGTAGAGATAATACAGAAATGATCTACCAATACAGCTCAATACAGAAGTACACTTGGAGTAGAAAACTGCAGTGAACTTTTGTGGAATGGATTGACAGTATGATGTTCTTCTTTGGTGCTTTTCAATCCAGAAACTTGTCTCTTGTTTTTGCCTGTTGAGTCTCGTCTATTTTTGCTTCAAGGTGAGCTCTATTTAAACTGTTTGAAGCTCTGCAAATCTTCCCAGATTTTCAGCAACAACTTCCTATTTTGTAGGCAACAGCTTTGACTCTCTTTAACAGCTTTCTCCAACCGATAATTGATCACAATCTCCAGAGATATTGTTTTGATCTTGTCCATAAGCAATCTGAGAAGCTATCATAAGTATCCGGTTGATCACAGGATCAAAATAGTCATCTATTTCCAAAACTGCACAACTTCAGTTTAGGAAACAATCCTGCAAATATTGGAAACAAAATGTCCTGCATTATCATGGTCAAACAGATGATATCTTATGATCAAAACATGTTAGAAAAATTTGTCTTTCATCATCTAATAACAGTGAATCAAACATATGAAATAAAGAAAGGGAATCAACTCAGAGAGTTTGCAGAAAACTCCCCCTGAGAGTGTGCATACAGGTTAAGCAGTTTCAAGGCTTTGAATCCAGTTTCAAGGCCTTGAAAAACTATTTTCAAGCCTCTGAGACTGATTCGAGGCTTTAAAAGCTAGTTCAAGGCCTTGAAATAGCTAAGCTATTCCAAGTCTTGCACAACCTGATCTTTCAATCTCCCCCTTGATGAAAGACAAAACCAAATTCTGTTTGATCCTTCGTCTCTGAAAAATAAACTGATTAGTTCACAATTTATAACACAATATTTCCAAAAATATCCAACTTATTCATAATACCAACAAAAACTTAAACATCAAGTAGCAAATAAACCTAAAAGCTAAAAACAAAAACCTATAATTTCTCCCCCTTTTTGACTTCCATCAAAAGATAGAAGATGTTGGATCAAGTGTCTGGAAAATTTTAAAAAATTTTAAAAAAACTTTGAAGAAGACAGTTTTGGGAAGAAAGAGTAGGCAAGAGTAAGGGGTTGTATCTTCATCTTCATCCTGATCTCCTTCCTCTTTCTCATTGTCTTCTTCATCAGTCTTGTTCTTCTCTTCCTATTCTTCTGCATTCCCACCAGCAACAGTTGTTTCTTCAGTATTGTCCATTGCAGCAGCCTTTGGAGATTTCTTTTTCTTCTTCAAGGTAATCAACAATTCATCTGATTCAGGGCTATTGGCTTCATCTTCTTCCTGTGATGCCTGTTCTGCTACCTGCTTTCCCTTATCTGAAAGTGGAGGAACTTCTTCCTGGTCTGAATGCTCACTAGGTAAGTCCTTGTCAGAGTCTCCTTTCTTTGTAGCTTCAGCATCCTCAGGAACATCAAGCGAAGTCATGCTTCTGAATATGCTTTCCACCATGTACTTGACTTGCCTCAAATCACTTTCCAGTCCAAAAACAGTTGCTTTGACATCGTCCATGTCCAACTCCAAACCATTAAGTCTCTGATTGTTTGTTGGCTGAGAAGTCTGACTTGAAGTGGGAGTCAAGGTCTTGGGCTTAGGAAACTACTTTGCACCTAGTTCTGCTTCAGTTAAGTCTGAGTAAAGTTTCAAAACTTTCTCTTTGGTTTTCACCACTCCAATGTTCTCAAATTATTTCTCATTAAGTACTCCAAATCTAGATGTGACTGATTCCTCTCCAGTGGTTGGAATCTCAAATTGTTCAAAGAACAAAGTGATCAAGTTTGCATAGGCCAGAGGGTAAATCCTTTTACTGGTAAGGCTAAAGAGCATGTGTTCAATCACTAGTTTTGGAAGATCAATCTCATAGCCATGCATAATCAGATACATGATGTGCATCATTCTCTCAGTCACCAATTCTCTAGAGTGCTCTCTGGGAAAGATACACCTAACCAGGATGGTATGAAGGAATTTGGCTTCACCATTTAACACATAATGTGTTAACTGTTTGGCTGAGGTTGAGATGTTTGGAAGAAAGAACTCTTCTTTGGCTAGCTTCAGGGTTTCTGACTTTGGTGGATTGTTGCTAGTATCATACCTATTTGGACACCCTAGCACATTGGCAAACTCAGAGTGATCCAGTTCAATTACTATTCCAGCAACTTTAGATTTGATCACCAAATGTGCAGATCTCTTAACTTGGGTCAAGTTCAGGTAGAAGAGTCTGGTGAGTCTAGGGTAGGCTAATTCTTTAGGATTCAGCATACACCACAAAGAACTCTTCTTCAACATAGAGATGCACTTAAGTTTCATGTGTTCCACCACATGCTTATTGACCATACTACAGAAACCAATAGATCTTGAAGAAAAACCATCTAACCACTGACCTTTAGAGATGTTTGAGACAAACCAATTCTCATTTGGTGCTATGTTCTGTGTTGAGGCTAGTGAGTAGATCTGCAGTGCCTTTTCCAATTGTCCTTCTGGTTGAGCTTCTGTCACATTTCCTTTCCCCTTTTCTGCCTGAGTTGCTTTCTTCTTCAACTTCTTTGAACTGGCAGGCTCTGTTCTGGTTGCTTTTCTGTAACAGCTTTCTGCTTCTTTTGCTTTTATGAAGAGGAGGTTGTAACCTTCTTGACCTACTTCTTTGGTGGAGGATGATCTTGAACTGCCTCTGTACTAGGAGTTCTGGAGCTAGAGCCCCCACTGACTTCTTGAACCTCATCCATTGCTGCTTTTCTTTTTTTTCTCTGAGACAGATTTCGTACCTCCAGCCATCTTGATTCTATCTGAGACTCTCCTTGTGCTCAATAGGGTTTGGGAGAAGAACAGAGAGATGTGGAGTGATACGGAATGAAGGAGAAGAGAAGAAGATAAATATTTAAAGAGTTTGAGTTTCAAAAGGAAACTAGTATCTCTCTGATCTCAAAAGATTTGCAATGATCAGAGAGATTTCAAATCTTTTATGCCGTTGGAAAATAAAATATACTAATGCTATTTTTGGCTAAAACAATTTTTTAAAAGGGTAGGGGCTATATAGGGAAAATATCTACAGAGATATCACCCAACACAGAATGATCTAAGATATTGACTATCGGTGTAGCAGACTTATTTTCAAGGCTTTGAAAAGGTTTGAAGGTCTTGAAAAACTGTAACACTGCAACAAATAAAAGCCAAAGCTTTGAACTGATTTTCAGGGCTTTGAAACTCAGTTCAAACCTTTGAAAACATATAAAGCTTACCTTTCTTACCTGATGCTCCCCCTAAACCAATGCATCTTTATTTAGCATTCCTAATTTTAATCTTAGAGCTGAGAACTTTTCATCTGCTAATGGTTTAGTGAAGATATCTGCAATTTGCATGTTAGTAGCAACAAATTCAAGAACAACATCACCTTTCTCAGCATGATCTCTGATGAAATGGTGTCTGACATCAAGGTGTTTGGTTCTTGAGTGTTGCACGGGATTCTTTGTAATTGAAATTGCACTAGTGTTATCACACTTAATAGGTATTCCCCTGAAATCAAATCCAAGGTCTCTTAGCTGTTGAGCAATCCATAACACTTGTGAGCAGCATGCTCCTGTAGCTATATATTCAGCTTCAGCTGTTGATAGAGCAACTGAATTCTGTTTCTTGGAATTCCAACTGATCAAGGAAGATCCAATGAATTGGCAAGTTCCTGAAGTACTTTTCCTATCAACCTTGTAACCTGAAAAGTCAGCATCTGAAAAGCCATGTAAAGAGAAGTTAGAATGTCTTGGATACCAAAGCCCTAAGTATTTGGTACCATCGAGATATCTGAATATTCTTTTCACAACAGTCAAGTGTGATTCTTTTGGATCAACTTGAAATCTAGCACACATACACACATTAAACATAATATATGTTCTGCTTGCTATCAGATAGAGTAATGATTCAATCATGCCTCTATACTCTTTTACATTGACGCTCTTACCAGATTCATCCTTGTCTAAGGATAATGTAGAACCCATAGGAGTCTTGGCTTCCTTACATTAATCCATGCTATATTTGTTTACTAAGTCTCTTGTGTACTTGCTTTGATGCAGAAAGATGCCATTCTTCAATTGATGTATTTGAATTCCTAGGAAGAAGTTCAACTCTCCCATCATGCTCATCTCAAATTCCCTGTTCATAAGACTGGCAACTGGAGCAAAAGCTTCCTCATAATCAATACCTTCTTCTTGATTGTAACCTTGAGCAACTAACCTTGCTTTGTTTCTGATCACATTTCCACTTTCATCCAACTTATTTCTGAATACCCATCTGGTACCAATGACATACTGGTTTGTAGGTGGAGGAACCAGGTTCGAAACCTTATTCCTTTCAAACTCATTGAGTTTACTTTGCATAGCAATGATCCGGTCTGCTTCTTGTAAAGCTTCTTTCACATATTTTGGTTCTACAAGAGAAATAAAGGCATTAAAAGCACGTAAGTTCTTCAACTGTGATCTATTTTGTGTGCCAGTGGTTGGATCTAATATGATATTATCAGCTGGATGGGATGAGAGATATTTGAATCTCTTTCTTGGAGACCATGGTTCAAGCTCTCCATAGATCTTCTCTGGTCTTGAAGTAGTGGCTTTGTCACTTGAATCCTTCTGATCATCTTTTTCAAGGCTTTGAGGTTTATTTTCAAGGCCTTGAGCACCATTTTCAAGGTCTTGAAAAAGTATTCTACTTTCTTCTGAACCTTTCTTGAATCCTAATGGATTCTCAGTCTCTTCTTCTGATTCATGCTTGTTCAAATTCAAGTCTGCAAAACTTTCACTCAAAGAACCATCATAGCTTTTGTGTACAAGAGAATCCGGCAGAGAGAACTCTGTGTACACCAAGGGTAGAGAATAGAAATGGCACAGGAAGTGTTGGGTTGTGTGTAGGGAGAGAGAGTAAGGCAATAGTACTGTGAGAGAGAGAGACAGGATTTTGGCAGAGCTTTCGCGTATCTCGGGTCGTTCTCCCCTGTATGGAAGGGTTAACGATCCTATATATAACAGAGAATGTGACCTTTGCAGTGTGGTTAATGCGCCCATCAATGGCGGCTTAATTAGCTTAACCACAACGGCACGTTCGTCCGCGTATATAGGGACCGTTACAGCACGTTATCCGCGTATACCGGAATCGTTATGGGGTTGATCGGGCTTGACCGGTTTGACCGGGTCTATGAAGCTCGTGCCATAAATCTCTCAAAAGCAGTTACTAGGGGACGCGTGCGGGCTTGGTTGTCGCTCGCACGCGACAGGACTTACTCTAGCCTCCAAACCACTAAGTCCCTACAAGTCCCGTGCGGTGGTATGCGAGGGCCCTGTCTCGCAGCCCCCACGTAAATCAGCGCGGCTGGTGATCCAGTGTGTGTGGAGCACATTATAGTGTGCTGGATGGTCGCCACGTGGCTAAGATCTGCCTGTCCAGAAAGCACTATCTACATTAGCCCCCTTTCTGCGCGTGAAGACGCATAACCGGATAGGCTTCCATGCGCAGGAACCAACGTACGCGTCACCGCCACGCACCAATTCAAATACACTCAAATTCAGCCCCCGTGCGTGCCATTACATCGATGAAACGCATGACATGCTCGTGGGCGTTTCCATTGACATCTTCGAACTTGTCCCATTTAGGAGCCTTGTACCCGGCAGGGTTAGGACGTGGAATAGGTGGATCGTTGTCAAGCTTCGGGATATTGGTGTCCGCGAACGATTGGTGAGCCAGAATGGTTTCTATGCGCCGTTGCAGCGACGTCATACACTCCGGAGCACTTCCCTCAGCAGCAGGAGGAGGGGTTGCCGCAGGTGGAGGCGACACATATGTCGCGGGAGGTCTAGGAACATATTGTGAGTTCACGTTGCCGATGGAGGAGGCAAGGAGTATTGCGAGGCCGGATTAGGTACCAAAGTTGGAGGTTGAGGAGTGTGAGTAGCAAGAAGCAACATTTGAGCTGTTGACCCCTGAATTGAGGGTAGCTGAGTAGTTGCTGGTGGAATTTGCAGGTTAGGATTGGGTGGTGTGGTTGACACTCCCAATCCTTGAATGGTGGAGGCTCCTCCTCCCTGAGAGACGGTGGTGGCTGGTGCAGGATTTGGGGCGAGAGTTCCCAGAATAGCCATTATCCGTTCCAGTTGTGCAGATTGAGCTTTGAGAGCCTTTGCCTGTTTCTGGATGGTGGCATCCAAGGCCTCTATCGTCGGAGCTTCACCGGTGGCTGTAGGAGTACGGCGGGCCTCCTCGCCCGAGGTGGTCTCCGTGGAAGGCGATCTGTTACTGACATCATCTTCATGAGACATGGTTGCTTGCAATGGTAAGTTCACGTCGGGTTCACCAAAATGTGTACAAGAGAATCCGGCAGAGAGAACTCTGTGTACACCAAGGGCAGAGAATAGAAATGGCACAGGAAGTGTTGGGTTGTGTGTAGGGAGAGAGTAAGGCAATAGTAGTGTGAGAGAGAGAGACAGGATTTTGGTAGAGCTTTCGCGTATCTCGGGTTGTTCTCCCCTGTATGGAAGGGTTAACGATCCTATATATAACGGAGAATGTGATCGTTGCAGTGTGGTTAATGCGCCCATCAATGGCGGCTTAATTAGCTTAACCACAACGGCACGTTCGTCCGCGTATATAGGGACCGTTACAGCACGTTATCCGCGTATATAGGAACCGTTATGGGGTTGACCGGGCTTGACCGGTTTGACCGGGTCTATGAAGCTCGTGCCATAAATATCTCAAAAGCAGTTACTAGGGGTCGCGTGCGGGCTTGGTTGTCGCTCGCACGCGACAGGACTTACTCTAGCCTCCAAACCACTAAGTCCCTACAAGTCCCGTGCGGTGGTATGCGAGGGCCCTGTCTCGCAGCCCCCACGTGGATCGTCGCGACTGGTGATCCAGTGTGTGTGGAGCACATTATGGTGTGCTGGATGGTCGCCACGTGGCTAAGATCTGCCTGTCCAGAAAGCACTATATACAACTTTCATCAAAAATAACATGAATGCTCTCTTCAACTAGTTTGGTTCTTTTATTGTAAACTCTATAAGCTTTGCTATTCAGAGAGTAACCAAGAAATATACCTTCAACACTTCTTGCATCAAACTTACCAAGACATATCTTTTCCATTGATATGGATAAAACAAGTACATCCAAAGGGTCTGAAGTATAAGATGTTTGGCTTTTTCCCTTTGAATAGTTCATAGGGGGTCTTCTTCAGAATGGGTCTAATCAAGCACCTGTTCAAAATATAGTTTGCTGTATTCACAGCTTCAGCCCAATAATATTTTGGCAGTTTGTTCTCAAGAAGCATTGTTCTTGACATATCTTCAAGAGTCGTGTTCTTTCTTTCAACAACACCATTCTGTTGAGGAGTTCTTGGAGCAGAAAAGTTGTGATTAATACCATGGATAAATAAGGAGTTATTTGCCAAATTTAACCACGAATTGCATAAGGATGCAATTGTAATTGTTCCTACCTAAATAACTAATTTTGGGTGACTTGCCAAAGCAAGCTCAAAAGAAGTGAAATATGGATCTTGGCACCCACTAGAAAATATAATGATATTTTTTGCATTTATATTGATGGTTATTAATCCGAGAAAAATAGTGGGAGCTATGTTTAATAATCTAGCCATTATTAAATATAGTTATTTATTCACAAAACACTAAAACTTGTACATTTCTCGTTTTTGTATAATTCCAATGGCAAACAACTGACCAAGTTCATTACACTCCATACGCTCTGTCCTTGAGAAGGACAAGCTTTCTGGAACCAACTTTCTAGACTGGTACAGGAACTTGAGAATCGTTCTCAAGCAGGAAAAGAAACTGTACATTCTAGAGGAGTAAGTTCCTCAAGCTCCAGAGAACAATACCGCTGCAGCCCTAAAGGCGCATCAAAAGTTCGTTGATGATGCTAATGATGCGGTCTGCCTGATACTTTGCACCATGTCCTATGAGCTCCCGAAGCAACATGAGAACATGGTTGCGTTTGATATGATCATTCACTTGAAGCAGCTCTTCCACGAGAAGGCTAGGGTTGAGAGCTATGAAGTCTCCAAGGCATTGTTCAAATGTCATCTGTCGGAGGGAAACCCAGTGGGACCTCATGTACTCCGAATGATCGGGTACTTGGAGAGTCTCAATAGACTAGGGTTTTCGGTGGGTCAAGATTTGGCCACATATCTCGTTTTGCAATTGTTTCCTGAGAGTTATGGACAGTTCATCATGAACTATAACATTAATAAGATCGTGAAACCTCTACCAGATCTACTCAATATGTTGAGGAAAGCTGAACAAAGAATCAACAAGGGGAGGGGCAAGGCCATAATGATGGTACTGAAAGGGAAGGGCAAAAGGTTTGCCTCTACCTCCAAAGGACAAGGCAAAGCAGTTGCTAAATCTAAGGAAGTTGCTCTTAAGCCTGTTGGTGGCGTTGCCAAGGGCGTGACTAAGGGTGATTGTCACTACTGCAGTCAGCTTGGACACTGGAAGAGGAACTGTCCAAAGTATCTGGAGGATAAAATGCTTGGAATAGTGATTCCACCACCACCGGGTATTTTTGTCATAGATGTAAATGTTACTTTATCTTCATCTTTGGTATTGGATACTGGATGTGGATCTCACATTTGCCGAAATGTGCAGGATCTAAAGAGAAGTAGAAGATTGGCTAAAGGGGAGATAGATCTGTGCGTTGGGAATGGAGAAAAGGTTGCTACATTGGCTGTAGGCGTGTACGAGTTGTCTATGCCTTTAGGATTAGTTTTAGAATTAAATAATTGCTATTTTGTGCCAGCTATGAGCATAAACATTATTTCTATTTCATGTTTGGACAAGGAAGGTTTTACTATTTCAATAAAGGACAATTGTTGCTCCATTTATTTTGATAGTATTCACTATTGTAGTGCGCAATTATTTAATGGATTATGTATCCTTGCTCTAAATAATCCTATATATAACATAAAAACCAAGAGGATTAAAATGAATGATTGAAATCATGCTTATCTATGGCACTGTCGTTTAGGCCACAAAAACGAGAAACGTGTATCTAGGCTCCATAAGGATGGACTTCTAGACCCATTTGATTTTAAATCATATGATACATGTGAGGCTTGTTTATTGGAAAAATGACAAAGTCCCCTTTCAATAAGAAAGGTGAGAGGACTAGTGAGCAATTGGCGCTCGTGCATACTAATGTGTGTGGGCCATTTGCCACATGTGTCAGGGTTGGTTATGTCTACTTCATTGGGTTTACTGATGATTTCAATAGATATGGATTTGTATACCTTATGAAGGCCAAATCCGAATCCTTTGAAATGTTCAAAGAATTCAAGAATGAGGTAGAGAAGCAACTTGGCAAAAGTATCAAGGCTCTATGATCGGATCGTGGAGGAGAGTACTTGAGCTAAGAGTTTGAAGACTATCTTAGAGAGTGTGGGATAATATCCCAACTCACTCCACCAGGAACGCCACAATGGAATGGCGTGTTCGAAAGGAGGAATCGAAGACTGTTGGACATGGTTCGATCTGTGATGTTGCAAACTGATCTTTCATTATCCTTTTGGGGCTATGCTCTATTGTTTGCAGCTTTCACCATTAACCGTGTTCCATCTAAATCGGACATGAAGACACCACATGAGTTGTGGAGTGGTAGGCATCCCACAGTGTCATTCATGAACATTTGGGGCTGCGATGTCTATGTAAAGCGTTTACAATCAGACAAACTCGGGCCTAAGTCGGATAAGTGTAAGTTTGTGGGATACCCTAAGGAAACTAAGGGATATTACTTCTACAATCTAACTAAGAACAAAGTGTTTGTTGCTCAGTCCGACGTGTTTCTAGAAAGAGAATTTGTCTCTAAAGAAGCGAGTGGGAGGATAGGGATGGCAATATGGTCCGTTCCGATATGAGATCCGAGCCAGATGGATCGTATCCGAATCCGATCCAACTGAAAATGGATCGGATTTGCATCAGGAAAGTCATACCTGAACGGATTTGGATCTTGATTTGGCTCAGAGGACAGATTCACCGAGTTCCGACCCGATCCGATCCGACGTATATGTGTGCTTTACAAATATGCCCCTATTACTTCCACACTTACACTTCCAAGAAGAATAATATAGTAACTCCAACCTACGAAACTATTTCTTTTGTTTTTTAGGCTTAATAACTTAAACATGCCTTAGCGTATGAAATAGTATTTATTTTTCATGTTATTTTTTCTAGTCTATTGCAAACTCGAGCCTGATCCGATCCGAATCCAATCCGACCACGTACTATATGGATCTACGGATCGGATTTGGATCACCTGATTGAAACCCGATCCAATCTGATCCGAATCTGGTGATGATCCGAACGGATCTGGATCAGATCTTGATCGGGAAGGGCCTGATCCGATCTGAATCCGACCCGTTGCCATCCCTATGGAAGGACTGTAGAACTTGAAGAATTTCAAGAACCACAAACTACTGACCCTACTATATAACATGAACATGAGCCACAAAATTTTTGTGGAGGAACCTGTTGAAGTAACACAAGAGCTTCGTAGGTCAAGTAGAGTGCGCCAGGAGCCAGAGAGATATGGACTTCTCATGACAGAGTCTGGTGACACCTTGCTCATAGATGACGAGTCTACTACCTATGGCGAACGCCATGAAAGGGCATGACTCTCAGAAGTGACGCAAAGCCAATCGGAGATGGAATCCATGTATACCACCCAAAGGGCACGCCCCATAGGGTGCAAGTGGGTCTTCAATTAGAAGACCAACATGGATGGTAATGTCATTACCTATAAGGGCCGATTGGTGGCAAAAGGATTCAGACAGATTCATGGTATTGACTAAGATGAAACATTTTCACTAGTCGCAATGACCAAATCCATCCGAATCCTACTTGTTGTTGCAGCTTACTACGACTATGAGATTTGCCAGATGGATTTCAAAACATCATTTCTGTATAGAAATCTCCTCGAGGATGTGTACGTGACACAACTGAGGGTTTTATGGACCCAAAGCATGCAAATAAAGTCTGTAAGCTACAACGATCCATTTATGGATTAAAGCAAGCTTCTAGGAGTTGGAATCGACGTTGTGATGAAGTAGTCAAAGAGTTTCACTTCGTCAAGAAATAAGATGAATCTTGTGTCTACAAGAAGGTTAGTGGGAGCTCTGTTGCTTTTTGGGGTATTGTATGTGGATGACATACTACTCAATGGAAACAATATTCCTATGTTGCAATCTGTGAAAGATTGGCTAGGAAAGTGTTTGTCAATGAAGGACTTAGGGAAGCAGCTTATATACTCGGTATCAAGATCTATAGAGATAGATCAAGGGAGCTGTTAGGCCTAAGTCAAAGTACATATACAGACAAGGTATTGAATCGGTTCAAAATGCAAGATTCCAAGAAGGTACTCTTGCCCATATCGCATGGAATCATTCTTTCGAAGAATGATTGTCCTTCCAGTGAGTTTGAGAAGGAACACATGAGTAGGGTACCCTATGCCTCATCCATATGATCCATCATGTACGTCATGTTATGTGCTAGACTAGATGTGTCATAGGCGTTGCGTATGACAAGTGGATATCAGTCTAATCCGGGTGAGAGTAATTGGATAGCGGTCAAGACATCCTAAAGTACATGAGAAGAACTAAGGATGCGTTCTTGATCTATGGAGGGGAGGAAGAGTTGCATGTAAGGGTTTACACGGATGAAAGCTTCCAAACCGACATAGATTATTTCAGATCGCAGTCTGGATTCGTGTATTGCCTGAATGGGGGAGTTGTGAGTTGGAAGAGTTCCAAGCAAGAGACAGTTGCTGATTCTAAAACTGAGGCTGAGTACATTGCTGCAAGTGGCGCAGCAAAGGAAGCTGTTTGGATTAGGAAGTTCATTACTGAACTTGGTGTGGTTCCTAGCATTGTGGATCCAGTAGAGTTGTATTGTGACAACACTGGGGCGATCGCACAATCAAAGGAACCCAGGTCACACCAGAAATCCAAACCCGTACTCTGGAAGTTCCATCTTATTCGAGATATCATCGATAGAGGAGATGTGAACATATGCAAGATTCCTACAGATGAGAATCCATCAGATCCTCTTACAAAGCCGCTTGTTCAACGCAAACATGAAGGGCACACTAGATCTATGGGCATACGGGATGTGCTAGATTGGCTCTAGTGAAGGTGGGATACTGTTGTAATAGGTGCCCTAGAGGCCATCTTTTTAGTATGAATAATGTTTTTGGCTAGACACATTCATAGTATTATTTATGGAGAAATTTAATATAACGAAGTCCTTAGATTGCAAATATGTTGTTTATCTTAAATATCCCTAGTCGATTATATTGTTTAACAGGACGATCAACTATAGACAAGTATGGGTCTGGATTGATATGGAGATATCACGATCCAACACATGGGTATGCATTAGGAGTAACAGCATACTGGATTGACCCACAACAAGAAGGCAACATACAGGTTATGTAAAGTCACAAGTGCTTCTCGTAGTGACAACGGTATTGTCATCCTTAGACTTGAAGTCACTAGATCCCCTAGTTGTGGAATGTTGTGTTTTGACATCGTCAAACGCTACACTGTAACTGGGTAGTAAAAAAGGCGTTAGTCAGATACAATAAGGAAGCAAGCTTAGATATGGTAGTGACGTAGATATAATTTGTCCCTCACATAACGGGAGCAAATATCCACGACCACTCGAGGGATGGTGCTTATATAATGGCTGGCCATACTCAGATAAATCAATATAGGATACTGATTTTATCTGCATGGATAAGACTATTCCCAGGATCGAGAAACTAAGGATTGTATATACGAGTGTGACGTGTATGTCTGACACGTTTCAACTGCAAGTGTACAATTGTCGAGTGAAGTAATAGATAAGATTAGGGGTTGTCGTGTCCCAAGAGACTTATGATAGCACCTTTTAGGAGATATCTATTACCTCCATTTTACCACATTATCATGAGAGATTTGAGCCTAAATTTAGAGAATAAATTTCGTTTTATCACTTGTTGCTTTCCATGTGCTATATTGTTAGTGCGGGCGTTTTCTTTGCATATTTCATTGTTATTTGTCAAATATAATCGCTTGGTATGTTTGTTCATGTTGTTTTGGAAGGAAAGGATTCTAATCGGTTGATAGGAGGCATGGAACGAACTTCGGAAACAACGGGAGCTTAAGTAGATTCAAGAGAATCCGAATTGGAGGAGCTTGGATCACCAGTCTGCACTATTTTGATCCTATATGGAGTTCTACAAATAATTTTGGAGTGAGACCGGTGCCAAATGAAAATAGACTCCGAGATATTTCCAACAATAGGTCATGGAGCTTAATCCGAGTTCGGAAAAAAAAGATAAGGCCTATTGAAGTCAGGATCAGATTTCAGGGGGCTATTGTGCAATTACTGAAGAATTTTGCGGGTTATGAAGGAAGGACGACCTAGGGACGAAAATCATCACCATTCACGCCTATTGGGAGCCACGATCAAGGAGGAGAGCAAGGAGACTCCATTGGGAGCAACCTCAAGCAAATGGAAGAGCCCGGATCGCGCCAATCTTCACGATTTCTAGCGTTTGATCTTTTCTTCCCTCTTTTAATCACTTTTATGGAGAAACTCTATTGTGTTGCTAAGATTATTAGTAACTAGACGTTTTGCTAGGCTTCTCTAGAGAGCCCAGGGTTTATGTAGACAATATGTTTTCCGGATTTTAGACTTGTCTCATGCTTTTGGATTTTGATCTATTGGATGAAGTTTGAATTCATGAACGTGTTAATGAGTGTAGTCTATTGACACGACTATATTAGGAATTGATATTCATGAACTTAGGGTTTATTCACAGATTGTAATCTTGCTTAATGTTAATATTTATTCTAGTTATTGTTCATATACTATGCTTAATCCTTAGCAAGAATGGAGTAATTAACCGGACTTGTTAATTACCTAACGAGTGCGTGAGAGCGACTTAGACCTAGTTGTGATGAGATATGAACAACAATCCTTGATCGCGGAGACTGAGAAGAGAAGTGTGTAGGATTGGCCTTAGTGGGTAGATTCAGTAGGAAATAGTGAGGTGTTCGTGTGGTGGTGGTCTGAGAGGACATCATTCTGGGCACTGTCGTTAGCCTACTAGAACGGACCGGTAGATGTAGGTGGACCGACAGGGCACCAAGTAAACCGTGACGTAGAACGACATGAGACCGAGTGGAGATTGTCAGTGCTATTACCCGGCTTAACTAGAATAGACTTAACGTGTTACATAGCTAATCCGGAATCGTCTACAGCCCTAGGTGATCTAGAGATTGCCTAGTTTCTCCATATTTGATTAAAATTAAAAAACCCAAAAATATTAGTTTAGTTGTTATTTTATTTTAGTCACCTGTTTGAGGGTGACAAATGTTTAAATCACAATTTCTTCCTCCTTGTATTGTATTCTATGCTAATAACTAATTAAATAATCTCATGCTTGTCCTCGTGGGATCGATAACTCGGGGTTGAAATACCACCCCTATATTACTTGACCGTGCACTTGGTCATACACGTAAGAATTCGTGTCAAGTTTTTGGCGCCGTTGCCGGGGACATCGGTAGATTATTTAGTTAGGAGTTAGTTTAGAGTATTTCTTTTATTTTAGTTTTGTTTAATTTTTTTTTCTATCTCTGTGCTTCACGGGTTTCTTTTGAGCTTGTTTTTGTAGGAACAAAGGAAGCAGGAGATATAATGAGCATGTCGAGTGAGGAAGATTATGAGGGGATCTCTCATTACCCCTACTATTGTGCTAGATGCATAATTTGGCACACGGATGACTGATCAGTAATTTGGTGCTATAAATGCAAGAAGGATCACAAGTATGAAGACGCGAGCATTTTTGATCCACCCCAACTTCATCAGCACCAAGAAGACACGTCACCAGATATGGTAGAAAGGCACAGTATTATGGAGGATATCCAAGTGTGCGTCAAGTTCTTGTCTGTTGCTACACAACTCTCACAAGAGGACTCAGCCACATGTATGGAACACGTGAGGGAGATGATGAAGAGGTTAACGAAATGAGTAGAGAAACTGTCAGCGGCAGGGGAATCAGGTATCCAAGTGCCACAAGAGGATCCCTTGCCACGTGACGTTGAGCCTAAATTTGAGCCTCAATCATCAGCACCACCAGAGGACGATTTGGATGACCCCTGCATTGGGAGCTTGTGGGGTACTAACGATGAAGCTGATGAAACACTTGTGATTTTTGCTATTGAGGATTTGGAAACCAGCAAGTGTGGGGGTGTGAGTGAACTGCATGTGTTGATTGACGAGCATAAAGCACCAAAGAGGTACTACTGGGGCGAATTTATGGCCAGAGATTCATTTGAGCCCAATAGTACTTCGTGGAAGTTGATAAAGAAGAAAAAATGCAAGATGAAAAGAGTCAACTTCTACATTTCTCCACCATCTGCACAACACAGGGGTGCACGTGAAGTTCTGGAAAAGAGATGATGGAAGAAGAAGAAGTGTAGAGTTAAGCATCCTTCACTATCCTAGACGGTTGAGGTAACCGGGTCGGGCCGTCGACCTTAAACTACAAGCGCTTCTTGGGAGGCAACCCAATGTGGAGTAGAGTTTGATATTTCGTTTTGTTTTTATTATTGAGTCTCCATATTTGATTGTGAGGGGTTAGAGAGAGTTATTTTAATATTTTCTATGAGTGTACAAGACACAGGTACCGAAGAACTCTCCAGATTCCCATTCTTGATGCATGTGCACGATTTCGCACGCAAAACGAGGAACAACTAGCTAACCGGGAGCATTGAGCTTGATAAATAATCTAATCGAGGTCGAGGAGTAGCCAATTAGTCATGAGGAGCATGGTAGCGAGTTGGAGTATCGGGATTGCACGCATCGAAATTCGGAGTGAAAATAGAGTTCAAGAGCTTTGGAGGCGAGATTCTTTGCACATGAGAGATAAATTGAGAATAAATGGAAAACTTATTGGTTTGGGAATTTTCTAGTCAAAAATTGATTCCTCGTTGAATATGGAGTCCATCGCTGAAAGAATCGTGTGAATCGGAGATCGGACGAAGAAACTAGAGCAAAAACAAGGTGGTCTAATCCAGTGATTTCGGCAACCATTTCGGGCCAAAACGGGGGCCGAAATCAACCTATTTCGGCCCGAAATAAAACAAGGGTTCTGCTTGGTTTTTTCCCAGTGATTTCGGGCCCCATTTCAGGCCGAAATCAGCCCGGACAACTCACTTTTGGGGGTTATTTTTGATACTTTTTGGGGGGTTATTTTGACATTTTGGAGGATTTTTAAAGCAAAGAACCAACCAACAAGTCCCCTAACACCCCAATTTGGATCAAACACTCCTTGTCTTCATCTTCTTCCTCTCCAAACCCTCAAGAACACCAACACACCCCAAACCCAAAAAGCATCCAAATCGCAAAATTTACAAGATAACTCTTGAGCTTTTGAGATAGTGAGCGGATTGATTGTGGGGGAATTCAAAGAGGAAGAGCTCCAAGAACTTAAAGCTTCCAATTTGTTGCTTTGGAGGGGGATTCGGCCAAAGCTCAAAGAGGAACTTAAGACGGGAACACCGAGGAGCACATCATGGGTATACTTGCTTCAACTTGCTCGAGTTTTTGGAAAATTTGGTCGACCGATTCGGTCCTTTCTTGACCAATTTTCGCAAAACCAATCCCGTAAGAATGGTACTCCGGGATCATAGGTACCATATTCTCTCTCGCTTTAAATAATCGCTCTAGACGATATGATTCATTTTGCGCAAAGTGCCATGCAACACTTGTATTTTCAAATCCTTACACATTGAGATCATGTCATTTGGGGGACACTCTAAATTCATTGAGGACAATGATTATCTCAAGTGTGTGTGTGTGGGGGGGGGGGGGGGGGGGGTTGTTTCACATATCTTTGCTTTCCTTAACTTGCATAGCCTTGTTACATGTAGTTTAGTGAGTCGAGTTTGCATGTAGATGTCGAGTCGGTTAGTTTTACATGTGCACGTTTATTTTATGCATTGTATATATCGTTGCACTTTTATTAATTGAGTCCACCTACCTTATTTTTTTGGTTAGTTGAGTTGTCCAGTTACATATAGTGTCGAAAAAAATTAAAACTTGTAAAAACAAGAAAAAATCCTAAAAATTGATTTTTTTGAGAGGGCAATTGAAGAGAGTAAGCGTGGAGAGGGATTAATGATAGAAATTCCCTAGAAGTAGGACAATCTGAGGTGAGGTAGACGCGAGAATATGGAGTAGGAAGGCTATAGGGCTAATGCACTCGAGAATTGGGAGTAGCTGTCTCTCAAACTAGTTATTCTACTAGCGCTACACCACCGTCATTTAGGTAGTCGTCAACCCTCCTCGTAGTGGCAACAGAAAAGATGTGCGAGTGATTTTTATGGGGACCTCACGTCCCGTCTCCATCGCCTAGGTCCACTTGTTACCCCAATTTGATCCATTTACCCCTTTTATTCACAACCTCTAGCCTAGGAAGCTATTCCTTGTGACTTTCATCACTAGTTAGAATGGTCCCTTCCTATGCGTCATGATATAGGGAGTTGAGTTAGGGAGGTTCGTTGAGGGTGAGCTGATATTATACATCTTACGTGGATCTTCTTACATGTCATCTTTTGAGGGGATGTGAGGGTGAGTTAGAGATGACAACACACTTCGGTGTGGCGGTGATTCGTGTCCATACACCCCGATCGCAGGTGGAGTGCCGTAGTGCGTGATACTTTTTCTGCACGTCATGGGGTGGGGGTTGATTGATCTTATAGAAGGATGTGCTTTGATTTGTATGATTATTCTCTATGTCTTAGGTGATGAGGAGGATAGGTTGGAAAAAGCACATATATACATTAATTACAGGGATTGTTCTCCTCGCATATTTGCTACTACTATGAGATCCATGCGATATATTGTGTTGTGAAAGAGAAAGAAAAAAACAAGAGAAAAACAGAAATTGAAATTTAATTGGAATAAGGAGCCGGAATTGAACTTCATGAAGAACCGGGGAGATTAGCTATTGTTCGAGATCGCTTCTTCACATTTTTGGCCGCGAGAACGGCGTTATACCAGGATTGAGGGAATGAGGTGTCGGGTTTTGATTCATGGATTGCACAACGGAAGCATAATCAAACATAAACCATGCAAAACCCTCCAAGGATCACAAGTCAAGAGACATAACGATGGTAAGGGTTAGAAATCATAAACACACCTTTGGGTTCTCCTTGATGACTTCAAACGCGAATAGTGTCACGTCTCTACGGTTGATCCACGCCTAGAGGTGAGATCTAGATCCTCCAAATCCATGTGCTAGCTAGGAAGAATGGAGGAGGAAGAAGGAATCGCCAACAATGGAGTGCCAAGAGGTGGGGCGGCTCCTCTTTGGCCGACGGGTAGGGGGCGGCGGTCCCATGGGGTTTCGGCCCTCTATGGGACTTGCTCTCTACTTGCTTTGTTCTCTCCTTTCTTCTATCAAATAGATGTGGGGTGTGTAGAGAGAAAAATAAGCTAGGAGTGTTCTTTATATAGTCCAACAACTCCTTGTCCTCCTACATAAAGAACCCCTCATAATCCTACTCAAGTTCGGATTAGTCCCTTTTGCAAAATAGTCCTTATCATGTCAATACATGGATTAGTTCTATTTGCAAATTAATCCTAATCATGTCCCTACATGAATTAGGCCACCTTGGCAATTCCTAATCATGTCTATACATGGATTAGTCCAACTTGCATATTAGTCCTACTAAGTTAGCAAGTTGTTGCGATTTGATCCTTCTAATTAATTAATCATATTAATTAATTATTTCCCATGTCTAGTTCACCCCTATATGGCGTGTGACCCCATAGGTTCTATTTAGTTGGTAGTAACAATTTACTAATATGGAGCGGCCTCTAGCAAGACATCCATTCTAGCCAACAAATAGAATAGTCATCATGACAAACCTTGTGCAAGTAATTGTCTCATCCCTTTGTCCCAATATCCGGATTGGACACGAGACATACAAGTCACACTCGTATATCCAATCCATAGTTTCTCGATCCTGGGAATAGCCTTATTCGTGCAAATAACATCAATATCCCATATTGATTTATTTGAGTCTGGCCAGACATTTTATAAGCACTATCCCTCGAGTGGCCTAGGATATTTGGTCCCGTTATGTGGGAGGGACAAATCCTATCTACGTCCACTACGATCTCTAAGCTTGCTTCTTATTGTATCCAGTACACGCCTTTATAACTACCCAGTTACGGTGTAGCGTTTAACGCTACCAAGATCACAATAATCCACAACTAGATAATCTAGTGACTTCAAGTCTAAGGATGACAATACCGTTTGCACCGCGAGAAGCGCTTGTGACCTAACATAACATGTATGTAGCCTTCTCGGAGATGGGTCAATCCAGTATGCCATTACTCCTAATGCATACCCATGTGTTGGATCATGATATCTCCATATCAATCCAACCCCATACTAGTCTATAGATGATCGTCCTATTAATCATTATAATTGTCTAGGGATATTTAAGAATATAACAATTATATTCTAAGGACTTCATTCATGTTAACATATCTCCATATCGATAACATAATGAATCGTAAATCCATAAATGTCACAATTAATTGATTGCCTCTAGGGCACAATTCCAACATGAGGTCCGAAGTAGCTAGTTCGGTGGGGTTCCTTGGATTTTGGTGAGGGAATGTTAGAATCGTTTTTGTGAGTTATATCATGACGTCTAGGACCGTGCTTCTAAATATCCTATCCTACCCGTCCCTAAGCCGTCAACAATTGGAACCCGTGGATACATAGCTCGGATGGTAAGTGCTAGGGATACGTTTGATGAGTGTGCGGAAGCAATTTATTGAGTGTTCGTGCCCGTTCTGTCTGACGAAACTGGCCGCAAGTTCTACCGATCACCGAAGTTATAGAATCTTCTAGGGGATGTGAGAGCCTTATGACATGCCGGTTTGTTTTTCGAGATTGCCCAATCTCCAACCAAAAAGAAAAAAAATTGTTCTTTAATTTCCTGCATTGAGTATAATGGAGTTGCATTGTTCATAGTCATGTAGATTGCATAGTCCAGTGTTTGAGTCGTTGTGTCTAAGGCAAAGTAAAGATATATGTGAATCTTGAAAGCAAGTGTTGCTCGGGACGAGCAAGAAGGTAGTGTGGGGGAATTTGATAGCACCTTTAAGGATCTATCTATTACCTCCATTTTACCACATTATCATGAGAGATTTGAGCCCAAAGTTAGAGAATAAAGGTCGTTTTATCACTTGTTGCTTTCCATGTGCTATATTGTTAGTCCAGGCATTTTCTATGCATATTTCATTGTTATTTATCCAATATAATCTCTTGGTATGTTTGTTCATTTTTTTGGCAGGAAAGGATGCTAATCGGTTGATAGGAGGCATGGAACAAACTTCGGAAACAACGGGAGCTCAAGTGGAGTCAAGAGAAGCCGAATTGGAGGAGCTTGGATGACCAGTCTGCACTATTTTGATCCTTTATGCAGTTCTACAAATAATTTTGGAGTGATACCGGTGCCAAATGAAAATAGACTCCGAGGGCTTTCCAACGATAGGTCGCGGAGCTTAATCCGAGTTTGGACAAAAACGATATGGCCTATTGAAGTCAGGAGCAGATTTCAGGGGGCTATCGTGCAATTACTGAAGAATTCTGCGGGTTATGAAGGAAGGACGACCTAGGGACGGAAATCATCACCATTCACGCCTATTGGGAGCCACGATCAAGGAGGAGAGCAAGGAGACTCCATTGGGAGCAACCTCAAGCAAGGGAAGAGCCCGGATCGCGCCAATCTTCACGATTTCTAGCGTTTGATCTTTTCTTCCCTCTTTTAATTGCTTTTATAGAGACTCTATTGTGTTGCTAAGATTATTAGTAACTTGACGTTTTACTAGGCTTCTCTAGAGAGCCTAGGGTTTATGTAGACAATATGTTTTCCGGATTTTAGACTTGTCTCATGCTTTTGGATTTTGATCTATTGGATGAAGTTTGAATTCATGAATGTGTTAACGAGTGTAGTCTATTGACACGACTATGTTAGGAATTGATATTCATGAACTTAGGGTTTATTCATAGATTGTAATATTTCTTAATGTTAATTTTTATTCTAGTTATTGTTCATATACTATGCTTAATCCTTAGCAAGAATGGAGTAATTAACCGGACTTGTTAATTAGCTAGCGAGTGCGTGAGAGCGACTTAGACCTAGTTGTGATGAGATATGAACAACAATCCTTAATCACGGAGACTGAGGAGAGAAGTGTGTAGGATTGTCCTTAGGGGGTAGATTCGGTAGGAAATAGTGAGGTGTTCGTGTGGTGGTGGTCTGAGAGGACATCATTCTGGGCACTGTCGTTAGCCTACTAGAACGGACCGGTAGATGTAGGTGGACCGACAGGGCACCAAGTAAACCGTGACGTAGAACGACATGAGACCGAGAGGAGATTGTCAGTGCTATTACCCGGCTTAACTAGAATAGACTTAACGTGTTACATAGCTAATTCGGAAATCGTCTACAGCCCTAGGTGATCTGGAGATTGCCTAGTTTCTCCATATTTTATTAATAAATTAAAAAACCCAAAAATATTAGTTTAGTTGTTATTATATTTCAGTCACCTGTTTGAGGGTGATAAATGTTTAAATCACAATTTCTTCCTCCTTGTACTGTATTCTATGCTAATAACTAAATGATCTCAAGATTGTCCTCGTGGGATCGATAACTCGGGGTTGAAATACCACCCTATATTACTTGACCGTGCACTTGCGCATACACGTAAGAATTCGTGTCAACTTCTCGTAAATTAGTTAAGAATAAATAACCTTATGTGGGCTAGCAAGTTCATTTGATTGTTCTAATTCTACTAATCAAAAGGCAAACTAAATTATTGATTCACGCTTTGAACAACGCGAGAGATGATTTAAGAGATAATATGGAGACAAATACCGCGATTCCTCTACTGGATCACTAAGGCCAATACGAATATACGTTTTGATTCACGAAACACTAATACGTTACTCTTGTTAATCAAGTAATTTTTAACTTACCGAGTTACCAAGCAAGAAATCTATGCATAGAATCGATTTTAAACCGAGTTACCAAATTCAATTCAATCCTAAACATGCATTAATTCTCATAATTCTACTTTTTGATCCTAGTTAACATTATCGAGTTACCAAACAATGATAAAACTAGGTGAATAGTTCAAGTTTCCAACTAACATTCACGGAGTTACCACGTGAACAGTAATTAAGATCAATCCTATGCGACGTCAAACGCAAGAGAGATGAAGATAATCACAAAAACTACTCATAACAAGACGTATCTAATTAAGTTGAAACATTAATCGAAACATCAAAACGTGTATTTCATAGAACCCTAGCTACCAAACGAGGATCCCGATAATAAAACTTAGCTAGACATGAGTTCAATGTTTTTCATCAACAAATTTCCAAAAAGAATGAAGAAAAAGAGATAAAGAAATCCAAACGGGTGAAATCCAAGCTCCAAAGTGCTCCCCAGCTCCAAGAACGTCGTTTGTCTCGTCTAATACTGCAAAAATACGACCTAACCCAGTCTAAAAACGTTCCCAAGTGTTATGGACTAATTAAAGTTAATCACAAAAAGTTCCCGCAAAGTTTGAAAAAAATCTGGCCAAACCCAGGTCGCACGACCTCCCTGCCAGGTCGTACGACCTCTGGAAAAGGCAGGAGGAGGTCGTGTGACCTCTGAATAGGTCTTACAAGACCTGCACAAGTGCTGCCTTATGAACCCCAGGTCCTGCGACCTGAGATTGAGGTCGCACAACCTCTGGCAGTGTTCTACCATGTCATGTGACCTCTTTTTGAGTTCCTGCGACCTCCACAAATGCTGGGACTTTTCTGATTCGCTGCAAAAACCTCTCCTTGTTCTTCGCGAACTTCTCGAGCCTTCTCTTCACATTGAATCATTTCCCGAGCATTAATTCCCCATTTGTTTCTCCATTTTGAGCCTCCCACATGTCTCAAGACTCGTATCCTCTTTTCTCTTGCGCCTTGCACTCAAATCATCATCTCTTGCTTTCCTCATCAATTCTCGAGCTCGCCACAGCTTCCGAAGTTCTTTTCCTCTATCCACTTGCTCCTCGCGTGCTCCTTTCACGAAAAACACAACATGAACACCCCGTGAAGATCAAATGTGACAAAATAGGATAAAAAACATGTAAAATGATGTAGAAAATGCCCGGACTTCACATTCATAGCTCATGAACTCACTATCAACTATTAAAGCATGATTTACTCGAAAAGACGCTAAATTCTCCATGACGAGCATACAAAATGTTGCAAAACGGATTTATCAACTACCCCCACACTACATCTTGCTCGTCCCGAGCAAATATCCAAGCCAAATCTCAATCTCTCAACTCAAACTCACCTCATTCAATCCCAATCCAACTTGCATACATTCCCAATTATCTTTGCATACCTTCCGTACGCCACTTGCATACAATTACCACAACGCACTCATGCCAACATTGCATACGAATCCAAGGAAAAGATCAAACTACCAACCCCCTTTTACTAGCCGACACGACTCGATTATACACAATGCAACTACATGCAAATGCAATATGTACAATTAAAGTATTAAAATAACAAGTTTTTTATTTTTCTTTTGTGAGATCGGGCAATCTCAATTAGCTTCAACCGGTTATCATGGAGTGATGAGAAATCTAGGAACAAGGCGTGAATTGAAACTAAACTTGACAACGAGAATTTCCCTTAGATCGTATAGAGAGCCTAGCCTTACTAAGTACAAGAATAACCTACATCTTCGCGTATGCCGACAAAAATAAGAGGCTACGCTAGGCTAAGCCACGTTCAAGGTCCGAGCTCCTATTCCACTAACGGGTTAGAATGAGGAGGCTTAGGGACATAAGGATAATCATAATGTATAAGTCCTAAAACGTCACATTCTCACAATTAACCCACATCTCACACACCATCACCATGATGATAGAAGCCGCAACCCGAAAATCACCGTCTCCGGCCCTCGGTTCCCTCAAACCTCGATACAATTACGATCTCTGTGGCCACCGTCATGAATCGTGCACGAAATGAATACCGCCGTCAATGAAATAGTCGCTTCCACCACTCGTTTTCCGTTTAGCTCAAATTTATTTCTTTATTTCATCTCTCCCTTTTTTTCTCTCTTTTCTTTTCTTTTTTTTTTTCATTTTTTTTATCTCTCAACAACTCAATACTTCAAATGTACGAGTGGTCTTCCAAGAGTAGTAAAGCAAATAATGAAAGGGGAAGGAAATAAACAATTCGATGAATAAAGATCACAAGTAAGATTTATCTCCCCCTAATCTCGATTAAATACACGGTGCCACCAAACAAGCCGCAAACAATCAAAGCACATGTATGGGGGTGGAGTCGTCAATAGTTGACACCCCCACACTTGTATCTATCCATGTCCCCTCTCAAGTAGTCAATAATGTAATGAATCTCGTGCCTAATCCAACCAAACCTCCTACACCAAGATGAATGAAATCCGATACCTAGCACGATCCACCAATTAAAATCAACCAACCCCTTTTTCGTGCGGATTAGACGTCACGCAATCACGGCCCTCCACAACTGTGTCCATGGTGTAATGACATGGAACACCGCCACACCGAAGTGAACAAAGCCTACTCACTCACTCTCGCATCCCCTTGAAACTATCAAATGAAGTACATGTGATCACGTAGGACTCAGAGAAATATATCATGAAGTACTCCCTCATCGAACTCCTCAACTACAACTCCCTCGTGACGCACTAAAGCGGTGATTCTAAATGATCTATGATGAAAGCCAAGAACCATCACCCTAGGTCAAAAGGTTATCAGATAATTCAAGGTTTAAAATGGGTTTTCTAGTGGTCCTACAAGATGAGATCTAAAAGCAGTGAGTGCTCTAATACGCATCCTCGCACAGCTGTTCTGTGTGCCACTACGAGGCGGGCTGGCGACTACCTAAGACGTACACATGAACGTTCGGCTCGTTTAGCTCACACCTAGCTCAACTCTTGTAAGAAAACGCGACACACACTTTAAATTTGAAAATCAAGTATGTGTGTAAAAATAGGCAGGCACTCCCGTAAAGAAATTCTCTCTATACGTACTAAGGGGAACTCACATTGTCTCTCTCGGTCGCAAATCATGCCCTATGCCTAAAGTTCTCACACTCCTCGATTTTAGCAAATTTTAAGATCCTTTTGATTGCCCTTTCTCAATTTTTTTTTCCAACTTTTCTGTTTTTTTTAAGAATAAATCATAATTCTACATGCAAAGGCCGACTCGACTAACGACTCATTTGGGCAGGGGGGACTCAATAATTTGCAATCAATATGCAATCAAAATGAGAAATAGCAAAAAGAAAAATAAAGACATAACAAAAAATCTAGCTAAGTGTGACTGGCTATGCAAGACTCGACTAGGCTAGTAAAAGGTAAAACTCACCCCCACACTAGAATGATTTGTCGTCGCCAACAAATTTAGAGATAAAACAAAGGGACTCAGCATTGGCACAAGTAAGTAGCAATTAAGTTGACAAGTAAATTGACAAAATAAAACGCTACGTGCATAGTGTCCGTAAGTGAGTATAGAAAGGAAGAAAGTACGCAAATAATCAAACAATTCCTATGACACTAGTCCGTCGCCCCCAAACGTCGCAACTAAGCGTCTACAATTAAAATTTGGGCTTTTACTCAATGTGCCTAGACTCGATGAAATCAAATTGCGAGAGAAATAATTGTACCTGGGCACCGGAGTTCCGTTCTTACGGGTGCTGTTTCGCAAAAAATTCGACAAGAAGGGGTCCAATTTTGACCGTTGAATTTTTCCGAAAAATTTCTTGCGATTGATGACACCCACGCGCTCCTTGCGGTGTCCCCGTCAAAACCTTGTAGAGAAATTCTTCCAATTTGGCTTCGAATTCCTCGAATTTCAGTTCTTTGATTCGAACCCTAGGTTTCTCTTTTGCTTTCGTCTCTACCCAAACAACCCCTTTAACTGAGAAACTCCCACAAGCACCTTTCTCTCCTCTCTCGTGCGCACCCACATTTGGGTTTAGAACAATGTTTCGGTGAAGATTTATGCGATTTGGAGATGGAGGGTGAGAGGGAAGAAGACGACGTGATTCAATGGCTAGGAGAGTTCTGCGTAATGCTTTATGCTCCGTGGGTGAGGGTTTTGATTTGAAGTTTTGTTAAATGACACATAAACCCCCTGCATACTTTTAAAATATTGTAAAAACACCCTCTATACACAATCAGAGAGTTTAATCTAGCTAATGAGGTCGTGTGACCTCAAAGTGAGGTCGTAGGACCTCATTGTTAGGTCCATGTACTTCAGATCTTCAATGGTGTCACTATATCCCTGATTCGCATCAGCCACCATCTCCCCGACTGATTTTAATTTGAATTCGAATTCGTATCCCCATAGCCCCCAGTCATAGGCATGATTGCCTAGGGTTTGGGAAGCGCTGTTTAGCCTCTGATGAAGCGTGGATTCTGTCGAGTTAATCAAACGTCATCCAAATTCGCATATTTTCGAGGTAAGGGTAGCTGACCAATCGTAAAATCTTCCGGATTCCGAAGCGTTGCTTGACTCATCAAACGTCAACAGTTGTGACTCTTCAAGGGTTTATTTAAACCCTACTATTCCTTCAATTGAAAATTTTCCATTGTTGCACTTTTGAGTTCGTATGCATCAGAGAGAGCTCCCACAATAGGAAGCAGAGTCCTTCGATCAAGTTTGTAATCAAATCCGCGAAAGCGATTCGAGTGCTTAGGTGTGAACAAGGTAACTTGATTTGAACCTCTACCTCTTAGTTTCTTGCCAGTGCAGTCAATTTCTTACACCTTCCTTCTCCCCCCTTTTTCCTTCTGCATGTGAATCAAACATTGAGATCTGGTCTCCTTCTTCTTACAGCAATGGTTCCCAAAAAGACTACTGAATTTCCAGAACTGCCCAGTGAGCTATGGCACAAAGTCCCCTACTTTGGGGGCGATGACTCTACTTGGCTTCCATCCGAGGGCACGCCCTCGAGGCATCCTCTTCGGGCACGGCTTTGCAACTGAAACCTAAGCCAGACAGGGAAGAGTGGGATCTAGAAGAAGCTCATGATGTTCACAGATGCGGCATCGAAACCGGTCTTTACCCCTACAACGACGTTCTCTTCCAAGCTTTCCTGGAGAAACTGGACTAGATGGATGAGTGGACTGACTATGTCCTTGACAATCACGGGGTTGTGCTAATGGATGCTGGAATCTATCATGCCATTCGCACGACCAGGGGTTTCAATCTCAAGGATGACCAGGACATGATAAAGGTCCTGTTTTCACGCTAGTCACCAAAGACTCACACATTCCACTTCTCCTCTCGTGAGGCCACACCCACTCAGGAAGATGTGGAGAACCTGCTAATGCTCCCAAGCATGGGAGCCTTCGATCCTTTGGAGGCACTTAGTTCAGACGAGGAGATTGCCCTCTTTCATCAGATGCTGGAATGCATCGCAACTTTGAGGAAGGCTGCTTTGAAGTGGGCCCCCGAAGCGACAAAGCCTTCTGAGACTTTCATGACCGTCTCAGCCGGCGCGAAGAACATATGGTCTAAATGGATCATGTTCTTCTTCAAGGATATCCCCAAACTTCACATTATCCAGCAAATCCAGAAGGAGACTCCAGGCGCATCAATTTCTACTGCAGGACAAGGGTGTGAGTACTCCTTGTGTGGTTTTCTTTGTGTTTGGTTGTCGCGTTTCCTCATAGATGGGAGTCCGCAAGATGGAGTTTTCATCCATGTACTCCGACTTGCAGTGAAGCTTGCACTTGGTAAGAGGGTTGCCCTTGGACCTCTTGTCTTAGGCTCCCTATTCTATCGTCTCGATCTGGCAGTGGCAAATGTTGAGCAGTTGCAGGGCAGGGCTGATGTTATGTGTTTTGCCAACATTGGATTTTTGACTCTGTGGGTTTTCTAGCGATGGCCTTAATATTCCCCTATTCCTACTATTGTCGAGCTGTGGAATGCTCCAAGATGCGTGGAAGCCTTCTTGTGTCCCCGATCATGGAGTTGGTTTAACACCAAGAATGCTCGCCGTAATTTCTCTTTGGTCTGTGATGATGATAGTTCCTTCGTGGCCCGTCCTTATGTTAAGGAGTTGGAAAATATCATATTTCAGGGGGACATGTATCACGAGATTGATACTCCTCTCCGCGATTGGCACACATTACTAGCGGACCTCGCCACTATACCCTGTACGTGAACTGGTGTAGGAGAGGTTATTTGCCTGCTTTGGCAGAGTATGCTCCTGGTACCGAGTCTTGTAGATATGCGCCCATAGCAGTCCATTTTGGGTTTCGACACCATTGCGCCACCTATGTGGTTTGATCTCCCTGCTAAGGACTGCTATGACGGGATTCTTTTTGGGAAGAGCCGTGAGTTTCTTCTCGCGGAACTCCCCCTTGTGCAGCCCTCCAAAAGTAGAACAGGAAGGATAACAACTAGTAGGGTGGCCTTTTTGAAAACTCAGGTCCGACGTCTGACAAACCCGCGGACTCAGCTGCAGGTTCACAAGGCGCTTGCACCCTTGTCCAAGTATTATCCTTTCAATTCTAATCTTTCCCAGGGTTGGGCCCCATATGTGTACTACTCGCTGTTAGCTGCGGACCATCTATGCCCGCAACTAATCCTGGATGAGAAGAAGGCCGCTGTCGTGCAGGACTCCCTCAACTCGCGGACTCAGTACGCGCGGGACTTTCAAGCTGTATTGTCTTAATCGCAACACTCTTTACATGTGAATTTTTCTATTTGATTCTTCTTATTCCCCATGTTTCTCAATACAACGTTGTTTTCTTAACAGTGTTGCTTAAGGCGCTTTGCCTTAGGGGATCGCAGTGGGGGGCTTGTTGACCTTTGTCGGTCAAATAAAAAACATGCTGACGATGTCATTCCTCCGGTGTTGCGCATGGACGAAGAGAATAGAAGTGTGATCTCGGATGGACTCGAGGCTTTCCTCGCGCCCTTCCTAAAAGAGATGAGAAAAAGAAGTGCTGATGCCCCTGCGACTGATGATCTGACAGCTCAGCAACCGAAGCGCGCGCGAAAAGAGCCAGCTCCCAAGTAGGCCTCTCCTGCGAAAAGGTAACCCGCTTCTTCCAAGAAGAAATCGCTCCCAGAACCAGACTCAGATTTTGTCGCCTGGGATAAAGAAGGTTTGGCCAAAGTATCTTTGCTTATTAAAGTCTCATTGAATATGTTTTACCCCCTTCTGTCCTCTTTTTTAAGTGATGATGATAGCCCGCTCAAAGGAAAGACCATCATGACTGAGGAGGAAGCCGTTGAAGAGTCCAGGCATATGGCAGAGGAATGATCCCTGCAAGAGAAGTTGTCGGAGGCAAAGCGCATTGAGATTGCCAAGAGACAGAGCATTACTGAGATTGCTAATCAAGAAAGACCCGAGGCGCGAAGATCGCGCACACGCTACGGGCGTTCGCGCCCTTCTCGCGCTGCTCCAAAAACTATGGATGAGGTTACACCAGGAATAGCTAGCACTTCATGGACTCGTCGACGATGAGGACAAAGAAGGTACAATTTTTAAGTTTTCTTTATCAAACTATGACATTGTAACTAGCGCATTATACCATGGCGTGCCCATTTGTGATATTCGTAAATGGGTAAGGGATCGGTGTGGGGAATCTTCAGGTAGGCCATTGCTCTAGTTGCGCGTCATACCCTTATCTTTTTACACTCGGTGCATAATCTTTTAATCCCAAGCAGGTCATGCTAGGTTGAAGAGTTTTGACGATAACTTGCAACATGATAATTGCGCGGGTACCCCATATAAGTGGGGAAGGACCGCTCATAATATTAGTAGAGGTCTTGTTATTCTGTTCCACCTCATCCATCTGTTAAAGTCCTTATTTCTCTTCCTCCTAAGAGTGCGATAATGACATATTATTTATTTGCAGAACCTGACCCTTGCACTTTGGTACGCCGCCGTATTCGCAGTGCTGTGAGTCTGCTGGCAACATGTTTGGTGCAGGCTCTCCAGGGAAAATCTTGATGGAGCAAGCTCCAACGGTTGAGGGTTATTCTGGTGCAGAGCTCATTATCGAGCAAGAGGAGGCACTACCGGTGCAAGAAGATTTTATTACTCCTCCTTCCGAAGCGATACATATTTCTTCTGATGAAGCTGATGTCGAGCAAGGGGAAAGTCCTGAGCAGGCCACAATCACTATGAATGTTGAGCCTGAAGTGTTATCCGAAAGGGATGCTGAAGAAGTCATACGCGACGTTGTGCTCGTTCAGTGTGCCACTCCTGCTAAGCGCGATACTCAAAACGGTGAGGAGGTTGAGCCAGCCAATCTGAATCCATCCCCTGCACCAAGCGTGGCAAGAAGCGATGGCCCTGCAGGAGGCTTTGATTTTGACTCTCTCTTCTCTGAGAATCCATTTGAAGTGTGGGGCTCACAGGCCATAAGCCCCGTTGCATCTACGAGGAATTTTATAATTCCTGAACCATACTTTGCGCGCGAGGCCAGAGCGGATCAAAAGTTAGCTGAGGAAATTAGTACCGGCTAACGGGTAGCAGTATCCATTGCTCCTCTTCAGCAAATTGTCGAAGGGACTGGTAAACTCATTCTCCCCCTACTCATAATGCTCTGACTCCTAGGCCCGCATCTTTCTGATTGTTTTGTCCCGTCTTCATGCACATATATCGACCAAGCCTGTTTAGAATGGCATATGAAAGTGCGCGTGACTTTCCCTGCTGCCTTTGCTCGAGTGCTAGAGCTGGCACCGAAAGACAGAGGAGATCTTTTTAGAGAGATGGCTGCCCTTTTGGAGAGACTATATAAGACAACTCCTGAAAGCACCACAGCTGCTAGTGCCCAAGATCTTCTTGCGATCGCACAGAGCTTCAAGACACTGCAGCGGGACGATTATACTTGGATTTCCTCGTGTAGAGACTAATCAAAGTTCACAACTCTGTCAGCCTTGGGGCCGAGTATGCTTCTTACAGGGAGGAGACGGCGGCTCTTAACGCGCGCAGAGAAGCGTATGAACAGATGGGCCGGGAGTATGAAGCTGCTTTGAAGCATCATGAGGATATCAAAGCCCGCATCGAAGAGCTTGCAGCAAACTCGGTTAATTTATCCGCGAGGGAATCCCTCCTTGAAAGAGTTTTTAAGGAATGAAGCAACAGTACTGTTGGTCCGCTATTTTAGACTCTCCTTCCAATGTAACTTTGATTCTCCTTTTTGTGGCCCTGATGCCCGGATAATTTAAACTTCTGTGACAATTGTTTTTGGTGCGCGTGTGTTTCTGCGCAGTTTATGGAATGCCCCCTTTTGCATGCTTTAGCTTATTTCTTTGTTTACATAGATGCTAGACCTTGTATGAATCATTTCCTGCAGGTAAATAGGGTCTTTGCCACGGGTAAGAACTTTAGCTAGATAAGGTAGCATTTTCCCTTATTCAGGAGGAAGCTTTAGTCGGACGAGATGGCTTTTGCTGCAACCCAAAAAGGTAAGCTTCGCGTAATTTCGCATATACTGCTATCCCGTGAGATAGGCTTACACATTATCTCGCGCATCTTGCTATCATATGAGATAGGCTTAACCACGCTTCTCATTTCCACTAGGGAATTTTGGCCTATACTTTGGTTTGATACTTTGCTGTTACTCGCGGGAAGATAAGCTGGTGCGAGCATGTCGCAATCTGCAATACTTGGAAAAAGTTGTGATCCTCAATGTCTTGATGTCGGTTCAAGTTCCTAGAAGACATCATGACTGCCTGAATCGTCGTACCAGCATGGCGTCCTGATAAGGCGTGACCGCCACATAGTAGACTATCCCCTCATTATTGCCTAGGGCTACAGTACCGTCGCAGGCTTTTAGTAGTGTCATCAATTCTCATCCGGTTTCGTGGCGTTACTGGCAACTGAAGAGTCCTCCTTGGGCTCTATATAAAACCCCTTTTCCTTGTTATTTTGTTCTTCATCATTGCTACCCTTCTGGGTCTTTGAAAATATGTCTTCTTCTCTGACCCGAAGTTCTTGCCATACTTTCCGTTGTACTCCTCCGTCTTTTTATTCTCCCGAGTTCCTGTTCCATGAACCCATAGGGGTACGTTTTCCTATAGGAATGTCTCCCAAACATCCGTTAGCAGGGGCCTCTGATTCATCCAGGCCTTATGAGGATCGATGGTACGGGCTTTTTTGCCGGAAAGAAGGCATTTTTTCCTTTATCATGTTTGCAGGTGCCATCCCGGGTGGGATTCCGGAAAAGACTGGCATCACCGATTCTTGAATCGAAGTGTAATGAGTGGGGCGTTGCCCTGGTGGCTCTCCGTTGGAGAACTATTTGCCACCAAAACTTGGATGTGGGAGCGGCGAATTGGAGCGGGATCCATTCCCTAAGCTGTTTCCCCCATCTGTTTTCACATAAGCAGCCTCCATTGCTTGAAGTTCATCTGGCATCTTGCCATGGTAGCGACAAGAGTGATGTTCTGGTCGAGAACGTCAACGATGACAACGAGCCTTTCATAATTAGGCCCCTAGTTTAGCGTTTTAGCATAGGAATATGTTTCTTTGCGATCTCTTTGCTTCTTGAAAGTTTCTTGTACACTTTGCTTTCTGCTGTTATCTAAACAGATAAATTGTACTTTACCTTTCAGCTGTTTTGTCTAATAAGATAGACTTGGTTTTGTATTTTTGCTTTTATAGACATGTGCGTATTTCAGATACTATATTTGTTTTGCCTAATAATATAGGCCATGATTTCGTGTGTGAGCGTTGGCCATTGGTCCAATAAGATAGACTCGTATACTATTCATTTGAATAGGCTTTCACTCTGCTGTCTCAAGAGACAGGCTCTGGTCGCTTATCATATGAGATAGGTTGTTGTTTCTATCATATGAGATAGGCTTTAGATTTTTGTTGCTATCCCAATAGATAGGCTCTGATTGTATTTGGCTGCTATCATATGAGATAGGCTTCAGCTTGGCTGCTATCATGTGAGATAGGCTTCAGCTATCTTAACAGACAGGCTTTGTTCGCGTTTCGCCGCTACCATATGAGATAGGCTTGTGCTATCTTAGCAGATAGGCTTTGTTCGCATTTGGTTGCTACCATATGAGATAGGCTTGTGCTATCTTAGCAGATAGGCTTTAATCGCGCTTGCCTGCTATCATATGAGATAGGCTTGTGCTATCTTAGCAGACATGCTTTAATCGCGCTTGGATGCTATCATATGAGATAGGCTTGTGCTTGGTCGCATTGCTACTATCTTTTGAGATAGGCTTTAGATCAGTCGCACCAGGTATGGACACACAGCGGGTGAAATAAGAACAGTTGACAAACTTTTAACCTCATTCAATAGTTGATAACAGGAGCGCACCTTTAGAGTGCCTCTAGATGCGGTAATACTTCTTTCCGTTGGAGTAAAAACTTCCCACTTGTCTGCCATCGTCGTCATACTCGATAACCCTCTTCAAGGTATAGATGTTCTTAGCTACTCCAGGGGCCTCCTTCCACATGGGCTGTTTTTCTCTTGGTTCCTCCCGTGTCACCATTACTCCAGCTGGTTACAGATCCTGGATGTCCTCCCATCTGGGCAGAGGTGTAGGCTGGGATGGGGCCGGAAGTGGCCTGTCTTCCAATTCCGTGACCCATACCGCCTCAATAAGTGTACCTCCTCCATATTGAAAGGATTCACAGAAGCAGGTATTGTGACCACCCTTTCTTTCCAAATGGCCTTCATCACCTGGTGAGCTGTCGAAGGTACATCGTCAAAGCGATGAATTCATGCTCGCCCAATAATCATGGTAAGTCGTGTTGGCGTCAATAACATGGAATTTGGCAGAACAACTAATCTGCCCGACTTGGATCCCCAAGCGAATCCACCCCAAGGTCATCCTAGAATCACTACCGAAGCCTGTTAGTGGCGACGACTTTTTAATTATCTTGTGCTTGGGGATTCCAGCCATCTCTAGGGTGCTAAGGGGGATGACGTTCACCGCGGCTCCGCCGTCGACGAATGCCCTTTTAAAATCTACATGATTTATGGCAGCTTCCACATATAGTGGCCCCTGATGGTTCGCACTAGTCCTCTTGTCTGACTCATCGAACGTCATAATGGGTCCCCACGGTCGAATGGCCCTAATAACCCTGTTGTTCGAGGTTACTAGCTCTTCCCCATAGTCCTCTGCCACTCTGAGGATGGCCTTAGTAGTCTCGTGTCTGCAGTCAGGCGAGAATTTCATTTCATCGAAGAACTTAGCAAACTTGGCGTAGTCCTTTACTCGCTCAGCCCGCGAATCCTCCGTGTCAGCACCATAGTCCTCCTCCTCGTGGATCTCCGCGACTACCGGGACTTCTATGTCTATGACCTCCTCCAGGTCTGTAATCGAGATCATAGCGACCTCATTACCTTTGGATTCCTGCCTCGCATGAGATGGCAGGGGGTTATTACGTACATCTTTGGCCGGCTCGTCTATGAACAGCTGGCCCTCCTTTGTTTTCCTGTCCACCATCCACCTGAGCTTTTTGCACTCCTGATTTGAGTGCGATATTTGGCCGTGGCACTCGCACCACCTTGGATCCATGAACTTCTCTCCCGTAGGTTTGTGCTCGAAGGGTGGCAAGATCCTGTCCTTCCACCATATTTTGCAAAGGTCGATCGCATCCTCAATCGAGCAGGGCAGTGGCGGTGCCTCCTGGGGCGCGTGTCGTTGTTGCTTGTTGGGTGGTGACACCGCATGGATGTTGGTGTCTCGCGACAGCTTATAACTGAACCTGCCAACCTTAAAGCTGGAATTCGTTGGCGCACGCTCACTAACGTGTCTCTTCCTCATCCTTTCTACCAGTGGCTCAACGTTCCTGGTGAAATCAATCAATTTTGAAAAAGGCATGTTTAAGTTGATCAACATACCTTTATACTCATCGCGCATGCCTTGCAGGCATATTTCAACCAGACGGCCCTCCGAGACCTCGTCGATGCATTCCAGGGACCTGGCCCTGAATTTCTTGATGAAGGCGACACCCTCCTTGTCAGTCTTCTGGTAAATTCGAGAGAGGTGAATGGTGGTGACCCTTTCGTCAACTTGGAAGAACTTTGTGTAGAATTTCTTCACAATTTCTTCCCATGTCTTGACAAATCTCGTTTCGAGGGTTCTGTACCACTTGTATGCAACAGTTCCCAGGGACTTGGGAAACTCGTGCATGAGCAACCGAGTATCAGCCGCGTGTGGGCCCATCATATCCACGAACCTCATCACGTGTTCATGGGCATTCCCGCTGACTTCATCAAACTTCTCCCACTTGGGTGCTTTGTACCCAGCAGGATTTGGCATTAGGTAGATGTCCCGCGGAATGGGAGGTGCATTATCTACCCTGGGGATGACAGTGTCCGCGAAAACTTTGGTTGGCAATAATACTGTCGATCCTTTGCTCAAGGGCCGTCATGCTGGCAGGTGTTCTCCCGTAGGATGAAGCTGTCGGTCTGAAGCCCGGAATGTAGGGTATACTGGGGTTGTAAGGAGGCAGAGGTGGAGGCCCATGGCTTCCTAGGGCTCCGTTTACGTAGAAAAATGATGCAGGATACGAGGCGGGGTTCCCTGCCGCCATCAAGGATGAGCTTGATGAGAATGGTGGCATCTGGATCGCCGGGCCACTCGAGAGAGGAGTCTGGGCAGCAGAGACATGCACTATCGAGGTGGACACTGTCCCTGGCGGGGGCAGTGGAGCTGAAAATAGTGGGGAAGAAGCCCCCGGGACAACATTCTAAGCCACTTTTCCCAGGATTATCATGATCTGAGCAATTTGATCAGATTGTGCCTCCATAGCCCGAGCTTGGGTTTGTATTGTAGCCTGGAGTGACTCCAAAGAGGGATCTCCTTCAGCGACAACTTGTCTGTCTCCTCATGGGAAGGAGACTAATCCCCGCCACGAACATCTCGGTCAGAAGGCATCATGAACAGATTCGAAGTATTTGAGGTTTTGAAGGCGGCTGTTTCACGTCGAGTTCACCAAATTGTGCTCAAGGATTTCCTGAGGAGAGAACCCAAGTGTGCACCTCAAACATGGGATGAAGGCTAGAACATAGAGAAGTTGTAAGGTGTGTGTAGGGAGAGGGTAAGCACTGGTAACTGCTTGTGAGAGAGAGAGAGTAAACTATGGTATTAGACCATCATATGACTTGTGTCGCAACGGAGAGCTAATGATCCTACATATAGTGGGGAAGTGACTGTTGAGGGGTTAATGCACCATAAATGGCGGCTTAAAGATAGACCCCAACGGCACGTTTGACCGTGTATATAAGAACCGTTACGCATCTGCCCGCAAGTATCGGAGACCGTTATGAGATCAGCCGCATTGATGGGACACGTAAGCCTAGGATCTCTCAGTCAATTACTAGAGGTCGCGCACAAGCTTGGTTGTCGCATGCGCGCGACGGGCCTTACCCTAGCCTCCAAACCACTAAGTCCCCACAAGTCCCGTGTTATGGCGTGCGGGGGCCCTGTCTCGTAGCCCCCACGTGGATCAACACGGGTGGTGATCAGGTGTGCATGGAGCACAGTTGGGTGTGCTGGATGGCTGCCACGTGGCGATGATCCATCTGTCTGGAAAGCGGTATCTACACCTTATTTTCTTCCTCTTTCATCAAAAAATAAGAAAACCTAGACCCTCAAGCATCTCACGTCGTTTTCTCTCACACATGGTGTGCTGCACATACCATCGTCTTCGAGCTACCGCCGCCGAACATGTGA
Organism: Linanthus parryae; assembly: GCA_023055425.1. Lineage (NCBI taxonomy): Eukaryota > Viridiplantae > Streptophyta > Magnoliopsida > Ericales > Polemoniaceae > Linanthus > Linanthus parryae. The sequence goes on along the minus strand of JALGPY010000004.1, from coordinate 25,545,763 downwards.
GGTCGCCGCCTCCATCACATCTCTCTCTGTCTTCTTTCTCTCTCTCTCTCAGATGCACAAATATCTCCCTCTCTATCGGTTCCAACCGGGAGAGGAGCCGAGCCAAACGCCAAGGAGGAACATAACCCGCCCCCTCGGTGACATCTCTTTCGTTCCGCGCATTATTGTGATCCTCAGGAGATTTCTTTTCCCCAATCTTCGGATCATCAAAGTAAGTTTTTTTATCTTGAAGATTTTCAGCAAGTTTTCATCTTGTACAACTTCTAATTCAATTTCCATAGTTGTAGCAAAGAACTCGTGAATTTCATGCATGACTAGTGACCTAAACCCAAGTTTTTGACCCGAATCGTATAGATGCGACGCCCTGGTCACACTTTCATTATAAAATTATCGATTAATGATTAACACGCGGACTACCAGCCTGACAATTCCAGACATCCAAAACTCAACCAGCAGGAAACACAGTCCTCTGCAACAACATTTTTAATCGAACTTCCGAAAAACGGTACGTGACTGAAATTTCTAAAAAGCTACACCAGCTAATAAAAAAAAATATATAAATATTTGGTTAAAATAGTAACTTACAACAAACCACTAAAAGCAACTATTTTAGCTAAAACAATCAATTTTTCAGCATTCAATGCCGCAATCTGGTCAAATCTTGCTCAACATGTAAAACAGAGGGGTGAGCCAAACAGCCCAGCAGGTACCGCCTAACCACCAGCGTAAAATCTAAAATCTACATAACACAAAAGTCAGCTATTAAACGTCAGCATGCAGCACCAAATACACAAACAATGTGATTTATCTATCACGAGAAAATCAAGAGATGGCTAAAAAGTTGTAAAAATCACGCCAGCATGATATACATAAATACGCTGTAACAACGGAAATATAGAAGTTAGATTTTCCCTACCACATAACCAAACAACTGAAATAAAACCTTTTCTTGAAGCAGCTGACATGTTCAAGAAAATAAACTAATACAACCTTATGCCTACGTCTCCAAGAAAAACCAACGGACCAACCTCTCTGTTAAATACTCATAGCACAAACACACAAACAATTGATTTCTTCACCCCTTAGCCGAGAGGTCATTAGGACTTCTCTTTCTTTCCTTCATTTTTTATTTTCTCCCATATGTTGTAGTAGATGCCATAGAGGCAATCTTATATTTAGTATGAACATTATTTTAGCTAGAATATTCATTTATTATTTACAAAGATATTTAATATAATGAAGTCCTTAGATTACAATTTTTCAATCTTAAATATCCCAAGTCAAGTATATTGATCAATATGATAATCACTATGCATGGAGACTAGTATGTGGGTAGATTGATATGGAGATATCATGTCTAGCACATGGGTATGCATTAGGAGTAATGGCATACTGGATTGAACCACCACGATGAGGCTACACATAAATTTTGTGAATGTCACAGGCGCTTCTCGTAGTGACAATGGCGTTCTAGTCCTTAGACTTAAAGTAACTGGATACTCTAGTTGTGAAGCATCATGTTTTGATATCATCAAATGGTACACCGTAACTGGTAGTTATAAAGATGATAATCGGACATGATAGAAAGCAAGTGTTGGAATTGTGCCCTACATGCAATCAATTTATCGTGACATTTATTTGGACTTACTATTCACTGTGTTATCGATATGGAGATATGTTAACACGAATGAAGTTCTTGGAATATAAATGTTATATTCTTAAATATCCCTAGTTGATTACTAAAGTTAATTAGGACGACTGTATTGCATCGAGACTAGTATGTGGGTAGATTGATATGGGGATATCAAGTCTAACACATGGGTACGGATTAGGAGCAGTGGTGTACTGGATTGATCCGCCATGATAAGGCTACATGGGAGTTATGTGAAAGTAACAATCGCTTCTCATAGTGACAATGTTGTTGTGATCCTTTGACTTGACGTCACTAGATACTCTAGTTGTGAATTATCATGTATTGATATCGTCAAACGATACACCGTGACTGGGTAACTATAAACGCGATAATCGAGTATGATATGAAGAAAGCTTAGAGATGGTAGTGATGTAGATGAGTTTTTCCCTCCCACATAACGGGAGTAAATATCCACGGCCACTCGATGAGTAGGACTTAGGGAAATGCATGGCCATGCTCAAATAAATCGATAAAATATTGATGTTATTTGTTTATCTAAATATACTCACAGATCGAGAAACTACGGATTGGATATAAAAGTGTGACACTCCATGTCTTGTGTCCAATCCGGATAGATGAGACAAAGAGATTATACAACACGGTAACATTGTTCACAGAGGTTTGTCAGATCACTGACTATTCCAATTCGTTGGGTAGCATTGATGTGTTGCTAGACACCGCTCAATGTTTGTAATTTTTACTGCCAACATAATAGGAACCTGTACAGTCACACACCAAAGGATTAGAATGGAAGTAGATGTTAATTAGTTGGACTAATTAGCAGCTAAAGGAATCAAGGATTAAAGTGCAACAACATGCATATTTAGTCGGACTAAATGGCAAACTGGACTAAAATGAAAGTTAATCCAAACTGTTAGATTTAATTAGTAGTGGGGCAATTTTATAATAATTAAAGAGTTATAAATTATAAAAGAAAAAGTCCAACCCTAATATCATGATGATGAAAATCAGAGCACAAGAAAAATAGAGAGAAGGAGGGTCGCTCCAAGAGGGCGACGACTTCAAGAGAGGTACGGACACCTCCCCCTTCTCCTCCTCCTTCTTCTACACTGCTAGCACAAACAGTAGAGCAAGTTCAAGTTGGAGATCCCATGGTGTGGACCTCAGCAGAGGTGTGGACACTATTTCTACACAAAGTGATCGTCCCATTCTGGTATGACTAAGGCAACCTTTTCCCTTCATCATGTTATGATGCTTCACATGTGATTTATGGAGGGTTTTGAGCAGAAAAGTTTTATTATATTTCCGCTGCGTAACCTGCATCAAACCCTACAGTGCTATCAGAGCCACATGTTGATAGTGCATAACGTGATTTATGTGGATTATCTGTTTTATCAGTTTACACCATTCTGTCAATTATTGCGTAAAAAATGATATTCGTATTATGATACTATTTGAATATGATTCAATAGATAATTAGATAATTTTATATATGATGTGAAAATTAATAATTTTCGTATACATATGATGTATAAAATTGGTGATGAAAAAATAGGGTGGGCACAATGTTGGAAGAAAATGTATTTTCTGTCCCACATTGGAGTTCGGGCACAAGGAGAAAGGAAAAAAAAAATTTGATTTTTCCACCCCAAGGGGGGTTCGGCCAAGGTGGCCGTACACCCCTAGGGTTCGGCCATGAACAGCCGTCCCCTCCCCGTGCGCCAAGCCATCGGATCTGACCGGTTTCGGCCAGCTGGCGGTGAGGCTGGTTTGGCTGGTTCGACCGGGTTGGCCCAGTTCGTTAGGTCCGAATTGGTTCGCCTAGTAAGACTGGCGCGACCGTTTTGACCGTTTTGACCCTGGTGTTCCAATTTAATTAAAATTAACCCAGCGCGTTAAAATTGGATTTTAACTGTTTTATGTGATTTATCGTATGATGGTTGGAAGTTGCCCTAGTTGTGTGGTTTATTTTGTGTGGTTCGGTTTTGTTTTTTATGTAATTAATATAATTAATTTTACGGTTTGTGTGTCGTCTTCTCCCTCGCCTGTGAGGTTCTTCAGTTTAGTTCATAGATGCTAGCTAGGATTAGATAGATAGAATATAGTCAAGGCATGGAGAAGAGATCAAATAACAAAAGACCACAAGACAATGGAGACCCGCAAGCTAGGATGCAAGGACTAAATACGGAGGCACATGGACATGAGATTGTTGTTTTAGGGCTTATAGATATTCTCATTGGCTTGGGAATATCTTAGTCTTAGGGGCCACATCCATACCACGTATATTTTATTGTTTTTTATTTTGATGTATGGATGATGCATGCAAAACGGGACAAGATAATAATTGAAACAATTGGATATTTTATTTGGGATTTCCCAATACAAATAAGTAGATCAGTTGATATGATCAACATTTGATAAGATCAACAATTAAAATGACAAGGAAAATCCCTCGAAGAAAATATTGCGTTTTAGCCTTCTCTGGCTTGATACTCGTCATAATCATAACGAATTAAGTTCGTGCGTGCCAAAGTAGGGCGCTAGTTTTAATGTGATGTGACGTGATGGCACAAGCAAGTAATGTGCAAGCGTTGAAGCAAGAGGTCAAATGCAACTAAGCTATTTCAATAGGATTCAAAGCTTAGAGGCAAAAAAAATTGGATTATCTATGAGATAGATTATTAAGGAGTTATTTTCCCAATTGAACCACGAGTTGCATAGGATGCAATTGGTAATCGTTCCTACCTAAATAACTAACTTTTGGGTGACCTGTCAAAGCAGGCTCAAGAGGAAGTGAAGTATGGATCTTGGCCCACTAGAGAATATATGATATTTCCAGCATTAATAGTGAGGGTTATGAATCTGAGAAAAATAGTGGTAGCTATGTTTAATAATTTAAGTCCTTATTAAATATAGTACACATCCCAATATTTTGCATGATCCTTTTGTGTTGAATACCTATAGCATTAAACAAAAAAACTCGACTTTATCGCTATGTCCTTGAGAAGGACAAATTGTATGGAATTAGTTTTCTAGTCTGGTATAGAATTGAGAATCGTTCTCAAATAAAACAAAAAAAATGATGTATATCCTGGACCATAATGTTTCCTTCCACCAACTACCAAAATACACTAAAGCCTAGTAGGACGAACATCAAATAACGGTTCTTTAGATGTGACTTGCCTCATGTTATCTACCATGAACTATGAGCTTTGGAAACAAGATGAGAACATGGGGGTGTATGGCATGATTATACATTTAAATAAGCTATTTTCAAGAGCACGCTAGACATGAAAGGTTTGAAGTGTTGCTCCGCTTTGTGTTCTCTTGCTTAGCACTCGTCATGATCGAGATAGAATGAGTTCGGGCTTGCCAATGCAAGGCGAATTGATTCATCAAGATTTGACGCGACGACACAAGCTAGTAAAGTGTGACTGCTGAGGCAAGAGGTCAAATGAAACTAAGCTATTTCAATGGGATTGAAAGCTTAAATGCTGGGAGTTATCTCTAAGATAGATAAAGAATAAGGAGTTATTCACACATATGGACCAATAAATGCATTGGATGCATGAAATTAGGAAAACTAGAGCTTTGTTCTAAAGTAACTTACTCAATATGATTGAGAATCGCTGAACAAAGTGCTAATAAGGGCAAAGGCAAAACCATGTTGATGGTTAAAGGGGAAGAGGCAGATGGTTTGTCGAGAACCCCAACGGATTGATAGTTCAAGTTCGTTAGCTTGAATGTGTATACAAGCTCAAGGGGAGTTCTATCTTAGATGATGAAAGCCACAAGATCAGAGACAATAAGTATCAAAGCTCCAAAGCTTTGAGATTCTATACTGCTTTTGCTAACTATATAGGCTTAGATATTGGATTGAGTGATGATATTATCACTCAATACTGTCTCTGAAAAATATTATTGAGACTCTGTTTTGATTGAATGAGTTATACATATTGCAGGATTCAGTTTCAGGTTCAATCATGTGAACTGGAAGACTTATATGGATCCATGACTGGATAATGAGTTAATCTAATTATTAATTATTCTATTCATCTTGTCTTATAGATATGTATACACATATGATTTTTATATTGAGTTTTATCTGTGGCAAAATAGCTAGGGTTTATGGTTAAACTGGTATGTCTAACACATCAGATTCTATAGCCATTGTTTCTGGATTGTATTTGATCTTTGTTGATAAGTATATGCAGGTTTGTTGGTCGTCTAAACGTCCCTAAACAAAAAGGAATAGCTATCAAAACATATATGTTGAAAGAAGCATCTCAGGGGGTGAGGATTTGTAGGAATTCAGTTCCTAAAATCCCTTAACGAGTTGCAGAATGTTGTTATAAGCTGAAGTTTAAATTTCAAACAAAGGGACGCATAGAGAGAGGCTGACCAACATAGATTTGGAGAGTTCATCCGTGGGAGATCAATTTACATAGCACTTCAAACAATCAAACAATTCAACACTGCAGGAGAAGAAGATCAATCATCCAATCTGAAGAATTCTTCCAAGCTTTTTTTGTGTTCTTTTAAACTCTACTGAACTTCTATTATTCATTCAGTTTATCTCAACCTCACAAACTTAGAATTTTAGTTTTTCAAGTGAGCAACAAGAGGTTCTTATTGTTTCAACCTGTTGTATCTGTTACCAGATAGGTTGGGAACCACAAGCTGTATAAGTGTAAAGTAGCTCACTTAGACCTGAGATCTAGGGCTAAATCTGGGTGAATAATAAGAAGTGTGTTCAAATCCTGGAGTGATCAGATCCATCAGGCAGAGACTAGGTCCAATTGCGACTGAACTCTGCAAAAATTCCTGTGTTCTATAGCTTTACTTTATTGCTTTTTATTCCTGTTGCAAATCAGTTCAAAACACATAAGCTCCAATGCATTGGAGAATTTCCTATCTCAAAGCTTTGAAGCTTGTGACAGTTGTAATTTTATCGCAATCTTTATAAACCTTTTCAAAGCTTTGAAATTTCATTTACACATTAGCTTAAAGTTTCCAAAGGATAGTTTTAGTAAAAAAGTTTCCATACTCTATTCAACCCCCCCCTCTAGAGTATTAGATCTTGTTTTATACTAGCATTACAAACTTTCAATTGGTATCAGAGCTTGGGTCACTACTTAGAAATCTAACAATCTTGTTACAATGAGTAATGTAGGTGATGACTGATTCTCACAGGGAAGAGCAGCCAACAGACCTCCACTGTTCTGTGGTGACAATTTTGTGCATTAGAAGGCATTGATGAAAATGTTCATCATAGACCAGGACATGGATATGTGGTCAATTTTTGTTAATGGTCCCTATATATACTATACTACCTCTGATGGAGTCAGGACTGTCAAACCAGAAGAAGATCTTTGTTACTGACTGGAAAAGGTATCAAAGAATTACAAAGCTTTGAACTTATTATACTGTGCGCTTAGTGCAGATGAACTCAACAGAATATCAAACTGCAAGAGTGCCAAAGAGATCTGGGACAAACTGACTTTCACTTATGAAGGAACAGGCCAAGTCAAGCAGACCAAAATCAATATCCTTCTGAGGCAGTATGAACTGTTCAAGATGAATTCTGATGAATCCATCAAGGACATGTTCAAGAGGTTTACTGATATTGTGAACAACTTGGAATATTTGGGAAAGGCTTTCTCAAATCAATAAAAAGTCAGAAAGATCCTAAGAAGTTTGCCTAAATCCAAGTGGGAACCAAAGACAAATGCAATTGAGGAAGCGCAGGATTTGAGTATTTTAGAGATACAGGATCTGCGTGGCAAGCTACTCACTCATGAGATTTCAATGAAAGAAGTAGATGGTGACATGAGTGACAACATCAAGAACCTGCACTCAAGGCTAAAGACAGTGAAAAATCACAAAGCCTTGAACAGGAGGATGATGATGATAAAGAAGCCTTAGCCTTGATCTCCAAAGCCTTGGCCAGAATTCTTAAGAAGAAAAAGAGCATTAGAAACAAGGATTATAACAAATAAAAATCCAGATCCTCAAATAGCAAGGATCACAAAGGTAAGTCCTCTTCACATTCACATAAACCTAAAAGTATGAATTGCTATGAATGTGGAGATGCAGATCACTTGGTGAGGGATTATCCTCAAAATAGAAAGAACATGCATTTTCCAAAGAAGGAAAGTGATAAAAGGAGGAAGAAAGCAACAATTGCATCATGGAGTGATTAGGATTCATCAAAAGACTGAGATTCAGATGAAGAGTAGGCCAATCTTTGCTTAACGGATGAGCATGAAGAAGAAAAAGGCTCAGACAAGCACATTGAAGAAATAGTAAAGAATCTTCTTGCTAGTCCTTCTGATGTTTTGTCTGAGATCGTCAAAAGCATGTTTTTAAATGAGGAGAGTTATAGGAATGAGATTGACTCTTTAAAAATGAAGGTTCATGAACAGGCCAAGGAAAATTTATATTTGATTTTTCAAAACAAGACTCTTGAAGCAACTAAGTTGAAAATTGATAGTTACTTCAAAGCCTTGGACAGTAGGTTCAAAGCTTTGAATGCACAAGTCAAACAAGTTGTTGATCAAAACTCTCTTTTAACTGATAAGTATGTTTATCTAAAGAATCATTTAGATGAATTAGAACAACAGAAAAAATAAAATCATTGACTGAGAAACTTCAAGAATCTAAGAAGATTTTATCAACCTTTGTTGGCTCAGAACACAAACTCAATCTCATGCTTGGAGGAAGTATGTATTCTGTTTACAAAAGGGGAATTGGTTACAATCCAAATTTTCTAATAAAGAACCAACCCACATTTGTTAAATCATGAATCAAACATTCTCCAAAATTTCATTATTGTGGAAAAATTGGACATATTAAGTTAGCTTGCCCCTTTAGAAGGACATAACCTCACATAATGAGGAACACTTATCCTTACCAACTTAAGGGACAAGTAAGACAGATTTTGGTTCATAAAGGAATCAGACCACCCAACATGGTTGATTCTGAATATGAATCCAAATTCTACACTTGGTCTAATAGAATGCAAGGCATTAATTGAATTTTGCAGGATGTCACCAAGGCTTTGAAGGATCAAAAATAGTTTTTGGACAGTGGTTGTTCCAGGCATGTGAGTGGAAAGAGATATTTATTCACTGATATTAAAGAGAAATCTGGAGGAACAATCACACTTGGTGACAAATCTAAATGCAATATATTGGTATATGCAGTATTGTTAATGATTCTGCAAGTTCAATTTCTGATGTTTATTTAGTTGAAGGATTAAAGTAAAATATGCTTAGAATATCTCAATTATGTGATAGAGGTAACAAAGTATTTTTTGACAAGGATAAATGTGTGGTGCAAGATGATAAATCTGGCAATTGCAAACTCACTGCTCCTAGGTCACATATGTTTATGCTTTAAGTACTAACAAAGTTGCAGGTGAAAGTCTGAAGCGTCTCAAAGCTTTGAAGGAAGACTCAAATCTTTGGCATGGAAATCTTGGGAAATTAGCATGCATACAATGAGCAAGCTCATCTACAAAGACTTGGTAAGAGGTTTACCAACCCTGAAATTCAAAGATGATTAGCTTTGCAAGGCATGTTCCCAAGGTAAACAGACAAAGAGCTCATTCAAGCCAAAGAACTCTGTAAGTACCACTAGACCCTTAGAACCGATGCATATAAACTTGTGTGGTCCTATGAGGGTTAAGACACCCAAAGGTAAGAGATATAGGCTTGTTGTGGTAGATGATTATTCTAGATTTACATGGGTTGTGTTTATTAGAGATAAATCTCAAGCATTGTCTGAATTCTCAAAGCTTTGTAAAGTGCTTCAAACTTTGAAAAACTTACATGTTGCATCAATTAGAAGTGATCATGGTAGAGAATTTGATCAGCTTGATTTTGATTTATTTTGTGCAAAGCATGGCATCTCACACAACTTTTATGGACCTAGAACTCCTCAGCAGAATGGAGTAGTTGAGAGGAAGAATAGGACACTTGAAGATATGTCTAGAACCATGCAACTTGAAAGTAACTTGCCAAAGTATTTGTGGGCAGAAGCTGTTAACACTGCAAACTATGTGCTGAATAGATGTTTGATTAGGCCTATTTTGAAGAAAACTCCTTATAAACTGTTTAAAGGCAGAAAGCCAAGTGTTTCTTATTTTAAGCTTTTTGACTGTACTTGTTATGTGCATATTAATAGCAAGGATAATCTTGGAAAATTTGATGCTAGAAGTGATGAATGTGTATTTCTTGGTTATTCTCAAACTAGCAAAGCATATAGAATTTTCAATAAGAGAACTAAGATTGTTGAAGAGAGCATTCATGTAATTTTTGATGAGAGTACTGATGATTATTCGAGTGAATGTTTTTGTAGATCTCAATTTGAATAAGTATGAGAAAGATGATGATTGTGAGAAAGAGAAAAGAAGCAAAACTAACTTGTAAGAATAGCCAGAAGAATCTCAAAGCTTTGAGCATTCCTCAAAGTCCAAATCTCAAAGCCTTGAGCCTGAACCTCAAAGAACACAAAGTGCTCCAGCTACTGCATCAAGTTCTCAAAGGACTGAAAAGATTACTGGAGAGCCAGAACCATGGACACCAAGGAAGAGCTTCAAGTACTTGTCAGCTCACCTAACATACAATATCATCTCAGATCCAACAATTGGTACACAGACCAGAGGACTGTTAAGAAACATGTGTGCATTCAGTGACTTTGTATCCATTATTGAACCTAAGAATACAAAAGAGGCATTATAAGATGAAGATTGGATCATTGCATTGCAGAATGAGCTGAATGAGTTTGAAAGGAACAAGGTTTGGAACTTGGTTCCTATGCCAAAGACACCATCAGTAATTGGAACCAGATGGGTTTTCAGAAACAAACTTAATGAAAATCGTAAGGTTATGAGAAACAAAGCCTGACTTGTGGCACATGGGTACAATCAAGAAGAAGGTATTGACTATGAGGAGACATTTGCTCCTGTTTCCAAGTTAGAAGCTATCAGAGTATTTTTGCATTTGCATCTCATAAACACATAAAGCTTTTTAAAATAGATGTCAAATGTGCTTTCCTAAATGGTAATTTACAAGAAGAAGTATAGGTTGCTCAACCACCTGGTTTTGAAGATGACAATTTCCCTGATCATGTTTACAAGTTAGACACAGCTCTTTATGATCTTAAGCAATCTCCAAGGGCTTGGTATGACAGACTCTCAAAGTTTTTTACTTGACAATGGTTTTAAGAGAGGTCTAGTAGAAAAAACTCTTTTTATTAAGAATCATGAAAATGATTTGTTAGTAGTACATATTTATGTTGATTATATACTATCTGGTGCTACTATCGATGCTCTTTCAAAAGAGTTTCTAAGTTTTATGTGCAGGGAATTTGAGATGAGCTTAATGGGTGAATTAAATTTCTTTCTTGGACTTCATGTACATCAAATGAAGAAAGGAATATTTGTACATCAAGGGAAATATACCCAGGACTTGTTAAACAAGTACAATATGTCTCAGTCCAAAGTAGTAAAGATCCCTATGATTTCACAATTATCCTTAGACAGGGATACAAGTGGTAAGAGTGTGAATCAAAAGGATTACAGAGGTATGATTGGTTCACTATTGTATCTAACTGCTAGTAGACCAGATATTATGTTTAGTGTCTGTATGTGTGCAAGGTTTCAATCAAAGTCATTGGTTGCTGTTAAAAGGACTTTAGATATTTGAATGGAACCAAAGACTTGGGGGTTTGGTATCCAAGAAGAACTAATTTCTTGTTGAGTGGTTATTCAGATGCAGACTTTGCAGGCTACAAGGTGGGTACAGAAAGTACTTCAGGGTGTTTCCAATTCCTTGGATCATAATTGATTAGTTGGCACTCAAAGAAACAGAATTCAGTAGCCTTGTCAACTGCAGAAGCTGAATACATTGCAGCTGGTGCTTGTTGTTCACAAGTACTATGAATTGCTCAACAATTAAGAGATCTTGGAAATAAATTCAGAAATGTACCTATCAACTGTGACAATACAAGTGCCATTTCAATAACAAAGAATCATGTGCAGCATTCCAGAACTAAGCACATTGATGTAAGACATCATTTTATAAGAGATCATGCTGAGAAAGGTGATGCATCTTTATCTTTCATTTCAACTACAATGCAGATAGCTGATATTTTTACTAAACATTTGCCAAATGAGAAGTTTGCATCCCTAAGGCTTGAATTGGGTATGCTAAACAAGGATGCATTGGTTTATGGGGGAGTATTAGTACTTATATGTATTATGTGTGAAAATCTCAAATCCTTGAGATCATACTTTCCTGGCCTTGAAAGTATGCTTCAAAGCTTTGAAGTTTTCTGACAACCTTGAAATTCCTCAAAGCTTTGGACTACTATTTCAAATCTTTGGGTAATAAGTTGTGTAGTATTGTTAAAAAATTGGATCAATAAATATTTTTTAGTATCTTATGGATAATTACAGAATATTTTAGATGTTCAGAGATTTGCTCAAAATATCCAAAAAAAATCTCAAGAATATCTTTAAAGATCTAATTTTGCATGCAATTCTATTTTGAGTCCAAATCTTCTACCTACTTAAGCCAACTTCATGGCTTTTTTTTCTCCCATTCTCAATCTCTTTCTCTCCGTCTTTATCCATCTCATTTCTCTTTAAACCCTCTGAAAACCCTAAAACCAAATGGAGCGAAAATCTGAAAGAATCAAGCAGCAAGGTCATGGTTCTTCAAAGAGAAACAAGAGGAAAGCAAATAGGAAGATCACCATTCATGGATCAGAATCTGAGAATATAGCAAGCATGCAGGAAACTTCTCCACCATCTAAGAAAAACAAGAAGGGGAAGGAAGTTCAAGAAGCTAGGTCAGAATCTGAATCAGAAACAGAGACAGTGGTGAAGAATAAGGATCAGGGGAACAAGGATCAAGGTGATCAGTCAACTGAAAAGAATAAAGTGAATGCTAAAGAGAAGAAGTCTGAGGAAAAGAAGAAGGGCGATCAAACACCAAAAGGGAAGAATCCAGGGGAGAAGAGAGGTGATCCGTCCACAGAAAAGAAGAAGAGAGTCAAGCACATACCAACCCACAAAAACCAAACACCACTCACGCGTCGTACGTACTGCTTGGCATCGAAAACTCCCATCCAATCACACAACTGTGAAGCTATTGGCTTCACAACCGTGCAAAAACGCCAAGATAAATCAATACGAGCACCGCTAGACGCGAAAAAACACAACCAACTGAATCCAAAGTGTCTCGAACATTTTAAGCCCACCTTGGAGGAGGTCACTGTTGGAAGAGATGATGTAGAGGCGATCTAGTTTAGTATGAATATATTTGTGGCTAGAAATTCATTTATTATTTATTGGATATTTAATATAATGAAGTCCTTAGATTTACAATTGTGTTGTTTATCTTAAATATCCCTAGTCCAGTATAATGATTAATGGAACAATCATCTATAGACTAGTATGGGGTTGGATTGATATGGAGATATCATGATCCAACACATAGGTGTGCATTAAGGGTAATGACGCACTGGATTGATCCATCTCCGAGAAGGCTACATACACGTTATGTTGAGTCACAAGCGCTTCTCACGGTGAAATGGTATTGTCATACTTAGACTTGAAGTCACTAGATATTCTAGTTGTGGATTATGTGATTTTGGTAGCGTTAAACGCTACACCGTAACTGGGTAGTTATAAAGGCGTGTACTGGATACAATAAGAAGCAAGATTAGTTATCGTAGTGGACGTAGATAGAATTTTTCCCTCCCACATAATGGGAGCAAATATCCTAGGCCACTCTAGGGATAGTGCTTATAGAATGTCTGGCCAGACTCAAATAAATCAATATGGGATATTGATGTTATTTGCACGAATAAGGCTATTCCCATGGATCGAGAAACTGTGGATTGTATATACGAGTGTGACTTGTATGTCTCGTGTCCAATCCGGATAAAGAGACAAAGGGATGAGACAATTACTTGTACAAAGGTTGTCAAGATGACTATTCTATTAGTTGGCTAGAATGAATGTTTTGTTAGAAAACGCTCCATATTAGCAAATAGTTGCTACCAACTAGATAGAACCTATGGGGTCACACGCTAGATAGAGTTGAACTAGATTTGGGAATTAATTAATTGGATTAATTAATTAGAAGGATCACTTTGCAAAACCTTGCAAACTTAGTAGGGACTAATTTGCAAGGAAGGGATTAAATTGAATTCTAGTAGGACTAGAATAAGTCTTTTAGGTAGTTGGCAAGGATTTGTTGGACTATATAAAGGACCTTCCTTCCTTCCTTCCCACACTTATGCTCATAATTGATCATAACTTGAGTGGGAGAGAACAAAAGGAGAGAGAGCAAGCAAGCTAGAGGAGCCGCCGCCCGTCTCCGTCGGCCCCAAAGGAGGCCGAAACCTCCTTTGGTTCGTCTCGTTTTGCATGATTCATCTTCCTCTTCCTCTTTCCGGGCTAGAACCAAGGATTGGAAGATCTAGAAATCAACTCTAGGCGTGGATCAACTATAGAGAACGTGACACAATTCGCGTTTGAAGTCATCAAAGGACAACCCTAAGGTGTGTTATTGATTTCTTCATTTACCATCGTTATGTCTCTTGACTTGTGATCCTTTGAGGGTTTTGCATGGTTAATTATTATTTCCGTTGCGCATCCATGAATCAAAACCCTACAGTGGTATCAGAGCCACAGGTCGTAGAGCATAAACGTGGTTTATGTGTTACGTTTTGATAGTTTTACACCTTAAATTGATTTTTTATCGCGTAAAACAAGACAAATCAAGCATGGGATGCAATTTTTCAATAATCTATCATAACAAGATCTAATTTTTGCATTGGATGCATAAATTAGTGAGTTTGAGAAATTTTAGGATCTTAGATCTAGGGTTTTGGCATCCTTGGGGAAGAAGGAGTACTTCCAAAACAAGGAAACAACCAAACTTGGGCACCAAGCAAGGGAGTTGTTTTGGAAACAACTCCCTATAGAGGTTCGGCCCCCCTAGAGGGACCGCCCCTCTTGCTTTTCGCCCAAGTCTTGGCCGCCCTAGGGGTCGGGGCAGCCCTAGCCCGCGACCTAGCCGCGTGGGCTAGGGGCCGGCCGGCCCTAGGGCCTTGCGGTTCACCTTTTTGGGTCCGGGCAATTTGATTGTTGAGCCCATGGACCGTTTTAACCCTAGAAATCCTAAAATTAATTAAAATTGACCAAGCGCGTTAAAATTAGATTTTAACTGTTTATGTGCAAATCGCATGGTGATTGGATATGGCCTTAGGATGTGGTTTGATGTGGATGTTTAATTTTGTGGTTTGGTTTACGGCCTGCGAGCTGATCAATAATTGTAATAATTAATTAGGGTTTTATGGCATGCGATCCATTTTTTTTCTCAACTTGTGAGATTTATTTTATTTAGTATATAAGTTAGCTAGTGCTACATAAAGTAGATTGTTAGCCAAGATTGAAGAAAAGAAGCCCAAAGCCAAAAGGAGCCACAAAAGATGGAGCATGGAGCATCCCACATGACTATGAAGGATGGACCAAAAAATCAAGACGCATGGAGATGTGTTTGCTTTTAGGGTTCATAGATAATTCCATTGGCTTGGAATTATCTTAGTCTAGAAAAGGCCATATCCACATCACGTTTTATTTATGCTTTGTGGTTGTTTACTTTATTGTCTTATTATTTTGTGGTTGGTGTATGGTTGATGCATGTAATTAGGATAATAAGATAATTAGACAATCCGGATCTATTATTTGGAGTTGTGCCCAAACTCAAATAGATAGATTAGTTGATTTTGATCAACAAAACAATTAAAATTGAAAAAATCCCTCAAAATTCAAATATTGTGTTCTTGCCATCTCGTTATTTAAACACTCATTATCATCATTATTTATCAAGATCGTGCGTGCCAAAGTATGGCGACTTGGTTCATAATGATGGAATGCGATGACACAAGCTAGTAATGTGCAATTGTTTAAATAAGAGGTTTAACACAAATTGGCTATTAATATGATTAAGAAACCTAGAGGCAATTAATTGGGATTATCCATATGGATGGATAAATAAGGAGTTATTTGCCCAATTGAACCAAGAGTTGCATAAAGGATGCAATTGGAATTGTTCCTACCTAAAGTAGTCAAATTATGGGTGACTTGCAAAAGCAAGCTCATAAGGAGATGAAACATGGATCTTGGCCCACTATAAAATATAAGGATCTTTTCCGCATTAATATCCTTAGGGTTATTAATCCGTAGAAAAATAGTGGGAGCTATATTCGATAAACTAGCCATTATTGAATATAGTCAAAAATTCACAAATACTAAAACTTGCGTTTTTTTCCTTTTGTAGAATTCCAAATGGCAAACATCTCATCGAGTTCACAACATTCCCTACGATCTGTCCTTGAGAAGGACAAGCTCTCTGAAACCAAATTTCTTGATTGGTACAGAAACTTGAGAATTGTTCTCAAGCAAGAGAAGAAACTGTACGCAATAGAGGAGCATGTTCCAGAAGGTCCAGAGAACCAAACACCTGCTGCCCTAAAGGCGTATCAAAAGCGTGTTAATGACGCTAATGATGCGGCATGCCGTATGCTATGCACCATGACTTCTGAGCTTCAAAAGCAACACGAAAACATGAATGATGTCGATATGATCAAGCATCTGAAGCAGCTCTTCAAAGAGCAGGCAAGGGTAGAGAGGTATGAGGTCTCTAAGGCACTGTTCAAGTGTCATCTGGCAGAAGGGAACCCGGTGGGACCCCATGTACTCCGTATGATCGGGTACTTGGAGAATCTCGCCCGACTGGGGTTCCCGGTCGGCCAAGAGTTGGCAACCGATCTCGTATTGCAATCGTTGCCCGAGAGTTATGGACAGTTCATCATGAACTATAACATGAACGAGATCGTGAAACCACTACCAGATTTACTCAATATGTTGAGGACAGCTGAACAGAGCATCAACAAGGGTAAGGGCAAGGCCATTATGATGGTGCAGAAAGGAAAGGGCAAAAGGTTTGCCTCATCCTCCAAGGGCAAAGGCAAGTCAGTTTCCAAGTCTAAGGAACCTGCCCTTAAGCCTGTTGGTGGCATTACCAAAGGTGTGACTAAAGGTGAGTGTCACTACTGCATCAGCCTGGACACTGGAGGAGGAACTGCCCAAAATATTTGGAGGACAAGAGGCTTGGAATAGTGATTCCACCACCACCAGGTATTTTTGTTGTAGATGTCAATTTAACTGTCTCTACATCATGGGTATTAGATACTGGATGTGGATCTCACATTTGTCGAAATGTGCAGGATCTAAAGAGAAGTAAAAGATTGGCTAACGGGGAGGTAGATCTGCGCGTTGGGAATGGAGCAAAAGTTGCTGCGTTGGCCATAGGAGTGTGCGAGCTATCTCTGCCTTCAGGATTAGTTTTAGAGTTAAATAATTGCTATTTTGAGCCTGCTATGAGAAGAAACATTATTTCTATTTCTTCTTTGGACAAGGGTGGTTTTATTATTTCAATAAAGAACAATTGTTGTTCCTTTTATTTGAATAGTATTCACTATTTTAGTGCGCAATTATTTAATGGACTGTATGTCCTTGATCTAAGCAATCTTGTCTACAACATTAATACCAAGCGGATTAAAATAAATGATTTAAATTCTGCTTATTTATGGCACTGTCGTTTAGGCCACATAAACGAGAAACGTGTATCTAGACTCCATAAGGATGGACTACTAGACTCATTTGATTTTGAATCATATGAGACATGTGAGGCTTGTTTATTGGGAAAAATGAAAAAGTCCCCTTTCAATAAGAAAGGTGAGAGGACTAGTGAGCAATTGGCGCTCATACATACTGATGTGTGTGGGCCATTTGCCACGCCTGCCAGGGGTGGTTATGTCTACTTCATTACATTTACTGATGATTACAGTAGATGTGGGTTTGTGTACCTCATGAGGGCAAAATTCGAATCCTTTGAAGTGTTCAAAGAATTCAAGAATGAAGTAGAGAAGCAGCTTGGCAAAAGTGTCAAGGCTCTACGATCGGATCGTGTTGGAGAATACTTAAGCCAAGAGTTTGACGACTATCTTAGAGAGTGTGGGATCGTGTCCCAACTCACTCCACCCGGAACGCCACAATGGAATGGCGTGTCTGAGAGGAGGAATCGAACCCTATTGGATATGGTTCGATCTATGATGTGTCAAACTCATCTTCCGTTATAATTTTGGGGCCACACTCTATTAAGTGCAGCTTTCACCATTAACCGTGTTCCATCTAAGTCAGTCATGAAGACACCATATGAGATGTGGAGTGGGAGGCGTCCCACACTGTCGTTCATGAGGATTTGGGGCTGCGATGTCTATGTAAAACGTTTACAATCAGACAAGCTAGGGCCGAAATC
This sequence comes from Linanthus parryae, assembly GCA_023055425.1. Classification (NCBI taxonomy): domain Eukaryota; kingdom Viridiplantae; phylum Streptophyta; class Magnoliopsida; order Ericales; family Polemoniaceae; genus Linanthus; species Linanthus parryae. The sequence continues at coordinate 25,527,706 of JALGPY010000004.1, read as the reverse complement.
GGATAAGTGTAAATTTGTGGGGTACCCTAAGGAAACTAAGGGTTACTACTTCTACAATCCAACCGAGAACAAAGTGTTTGTTTCTCGGACCGGCGTGTTTCTAGAAAGAGAGTTTGTCTCTAAAGAATCAAGTGGGAGGACTGTAGAGCTTGAAGAGGTTCAAGAACCACAAATCACTGAACCGGTTATAGAACATGAACAGGAACCACAAGCTGTTGTGGAGCAGCCTGTTCAGGTAACACAAGAGCTTCGTAGATCTAGTAGAGTGCGCCAGGAACCCGAGAAGTATGGAATTTTCGTGACCGATTCCGGTGACACGATGCTCATAGATGATGAGCCTACTACCTATGAGGAGGCCATGAAGGGCCCAGACTCTCAGAAGTGGCTAGAAGCCATGAGATCCGAGATGGAATCCATGTATACCAACAAAGTATGGACTTTGGTGGAACCACCCGAAGTGGCGCGGCCCATAGGGTGCAAGTGGGTCTTCAAGAAGAAGATCGACATGGATGGTAATGTGATTACCTATAAGGGCCGATTGGTGGCTAAAGGATTCATGCAGATTCATGGTATTGACTATGATGAAACCTTTTCACCAGTCGCTATGACCAAATCCATCCAAATCCTACTTGCGATTGCAGCATACCACGACTATGAGATTTGGCAGATGGATGTCAAAACAGCATTCCTTTATGGGAATCTCCTCGAGGACGTGTATATGATATAGCCGGAGGGTTTTGAGGATCCAAAGCAAGCCAACAAAGTCTGTAAGCTGCAACGATCCATTTATGGATTGAAGCAAGCTTCTAGGAGTTGGAATCGACGTTTTGATGAAGTAGTCAAAGAGTTTTACTTCATCAGGAACGAAGATGAGTCTTGTGTCTACAAGAAGTTTAGTGGGAGCTCTGTAGCTTTTCTGGTCTTGTATGTGGATGACATACTACTCATTGGAAACGACGTTCCCATGCTGCAATCTGTTAAAGATTGGCTAGGGAAGTGTTTCTCAATGAAGGACTTAGGGGAAGCAGCCTATATACTCGGTATAAAGATCTATAGAGATAGATCTAAGAGGCTGCTAGGCCTAAGTCAAGGTACATATATTGACAAGGTGTTGAAACGGTTCAACATGCAAGATTCCAAGAAGGGATTCTTGCCCATGTCACATGAGATCACTCTTTCGAAGAGTGGTTGTCCTTCCAATGAGATTGAGAAGGAACGCATGAGTAGAATTCCCTATGCCTCGGCCATAGGATCTATCATGTACACCATGTTATGTACTAGACCAGATGTGTCATATGCCTTGAGTATGACAAGAAGATACCAATCCAATCAGGGTGAGAGTCACTGGATTCCAGTCAAGAACATCCTAAAGTACTTGAGAAGAACTAAGGATGCTTTCTTGATATTTGGCGGCGAGGAAGAGTTGCGTGTAAGGGGTTACACTGATGCAAGCTTCCAAACCGACAGAGATGACTTTAGATCACAGTCGGGATATGTGTTTTGCCTGAATGGAGCAGCGGTGAGCTGGAAGAGTTCCAAGCAAGAGACGGTGGCTGATTCTACAACAGAGGGTGAGTACATTGCTGCAAATGGCGCAACAAAGGAAGCTGTTTGGATCAGAAAGTTTTTTTCTAAACTTGGTGTGGTTCCTAGCATTGCGGATCCAGTTGAGTTGTACTGTGACAACACTGGGGCGATCGCGCAATCAAAGGAACCCAGGTCGCACCAGAAATCCAAGCACGTGCTCAGGAAGTTTCATCTGATTCGAGATATTATCGATAGAGAAGACGTTCGGATATGCAAGATTCCTACAGATGAGAATCTGTCAGACCCGCTTACAAAGTCGCTCACGCAGTGGAAGCATGAAGGGCACACTAGGAGTATGGGCATACGAGATGCGCCAGATTGGCTCTAGTGCAAGTGGGAGACTGTTGGAATAGATGCCCTAGAGGCAATCTAGTTTAGTATTAATTTATTTGTGGCTAGAAATTCATTTATTATTTATTGGATATTTAATATAATGAAGTCCTTAGATTTACAATTGTGTTGTTTATCTTAAATATCCCTAGTCCAGTATAATGATTAATGGGACAATAATCTATAGACTAGTATGGGGTTGGATTGATATGGAGATATCATGCACTGGATTGACCCATCATCGAGAAGGCTACGTACACGTTATGTTGAGTCACAAGCGCTTCTCGCGGTGCAATGGTATTTTCATCCTTATACTTGAAGTCACTAGATATTCTAGTTGTGGATTATTGTGATTTTGGTAGCGTTAAACGCTACACCGTAACTGGGTAGTTATAAAGGTGTGTACTGGATACAATAAGAAGCAAGCTTAGAGATCTTAGTGGACGTAGATAGAATTTGTCCATCCCACATAACGGGAGCAAATATCCTAGGCCACTCGAGGGATAGTGCTAATAGAATGTCTGGCCAGACTCAAATAAATGAATATGGGATATTGATGTTATTTGCACGAATAAGGCTATTCCCATGGATCGAGAAACTGTGGATTGGATATACGAGTGTGACTTGTATATCTTGTGTCCAATCCGGATATAGAGACAAAGGGATGAGACAATTACTTGTACAAAGGTTGTCAAGATGACTATTCTATTAGTTGGCTAGAATGGATGTTTTGCTAGAAACCGCTCCATATAAGCAAATAGTTGCTACCAACTAGATAGAACCTATGGGGTCACACGCTATATAGAGTCGAACTACATTTGGGAATTAATTAATTGGATTAATTAATTAAAATGATCACTTTGCAAAACCTTGCAAACTTAGTAGGGACTAATTTGCAAGGAAGGGACTAAATTGAATTCTAGTAGGACTAGAATAAGTCCTTTAGGTAGTTGGCAAGGATTTGTTGGACTATATAAAGGACCTTCCTTCCCACACTTATGCTCATAATTGATCATAACATGAGTGGGAGAGAACAAAAGGAGAGAGAGCAAGCAAGCTAGAGGAGCCGCAGCCCCCTAGCCCGCCGCCCGTCCCCGTCGGCCCCAAAGGAGGCCGAAGCCTCCTTTGGTACGTCTCGTTTTGCGTTATTCTTCTTCCTCTTCCTCTTTCTGGGCTAGAACCAAGGATTGGAAGATCTAGAAATCAACTCTAGGCGTGGATCAACTATAGAGAACGTGACACAATTCGCGTTTGAAGTCATCAAAGGAGAACCCTCAGGTGTGTTATTGATTTCTTCCTTTACCATCGTTATGTCTCTTGACTTGTGATCCTTGGGAGGGTTTTGCATGGTCAATTATTGTTTTCGTTGCGCATCCATGAATCAAAACCCTACAGTCACCACATGGGGAACAATATAGCCCGCCTTGGATGTGAATTATCATGTTTTGATATCTTCAAACGTTACACCGTGACTGGGTAACTATAAGGCGATAATCGAGCATGATATGAAGCAAGCTTAGAAATGGTAGTGATGTAGATATGATTTGTCCCTCCCACATAACATTAGTACATATCCACGATCACTCGATGAGTGGGACTTAGATAAATTCATGGCCATGCTCAAATAAATCGATATAAGTGTTGATAGTGCTTTCTAGATAGGCAGATCTTAGCCACGTGGCGATCATCCAGCACACCTAGCTGTGCTCCATACACAATGGATCACCACCCTCGCTGATCCGCGTTGGGGCTGCGAGACAGGGCCCTCGCAGACCACCACACGGGACTTGTAGGGACTTAATGGTTTGGAGGCTAGAGTAAGTCCTGTCGCGCGCGAGCGACAACCAAGCCCGCGCGCGACCTTTAGTAACTGCTTTGAGAGATTTATGGAACGAGCTCTATAAACCCGGTCAACCTCATAACGGTTCCGATATACGCGGACGAAGTGCGTAACGGTCCCTATGTATGCGGACGAACGTGCCGTTGTGGTTAAGGTAATTAAGTCGCCATTAATGGGCGCATTAACCCACTACAACGGTCATATTCTCCACTATATATAGGATTGTTAACCCTTCCTTACATACACGAATCACCTGAACTACGCGGAAGCTCTGCCAAAATTTTGTCTCTCTCTCATACAATTGCCATTACCTTACTCTCTCCCTACACACACTCTACTCTTCATGTGTTCTTCTTATCCCCTTCTCTTGGTGTACATTGAATCTTCCATAAAGGATTCCCTCGTACACATTTGGTGAACCCGACGTGAAACTTACCACTGCAAGCAGCCATGTCTCGCGACGAGGATGTCAGTAACAGATCTCCCTCCACTGAGACAACCTCGGGAGAGGAAACCTGTCACAATTCCGCGGCAACCGGTGAAACTCCTACCTTGGAAACTTTGAATGCCACCATCCAGAATCAGGCGAAGGCTCTCCAGGCTCAATCCGCACAATGGATTGGATAATGGCCATTTTGGGAACCCTTGCTCCGAATCCGGCATTGGGCGCTGCTGTCTCCCAGGGAGGAGGAACCTCCACCACCCAGGGGACAGAGGTAGTGCCTGCACTACCTAATCCTAATTCGCAAACCCCACCAGCAATGGTGCAACCACCCTCTATCCAGGGACAAACGGTCCAAATACCATCCCTTACTTCACATATTCCTCAACCACCAACTGTTACCTCCAATATCCCTTCGCAGTATCCCATGCCTCCTCCGCCGGCACCCCTGGCCAGCGTGGTTTACACCCCTAGTCCAACTGCGGCGTATGTGTCTCCGCCAGCCGCAACCCTTCCTCCTGCTGTGGGAGGAAGTGCACCAGAATTCATGACGTCGTTGCAGCGGCGCATAGAGACCTTCCTGGCCAATCAACCTTTTGCAAACACTATCATTCCGATGGTCGACAATGCTCCACCTATTCCACGCGAGATTTATCTGATGCCTAATCCTGCAGGGTATAAGGCCTCTAAGTGGGACAAGTTTGAATATGTTAATGGGAATGCTCACGAGCACGTCATGCCTTTTATCGACGTAATGGGACCATATGGGGCTGACCCCAATTTGCTGATGCGCGAGTTCCCAAAATCTTTGGGGAATGTGTCCTAAAAATGGTATAGAACACTAGAGGCTGGATCTGTCAAAACTTGGGATGACATGGTCCAGAGGTTCTACACAAAATTCTTCCAGATAGAGGAGAAGGTTACGACGATACATCTCTCCCGTATGTATCAAAAGCGCGATGAGGATGGTGTCACCTTCATCAAGAAGTTCAGAGCCAAATCCTTGGAATGCAAAGACGATGTGCTTGAGGGTAAGCTCGTGGAGATATGTCTGCAAGGCATGCGAGATGAGTACAAAGGTATGCTAATCAACTTGCAAACTCCTACCTTTTCACAGTTATTGAATGCACGAAAAACATAGATCCTATAGTGGAAAGGCAAAAGAAGAAGCACGCCCATGAACGACCCTCAGGGGGACCCACTTTTAAGATTGGGAGGTTTAGTTATTAGAGGGGACGCGAAGCTGAGGTCAACACAGTTTCACCACACAAGCAACCTATGGTTGCCACTTCAGATGCACCGCCTCTACCATGTTCATTAGAGGAGGTGATCGATTTATGCAAACAATGGCGTAAATATGGGGTTCTGCCTCCACTCGAAAGAATACCCTCCAAGGATATGATGAGGATCCGAAGTGGTGCGAGTGCCACGGAAAGATTATGCACCCCACAGCTGAATGCAAGAAGCTCAGGCACCTTGTGAGTTGAAAAATGGTAGAAGGGGAGTTGATTGTTAGTGATCAGAGGAAGGATGTGCGCAATAATCCGCTGTCGGCCCATGAAGAACAAGATCCGAAAGGCGAAGAGGTAGCCATGATTGCAATCATGGATCTTGAAGAGATTGCGGAAGATGGTCTGCCCATCATTGCTGAAGTTCACGACGACGAGGACTACAACATAGACACGGAGGATGAGCGTGGTGACAGGATGAAGGGGTCGCACGGGTTCAGCAAATTATTTGATGAGATGAACTTTTCGGAGAAATGCCGGAAAGAGATGACAAAGGCGATTCTAAGGGTAGCAGGAGACTTCGAGGAAGACATCGTGGTCTCCAATGGAAAAGTTGTTAGGGAGTCTCGCTCTACGGAAAAGATCATGACTTTCTCCGCAAGTGACAAGAAGACGGATTCGAGTCATCAGAAGCCCTTGTACGTAACATCGGTGATCAATGACGTCGAATTCAAGAGGGCATTCGTCGATGGAGGAGCAACAGTCAATGTGGTTTCGCTCAACACTCTAAAGTTGGCAGGAATCTCAGAGAAAAATATTGTCAGGCGCCCGTCCCCGCTGATGGGATTCGGAAGTGATTCCAGGATGACAATGGGATGGATTCGCTTGGGCATCCAGATGGGAAAAATCAAGTGTTCAGGCAAATTCTACGTCATTGATGCGAATACTACGTATCACATGATCATAGGGCGATCTTGGATTCATCGCTTTGACGCGGTTCCCTCAACATCCCATCAAGTAATGAAGGCCATTTGGAATGGCAGAGTGGTAGAAATACTGGCTTCGGTAAATCCTTTTAATTTGAATGAAGCACATCTCACTGAAGCAGTATGGTTTACCGAAATGGCGGATGAGCAAATGCCGGGGCCATTTAATCCGACTCCTTTGCCTCGATGGGAGGAAATCAAGGATCAGTCACCAGCAGGAGTAATGGTGACGAGAGAAGATACTAGGGAAAATGTGTCCACACGCGAGGAGGCATCGCAAGTCGCCTACCAGAGGAAGAATGTGTACACTTTGAAAAGAGTGGTAAAACATGACCCTGCGGGCAAGGAGATAGAGAGCTTCTACTCCAAAGGAAAGAAGTGCTACCGCATATGAAGGTGCGCAGGGTACCCCCATCTGAGCATGGGGATATCCATGGGCAAATCAGTCAAATTGAACGAGGTCTCGAGATGGACAAGCCAAAGTCAGAGGTTTTGGAGGATAAATTGAAAGAAGCGCCTGAGCGCATGGAAGACAAGCCGAGGCCCCAGAAGCAGGAACTAAAAGAGGTGTTCTTGATCCCAAGCGAAGCAAAGAAGAGGCCTGTTTTTTTGAGTGCAGACCTCACAGGCGATGAGGAAGCAAGGTTGCTGCAATTGCTGACCGAATATAGGGATGTGTTTGCCTGGGAGTATGACGAGATGCCTGGTTTGGACACGAGCGTGACTATGCACAGATTGGATGTTATCCCGGGATCTAAACCGGTAAATCAAAGTGCGAGAAGTTTCAGGCCAGAGATAAACGTGAAGATCAAGCAAGAAATTGTCAAGTTATTGACTACTAGGTTTATTAAGCCGAATCATCATCCTACATGGTTGGCCAACATCGTGCCTCTGGTAAAGAAGAATGGGCAACTTCGCATCTGCGTGGACTTCAGAGACCTCAACCGCTTCTGCCCTAAGGACGACTTCCCGCTGCCCAACATCGATTTGCTCATCGATTCCACTGCAGGGCACCGGATGTTCAGTTTTATGGATGGCTTTAGTGGGTATAATCAGATCAAAATGGATCCAGAATATGCACGAAAAACTGCGTTCATTACGCCGGTAGGGGTGTTTAACTACACGGTTATGCCCTTTGGGCTCAAGAACGCGGGCGCGACTTATCAGCGAGCAATGATGGCTCTATATCATGACATGATGCACCAGGAAGTGGAGTTCAATGTTGACGATCTGGTTGTCAAGTCCAAAGAGGAAGCGGACCATTTGGGGGACCTCCGGAAAGTATTCGAAAGATGCAGGAGTTTCCAGCTGAAGATGAACCCCATGAAATGTGCATTCAGAGTGACTTCGGGGAAGTTTTTGGGATGCGTAATACATTGCTAAGGCATCGAGCCTGACCCCGGGAAAGTATCAGCTATCACTAGCATGACGGCGCCACATAATCAGAGCACTCTGAAGACGTTCCTAGGGAAATTATCTTACCTGCGGAGATTCATTCCGGCAATTGCAGAAATAACTTTTTGCTTTGGCGATCTCCTCAGAAATAATGATGTATATAATTGGACAGAGGAGCATGAGGCCGCATTTGGGAAGCTGAAGGACCTACTGACATCGCCAAGGGTAATGATTGCACCACAGCTTGGATCGCCGCTTTTGTTGTACCTAACATCGACAAAGAAATCTATAGGGGCGCTTTTAGCTCAAGAATATGAAGGGCAGGAAAGGCCGATCTATTATATCTCTCGCATAGTACAGCCGGCCGAGTCAAGGTACACAGATATCGAACGCCATTGTCTTGCTTTGTTCTTTGTGATAGAAAAGTTAAGGCATTACTTCACCTCGCATAAAGTTGTGGTAATTACGAAGAGCGACCCCATACGGTATCTCTTGAGTCACACTTCTCCCTGCGGAAGGTTGGCAAGTGGTACATGACCGTTTCACAATATGACATTACGTGTGTTCGACCACGAGCAATCAAATCGCAAGCAGTGGCAGATCTTCTGGCACAGTTCCCGGATAGCAGCTATGAACCCATGATCGAAGAGGAACTGGAAGGGCTTGAAATCTATGTAGTCGAGTCGCCATATTGGAAGCTTCATTTTGATGGATCATCAACAAGGAAAGGTGGCGGAATTGGAATCGTTTTGACTAAACCAGACGGGGAAGTCATCCAAATGTCAATCAAATTAGATTTCCCAGTAACCAACAATGAAGTGGAGTACGAGGCTCTCATCCCAGGACTTCGTGCGGCCAGGGCACTGGAAGTGAGCAATCTGACGGTTATGGGAGATTCTAAGTTAATTTTCAAACAAGCCTCAGGCGAGTATGGGTTGAAGGAGGTAAATCTGTTACCTTATCGGACTTTGGTGCAAAAGCTGGTACAACAATTCTGCGATGTCAAGTACGAGCACACGCCTAGAGCCGGTAATCGGCATGCTGATGCTTTAGCCACTTTGGGATCTAAAGTTAGTGCATACAAATGCCCTGCGAGAATCTCAATCGAAGCCCGAATGACACCAGCGTTGACAGAGGAGGCATGCGAGGATGAATCCATGGACGAGGAAGATTGGAGAAAATCGATACTGCGTGCAATTGTCGAGGGAACGAGCAAAGAAAATTGGGCATCCACTAAGAGGTACTGCATACACGACAATTCCCTTTATTAAAAAGGTCCGGGAGGAATACTCATGCGGTGCGTCTCGCAGCAGGAGGGGCAAGCGTTATTGGAAAAGATTCACCAGCACACCTGCGGGGAAAGTGAGGTGTCGATTTATCAGAAGGCCCAAAGATATGGGATTCATTGGCCAGATATGTCCATAGCTGCTGCAATCATTCAAGGAAATTGTGAAAGTTGTACATTAATCAAGGACTCTTTGGAAATTGCTTTGGTTGATGATGACACAGATTGGAGAAAGCCACTCTTTGATTTCCTGACAGAAGGAATCGAGCCCGAGCAAAGAAAGGAAACCGAGAAACTTAAAAGAAAAGCGGCTCGATATGTGGTGCAGGAAAACATACTCTGGCGAAGGGGCCATGAGGGGAATCTACTCAGATGCCTAGATAGCCAAGAAGCGCAAGAGGTGATGGATTTATCTCACCAAGTGGAGCATCAGGGGGTGCAAAACTATGCAGACAACTCCTCACACTTGGTTAATCTTGGCCCACAATGGAGGCAGATTGCCGCACCAAGGTAAAAAGATGTCAGGAATGCCAAGTTAAGGGTGTAGATAGTGCTTTCTGAGCAGACAGATCTTGGCCACCTGGCAATCATCTAGCACACCATATTGTGCTCCACACACACTGGATCGCCAGCTGCGCTGATCCACGTGGGGGCTGCGAGACAGGGCCCTCGCATACCACTGCACGGGACTTGTAGGGACTTAGTGGTCTGGAGGCTAGAGTAAGTCCTGTCGCGTGCGAGCCAAGCCCGCACGCGACCTTTAGTAACTGCTTTTGAGAGATTTATGGCACGAGCTCCATAAACCCGGTCAATCCGGTCAAAACCGGTTAACCCCATAACGGTTCCGGTATTCGCGCATAACGTGCTGTAACGGTCCCTATATACGCGGACGAACGTGCCGTTGTGGTTAAGCTAATTAAGCCGCCATTGATGGGCGCATTAACCACACTACAACGGTCACATTCTCCGTTATATATAGGACGTTGACCCTTCCATACAAGGGGGACACACCAGACGTATGCGGAAGCTCTGTCAAACCTCTGTCTCTCTCTCAGACATTACTATTGCCTTACTCTCTCCCTACACACAACCCAACATTTCCTGTGCCATTTTCTATTCTCTGCCCTTGGTGTACACGAAGTTCTCTCTGCAGGATTCTCTTGTGCACATTTTGGTGAACCCGACGTGAACATACCATTGCAAGCAACCATGTCTCAGGAGGATGATGTCAGTAACAGATCGCCTTCCACGGAGACCGCCTCAGGAGAGGAGACTCGTCGTACTCCTACAGCCGCCGGTGAAGCTCCGACGTTGGAAGCCTTGGACGCCACCATCCAGAGTCAGGCGAAGGCTCTCAAAGCTCAATCTGCGCAGCTAGAACGGATCATGGCTGTCTTGGGGACTCTCGCTCCAAACCCCGCACCAGCCACCGCCGTCTCTTAGGGAGGAGGAGCCTCCACCGCTCAAGGATTGGGAGTGTCAACCACACCACCCAACCCTAACCTGCAAACTCCACCGGCGACTACACAGCTACCCTCAATTCAGGGGCCAACAGCTCAAATGTTGCCTCTCGCTGCTCACACTCCTCAGCCTCCGGCTTTGGTGCCTAACCCGGCCTCGCAGTATCCCTTGCCTCCTCCAACGGTAATTTGGGGTAACGCAAATTCACAATATGTCCCTAGCCCTCCTGCGACGTATGTGTCGCCTCCGCCTGCAGCAACCCCTCCTCCCGCTGCCGAGGGAAGTACTATGGAGTGTATGACGTCTTTGCAACGACGCATAGACACTATTCTTTCTCACCAATCGTTCGCGGATACTATCATCCCGAAGCTTGACAACGATCCGCCTATCCCACGAGAGATCTATCTCATGCCTAACCCTGCTGGATACAAGGCTCCTAAATGGGACAAGTTCGAAGACGTCAATGGGAACGCCCATGAGCATGTCATGCATTTCATTGATGTAATGGGGCCGTATGGGGCTGATCCTAAACTGCTGATGCGCGAGTTCCCGAAATCCTTGGGGAACGTGGCTTACAAGTGGTACCGGACGTTGGAAGCCGGATCCGTGAAGACTTGAGACGATATGGTCCAGAAGTTTTACACCAAGTTCTTCCAGATGGAGGAAAAGGTGAAGATGATCCATCTCTCGCGGATGTATCAGAAGCGCGAGGAGGATGGGATAACATTCATCAAGAAATTCAGGGCCAAATCCTTGGAGTGCAAAGATGTGCTACTCGAAAGCAGACTCGTATAGATATGCCTGCAATGCATGCGGGACGAATACAAAGGTATGCTTATCAACCTGCAAACACCTACGTTTTCTAAGCTAATCGAATGCACGAAGAATATCGAGCCTATAGTGGAAAGGCAGAAAAAGAGGAACGCCCCTGAGCGACCCTCGGGCGGTACTACTTTCAAAATCGGGAGGTTCAGCTACAAGAGGGGACGTGAAGCTGAAGTGAATACGGTCTCACCCCAAAAGCAGCCGAAGATAGTGAACTTTGATGCACCACCTCTGCCATGTTCGGTGGAAGAAGCAAGCGACCTTTGCAGGCAATGGCGTAAGGACGGTGTCCTATCGCCGCTCGAGAAGGCACCCTCCAGAGAGATGGTGAGGGACCCCAAGTGGTGCGAATATCACGGAAAGGTTATGCATCCCACGGCGGACTGCAAGAAGCTCAGAATCGTGTTTAGCCAAAAGATGAAGAATGGCGAACTGATCGTCAGTGATCAAAGGCACGATGTGCGCAACAATCCACTCCCTGCCCATGCGGAGCAAGAATCGAAGGGAAAAGAGGTTGCTATGATCTCAATTGTGTACCTTGAAGAGGTTGCAGAGGATGGTCTACCCATCATTGCCGAGATCCATGATGACGAGGACTACAACATAGACACCGAGGACGAACGCGCAGACCAGATGAAGGGTTCGCACGGGTTCAGCAGGTTCTTTGATGAGATGAAATTCTCAGAAAAATGCCGGACGGAGATGACAAAGGCGATCCTGAGGATAGCATAAGATTACGAGGAGGATCTCGTAGTCTCCAATGAAAAATTTGCCAGGGCATCTCGCTCTACAGAAAAGGTCATAACCTTCTCCACAAGCAATAAGAAGACAGATGCGAGCCACCAGAAGCCTCTGTATGTAACAGCCATCATCAACGGCGTTGAGTTCAAAAGAGCGTTCGTGGACGGAGGAGCAGCAGTTAACGTTGTTTCGCTCCATACTCTGAAGCTAGCGGGAATTCCAGAGCACAAGATTGTCAAACGTCCATCCCCGCTGATGGGATTCGGAAGCGACTCCAGAATGACGATAGGATGGATCCGCCTGGGTGTCCAGATTGGCAAAATCAAGTGTTCAGCAAAATTATATGTCATAGATGCGAACACTACATATCATATGATCATGGGTCGAGCCTGGATTCAACGCTTTGGTGCTGTCCCTTCAACAGCTCACCAAGTGATGAAAGCCATTTGGAATGACAGAATAGTCGAGATACCAGCTTCGACAAATCCATTCAACATGGATGAAGCGCATCTCAGTGAGGTGGTGTGGTTCACCGAGATGGCAGATGAGCAAACGCCGAGACCATTCAACCCCACTCCTTTTCCCCGATGGGAGGATATCAAAGATCAGTCACCTGCGGGAGTGATGGTGACAAGAGAGGATGCCAAGGAAAAGTCGCCTACGCGAGAAGAGGCGCTGCGGATTGCCTACCAGCGAAAGAACGTGTACACTCTGAAAAGGATAGCAAAACATGATCCTGAAGGCAAGGAGATAGAGAGTTTCTACACCAACGGGAAGAAATGCTATCGCATATGAAGGTGCGCGGGGGTGTCCTCACGCGGGCATGGGGATATCCCTGAGCAAATCAACCAAATTGAGCATGTTTCGGAGACAGACAAACCAATGCCAAGCGTTCTAGAGGAGAAACTCAAGGAAGCGCCTGAATGTATGGAGGATAAACCCAGGCCGCAAAAGCAGGAGCTGAAGGAGGTATTCCTAAGCCCGAGCGAAGAGAAGAAGAGGCCAGTCTTTCTGAGTGCGGACCTCACAGGAGAAGAGGAGGAAAGATTGCTGCAACTCCTAACCGAGTACAAAGATGTGTTCGCATGGGAGTACGATGAGATGCCGGACTTGGACACGAGCATCACCATGCACCGGTTGGATGTGATCCCAGGATCCAAACCGGTAAAGCAAAGCACAAGAAGCTTTAGGCCGGAGCTCAACGTGAAGATTAAGCAGGAAATTGTCAAACTCCTGGATGCCAAATTCATAGAGCCGAATCACCATCCCACATGGTTGGCCAACATCGTGCCAGTAGTAAAGAAGAATGGGAAACTTCGCATTTGCGTAGACTTCCGAGATCTTAATCGCTTCTGCCCCAAGGATGATTTTCCGCTCCCCAACATCGACTTACTTATCGACTCAACCGCGGGTCATCGCATGTTCAGCTTCATGGACGGCTTCAGTGGGTACAACCATATCAAGATGGACCCTGAAGATGCACAGAAAACCGCATTCATCACCCCGGTGGGAGTATTCAACTATACGGTGATGCCTTTTGGCCTCAAGAACGCATGTGCGACCTACCAGCGGGCCATGATGGCCTTGTTCCACGACATGATGCACAAGGAAGTGGAATTCTATGTGGATGACCTAGTTGTCAAATCCAAGGAGGAGGCAGACCATCTGGGGGATCTGTGAAAAGTGTTCAACAGATGCAGACGCTTTCAATTGAAGATGAACCCCATGTAGTGCGCATTCGGGGTAACATCAGGGAAGTTCTTGGGATGTGTGGTACATCGTCAAGGAATAGAGCCCGATCCTGCGAAAGTATCAGCCATCACTAGCATGACTCCGCCGCATAACCAGAGTGCCTTGAAAACTTTCTTGGGGAAGCTATCCTATATGCCAAGGTTCATCCCAGCAATCGCCGAAATCACCTTCTATTTAGTGATCTTCTCAAGAAAGATGCTGTATACAACTGGACTGCAGAGCACGAGGCTGCATTCGGGAAACTAAAGGAATTGATGACATCGTCAAAAGTAATGATCGCACCTCAGCTCGGATCACCACTCTTGCTGTATCTAACGTCAACCAGGAGGTCTGTAGGAGCACTCCTAGCTCAGGAGTACGAGGGTCAAGGAAGGCCAATCTATTACATCTCTCGCATCGTGCAACCCGCAGAATCAAGGTACACGGACATCGAACGCCATTGCCTTGCTTTATTCTTCGTAATAGAAAAGTTGAGACACTATTTTGCTTCGCACAAAGTAGTAGTAGTCACCAAGAGCGATCCCATACGGTATCTTCTGAATCACACCACTCCTGGGGGAAGATTGGCAAAATGGTATATGACCATCTCCCAATATGACATCACATACGTTCGGCCGCGGGCAATCAAATCGCAGGCGGTAGCGGATTTGCTAGCGCAGTTCCCCGATAACAGTCATGAGTCAGTGATTGAAGAAGAATTGGAGGGACCTGAAATCTACGCAGTCGAGCTGCCTTATTGGACGCTCCATTTTGATGGCTCGTCAACAAGGAAAGGTGGAGGCATTGGAATAGTCTTGACCAAACCAGATGGAGAGGTCATACAGATGTCCGCAAAGCTTGACTTCGCAGTCACCAACAACGAAGCAGAGTATGAAGCTCTCATCGCGGGACTTCGCGCGACAAAGGCCTTGGAAGTAAGCAACCTGAGGGTTATGGGGGACTCCAAGCTAATCGTCAAACAACCCTCGGGCGAGTATGGTTTGAAAGAGATAAACTTATTTCCTTATCGGACCTTGGTACAGAAATTGGTGCAACAGTTCTGCGACGTTAGATACGAACACAAACCTCGAGCGGACAATAGGCATGCTGATGCTTTAGCTACCTTGAGATCCAAGGTTAGTGCAGCCAAATGTCCTGGGAGAATCTCGATTGAAGTACGAACGTCCTCGGCGTTGACAGAGGACGCAGGCGATGATGAATGCATGGAAGACGCGGACTGGAGAAAGTCAATTTTACGGGCCATCGCAGAAGGCACGAGCAGCGAGAACTGGGCATCCACAAAGGGATATTGCATACATGATAACACCCTCTATTACAAGGGCCCTGGCGGAATACTCATGCGATGCGTCTCCGAGCAAGAAGGACAACTGATGTTAGAAAAGATTCACCAACATGCTTGTGGGGAAAGTGAGGTGTCAATCTACCGGAAAGCCCAAAGGTATGGCATTCATTGGCCGGACATGTCAACGGCTGCAGCACTGATTCAAGGAAATTGTGAGAGTTGCGCACTGATCAAGGACTCTTTGTTCATTGCTCTGACCGATGATGATGCGGATTGGAGGAAACCACTCTTTGACTTTTTCACCCAGGGTACTGTACCCAGTCGAGAAAAGAAGCCGAGAAATTAAAGAGAAAAGCAGCTCGATATGTGGTGCAAGAAAATCTGCTCTGGCGAAGAGGCCATGAAGGTAACTTGCTGCGATGTCTAGACAGCAAAGAAGAACAAGAGGTGATGGACCTTTCTCATCAGGTGGAACATCAAGGAGGTCCGAAATTATGCAGACATCTCCTCTCGATTGGATACTTCTGGCCCACCATGGAGGCTGATTGCCGCACCAAAGTAAAACGCTGCCAGGAGTGTCAATTCAAAGGTAATCTAGTGCACGCCCCTGCTGTGGATTTACACGCGTTGGGAACACCGTGGCCATTTCATACATGGGCTCTGGATTTCGTTGGTCCCATTCGACCAACCTCGCACGGGAATCACTTCATTCTTACCGCGACTGAGTTGTTCACTAAGTGGGTAGAGGCGATACCACTGAAGACAGCAAATGCGCTAGACGTGGTCCATTTCATCCAAGAAAGCATCATATGCAGGTTCGGAATTCCAAACACCATCCTTTCGGATAATGGCACTCCTTTTGTCAATCGCCAGGTGGCTGCAAAGCTAGCAGAGTACAAGATCAGACAGATATGCTCCACTCGATACTACCCGAAAGGGAATGGGCAGGCGGAAGCAACCAACAAGACGTTATTGAGAATCTTGAGCAAGATGGTCGCAGATGACCACAAGAAGTGGGCTGATTCTTTGAATATAGCCTTGTGGGCCTATCGGACTTCTCCAAGGATGCCCACAGGGGCCTCGCCATTTCTTTTATGCTATGGAGCTGAAGCTGTGGTGCCTGCGGAAGTAAAGATTAACTCTGCGAGGTTGCCTTTCCATGCATTATATGACAACCAACGTGATCATGACTTAGTCCTGCTAGAAGAGAAACGGGAACAAGCTAAAAGGACTAATAAGCGGTACCAAGAAAGGATTGCTCGTGCGTACAACAAAACAGTCCAACGACGAGATTTCGCAGTTGGAGATTTGGTCTTGCGCGCGTCTGACCATTGCATGCGAGAGGCAGCTCACCCAAAATTTGCAGCCAATTGGGAAGGACCCTTTGAAGTCACAGAAGTCTTTGATAGTGGCTACTGCAACATACGGAGGTTGCATGGAACGACCTCAACCCCAAGCTCAGTCAACATGCGCTGGATTAAGAAGTACTATCCTTAACTTCTCTCATTATATGTGTTAGATTACAACGTTTGTTTTATGCTCTGTATTGCTATACATCTTCTCTCCCATATGAGGGAATTGTAATCTTATCTCTTCCATATGAGAGTATTTCATAATAAAAAGACTTCTCCCAAATGGGAAGAACTTTATGCTTTCAGTTGTCTTTATTGCTTTGTCTATTTCATTATTCCCATTAGTAAAAGCCTATCCGCTGTGATAGCAGCCTATGCGAACGCGATCTTAAGTGATCTTTTTAAGCCTATCTGCCATGATAGGAGCCTATGCGAATATGATCTTAAGTGATCTCCTGAAGCCTATCTGCCACGATAACAGCAAATGCGAATACGATCTTAAATGATCTTTTAAAGCCTATCTGCCACGCTAGCAGCAAATGCGAATACGATCTTAAGTGATCTTTTAAGCCTATCTGCCATGATAGCAATCTATGCGAGTATGATCTTAAATGATCTTTCAAGCATATCTGCCATGATAGCAGCACCATACGAATGCGATCTCAAAATGATTCTTAAGTCTATCTTCCATGATAGCAGCATTATGCAAAATGATCTTAAGTGACCTACAGAAGCCTATCTGCTGAGATAGCGCTAGTACCTGGGTCCAACTTTAAGTAAATATCAAGCCTATCCGCCAAGATAGCAAAGCTGCACAAATACGATCTCGAGCGATCACAAAACATATCTGCGAATCTGTCTGACAGATGGTATGTTCAAGATCCCAGGATCTGACAAGGCCATTCATTGGTCTTACACCCAAGAGACGTGCCTGAGGAACCACCTGTTCCGGCGTATGCGGTTGTGCAAGACAGGGAAGCAGTCATTCCTCGGGCAAGAGGCTCCTTGTCCACGGAGACGAGCACAATGGCCCGCCACCCTGAGTTCAAGAACGTGGTGGCGAATGATCAACCTCCAGGCATGCTGGAGGAGAAATCCGCCGTTCATTACGAGTCGGTAGCAAGGTCAGTACGGCGCTGCACCTCGCCGGGAGGCGGCCGGAAACATGACCTGCAAGCATAATAGACGAAGAAAATTCTTCGAACAAACATGAGGTATTCTCTGCATCTTCTTTATGATAATTATAAAGATCAATACGCTTTGTGAAGCAGATCTTGGAAACTATTTCTATGGCACAAAGCACAAACTCAGGTTTCACAACTTGAAGCTGCCATGAATCAACGAAAAACAAGCGTTGAAGCCAGCAGTCGTAAGGACTCACGGCAAGGCACATTGTGGGATGAAAAATCCAAATAGCAAGAGGCAGGGTTAATATAGACCTTGTGGAGACTCTTCAGTTGCCGAGATGAGTCAGCAGAACTTGATAAGAGGGTAAGGATCAATCACTTCCGCCTTGAAAAGAGGTAACAATCAATTACCCTACTAAAGGCTACGACGATTCGGTTGCGTATCCTAATTAATGACGGAGGGTCATGATACGGATGGACTTCCCAAGGAAAGCGTGCTTATCTAATGATTAATTAGCGCGAAAATCAAGGCAGAATATCAATAGCTGACGTCATAAATTGATATGCACAGAGATATTTGAGCAAAACCCGGGAAGGGAAAAACAGGCATTGAAGTTCTTTTTGAAAAAAGGGGGGAGAAACCCTAGCAACATTACAGAAATGTTTCAGCTACTTATTTGCTACTTTTCAAAATAAGCCTTTGATCAAGGAGTCATTAGGAGTAAACTGACGCGACAGATTCTCCACTTGCTCCACTTCTTGTTTCAATTGCTCGTATTTGGTGTTCATCTCATGAAAGAGCTTCACAGCCTCTTCAACCCTTTGCCTTTGCTGCTCCACCTTCTGCTCCTCAGCTGCGAGGTTATGGTAGCCGCGTTTCAAATTCACGGTCGCGCGAATCTGGGTGACTCTTTTGACAAGAAACCCAAAGCCCAGCTTGACTTGAACTTTGGCGAGAAGGTTCTGGCACATGCCAAAAAGCAATTCCGCGCTCTGAGGAGAAATGGTCGCAGGTGTGGCCGCGGATAGCTGCTCCAAAATCCAGATGGCTTCAGTCAAAAACAGCCTCCTGTCGAAGGTCCCTATCTCCAGAGACCTCACAAATGATTGGGGGTAGGAGAGGCGCATCCGGAATAGCCAGTCCACGTCAGCTTGCTTCAGCCCTAAGGCAATGTTAAACCAAGTTAGACTATCGAACTTGCAAATGAAGAATGCAAGGTGCAAACAATAATCATGACATACCAGTTCCTTCAAGGATCTCACGCAGAGAAGGAATGCGCATTGCTGGAGTAGCTAAAGGTTGTCCTCGCTCCATTGCCCTTCAATCAGCTGCGAGCTCTAACTCCTCATAGTTGGTGGGAAGAGTATAAGCCGCACCAGGTGCGATTGCAGCCCCGACCTGCGAACCCCAAAAGTTCCACGCAGGAAGAGGTGCCGCAGGCTCAGTCATTGCCGGGGGCATGGCAGCAGCAGAAGTTGCAGCTTGATTAAGAATGCCTTCAGGTGCGATAGCGTCAGCAGCGTTCGTTCCTGTTTCTTCAGCACCAGCATGGGCATCTTCCTCCATCAATACGGTGTCAGCTTCGGCATCATCAGAAAGTTCAATAACGTCCTCGAAGGGCTCTCCTGCATATTCGGCAGATGCGACAGGCTTCTCAGTATGAGAACTCGGCACTGGGACATAGGATGCAGAAGGTTGACTCCTTTGTTCCAACATGGCTTCATCAGCGTTGCCTGCGATACGAGATACGATAACGTGAGGTAACTTGTATTGCATAATATTTTATTATCCTTGGTAAGCTAGAGCGAGCACCTCCACGCGAATGTGGGATCGCAGCATCCTCGTCATATGCTAAGGACGTGGAACCTTGCCCTATTAATGTATCTTCATTAAGCATGTCTTTAAGATGAGCGTGACCTGGGGCGCGAAGAAACCAGTCATGATTATGTTTGGGTTGCTAAGCCTAATTCATACATGTTGCTCAAATAATTACCTAAAGGTTCACCGCACTTCCCTACTAGCCAGCGGCGAATGTCAGCTTTTGACACGCCGTGCTTTAGTGCACCGACAATTACATCTCGGTAAGTTACTGCGAGATTAAAAATCTCACCTTCATTACCGCCTGCGATTTCTTCGAAGTCCGCTTGGGCTCGCTCTAGAGCTGCTGCATCTTCTTCTGGAGCCGCATCCTCCTCGTCAACTTGAGGAGCCACCTCTTCTGGAAGCACATCTTCCTCATCAGTTGGACGCACTAGGTCGTCGACGTGTTGTTCTTCTAGGCTCCTCTGCTTCACGGGCTCGAGCTCCTCTTCTTCTCACTTTCTTCTTCTTTCAGCAGCCTCCGCAGCTGTTCTCCTGGACTCGGCAAGAATGTCCTCGCTTATGGTTTCGTCAGAAACACCAGAATGAGAACCTCTCTTCTGCTTCTTGGCCAAAAGGCCACCGATGGTCACATCGTCATCATCTGCTAAGAAACAATTCGCTCAGATAAGATTGTAAAAGAGTTAAGATAATGAGAAAAGAAGTACGATTGAGATACCTCCTGAGTCTTCCTCTTGTATCTCATCTCTCTCTCTCTGTGTCTCCGACATCTTCAATTCTTTCTTCTTCTTCATCTCCTTCTCTTGTTTCTCTTCTCTCCTCTTCTTCCTCCTGGCCAAACGGAACAAAGGTATCCACTGCGAGCTCCTTTCGCGCTTTACTGGTCATGCGACCTTTACCTTTATCCTTGGCAGTAAGGGATCTCGCAGGAGGGGAAGCTGGAGCGCTCCTAGGGGAAGAGATTGTAATTCCCCTTTGCCTGGGCCTCTTCGCTCTCAGAGCAGCAGTCGCTGGAGGAGATGGATCATTCCTGGGAGGAGACAAGGCTGGAGTATTGTCTATCAGCGAATCAGCAAAAGCATTCATGATCTCGCGAATTTCGGTCTCAACCACGGGATCCATCTTCGATGCCAGCCGAACAGGTTGTCCTTGCCTTCTTGCAGTAACAATGGTGGTGACCAGCGATTTGGAACGCTCACCAGATGCAAATCTCCGCACATGGCACTGCAGCAGAAAGTGAAGCATGAAGCTTTTGACATATTGGAATAAAGGGGAACTTCGCATATTCAAGAGGAAAATTGCTTACCTTAGCAAAAGTTTTGCTATATCTAATGACATGCGAATCACCTCTCCTAACTGCGGCGATCTTTTCATCAAGAATGATGGAGGGACACAGGTGATTCTCGCGATCCAGCAACGAATAGCAACCATATTCAGATTCGTCCAGGCTACAATTGGGACGAAAAGGGAAAGAATTCATTTTGATCACAGGAGCTCTGCTTGGCTGAGGGACCGACTGCGTCTCAAACCTTGTCTGCTGGGCGTTCCAGTAAGCGATCCAGTTTCTGGAATAGCCACCTTCGCGGTTACCTGGAGGTTGCTCGAAGGGAAGATTGCTCATCAAGATTGTTTTACACTCCCTAGACAATAACCGCTTGTAGCAGCCTCTGATGATAGACTGCGGCCAGATTGATGGTGCCACTGCATCGAAGCCGAACTGGGGAGAAACGCGAGTGGGATCGACATCCACGGTAATCCTCTCGTACCTAGGTGCGAGCTCGCGAACATGCTCTGCAAGAGCAGGAAGGGAACCTCTCAGACACCAGCAAAAGAACTCGCGATAGCGCTCGTGGAAATGCTTCCCATCCTCAAAAAGGAGCTCTTCTGAGAAGGCAACAGCCTTAGAGGGATACAGTTTTGGGAACCATCGCACATTCTCAACGCGCATGGCATAAGGCCTAGCTATAAACTCTTCCCGATTGTCGCATATCAGGCTCCAAACGCACTTGAGAAAGTTAGTTCTAAACCACCTCGCAGCCCTGCCACTGTTACGCTCCTCCTCCGTACCTGGGGGACACCATTTGCTGGGCTTAGAAGCGACTGGGGCATAAGAGGGCCATCGCTCGAAGACCCACATTGTCAAGAAAGCAATGTTAATGTAAGTCAGTACATCGAGGCGACCACGCGATTCCTTCATTGCAACAACCAGCTGATCCAACCTGTGGTACAGCGTGCCCAAGACTAAGGGTCCAAGTGCGACTTTCTGGCCAGGGGCCAATTTCACAGCAAGAGGCATAACATGATAGAAGACCCCATCATGCGGGTGACCATCGATTAGATACCTCGACAACCAGGCACAGAGGAAGGCGCATAGGGTCAAGTGATAACCCTTGCCATTCACATAGTTTTTAGCCTTCGGGTTTTGGCTCAGAAGCTTCTTGGTGATACTGCTGTTCGCATAATCACGGAAAAAGTATTGCACCCACTTGTTCCAAGTATTCTTCGCAGATGTGTCAACCAACTGCCAGTCAGGAAGGACTTCTGTAGGAGTCCACCGGGTGAAAATTTTCTTCACTTCTGACAAGCACTCCTCCATTTGCTTGTACAAAGCGATCTCCGCATCCGTTCTCAAGGGACTCAAAGGATCCACCTCGCCCACGGGAGACAGATCATACAGCATGTGCACATCTTCAAGCGTGGGAGCAGCCTTGAACTCTGCAAAATGGAACGTGTGAGTCGCAGGCGAGTAACGAGAAAGAAGGTTTAGAAGCATGGACTGATCCAGCTTCACGGCAGCGCCCTTCATAGCACGAACTGCGAAGTATATTTCGGCATCATTTAAAGTCACGGCATGATTGGTCAACACATGGTCAATCCACTCATCCCTGAAGTCCAATTTCTGAACAAATGCTTGAGTAGAAATCGCAGTGTATGGGAAGTACCCATTTTTGACTCCCAATCGAACCACATCTTCGGAATCGATCAATTCGAGCAACGCCGAGTTAACTGGAGGGGTTAACGTTTGCAATTCTTCACCGGAGACAGCGATTGGCAATTTCTTTGCCTTAACCCTAGCATGATAAAAGTCTTTGCCGCCCAGATAGGGGGCTTTTCGCCATATAGTCCGGGGAAGATCAGGTATTTCTTCGATCTCCTTAATGGGTTTGGTTCCTTTTGTCTTTGCCATTCCTGCGGAAAAGCAAAAAAAAATGGGGGGAGAAATACACATACTTTAATTCGAATTTCAAGATTCAGCTCTAAGCATACGAGGGTTTATTGGAAGAAAGATGAACAGTCCAATGGCAATTTTCAAAGTTAGAAGATTGGAATCATTTGCATTATCAGGGATTTCAGAAACCCTACATTCAAGATCCTTATTATCTGGGGATTAAATCAAAATCGGGTTCAAAGAGCAAGAACTTCTTCATAGCTTTAAGTGGAAAATATGGATTTTCAGATCCAACACAGTTCAAAGCATACATTGGTATATTAAGCAAAATTGAACAAGGCCAACCTTGTTTTGGTAAAGCTTGCTTGGATGTGCACAATTGAAGAAGACGGTTGACAAGAGAGAACTGGTGATTGATTATCTGAATCTGCTCTTGAAGGCTTTCGGGAATCATTTACTTTAAGAGAAAGAAGTGATGCTTTTGCAACAATGGAGAGTACAGAGTATTTATCCAAAAACAATGAAGGGTTGCGTCCTTTCAGTAGTCAAATCGCAACCGTCACCGTCGAATCGCGCAAATCACAGGGCAAGCTGACGTCACGCCTAAAAACCTAAAAGGCCAGACGGCACGACTCTAGGGGTTTAGGTCATAACGGCACGCACGGGGGCTGAAGCTGCACATATTTGAATCGGTGCGTGGCCGCGAGCGTACGTTGGTTCCTGCGCATGGAAGCCTATCCGGCTATGAGTCTTCACGCGCAGAACGGGGGCTAATGTAGATAGTGCTTTCTGAGCAGACAGATCTTGGCCACGTGGCAATCATCTAGCACACCATATTGTGCTCCACACACACTGGATCGCCAGCCGCGCTGATCCACGTGGGGGCTGCGAGACAGGGCCCTCGCATACCACTGCACGGGACTTGTAGGGACTTAGTGGTCTGGAGGCTAGAGTAAGTCCTGTCGCGTGCAATCCAAGCCCGCACGCGACCTTTAGTAACTGCTTTTGAGAGATTTATGGCACGAGCTCCATAAACCCGGTCAATCTGGTCAAAACCGGTCAACCCCATAACGGTTCCGGTATTCGCGCATAACGTGCTGTAACGGTCCCTATATACGCGGACGAACGTTCCGCTGTGGTTAAGCTAATTAAGCCGCCATTGATGGGAGCATTAACCACACTACAACGGTCACATTCTCCGTTATATATAGGACGTTAACCCTTCCATACAAGGGGGGCACACCAAACGTACGCGGAAGCTCTGTCAAACCTCTGTCTCTCTCTCTCAGACATTACTATTGCCTTACTCTCTCCCTACACACAACCCAACACTTCCTGTGCCATTTTCTATTCTCTGCCCTTGGTGCACACGAAGTTCTCTCTGCAGGATTCTCTTGTGCACAAAGGGCAACCTCGTGCATGCTCCAACTGTAGATTTACACGCGTTAGGAACACCATGGCCATTTCACACTTGGGCTCTAGATTTTATCGGCCCCATTCGACCGGCCTCGCATGGGAACCAGTTTATCTTGACTGCGACCGAGTTGTTTACCTAGTGGGTGGAGGCAGTACCGCTCAAGACAGCAAATGCGCTCGCAGTGGTCAATTTCGTTCAAGAAAACATCATATACCGGTTTGGAATCCCCAATACAATTCTCTCAGATAATGGCACTTCTTTTGTAAATCGCCAGGTGGCCGCGAAACTGGCAGAATATAATATAAAGCAAGTCTGTTCCACTCCCTACTATCCAAAATGGAATGGTCAAGCAGAAGAAACTAACAAGAGGTTGCAAGAATTTTGTGTAAGATGGTTGCAGATGATCACAAAAAGTGGGCCAATTCTTTAAATTTGGCTTTGTTGGCGTATCGCACTTTGCCAAGGACCCCCACAGGAGTTTATCCGTTCCTTCTATGCTATGGAGCTGAAGCCGTTGTACCAGTGGAAGTAAAAGTCAACTCTTCAAGGTTAGCCTTTCATGCCTTGTATGAAAATCAACGTGATCATGACTTGATTCTATTGGAAGAGAAGCACGAACAATCTAAGAGGGCTAACAAGAGATATAAGTAGAGGATTGCTCGCGCGTACAATGAAACAGTTCAGCACCGAGACTTTGTCGTTGGGGACTTGGTTTTACAAGCTTCAGATCATTGCATGCGGGAAGCAGCTCATCCGAAGTTCGCAGCTAACTGGGAAGGGTCGTTCGAGGTAAAAGAGGTTTTTGACAATGGTTACTGCACCATACAGAGACTTCATGGGACTGCAACAACCTCAAGCCCGATCAATATGCGATGGATCAAAAAGTATTATCCCTAGCTTCTCTTTATGTTTGCCTTAAATGTCTGTTCGATTTTATGTCGAGTCTTCCCATGAACTCATGCGTTGTTTCCTCCCATATGAGGAATTTGTAGTCATGATCCTCCCATATGAGGCGGCTTTTAATAAAAGGGTTCTCCCATATGAGAAGAATTTTATTATCTCGATTGTCTCTATTGATTTATTTACTTGTTTGCTCACTTATGACAAAAGCCTATCTGCATAGATAGCAGCTATAATACATGATCCCATGCGATCCAACGCCTATCTGCCGAGATAGCAACAATGTTGAAATATGATCTTAAAGTGATCTAAAAATCCTATCTGCCTAGATAGCAGCGATAGTAACAACGCCTTGAGCGAGCTAAGCCTATCTGCCTAGATAGCGGCAATATTGAATCATGATCTTAATTGATCTATAAGCCTATCTGCCTAGATAGCAAGCAATAGAAACAACGCCTCGTGCGAAGCAAAGCCTATCTGCCTAGATAGCAAGCAATAGCAACAACGCCTCGTGCGATGCAAAAGCCTGTCTGCTCAAGATAGCTAATTATTCAGAAGAATACCCGAATGCAAAATGTGAAGGAAACATAACTTGTTCCATCATATAGCAAACACGCATGCGAAATTACAATTTGTCGTATCGAACAAGAACAGCAAATAACAAAGTGCATTTCATTAACAGTCAAAATGACTTACAATTTATCTGTCTAGATAGCAGCTTACAAGCAAAAGTTACCCTAAGGAAAATTCCTACTCTAAAATGAACGGCCTACGGGTCCTAACAAAAGATATGTGACGGACGCTATCGTCGTGGTCCTATATCATAACAAGGCTCTTGATTGATCTTCTGCCCAAGAGACATGCCAGATGAACCTCATGTCCTGACGGCTGCGGACGTGAAGAACAAGTGGGAGAGCAGCTCCTGGGGCAGGAAGCTTATTGTGCAAAAAGACGAGCACAATAGCTCGTCACACCTTGTTCAAAACAATGGTGGCAAATAGTTCTCCTCAGGGAAAGCTAGAGGAGAAACACACCATTCATTACGTTTCGGTAGTGAGGTCAGTACAGGACCGTGCCTCGCCGGGAGATTACCGGAGATACGACCTGCAAGCATAATAAACAAAGAAGAATCTCTGCAGAAGCATGAAATCTTACGTGGATCTTCTTAAAAAAGATTACGAGGACCGGTAAGCTTTTCAAAGAAGTTCTTAGGCACTGTTTCTATAGCACAAGGCACAAACTCACGTTTCAAAGCCTGAGATTGACATGAATCGATAAAGGACGAGCACTGATGCCAACAGTCGTAAGGACTCGTGGTAAGCCACATTTTGGGATGAAGAAACCAAATAGCAAGGGGCAAGGCTTATATAGACTCCATGAGGGACTCTTCAGTTCCCTGGCTGAGTTAGCAAGGCTTTGGAAACGGGTAAGAATCAATTACTTGCGTCTCAAAAAGGGGTAAAAATCAATTACCCTACTATAGGTTATGAAGATTTAGCGGCACGCCGCAATTAATTACGGAAATTCATAATAAGGATGTGACTCCCAAGGAAATCGTGCTTATCTAATCAATTACTAGCGCGAAAATCAAGGCAATTACGTTAGCATATGACGTCATAATTGATATGCATCAAGATACGAGTGCAAAATCCACAGAAGGGAAAAATGGGACATGAAGATCCAAATGTTTTAAATAAAAAAAAAGGGGGAGAAATATACCCACTTTCAGTTCAGATTTAGGAAGCAATTCTGGGTTAGTTTGAAATTAGAAGAAGATGAGCAGTTCGGGGTCAGTTCTAGGTTTAGAATCTCAGAATTTCGGAAGTTTATTGTTTGAAAATCGTTTCAATCTGGTAATTCAATATTTTAGGGTTTAAGAAGAACCTCTTTTGCAGTTTTCAATAAATGGTGTATAGTTCCGGGTTTGCAGATCCGAGACAGTTCAAAGGATATTTGAATACATTAATGGAATTGAGCAGAGCCAACCTTGTTTTGATGAAGCAAGTTGAAGGAGACGATTGACGAGGAAGAACTGGTGGTTAATTACTTGAATCTGCTCTTGAAGGCTCTCAGGTAACATTCACTTTATAGAGAGAAGTAATACTTTGCAACAATGGAGGGCATGGAGTATTTATTCAAAGACACTGAAGAGTCGCGTCCTTTCAGTGGTCGAATCACAACCGTCACCGTCGAATCACACAATCACAGGTTGATGCTGAATTCACGCCTAAAACCCTAATAGAACAGACGGCATGACTCTAGGGATCCTAGGTCATAATGGCACGCACGAGGGTTGATTTTGCGTGAATTTGAATTGGTGTGTGGCAACGACGTGTGCAATGGTTTTTGCAAATTAGAGCCTATCCGACTAGGCGTCTTCACGCGCAAAAAGGGGGCTAATGTAGATAGTGCTTTCTAGATAGGCAGATCTTAGCCACGTGGTGATCATCCAACACACCTAGTTGTGCTCCACACACATTGGATCACCACCCGCGCTGATCCGCGTGGGGACTGCGAGACAGGGCCCTCGCATACCACCACACGGGACTTGTAGGGACTTAATGGTTCGGAGGCTAGAGTAAGTCCTGTACCGCGCGAGCGACAACCAAGCCCTCGTGCGACCTTTTGTAACTGCTTTGAGAGATTTATGGCACGAGCTCTATAAACCCGGTCAACCTCATAACAGTTCCGGTAT
Source organism: Linanthus parryae (assembly GCA_023055425.1). Lineage (NCBI taxonomy): Eukaryota > Viridiplantae > Streptophyta > Magnoliopsida > Ericales > Polemoniaceae > Linanthus > Linanthus parryae. The sequence goes on along the minus strand of JALGPY010000004.1, from coordinate 25,500,069 downwards.
ACGCGGACGAAGTGTGTAACGGTCCCTATATATGCGGACGAACGTGCCGTTGTGGTTAAGGTAATTAAGCCGCCATTAATGGGCGCATTAACCCACTACAACGGTCATATTCTCCACTATATATAGGATTGTTAACCCTTCCTTACATACACGAATCACCTGAACTACGCGGAAGCTCTGCCAAAATTCTGTCTCTCTCATACAGTTGCCATTGCCTTACTCTCTCCCTACACACACTCTACTCTTCATGTGTTCTTCTTATCCCCTACTCTTGGTGTACATTGAATCTTCCATAAAGGATTCCCTTGTACACAATAAGATATTGATGTTATTTGTTTATCTAAGCCTACTCACAGATCGAGAAACTATGGATTGGATATATAAGTGTGACACTCCATGTCTTGTGTCCAGTCTGGATAGATGCGACAAAGGGAATATACAGCACGAAAACATTGGTCATAGAGGTTTGTCAGGTCACTGACTATTCCTATTAGTTGGGTAGCATTGATGTGTTGCTAGACACCGCTCAATGTTTGTAATTGTTACTGCCAACATAATAGGAACCTGTAGGATCACACACCAATGGATTAGACTGGAGTAGGTGTTAATTAGTTGGAATAATTAACAGTTAAAGGAATCAAGGATCAAAGTTCAACAATATGCATATTTAGTTGGACTAAATAGAAAACTGGACTAAAACGAAAGTTAATCCAAACTGTTGGATTTAATTAGTAGTGGGGCAGTTTCATAATTAATAAAGAGTTATTAATTTTAAAAGAACAAATCTGGCCCTAATTTCATGATGATGAAAATTAGAACACAAGAAAAAGAGATAGAAGGAGGGCCGCCCCATAGAGGCCGACGGCTCCAGGAGAGGGACAAACACATCTCTCTTCTACCCCTCCATGGTTGCACGCTCCAAGCTTGATTGGATCAAGCTCCTTGTCGATTCCTCCTTCTTATACATTTCTAGCACAAACAGTAGAGGAAGTTCCAGTTGGAGATCCCATGGTGTGGACTTCTGCATAGGTGTGAACACTATTTCTACTCAAAGTGATCGTCCCAGTTTGGTATGACTAAGGTAACCTTTTTCCTTCATCATGTTTTGATGCTCCACCTGCGATTCATGAAGGGTTTTGAGCAGAAAAAATTTATTTTATATCCGCTGCGTAACCTGCATCAAAACCCTACAACAAGCTGAGAGATGGTATTGATGTAGATAGGATTTGTCCCTCCCACATATTGGGAGTAAATATCCACGTGTCACTCGATGGGTAGAGCTTATGGAATGTCTGGCCAGACTCAGATAAATTAATATATGATATTGATGTATATGTTCATATAAGTCTATTCCCAGGATCAGAAAATATCGATTGGATATAAGAGTGTGACATTTATGTCTCGTGTCCAACCCGGATATAGAGACAAATGGACATATACAGCACAATAACATTGGCCACATAGGTTTGTCAGATCATTGACTATTTCTATTAGTTGGGTGGCATTGATGTGTTGCTAGACACCGCTCAATGTTTGTAATTGTTACTACCAACTTAATAGAAACCTACATGGTCACGCACTAAAAGGATTAAACTGAATATGCATGTTAATTAGTAGGACTAATTAACAGTTATATGGATCAAGGATCAAAACACAACCACATGCAAAGTTAGCTGGACTAAGTTTCAAAGTGGACTAATCTGTGTGTGGACATAATTAGTATTGGGGCAAGTTTGTAGTCAATAAGGAGTTATTGAGTATAAAAGGAGAGTCGTAGCTCTATTATTTCACAAGAGAGTTGTCAATGAGTGAAATAACATACCAAGGAGAGAACACCAAGAGGCTGCCGAACCCCATACCCGAGGGCAAGGAGCTCGGCCGAACCCCCCTTCGATTTTTTGTCCCGTTTTGCGCGATCGTTTTATTTCTTCTTCGATATAGCTAGAATAAGGCGTGAATGAGATTTCAGTTGGAAATCCTAAGGTGTGGATACCGGTAGAGACGTGGACATCATTTTGCATTGTGATCACACAAACCCACAAGGTAAACATTACTTCATTTATCACGTTATGAGAGCTTAACATGCGATTCATGGAGGGCTTTGATCAGGAAATTTTAATTGTATTTTCGTTGCGCATCCTGCATCAATACCCTACACCATGAAGGTCGACAGTTCATAGAAAGGCCTTCCCCCTCTCATGTCTAACTAACATTGAATCATGCTAAATTAGGAGACAAAATCTTGTATTAATGAAAGGGCCCTGATAATTACAGCACATGAATTTATAGTTACAACACAATTTTTACTGAATGTCTAATTTCCCCTCGACGGTAATTCTTTCAAAATGATACTCACTATTTTGTCTCTTTCATCTTTTCTCTCTTTAACTCCACCTACCACAATCTATGTCATTCGCTCTCCACACCTCCACCCCTCTCTTCCTCTCATCTCCAAGAAGCAATCTACTTCTCTCTCTCTCCATCAAACCTATCTCTTTCTATCACTCGAAGCCTCCCCCTCCCCCTCTCGATCTCAACCTTTCTCGATGTGCAGGTTGCTCTCGATTTCAATCTGTAGCTATGTGCCCATGTAGAAGATTAATTTCTAGGAATTAACGCATTTTGGGTTCTCTTTTTTTGGAAGGTCTAAAAAAAGGGGATTTATGTTTGTTCATGATATCTATGTCCGATTTAAGGAGAGACTGATTTGAGATGAAGAACCCATTGGAGGGTTTGACTCTGGCTTAATTTTATGTCATGTTCAATTTCGATTTGTAGCTATGCACGTTTTCATGTTCGATTTCAGGGGACTAACGCCTCTTTTGGGTTCTATTTTGGATCAAAAAACATGGAAATTACTTTTTGTTCGTTGTTTCTGGGTGTGGTTGGCGGGGAGAGAGAGAGAGACGACTTGTTTGAGACGAAAATCAGAAAATTCATCGGAAGTTTTGGATTTGGCTCAATCAGCCATTAACGGGTGAAGATTAAAGAAATGACCAAATTCCTCCAAGAAAGGGGACCAATTTCCTCCAAACACTGTCAATTAAGGACCAAAAACTCCCTTTATTTCTAAGGGCTGCTGTTGAGAGAGATTGTGAAACAACTGTTTGGTGCCAGGTGAATTTTAGAGGACAATACTGATTTACAATCTCATTCAAAAAATATTAACAGAGGTTAAATTCACTCCTCAATTTAGTAGTGTCTACTTCTATTAATTTTGGACTTAGTGGAAGAATAATACATAGGCAAGGCCGCAGATAGGCGGTGTAGGAGGAGAAGGGAGAGAGGTCATGGTGGGTGGGAGAAATCAAAGAGAGAGAAGATGAAGGAAATATGATGCGTCATTTATTATAGATAATTAACAGTCAAGGTCAGAATAGTCATTTATTGAAAAATTATGTTGTAATTATAAATTATTTGCTGTAATTATTAGCACTATGATGAAAAATTAAATAAAAATTGGATAGCCAGATTGGAAACGGCCCTGAAGAGGACATGGCATTCATGACTAACACTAAAATAGACATCAGATATTTTGTAAGCTTAGGGTCCGTTTGGTAATATGGTTTTTTTTTATGGTTTTTTCACTGAATAGTTTATTTATTGTGTTTGTTTCGCATGGTTTAAAAACTAGATTATAAACTAGTTTTTTTTCAACTTTTGGCATGGGAAAAAAAACCAAGTTTTGATGGGTTTTTTTTTTCAGTTTTTCCTATTTTCAGCTCACCCTATATTACCCTCACACTTTCTTTATATTTCCAAAGTTACCCAAAGTCATTCTCTTATTAGATTTACGAAATATGTAATAGTTTCTCATCACACTTTATGCTCATACTTCTATTTCATGAAACAACAACTCTTGAATTTTGACGTGATCGAAATGTTATGAAATTGTTAATTTTTTGTGAATCCACTGATGAAAATTTTGATTTTTTTGATGCCACAACACTGTTAATTTCTTCTTCAATTTGTCAACTTTCATAAAATCGTTGCCGCTCATGAAATTGTTAACATATTTACTTGGATTTATTCTTCGTGAATCTTTAAAGAAAATACAAATGGAGGGTATATTTGTGGTTTAATCTTCTGCTTATAGTTTAAAAACAACTACTAAATACATTCTTCAATTTTTAATCTAGATTAAAAACCGTCACCAAACAAACTGGTTTAAACAAAATCTCTGAAAAAAATTAAAAAAATTCCACCACAATCTAAAAATCAGTTTTTCCACCAAAAACCACTCTACCAAACCCACCATTAGTCACTTACTACAATCCACCACGTACTCATCAATGATCATGCATATCGCAATTAAATGAAATTAGCAAACCGTCCGTGCATTGAAATTAAATGTCGAATAAGTTTAGATTCATTAAAGTAATAATATTTGTTCACTTTTTAGCAAGAATGTAAATGTTCCGGTTAAGAAAATACTTGGTAGAGTTCACAAAAAAATTGTCTTTATTTCTCATAAAAAAAAAAATACTTGGTAGAGGTTTTGTTCCTTAAGAATGAATTATAAGTACCAAATCCGAAGCTTGTGTCCGGAAAAAAACTATGTTGGGTGAGGTGCAACCAATTATAGTTAATCTTTTGTTGTCCGCTGCGAGACGTCGTTGTACACACAAAAACAATGTTTTTTTTCTAACTTTTTGAGTTAGTCTTTTTAACTGTCTAAAAATATGAGTACCTCTTCATATTACTTAAGAAGACATAAAAATTGAAGGCAGAAATGGTGGAAACAAACTACACTATCTTATAGAAATTCGTCTAATATTACTTTCTTTTTTTGAGAATAAATTCGTCTAATATTACACTTTAAGCAATAGCTGCATGATGTGTAACGTAATGTATTGTTTTGCTGATGCATGACGGTCTCATGGGTCTTATTCAGCGCGCCGTATGCATGTCTAGTAAAATGTCCGTGCACATACTGTATAAAAAGAATTGAAGAAATTAGTTATTCAAAGAAAAATAGAAAGGCCTTCCATGTAAACAAAACTTATGAATTCTAAATTTTGAAATGTTAAAATATTTGGCCTTCAGAACATTTAATTTTTTAAGATTAGTACGTAGTGGTGTTCTTTTCTTAAATAATATCATTGATTCATTTGTTCAGAGTTTGTAGAACAATAACTTACTTGGACTCCTAAGTTTCTTGTGTGATCATTTTTGTTTTTTACTACCACCGTAATATTAGTATATTTAATTTTAATGTAGTGCGAAATTCATCATTACTTGTGACAATGGTAGTGTTAGTACAACGTTTATACTGAAAGCTTATTTGAGCCTTGCTCTCATTAGAAATGTTGAAAGGAATTTTAATTATTAATGCAAATTGGGGTACGTTCCTCGTGAATAATGTTTCGTCTCGAAAAAAAGTAATGTTTCGTCTCTAGCCACTGATACACTTGAGCCCTAAACATTATTCATATCACCTTGAAATGAAATTTCATCTAACCAAAAAAAAAATTATGGAATGATTCCAAAAGTTCTTACTGTCTGATCTTCAAATATACTTATGATCTTCCATTTTATTTTAGGTAGACGATCTTCTAACTTTTGAACTATTCGAAAAGATAATAAATCGCTTATGAACATGAGAGCGGGTTAATTCAAAAGATATAAAAGATGTTGATTCATCATCCACTTTTATTCAGAGAGATTTTGAGCTCATCTATATTTTCACAAAAGCATAGCCATGTCTATTGTGACATGTCAATGGACTTATATGACTAAATAAGAGGACAAACATTTACATATGAAGATCACCAGAAGGTTGTTGCATTGTTTGGAAACCTCAATACCAAACCAAACATAATTCTACTTTTACAACTTTACAACTTTCATCTTCTAGTGTAGCCCAATTTATCCGGGAATGAGTTGCAAGAAAAGCAAAAAGGAGTAATTACATTTTCATTTCACGGTGATTTTGGCATTTACAACTACCAAGAAGTTTCAAATAACAACGGCCAAGATATTTAAATTGCAACAGTTGCTTTCAAAAATGAGAAAACCAAGTGAAAAAATTATACTTCATTCGAAATATGTTCATCTTTACCCAAGTATGTAGTGGGGAGGCAAAATTCGGAGTGAGTCTCGAATGTCTACAAAAATGGAGGAAAACATACCACATAAAGAAAAAATTAAACAAAAAGTTGAATGAGGAACATAAAATTATAAACATCAAATATGATGTAAAGTCACCATATATATACTTTGTTGAAGTAGCAATTCCTTACATTGATAGAAAAAATGTGATTGATAGGCTAGAAAGGAAGAAGAAAAATAAGTCTCTGAAATGAGACTGGTATAGAAAGTAGAAAATTTTGGCAGTAATAACTTTTTCTCAGAATAATAGTAGTAACTCATACCAGAAGAAAAATTATTAACTGTTATTAAAAAGTAAAAAAATAAATGATTAACAATTGGTTAACATTTCTTTGGAGTAATAACTTTTCCTTGGCATCATCTTCTTTTGATATTTGGAGCTCCGCAGTTTATAATCTAGTAAGAGAAAATAAGCAAAGAAGTAACTATGATATTATGTTATTTGTGTTAAATAGTTGTCTTACTAACCAACAATTTGTGGTGTTATCCATCATCATAGAAGTGACCTATGACATGCAATGATCAAATTGACCTGCACAACGGAGTGATCGATAAAAACTCATGTTATGGAAGAGAACGGAAGAACAAATGCGGATTAAATGTGACCTGCACAAAGAAAGATTACAAAAACTCGTGTTACGGAAGAGAACGGAAAGAACAAATGCTAATTAGTATCCAAAAATATGACATGCAAATATAGAAGAGAAAAGATAGAACGATGGAATCCCAAAGGAATAGCTTCATCGTGATTAGTATTGAGTGAGTAGAGTCTTACATTTATGCTGTATTAGTAAGAGTGAGAGATAAGACTACGATAAACTAAAGAAAATTTAAATTTTAGATAAAGATTCTGAAATAAAAACGACCTCATAACACGCGAATTTGGTTGTTAATAGAGTGAGGAGATCTATTTCTTATAGGAGTTTGAAAAACTACTATGTTATCTTATCGTTATCTTCAATGATTTTTTTTTTTTAACAAAACAAATGTTGACGAATACATTTATTCAAATATGACATTATCTGGTTTCAAAAAAAAAAAAATATGACATTATCTAGTTAAACAAAGCATATTTTTTGTTACCAAAATATATTTATTCGAATGTTATCTAGTTACAAAACCGATCTTTTTGTTGACAAATAGTTGTCCGAATGTTATTTATATTCAGATTTTAATGTTGTGGTTCTGGTTTGAATTAAAAATCCAGCCGTCATGTTTTGAATTGATGGATTCATTTTTAGAAAGTCAGAAAAAGATAGAGGTTGTCGTTTATGGAAATTTTTTCAAACGTTCGTTCTGCTATTATATATATAGATGAGAAACTTCTTTTACATCCCTAAGTTTTATGTAAGTATCAGAAAAGCCCAAAAAGCATGGAATCAAATAATAGGCATTTATATATCAAGTATCAATATTGTATGATATCAAGCTTTCACAAAACAGTTCAACACAGTAACACTCACATGAATGTCATACACTTGATAAGTTACTTTTCTCACAATAGAATTAGCTCCAGCCATTTCTTTTTTCCCTCTATAAAAGCTATCACACAAAATGATAGATTACAATGCTAGCAATCCAAATGACAGGTTAACGTCAAAAATGAAAATATTTGTATGTAAGAAAGATACTAAATTATTGTTCATCAAATTAATTACGTAATTTATAATTTAACGAAAGCGGGATCTCACAGATAGGACTGCAACTCGGGCAGGCTGGACGGGTTGGCACCCCTGTCCTAGCCCGAACCCGAGTTACGTCGAGGCTGCCCAAGCCCAGCCCGACCCGAGTTCAGAGCATCCTCAGCCTGCCCGAGCCCAAGTTCATAAAAATTAATTCGGGTTCGGGCTGAATTCGGGCTAGTATATTAAACTTACTATTTTTTAAAAAATACAAGAAAATAAGAAATTGTTGATGAAAAAACAATTCAACTAGTTCAATAAAAACACAATAACTTAAGACATGACTATTCATCAAAAGAAAATTAGCAGATTCATGTTATATATGCTACATAATTCTCTAAAATATATTACATTTATAGGTGGTGGTCATCCAAATCGGGCAATTCGGGTTAGCCCGTCGTTTAATACTTTTGCCCAAGCCCGACCCTAATTGCAAATCGGGCTAAGAATTTCTACCCAAGCCCGTCCAAATTACTGAAACTATATGTCCGGGCCCTATTTTAGTTCGGGCTGGGCTCGGGTTGGTCGGGTTCAACCCGCCCAAGTTGCACCCCTACTCACAGAAACTGAATAAAGTTTGTCCAAATATGTTAGTATATAAACAATCTATTTTCGATCATATTTGAGTATGGAGTTGAAGTATTTGATCAATATGCCAAATCGGGAAAGTTTGACGCTACGCGATTCACCGAAAATTGACGTTTTGGTAATTTCAGTTGGTGTTGAGTTGGACCGAACAATCTGAATTTTCAGAATGTTGACATGAATTTGTTGATGATGTGGATTCAGTTATCAAGGGTATGAAACCCTAGGTGAAAGATTGTTGAAAATCGACTAGCTGGTTAGGCTATACTACACTATTACCTAACCATAGGTTCAATCATCTAGTGCTTTGCATTAGTAACTTCATTGTTTAGGATTGAGATTGATGTGGATTCTATTTTCTAAATTTTAGATTTCAATTTTGTAGAGGACGAGTATATATCCTACAAGTAGCCGTTGCTTGACTTGTGCACTAATCGCTAAGGTAAAACTTATATGCCAGATATTGCGAGCCTATCTTTTGTTCATGTCTAAATTGCTTTACATGACATCCTATTTGATTACTTGCTTTACATGAAATTGAATTTTCATCATCAATTGTGATTGAAACAACCCAAGAACCCCGGTTCCTTGTTAGCACAACCAAACGATAATCCAAAAGCATATTTATTGATGAAAACCGGAGAAATCCTCCAACAAATGTTTGAAATAAATAACGACAATTGTTCAAATCTAAATTGTGAATAAAATGCTTCCTCGATAAATGAGAAATATCCTAGCAGCGATTCCTAGTCTCCAGCTCATGTGTGCGTGTTCCTCCACCTTATTCTCGACCTGCGGGTTTTAAAATAGCGAAAGCCGACCGCAGAAAACGTTTATCAGTAAAAACTGAGTAAGCTCAAACCACAACATGTAAAACGAGAGTTTTGGCTAACAAGAAATATAAAGAAAGAGGAATAAACAAGAATGTTTGAATAACCAAGATGAATTAGAATCAGTAGCCGATTCCAGATGTTAATCATTTGTTTAGCTGAGGCATGTTATAGCCCAGCGGGTAACGAATGCCCACAGAGAGGTCACGATGCAATAAATAATAAATAGGGTATCTTCTGGGATATGACAGTCCATCCCAGTTCTCCCTAAACAACTATGAGACCTTAAATGTCGACACCCCTATACCGTAGTGACCTACACAGGCATAAGTAGTACTCAATAGCTTTCACGCCTTTATAAAACCCCGCAATCGTATCATAGCAGTATATGTCAATCACGGGGGGCGGGTATGTAATCTCGTGTGGATTAGCACCCGAGGGGAATCACTCACGTGTGTCCCCGGCCTTAGCCTCCACGCACATCCTCTGTACATCGCCCCAATTCATTTATCGTTCATTATTCTTTCACAATTTCACAAGAGTAACATTTGATTCAAAAGGCTGAGTAAAACACATTCTCAAAATCACGATTCACATTTGATCCGGCAGTAAAATACTTTTGAGTATTGAAAGATATAGCAGTTGACAATTTAGGAAACAACGCACGCGCAAACCACATTTTGAAAGTTAAAGGTGTTGCACGCCTGAACTTACCTGGTTTGAAGAGAGCTCGTCACACGAAAGCAGACGAAATCCTAGTGATACGGATCCTCCACAAATTCGCCGTCTACGAAGTTGGTGTCTACAATAACAAATATTTCCTAATTAACAAAACTACTATCACACCAAAGTACATACAAATACTATATGCTATTGTATATAATCCCCCTATTTCACTCCCCATATTTTACTAAGGCTACATACGATATTTATTTAAAAATACAATTTATAAAACTAACGTTTATTATTATAAAAACAAAATTTTATAACGACATATGAACTTACATATATATATATGTATATATATATATATTAGAAAATATAAGAACATATATAAACTTGCAATAGTGGTAAAGTTTTATCATTTTATAACAAAGAGAATGATTAAACTTAAAAGTTATATTTAGTAAAGCATATAATAATAATAATAATAATAATAATAATAATAATAATAATAATAATAATAATAATAATAATAATAATAATAATAATAATAATAATAATAATAATAATAATAATAAAGTAATGCTCTTGTCCTACTAATACTATTAATATTATAACATAACTACTACTACTACTCTTACTACCATAATCACTATATATAAACACAGACCACACACACACCTACGTACACACCTACAAACCCACTGTTTTCAACCCCTATCAACACACACCCAACAAAACAACAAACAAAAATTGAACAGAGAATGAATTGGGTTTTAGGTGTACCCGACGGTGATGAACGGCAACGAGGACGGGCGGCAACGGGCAGCGGAAAAGAGGCGGAGCCGAGCTGGGTCAGCCTCGTCGGAGATGGCCCCGGTCGGACTTGGCTTCGGCCTTTTCGGCTGGGTTCGTCTCCGGCAAATCGAACCAGAGAGCAGGGGAGGGAGCGAGCGAGAGTGAGGAGAGAGTGGGAGAGATTGAGAGAGAGAGAGACGCTCTGGGTTTGGGTGTGAAAAGTACTGCTCTTGAGGGTGTTTATATAGCTGGTGGAGGGTGAGTCCGTGAGGGAGGAGGAGTTCGATCGAAGAGGCTTCGCGTTGAATCGAAACTGAAAATTGGGCGAGATTCCGAGTTTGAGAGTGGGTCGAACTCTTCTTCCGAATTGGGACGAAAACTGGACCGTGGTGGTGGTGTTTGAAGGCGGTAATGGCGTGGATGCGTTGGAGGCGGTGTCGGAGATGGCGGAGATAGTCTCCTGTTGAGATGAGGAAGATGATAGGAGGAGCGATACGGTGTGGCACGGAACCTGGTCACGCGGTGGTTGACACGTAATAATTAATTAAAACGTGGCATTTTGGACACGTTAAAAATGTTACACGACCCACAACTTTTAATAACTAAAAACTTATATAACTTTTATAATGTTTACAAAAATAGTATATAAAAACAAAAGTGCACTATTATTTTTTTATATTTTCTTAAACATAATTATATATATATATATATATTCATATACACATAAAAATACAATATATAACTAATAAAAATTAAAATAAATACTTTTATAACCCCTACTAACGCCCCAAAATATTTGTTAAACTCCTAAAAATACCCCCAAAATTACGGGGTATTACATCACATCTCCCTTAAAACAAAGCTTCGTCCCCGAAGCTTAAAAGAAATTCTCTAGCACCAAAACTCTCAACGACTTTCCTAGCTCACAATAGTCATATGGATGCTTCCACCTTCTTGGTACTCCATAAGTAACGAGACTCCGTGTCTGGTGGGAGGGATTAGAAGGGTAGGCCATATGGCAGGCAAAAGAGAGAAAAGTCTCAGAAAATGTTTCAGGTGCGGACGCGTCACTTGATAGTAAAATAACAATGTATACAACACATATAGTATCACAACAATACTCACGAGACATGCAATGGGACAATAGCAAGCACATAGCTACGAACCAGCACGTCATCCTACCGAGAACAAATCAACATGGCAGGATAGCAAAAACGCAAGTAATAAAGAATAAAGACTACATATTCCCATAACCCCGGCTTGTTTAGTTTTCTTGTCAATTTAGTAGTCCTATGTCCATTTTAAATTTTGAAAAGTCTTAATTATGTTTTATCTTCATTTAATGGAAATCGAAAGGTCGCACTAGCGCTGGAACCGTCGGCTCTGATACCAACTAAAACAACCCTGGAACCCCGGTTCCTTGCTAGCACAACCAAAAGATAATCCAAAAGCATATTTATTGATGAAAACCGGAGAAATCCTCCAACAAATGTTTGAAATAAATAACGACAATTGTTCAAATCTAAATTGTGAATAAAATGCTTCCTCGATAAATGAGAAATATCCTAGCAGCGATTCCTAGTCTCCAGCTCATGTGTGCGTGTTCCCCCACCTTATTCTCGACCTACGGGTTTTAAAATAGCGAAAGCCGACCGCATAAAACGTTTATCAGTAAAAACTGAGTAAGCTCAAACCACAACATGTAAAACGAGAGTTTTGGCTAACAAGAAATATAAAGAAAGGGGAATAAACAAGAATGTTTGAATAACCAAGATGAATTAGAATCAGTAGCCGATTCCAGATGTTAATCATTTGTTTAGCTGAGGCATGTTATAGCCCAGTGGGTAACGAATGCCCACAGAGAGGTCACGATGCAATAAATAATAAATAGGGTATCTTCTAGGATATGACAGTCCATCCCAGTTCTCCCTAAACAACTATGAGACCTTAAGTGTCGACACCCCTATACCGACACCCCTATACCGTAGTGACCTACACAGGCATAAGTAGTACTCAATAGCTTTCACGCCTTTATAAAACCACGCAATCGTATCATAACAGTATATGTCAATCACGGGGGCCGGGTATGTAATCTCGTGTGGATTAACACCCGAGGGGAATCACTCACGTGTGTCCCCGGCCTTAGCCTCCACGCACATCCTCTGTACATCGCCCAAATTCATTTATCGTTCATTATTCTTTCATAATTTCACAAGAGTAACATTTGATTCAAAAGGCTGAGTAAAACACATTCTCCAGATCACGATTCACATTTGATCCGGCAGTAAAATACTTTTGAGTATTGAAAGATATAGCAGTTGACAATTTAGGAAACAACGCACGCGGAAACCACATTTTGAAAGTTAAAGGTGTTGCACGCCTGAACTTACCTGGTTTGAAGAGAGCTCGTCACACGAAAGCAAACGAAATCCTAGTGATACGGATCCTCCACAAATTCGCCGTCTACGAAGTTGGCGTCTACAATAACAAATATTTCCTAATTAACAAAACTACTATCACACCAAAGTACATACAAATACTATATGCTATTGTATATAATCCCCCTATTTCACTCCCCATATTTTACTAAGGCTACATACGATATTTATTTAAAAATACAATTTATAAAACTAACGTTTATTATTATAAAAACAAAATTTTATAACGACATATGAACTTACATATATATACATATATATATATATGTGTATATATATATATATATTAGAAAATATAAGAACATATATAAACTTGCAATAGTGGTAAAGTTTTATCTTTTTATAACAAAGAGAATGATTAAACTTAAAAGTTATATTTAGTAAAGCATATAATAATTATAATAATAATAATAATAATAATAATAATAATAATAATAATAATAATAATAATAATAATAATAATAAAGTAATGCTCTTGTCCTACTAATACTATTAATATTATAACATAACTACTACTGCTACTCTTACTACCATAATCACTATATATAAACACAAACCACACACACACCTACGTACACACCTACAAACCCACTGTTTTCAACCCCTATCAACACACACCCAACAAAACAACAAACAAAATTGAACAGAGAATGAATTGGGTTTTAGGTGTACCCGACGGTGATGAACGGCAACGAGGACGTGCGACAACGGGCAGCGGAAAAGAGGCGGAGCCGAGTTGGGTCAGCCTCGTCGGAGATGGCCCCGGTCGGACTTGGCTTCGGCCTTTTCGGCTGGGTTCGTCTCCGGCAAATCGAACCAGAGAGCAGGGGAGGGAGCGAGCGAGAGTGAGGGAGAGAGTGGGAGAGATTGAGAGAGAGAGACGCTCTGGGTTTGGGTGTGAAAAGTACTACTCTTGAGGGTGTTTATATAGCTGGTGGAGGGTGAGTCCGTGAGGGAGGAGGAGTTCGATCGAAGGGGCTTCGGGTTGAATCGAAACTGAAAATTGGGCGAGATTCCGAGTTTGAGAGTGGGTCGAACTCTTCTTCCGAATTGGGACGAAAACTGGACCGTGGTGGTGGTGTTTGAAGGCGGTGATGGCGTGGATGCGTTGGAGGCGGTGTCGGAGATGGCGGAGATAGTCTCCTGTTGAGATGAGGAAGATGATAGGAGGAGCGATACGGTGTGGCACGGAGCACCTGGTCACGCGGTGGTTGACACGTAATAATTAATTAAAACGTGGCATTTTGGACACGTTAAAAATGTTACACGACCCACAACTTTTAATAACTAAAAACTTATATAACTTTTATAATTTTTACAAAAATAGTATATAAAAACAAAAGTGCACTATTATTTTTTTATATTTTCTTAAACATAATTATATACATATATATATATATTCATATACACATAAAAATACAATATATAACTAATAAAAATTAAAATAAATACTTTTATAACCCATACTAACGCCCCAAAATATTTGTTAAACTCCTTAAAATACCCCAAATATTTAGTATCGGCTACTGATTCTAATTCATCTTGGTTATTCAAACATTTCTTGTTTATTCCTCTTTCTTTATATTTCTTGTTAGCCAAAACTCTCGTTTTACATGTTGTGGTTTGAGCTTACTCAGTTTTTACTGATAAACGTTTTCTGCGGTCGGCTTTTGCTATTTTAAAACCCGCAGGTCGAGAATAAGGTGGGGGAACACGCACACATGAGCTGGAGACTAGGAATCTCTGCTAGGATATTTATCGTTCATTATTCTTTCACAATTTCACAAGAGTAACATTTGATTCAAAAGGCTGAGTAAAACACATTCTCTAAATCACGATTCACATTTGATCCAGCAGTAAAATACTTTTGAGTATTGAAAGATATAGAAGTTGACAATTTAGGAAACAACGCACGCGGAAACCACATTTTGAAAGTTAAAGGTGTTGCACGCCTGAACTTACCTGGTTTGAAGAGAGCTCGTCACACGAAAGCAAACGAAATCCTAGTGATACGGATCCTCCACAAATTCGCCGTCTACGAAGTTGGCGTCTACAATAACAAATATTTCCTAATTAACAAAACTACTATCACGCCAAAGTACATACAAATCCTATATGCTATTGTATATAATCCCCCTATTTCACTCCTCATATTTTACTAAGGCTACATACGATATTTATTTAAAAATACAATTTATAAAACTAACGTTTATTATTATAAAAACAAAATTTTATAACGACATATGAACTTACATATATAACATATATATATATATATATATTAGAAAATATAAGAACATATATAAACTTGCAATAGTAGTAAAGTTTTATCTTTTTATAACAAAGAGAATGATTAAACTTAAAAGTTATATTTAGTAAAGCATATAATAATAATAATAATAATAATAACAATAATAATAATAATAATAATAATAAAGTAATGCTCTTGTCCTACTAATACTATTAATATTATAACATAACTATTACTACTACTCTTACTACCATAATCACTATATATAAACACAGACCACACACACACCTACGTACACACCTACAAACCCACTGTTTTCAACCCCTATCAACACACACCCAACAAAACAACAAACAAAAATTGAACAGAGAATGAATTGGGTTTTAGTTGTACCCGACGGTGATGAACGGCAACGAGGACGGGCGGCAACGGGCAGCGGAAAAGAGGCGGAGCCGAGCTGGGTCAGCCTCGTCGGAGATGGCCCCGGTCGGACTTGGCTTCGGCCTTTTCGGCTGGGTTCGTCTCCGGCAAATCGAACCAGAGAGCAGGGGAGGGAGCGAGCGAGAGTGAGGGAGAGAGTGGGAGAGATTGAGAGACAGAGACGCTCTGGGTTTGGGTGTGAAAAGTACTGCTCTTGAGGGTGTTTATATAGCTGGTGGAGGGTGAGTACGTGAGGGAGGAGGAGTTCGATCGAAGGGGCTTCGGGTTGAATCGAAACTGAAAATTGGGCGAGATTCCGAGTTTGAGAGTGGGTCGAAATCTTCTTCCGAATTGGGACGAAAACTGGACCGTGGTGGTGGTGTTTGAAGGCGGTGATGGCGTGGATGCGTTGGAGGCGGTGTCGGAGATGGCGGAGATAGTCTCCTGTTGAGATGAGGAAGATGATAGGAGGAGCGATACGGTGTGGCACGGAGCACCTGGTCACGCGGTGGTTGACACGCAATAATTATTAAAAACGTGGCATTTTGGACACGTTAAAAGTGTTACACGACCCACAACTTTTAATAACTAAAAACTTATATAACTTTTATAATTTTTACAAAAATAGTATATAAAAACAAAAGTGCACTATTATTTTTTTATATTTTCTTAAACATAATTATATACATATATATATATATATTCATATACACATAAAAATACAATATATAACTAATAAAAATTAAAATAAATACTTTTATAACCCCTACTAACGCCCCAAAATATTTTTTAAACTCCTAAAAATACCCCCAATATTTAGAATCGGCTACTGATTCTAATTCATCTTGGTGATTCAAACATTTCTTGTTTATTCCTCTTTCTTTATATTTTTTGTTAGCCAAAACTCTCGTTTTACATTTTGTGGTTTGAGCTTACTCAGTTTTTACTGATAAACGTTTTCTGCGGTCGGCTTTCGCTATTTTAAAACCCGCAAGTCGAGAATAAGGTGGGGGAACACGCACACATGAGCTGGAGACTAGGAATCGCTGCTAGGATATTTATCGTTCATTATTCTTTCACAATTTCACAAGAGTAACATTTGATTCAAAAGGCTGAGTAAAACACATTCTCCAAATCACGATTCACATTTGATCCGGCAGTAAAATACTTTTGAGTATTGAAAGATATAGCAGTTGACAATTTAGGAAACAACGCACGCGGAAACCACATTTTGAAAGTTAAAGGTGTTGCACGCCTGAACTTACCTGGTTTGAAGAGAGCTCGTCACACGAAAGCAAACGAAATCCTAGTGATACGGATCCTCCACAAATTCGCCGTCTACGAAGTTGGCGTCTACAATAACAAATATTTCCTAATTAACAAAACTACTATCACGCCAAAGTACATACAAATCCTATATGCTATTGTATATAATCCCCATATTTCACTCCCCATATTTTACTAAGGCTACATACGATATTTATTTAAAAATACAATTTATAAAACTAACGTTTATTATTATAAAAACAAAATTTTATAACGACATATGAACTTACATATATATATATATGTATATATATATATATATATATATTAGAAAATATAAGAACATATATAAACTTGCAATAGTAGTAAAGTTTTATCTTTTTATAACAAAGAGAATGATTATACTTAAAAGTTATATTTAGTAAAGCATATAATAATAATAATAATAATAATAATAATAATAATAATAATAATAATAATAATAATAATAATAATAATAAAGTAATGCTCTTGTCCTACTAATACTATTAATATTATAACATAACTACTACTGCTACTCTTACTACCATAATCACTATATATAAACACAGACCACACACACACCTACGTACACACCTACAAACCCACTGTTTTCAACCCCTATCAACACACACCCAACAAAACAACAAACAAAAATTGAACAGAGAATGAATTGGGTTTTAGGTGTACCCGACGGTGATGAACGGCAACGAGGACGTGCGGCAACGGGCAGCGGAAAAGAGGCGGAGCCGAGTTGGGTCAGCCTCGTCGGAGATGGCCCCGGTCGGACTTGGCTTCGGCCTTTTCGGCTGGGTTCGTCTCCGGCAAATCGAACCAGAGAGCAGGGGAGGGAGCGAGCGAGAGTGAGGGAGAGAGTGGGAGAGATTGAGAGAGAGAGACGCTCTGGGTTTGGGTGTGAAAAGTACTGCTCTTGAGGGTGTTTATATAGCTGGTGGAGGGTGAGTCCGTGAGGGAGGAGGAGTTCGATCGAAGGGGCTTCGGGTTGAATCGAAACTGAAAATTGGGCGAGATTCCGAGTTTGAGAGTGGGTCGAACTCTTCTTCCGAATTGGGACGAAAACTGGACCGTGGTGGTGGTGTTTGATGGCGGTGATGGCGTGGATGCGTTGGAGGCGGTGTCGGAGATGGCGGAGATAGTCTCCTGTTGAGATGAGGAAGATGATAGGAGGAGCGATACGGTGTGGCACGGAGCACCTGGTCACGCGGTGGTTGACACGTAATAATTAATTAAAACGTGGCATTTTGGACACGTTAAAAATGTTACACGATCCACAACTTTTAATAACTAAAAACTTATATAACTATTATAATTTTTACAAAAATAGTATATAAAAACAAAAGTGCACTATTATTTTTTTATATTTTCTTAAACATAATTATATACATATATATATTCATATACACATAAAAATACAATATATAACTAATAAAAATTAAAATAAATACTTTTATAACCCATACTAACGCCCCAAAATATTTGTTAAACTCCTTAAAATACCCCAAATATTTAGTATCGGCTACTGATTCTAATTCATCTTGGTTATTCAAACATTTCTTGTTTATTCCTCTTTCTTTATATTTCTTGTTAGCCAAAACTCTCGTTTTACATGTTGTGGTTTGAGCTTACTCAGTTTTTACTGATAAACGTTTTCTGCGGTCGGCTTTCGCTATTTTAAAACCCGCAGGTCGAGAATAAGGTGGGGGAACACGCACACATGTAACACCCCCTCGTTTTTAGATTTTCTAACCCTAAATTCATTTTAAATTGCCCTACAGGTTTTTATTCCCTTATTGGAACGAACTGCTCTGATACCACCTGTAACACCCCCTCGTTTCGTTTCCGGCTCGGGAGAGACCGGGAGGGTGCTACTCATAAAGATACGGCGGAATCGTGAACAAGACATTCCATACTTAAATATATTACAAACGATAAAGTATCTTCGTCATAAAACATACTATTACACAAGACGAGATTAGTCTACAATTAAACAAGATACGATTATGCTAAGAGTTGTCTTAATAAAAGTACTAGTAGATACTAGGTGATTCCACGATCCCCTTACGCCCATCTCCCAGCTCCTACACCTGCGGGGGAATGAAAACAAAGACCGCAGTTTTTCGAAAGTCAGCATGAAATACTGAGTGAGGTACACCTTAGCATGTAAAGCAGGAAGATGACAACCATCACAGTGTTACGCTTTAATAAAATGAGGAATAATAGACTATGAGTAAAAGTGACACAAAATCAGAGTTTGCAGCGTCATAAACAACAGTGTTAGCCAAATTACGATTGGCAATATCCATCTTCAAACATTTCCAATTAGATCCTTCACAAGTTTCCATTTTCAAATATAATATGAATCCAAACATCAATTTCCAAACATAGAATCAAATGAGCCAATTATTAAGCACAGTACCGGAAACAGTAATGGTCAACAAAGGACCTCCTTGATGGTCAACAAAGGACCTCCTTAATGGTCAACAAAGGACCTCCTCAATGGTCAACAAAGGACCTCCTTAATGGTCAACAAAGGACCTCCCAACCTGCCAGACTAGACCTTAAGTGTTGCAACACCCCCTTAAGAAGCAAAAGGCCAGAAGGGTGAGTACTAGCTGGGACTCTAGCCAACGAGGCGAAGAGCCATGGCCAACACAGGGCCTCCCAAATAATAATGGTCAACAAAGGACCTCCCAAATAGTAACAGAGTCCGGTATGTGCGATTCCACTTTACGTTATTAACGTGTTATTATTATCGTGTGACAGTTCCAAAGCAATCATTTCGAAACGTAATCAATAACAAGTAAAACATGTGTATCACCAAATACATTTTGAGACGTATAATAAAATCATGTTACGACACGAATGAAGCTAGGCTAGCTAGGCTAAGCATATAACTCACCTGATGTTGACTTAGCAGTTAGTACGTAGGATGGTCGACAAAGCCTATGTCCACAAATCCGTCGCCTACAATTTATCAATCATCTAGTTACAACAGTGATATTGCTAAGCAAATAATGCACCAACTCTTTATGTATGCTTGGCTAGGACGAAATGCTAGACTTAATCCTCACAATCCCCATTTGAAGATGACATACTTAGTTGATTAAATATTGGCTTAAGTTATTTATTAATAAAAGATTACTAATCATTTATAATTTAAAATAAATGATTTTACCAAATAATTAAACAATAATTTAAAATATTGATAAGATATAATTTTTACGACTATTTAATAACAAGTAATACCAATGAAATCCATAAAACAACTTAGAAGTGCTATCTTTAGTTTATGAAATCTTTTCTCAAATTCTCTAATTTACAACTAGCAATATTTAATTTTAGCAAGTTCATTTACCGGAAAAGAGATTATAATATTTGAAACTCTCTATTTTGTTTAAATAACATTAATGTGGCATTTACAATGAAAACATTATCTTTATTATATAACCATATATACAAAACAATTTTTCTTTTGTTAACTTATTTTTCAATAGAAAGTGTTATAGCTCTAATAATTTATAATTTATATATATTTACTTATTACCTCCATTGTAAACATATATATACAAAGGTGTAATTTTTGTTAACTTATTTTCTATTTTACAATAAAGCGACTATAATACTTAGTTATACCAAATTTCAAATTTATAGAAACTTAACCTTTTATTTTTCTTTGAAAACATATTTATTTCATTTTATTTTTATAGAATATAAAAATGCCCATTTATATGATTATTTGAAACTCATTCTTTCTTTCAAGTGAACCAAAGTGGTATTTGGTAACTAAACCGTATTATTTTTCTCGTATAAAAAGTACTTGTATTAGCTTACTTCTATTACCAACATTTTTATTTGAAATAGTTAATTTGTTATCCTCAAATATAAATATAAATACAAATAGGTCAACAAAAATGTAGTAACACATATAATAGTATTTAGGTAAAAGAGAGGGGGCTGCCCCTAAAGTTTCTGATAGTTTAGATTATACCCCCAAGTTTATGATTAAGACCAAAAGTACCCCCCCCCCCATTCATCATCTTCTCCACATCTCAACAACCCCAATCAAGAATTCGATTATTGTTTGATACCCATATGATTCCAGTTATATAGAACTCAAATTCACGTCGAGACAATGCGATTAGTGCCAAAAATCAACTAAAATGGTTACCGAATGGGGGTCAAGTCGTTTGCCGAAGTTTCGTCGGAAAATCGCCGGAATCGATGGTGCTCCGGCGACTGGGGTGGCTGTTTCTGGCTACCTGGAGTCCGGTCGACCTCCTAGGGTGGTGGGGGAGCTTCTGAAAGTGGAGGAGATCGAAGGAGGAGGCGTTGTTTTTCGGGTCGGGTCACGGGTCGGTGGTTTCGGAAGTGGCTTCGGCCACTGTTGCCGTCGCCGCTGCTGGTGCTGCTGGCTCTAGCTCCGTCGAGAACAGAGGGGGAGAGATAGAGGAGAAAGCTGAGAGGGAGAGAGAGAGAGAGAGAAGGAGATCGATGGTGGTGGCGTGGGTCTTGTTCGTCGGGGAGGGCAGCTGTTTCACCGCCGCCGCTGCTCCTGCTTCTCTTCGTCGGGCAGAACAGAGGAGGGGAGAGAGGGATAGGAGACAGGGAGAGATGGAGGGAGAGACGGTGGTTGTGGCGTGGTGGTGGTGGTCGTGGTGAAGGTGGTCCTCCGGTGGTGGCAGCGGCTATTGCCGCTGCTGCTGCTGTCGGGTTCTTGCCGGCAAAAACAGAGGAGGGAGACAGAGAGAAAGGGAGACAAAGAGATGGGTTGTGATGGTGGTGATGGTGGTGATGGTGTTGGGAGTGAAGGAGGTTTCGGGTGGGGTTCTGTCGAAGGAAGAGGAAGAGAGGGGATGATGATGGGGGGTTGTTGTTGTGATGTTGTTGTGGTGTTTGTGATGAGGAGGCAGGGGGTTCTTATATGGAAGGGAGGTTTTGTGAGGGTGAGTGTGTGTGTGGCTTGGCCGTGAGGGAGGAGAGAGTGAGAGAGATGGGGATGTGTTTTGTTATTGTGAGGGTGAAATTGTGAGTGTGTGGGTGTGTTGTGAGGAAGGAGGAAAAGAAAACAAGAGAGAGAGGGAGGTGTTGTGACGGGAGAGAGAAAGAGAGAAAGGGGATGTTTTGTGATGGAGAGAATAAAAAAATGTGTGTGTGTGTGGGTGTGGGTGTCAGCCGAGAGAGAGAGAAAGAACAAAACAAAGAGAGAGAAAAGGGGTTAAGTAGAGAAGGAGATGAATAAAAATACTAGATGTGTTGGGTGATGAGGGAAAAAAATTCACCGGGTGGTGAGTGTTGGAGAGAGAGAGAGAGATCTTTTAAACTTTGTTTTATTTTTTTTATTTTTTTTGTTGTTATTAAATTCACTTTTTATTATTTTACCCATTAGGTTTTAGAGTTTCTTAAAAATTCAAACACAACCCCCCACATTAGCTAGTTTATATTTTGCCGAAACTACAAATACCTCCCCGTTTGACTAAACTCAACAAAATTTAAGCAGTTATGCCTATAACAACAACCGGGTATTACATCCTCCCCCCCTTGGACTAAGCTTCGTCCTCGAAGCTTGAATGAGTCGCTAAGGTCACTACGGGTTTCCTATATGAGATGCATATAGACTAGGGTTTGAGCGCTTACCGTCCTTGTTGTTTATTGCTCGCGCTTCTGCTTCGCTCATCACAAAGATTTGACCAGGTGGCCTCTGGTTGTTGCCCTGAGCTGCATTTCCCCTGTTTCCGTTCCCATCATTGCCAGCTCTGTTGTTAGTATTTGCATTAGTGTTCCTGTTTTGCCCTCCATTGTCATTGTCATTGCCACGATAATTTCCTTGGTACCCGGACGCACCGTTTCCATAGTTGTTGTTGCGATGCTGATTCCCCCCATTCCAGTTGTTCTGTCCGGAGCCATTCCCATTCTGGTGACGCCCTGCTTCGCTTCTTTTGTTGCATTCGTACATTCTATGGCCCTTGTTTCCACAGTAGTCGCATGTCACCCTGGTCCCATCACACGTCACTCCTGGGTGGTCCCTATTGCACCTCTTACAGTAGTAGTGACGGTTAGGCCTCCCCATCTGATGTTGGTTCTGACTCCCCCCAGCATTGCTAGACTTGAAGCGTTTATCTTCACCTTGGTTGTCCCTGCCTTGTCCATAGTTGTCACCCTCTTGACTTTCTGCCTTTCTCTTCTTCAGTTGCTGGGTCAGTGTTTGGTCGACCCTCCAGATGTTTGCTGCTATGCCATAGGCCTCTGACAGGGTGGCATAGGTCCTGGTGAGCATAGTTCTCTGAAGACTAAGCCTGAGACCGCCTATGAAGCGTGTGACCATGCGCCCTTCAGTAGGCACTGTATCCTCCGCAAAGCGGGCCAATTCTACGAACTTGTCGTAGTATTCAGTCACCGAATCATTGCCTTGATTCAACGCGATGAACTCCTCGTACTTCTGCTCCTTGACATGCTCTGGATAGAAGGCAATTCTCATTGCTGTCTTTAGCACTTCCCAGTTGAAGCCTTCTTGAGCCAAGAGTCTTGCTCGGTTAGCTGTTCACCAGTTATCAGCCTTTTTCTTAAAATAGAACGCCGCCTCGTTAATCTTGCGGGCTTCTGGGCATTCCATGGCCTGGAAAATCTTATCAAAGTCTCTGATCCAGTTCTCAAGCAACACGGGATCCTCCTCCCCATAAAAGTTACTCGGGTTCCGCTGAGCTATCTTCTTA
This sequence comes from Linanthus parryae, assembly GCA_023055425.1. Classification (NCBI taxonomy): domain Eukaryota; kingdom Viridiplantae; phylum Streptophyta; class Magnoliopsida; order Ericales; family Polemoniaceae; genus Linanthus; species Linanthus parryae. The sequence goes on along the minus strand of JALGPY010000004.1, from coordinate 25,476,276 downwards.
GCCCAGTCAGGTTCCCTTTCATTGGCAACATTGTTGTTCATGAATCGAGACATTTGGGCCATTTGGGCGAAGAATTGCTCCATGTTGTTGTTATTGTTGTTGTTGTCCTGAGCCATTTGTTCTCGTTGCACCCTCCTAGTGTAGTATCGCAGGGGTTGGTCAGTCATATTCCTACACTATCGCCTATTGCATCATTACTTAATATACCACGGGGTGATGAACTAGAACGACTAGCATCACGAAATGTACACGTATATTTTCATATAGCACGATTATCATTTATAAGACACATTAAAAATCAAGGCATACATCGATAGCAGTTAATGCACATAACTCATTCCATAAATCCAACTCAATATTAATCATCTCAATTCATCAAATCCTCAAATCCTCGTCTCCGTATAAGGAGCACTATTAGTCCAAAAGACAACCAAATAAGGAAATACCTAATAAGATATCCCAAGTCCAATCAGTCAATGAAGGTATTATCACATCACAAAATATTTCTAACAAAGAAAGGTCGAGGGTGGGTGGGACTCAGCATGTCTAAAACTACCCATAACCCAATCGGCTTGTCCAATTTTAGATTTTCTTACCCTAAATTCATTTTAAATTGCCCTACAGGTTTTTATTCCCTTATTGGAACGAACTGCTCTGATACCACCTGTAACACCCCCTCGTTTCGTTTCCGGCTCGGGAGAGACCGGGAGGGTGCTACTCATAAAGATACGGCGGAATCGTGAACAAGACATTCCATACTTAAATATATTACAAACGATAAAGTGTCTTCGTCATAAAACATACTATTACACAAGACGAGATTAGTCTACAATTAAACAAGATACGATTATGCTAAGAGTTGTCTTAATAAAAGTACTAGTAGATACTAGGTGATTCCACGATCCCCTTACGCCCATCTCCCAGCTCCTACACCTGCGGGGGAATGAAAACAAAGACCGCAGTTTTTCGAAAGTCAGCATGAAATACTGAGTGAGGTACACCTTAGCATGTAAAGCAGGAAGATGACAACCATCACAGTGTTACGCTTTAATAAAATGAGGAATAATAGACTATGAGTAAAAGTGACACAAAATCAGAGTTTGCAGCGTCATAAACAACAGTGTTAGCCAAATTACGATTGGCAATATCCATCTTCAAACATTTCCAATTAGATCCTTCACAAGTTTCCATTTTCAAATATAATATGAATCCAAACATCAATTTACAAACATAGAATCAAATGAGCCAATTATTAAGCACAGTACCGGAAACAGTAATGGTCAACAAAGGACCTCCTTGATGGTCAACAAAGGACCTCCTTAATGGTCAACAAAGGACCTCCTCAATGGTCAACAAAGGACCTCCTTAATGGTCAACAAAGGACCTCCCAACCTGCCAGACTAGACCTTAAGTGTTGCAACACCCCCTTAAGAAGCAAAAGGCCAGAAGGGTGAGTACTAGCTGGGACTCTAGCCAACGAGGCGAAGAGCCATGGCCAACACAGGGCCTCCCAAATAATAATGGTCAACAAAGGACCTCCCAAATAGTAACAGAGTCCGGTATGTGCGATTCCACTTTACGTTATTAACGTGTTATTATTATCGTGTGACAGTTCCAAAGCAATCATTTCGAAACGTAATCAATAACAAGTAAAACATGTGTATCACCAAATACATTTTGAGACGTATAATAAAATCATGTTACGACACGAATGAAGCTAGGCTAGCTAGGCTAAGCATATAACTCACCTGATGTTGACTTAGCAGTTAGTACGTAGGATGGTCGACAAAGCCTATGTCCACAAATCCGTCGCCTACAATTTATCAATCATCTAGTTACAACAGTGATATTGCTAAGCAAATAATGCACCAACTCTTTATGTATGCTTGGCTAGGACGAAATGCTAGACTTAATCCTCACAATCCCCATTTGAAGATGACATACTTAGTTGATTAAATATTGGCTTAAGTTATTTATTAATAAAAGATTACTAATCATTTATAATTTAAAATAAATGATTTTACCAAATAATTAAACAATAATTTAAAATATTGATAAGATATAATTTTTACGACTATTTAATAACAAGTAATACCAATGAAATCCATAAAACAACTTAGAAGTGCTATCTTTAGTTTATGAAATCTTTTCTCAAATTCTCTAATTTACAACTAGCAATATTTAATTTTAGCAAGTTCATTTACCGGAAAAGAGATTATAATATTTGAAACTCTCTATTTTGTTTAAATAACATTAATGTGGCATTTACAATGAAAACATTATCTTTATTATATAACCATATATACAAAACAATTTTTCTTTTGTTAACTTATTTTTCAATAGAAAGTGTTATAGCTCTAATAATTTATAATTTATATAGATTTACTTATTACCTCCATTGTAAACATATATATACAAAGGTGTAATTTTTGTTAACTTATTATCTATTTTACAATAAAGCGACTATAATACTTAGTTATACCAAATTTCAAATTTATAGAAACTTAACCTTTTATTTTTCTTTGAAAACATATTTATTTCATTTTATTGTTATAGAATATAAAAATGCCCATTTATATGATTATTTGAAACTCATTCTTTCTTTCAAGTGAACCAAAGTGGTATTTGGTAACTAAACCGTATTATTTTTCTCGTATAAAAAGTACTTGTATTAGCTTACTTCTATTACCAACATTTTTATTTTAAATAGTTAATTTGTTATCCTCAAATATAAATATAAATAAAAATAGGTCAACAAAAATGTAGTAACACATATAATAGTATTTAGGTAAAAGAGAGGGGGCTGCCCCTAAAGTTTCTGATAGTTTAGATTATACCCCCAAGTTTATGATTAAGACCAAAAGTACCCCCCCCCCATTCATCATCTTCTCCACATCTCAACAACCCCAATCAAGAATTCGATTATTGTTTGATACCCATATGATTCAAGTTATATAGAACTCAAATTCACGTCGAGACAATGCGATTAGTGCCAAAAATCAACTAAAATGGTTACCGAATGGGGGCCAAGTCGTTTGCCGAAGTTTCGTCGGAAAATCGCCGGAATCGATGGTGCTCCGGCGACTGGGGTGGCTGTTTCTGGCTACCTGGAGTCCGGTCGACCTCCTAGGGTGGTGGGGGAGCTTCTGCAAGTGGAGGAGATCGAAGGAGGAGGCGTTGTTTTTCGGGTCGGGTCACGGGTCGGTGGTTTCGGAAGTGGCTTCGGCCACTGTTGCCGTCGCCGCTGCTGGTGCTGCTGGCTCTGGCTCCGTCGAGAAAAGAGGGGGAGAGATAGAGGAGAAAGCTGAGAGGGAGAGAGAGAGAGAGAGAGAGAGAAGGAGATCGATGGTGGTGGCGTGGGTCTTGTTCGTCGGGGAGGGCAGCGGTTTCACCGCCGCCGCTGCTCCTGCTTCTCTTCGTCGGGCAGAACAGAGGAGGGGAGAGAGGGATAGGAGACAGGGAGAGATGGAGGGAGAGACGGTGGTTGTGGCGTGGTGGTGGTGGTCGTGGTGAAGGTGGTCCTCCGGTGGTGGCAGCGGCTATTGCCGCTGCTGCTGCTGTCGGGTTCTTGCCGGCAAAAACAGAGGAGGGAGACAGAGAGAAAGGGAGACAGAGAGATGGGTTGTGATGGTGGTGATGGTGGTGATGGTGTTGGGAGTGAAGGAGGTTTCGGGTGGGGTTCTGCCGAAGGAAGAGGAAGAGAGGGGATGATGATGGGGGGTTGTTGTTGTGATGTTGTTGTGGTGTTTGTGATGAGGAGGCAGGGGGTTCTTATAGGGAAGGGAGGTTTTGTGAGGGTGAGTGTGTGTGTGGCTTGGCCGTGAGGAAGGAGAGAGTGAGAGAGATGGGGATGTGTTTTGTTATTGTGAGGGTGAAATTGTGAGTGTGTGGGTGTGTTGTGAGAAAGGAGGAAAAGAAAACAAGAGAGAGAGGGAGGTGTTGTGACGGGAGAGAGAAAGAGAGAAAGGGGATGTTTTGTGATGGAGAGAATAAAAAAATGTGTGTGTGTGTGTGGGTGTGGGTGTCAGCCGAGAGAGAGAGAAAGAACAAAACAAAGAGAGAGAAAAGGGGTTAAGTAGAGAAGGAGATGAATAAAAAATACTAGATGTGTTGGGTGATGAGGGAAAAAAATTCACCGGGTGGTGAGTGTTGGAGAGAGAGAGAGAGATCTTTTAAACTTTGTTTTATTTTTTTTATTTTTTTTTGTTGTTATTAAATTCACTTTTTATTATTTTACCCATTAGGTTAGAGTTTCTTAAAAATTCAAACACAACCCCCCACATTAGCTAGTTTATATTTTGCCGAAACTACAAATACCTCCCCGTTTGACTAAACTCAACAAAATTTAAGCAGTTATGCCTATAATAACAACCGGGTATTACATAATATCACTGGTGATGTCAGTGACCACAATTCTGCTCAGAGCTTGAGAAGAAGCCGTGGGAGATGAAGCCGTAGGAGAGTCATTGCTGGCTAAGAGAATATTTTCCTGCTCCATAATAGCTTTGATTGCTTCAATAGAGAAGTTTTTATTGCTAAATACAAGTCCGCACCTTCCTCTCCAAATACTCCATAGGATGTGGATAGCAAGGATATTGTTGGAAGTGACCATGTTCCACAAGGTATCCGTAAAATTAGCTCCAGGAGATGGATGAGGAATCACATTTCCCCATATGGTGATGACATCAGGACATTGAAAGAAAAGATGATCAGGCGTTTCCTCGTGGTTATTGCAAATGGGGCAGGTGCTAAGGGGTAGGCAGAATCTTTTCCCGAGGACTGATCTTGTTGGGAGTTTTTGATGAGCGCATTTCCAGATGAAAAATTTCCACTTCTCCGGGATATTTAAACCCCAAATTTTCCCCCAATTCCCATAGGGACTTTGGGGCCAATGATTCAAAAGGAAGTGGCCAGCAGGGAAATGGCAAGGGGTGTTTTCGTCACAAAGGAAGTTATAACCAGACTTTGTAGTGTAGGAACCCGTTCTTGTAAAGGGCCAAATCATTCTGTCTTGCTCCGGAGTATAAGGAAGCTGAATGGCTAAGATTTTGAGGGCAATGAAGTCAGGGACATAGGATCTGATAACATTGGCCTTCCAGCACTGTTTGTTATCTTCTCTGGCAATCCAATCACTCACTTTAACTTCCGGATCAATGAGAGTGGTTCCGAACATTGAAACAAAAGATTCTTTGAGGCCAGGTATCCATCTGTCATTCATGATGCTGACGCTGTTACCATTCCCAATCTTCCATCTGAAGCCTTTTTTAATAAGATTGCATCCATAAACGACGCTTTTCCAGGCCCAAGAAGAATTGCTGGGACTGCTTACTTCCATCAAAGACTTTTTCCTGCAATATCTATGAAGAAGAAAGTTGGAGACAAGCAGATTAGGATTATTGAGAATTCTCCAGGCCTTATTTGCCAAGAGAGCTTGGTTCATCCAGTTAATGTTCCTAAGGCCAAGCCCACCTCTAGATTTTTGGAGGTTAAGGGTCTCAGTAGGGATAAGCCTTAGGCGAGTCTTTTTCTCCGGAAATTTCTCAATCTGACAGGAGATTTCATCATTGAGGGAGGTGGGCAGTCTAAACGATGAGCATACATAGGTAGACAGGGCTGAAAGAACTGATTTTGCAAGAGTGAGCCTTCCTGCAGTGTTGAGGTGTTTTCCAGCCCACCCTTCCAGTCTAGTGGAGATGGCTTCTCTGGTGAAGCTAAAGATGTCCCTCCTTTTACCCCCCAATTACAATTGGCAGACCAAGATAGGATTGGCTAGAATTTTCAATTTTCACCTCCAGGAAATCGCCATAGATAGTGCCTAGATCTTTGGGCACGTTAGGACTAACAGTGAGGGAGGATTTAATTTTATTAATGTCTTGTCCAGAGACGCGACAGAAGGAATCAAGGGTCTTACTGAGGGTTGCACAATTGGAGAGAGAAGGTTGGAAGAATATGAGACAATCATTTGCGAAAAATAAGTGTGAACTCAAACAACAGTTGAACTCTGTAATAATAACTCTTACTGTTCCAGAAATTTAACTTCTGTTAGAGCTGTAAAACATTGGTTTTTATTTGATCAGTAAACGCATCGACTAGAAATTCTCATCTCTCTTCTCAATCCTCACCGGAAGCCCATTCTTCATCTTCAAGATCAGATTGCATATCAGTTCTGGCTCCGTGTGCTCTTCCATGACCGGCACCACCCTGAACTGCCGAAGAACGCTGGAAACGACCCTCTTCATCTGCAGAAACGACATCTCTTTCCCCAAGCACACCCTTGGTCCGGCCTGAAACACAGGGTACGCATACGCATCCTTGGCGACGAAGCTCCATTTTCCCTCTGCGGTTTCTCTCTGCAACCACCGCTCCGGCCGAAAATCCGCCCAATCGGCCCCCCACAAATCCTCCATTCTCCCCATGGCGTAAGGATGATAAGCAACGATCATGCCTTTCTTCACAATAGTCCCGTCTGGCAAGACATCGTCGTTGGCAGCTTCCTTTAAATCCATCGGAACTGGTGGGTACAGTCTCATGGTCTCGCAGAGTGAAGCATGGGTGTAAAGGAATTCCTTCACTTCAGATTCTGTGTTGATCTCTTGAAGAATCGCCGATTCGGCATCTGGGTCTTGAGAGATTACCCAGAAGAAGAAGGTCATGGCCGCAGATGTGGTGTCTTGACCGGCCAATATGAAGCTGATGATAATATCGATGACGAAGTCCTCATCTGAGTGTCCCGAACTCAAAAACCGCGACAAGAGATCGTCGGATTTGGACTCGGGATCCTGTTTCTTTCTGTCAACTACTTGTTTAGCGAACTCGCGAATCTCCTTCACCGCGATTCTGATCTGCTTTTCAGATCCGATATCTAGGATCCGCATAATTTTCCACAGTACCGAAGGAACAACTTCGAACCGATCAGTGCAGGCGCCGACAGCAATCTGGAAAGCTTGCTGGAACTTGGAGGCTGGAAGAGAAGGTAACAAATAAGCAGGATCATACCCGAATGCGATTTCGCATATGTTATCGAATGCGAACCGCTTAAGAATGTCCTGAAGATCAAGCACTGTTCCCTTTTCAGCAGCTGCGGACAGGATTGGGATGAGGCGGTCCGCGAGCTCGACGTCCACCACCTGTTCGATGAATTTCCTCAATGAGTTGGTCTTGAATTCATGACCCGCGACCTGCCTCTGGAACTTCCAATTCTCTCCGTCCGCGTTGAAAATGCCGTGGCCTAGGAGATCGGACATAGTTTTCCGGACAAATTCGCCTTTATTGTAATTATCGAAACGGGTCTTGAGGATGTGTTTGACATTGGAGACATTACCAGTGAATACTGCGCGTTGGCCAAACGGGAGGTGGAGGACCAAGGTCGAAGTGGGTGACTTCTTAACAGCGTCTGATATCCACTGGACTCTCCGGTTCCAATTCGCTCTGAGTTCGAAGAGGGAGCCGATTATTGGGTATGATTTAGGAACTTCACTGCCAGAGTTAGATAAGCAAGAAACAGGGAACAATGATGACTTGCTTTTGCTGATGACAAAGTAGAAGATGAGGAGTGGAACAACATAAGCCAGCAGAGAACTCGACAACTCAATGTCTAACATGACTGATGGGAATGAAATTAATGCTGCAAATGATCGGAATAGACTGGAGCTGAGGATGTGATCATATCAGAACCGAGATGTTGTGACTTTCTTACTCCCCGAAATACAAATTCAAAACAATTCCAAATTCAATCCAAATGCACATAGTGAGAGTTGACTTTCTTTGAAAAAATGATTAATTGCACTTAACCACCCTTGGTTAGAGGTTTGTGCGTAACACCACCTTTGGTTCGAAATGACGCAAAAAATTCCATCTAGTGCCATTTATGTGTTGAAGGGAGTACTTTCATTTTAAGAGTCCCGTTCTCACGAACTCGTGTTCGTTGATACTATCATGAGAACATGATGTGACATACTCGTGTTCATTGGGACCTTAGGAGTTCATACATAGCCTGCTATTTATTTATTTTTTCTGTTAAGTGTTGCAGCTGTATTTGTTAAGGTTAATGTGTTGGGGTTTATATGTTATATCAGAGATGGATTAAGAATAGATAATCGAGAAGTTTATCACCTCACACCAATCATGTATCTGTTGAGAGACCCCTATTGGATATGACGTTGTTCGATATGTTTTGGGTTGATCTGGGATGTTCCAGAACCAAATGAGTAGGATCAGAAACCAATGCTATCTACGATGTGCATCACACACGTCCTTAGAGTTTACCATCTAAGAGCCAGTGCCTGCATAATATGTATACAAGAATTGCAGTTTGTAGATAGCTATATCTGTGATTCAGCCTCAGTGTATCCTCTCTACAACCCAATTGCAATTTGTAGATATCGGTCTGTGAGATTCTACACTATCCTTCCTGTTTAGAAAAATGCTTGTGGTTTTTGTCAACAATTGCAATTTGTAGATACCATCTAAGGACCCGCGGCGATATGGCCTGAAGAGTGCAGACTGGTTAAGTGCAACTTTCCCAATTTCACTTTCCTTAACTCCTCGTGAACTTGTGTTTAGGTAGTATTAAGTTTTGGAGATAGGAATCCACCCCTGTGATGCTATTCACATCCTAAATATAGACTTTTACTACTAGTTAACATTGCATCTGGAACAACCAAGCAGTTACTGTTCCATCCATCAAAGCCTTCAAACCTGCGATCCCATCCCCAACTCTTCCCAATCACATTGCAGAACCTCCTAATGATGAATATAGTATTCATTCGGTGTATGTTAAAACAATACTCTAAATACTGCATTAAGTTAAATGCAATATTGAAACTAGCTAGCCTCATCTAAAATAAACCACCAAAAAAATCTAACAAGTGAATGAAGACTACCCCAGCCAAATACAGTATAATATACGGATAATGAATTGGGATGCATACGCCGGCATGTACATGCTCTTTGGTAAGACAAATAATTACCTTGAGTTAGTATTTTTAATCCTCTAATCGAACTTTTTCTTAAATTCCTATCAGCTGTGTTCAATGAAGAACATGACGTTGGTACCTAAACCATCAAAGTCGTGGATGATCCAAGAACACTGAACAAGATCATGTACATTAGTCCCCCTAAGAAAATCTACTCGTTCAATGACCTAGTTTCCCCGTGGGAGAAGAAAATCTTCGCCGCTTATCAAACTGAATGGTAGGGATTTGGGGATTGGAGGGACTGAATGTGACTTGGACTGGAGAGGATCCTGATCCGTGCTCCAATTACTTGTTGTACAAAAGAACAAGTTGATGTCTCTTCATGGAAAAACTGATAGAAGTCAATTTAATGATACGTATTTTTTATTGTTAGGAATACTATTTTTTTTAGAAGAATTAGAAATACTATTTTAAGCTGGTTGTTTGCAATTTATTGAGTTGTAGTATTACTGAATAGGGAGATTATCCGGATTATATACGAAATTTAGTTCTTCTAAAAGTAACCTAATCTTGTAGTGTTTACATATAAGGTAGAAAAATATGTTGTATTGGGTAGTGGCGTGCGTAGTACCCCCTTAATAGCATAATTATAGTGATAGCGTAATTATAGTGATTAGCGTAACTATAGGGATTTACCTGTAAATACTTTGAGTATAAATCATTGATGAATAGAGATGTCCAGAGAGGACAATTTCACCATCTAGCATGGTATCAGAGCACTTTCCTCGCCTCTGATTCTTTTTCTGTCTCACAGGGACCGATCTGCTTGCATCGTCCCCTACCTCTCTTCATAGTCGTCGTCCTTGTCTTCCCTTGCGATCTTCGTCGATGATTTCTTCTTCTACTTCTAGTTACTGATCGTTCGCTGTGCAGAACGATCGCCTCAATTGACAGTCTCGCCGATCGCTCTAGCAGCCACGTTCACCGCCATCGCATGTCCGCCTGTTGCGCCGCCGCTGCCACTGCTGCTCTCCTAGCCCTAGATCCGCCTGATCTACGCACCGGCTCCAGCAAACCTCGTCGTCGTCGCCTTCTTCTGTGCACTACCTTCGTCGTCGCTGCCTCTGGCGGCTTGCTCCGATTCTGATATCGTCGTCCTCTTCTCAGCCGTCGCACTCTGCCGTGACGACCTGCTCTCTTCAGCCTCGACTTCTCCTGGAAACTTCTTCGTCTCCATCTCTGCCTTCATTGCACAACGCTCTCGACCGCTTCCAGTGGTTAGGCATCGCATTGTGCCGCACGTTGGGTCACTGGTTGGTTGCAATTAGAAATAACCTGCTGGAATCCCTGGTTGGTTGCAATTGTTTTGTGGGGTTTCACATTTGATAGTGGGTCACACTTCCACGTGGGCTACTTCAAGTTTGTAATTTAGTGCCCTATAATCAGGTATTTTTGGGTTAGTTGACCTAGTCTTTGTTGGTTAATAATTTCTTGTGGTGACATTAATTGTGGATATTATTGCTTGTTTGCAATTACTGGTGATAAAACTGGCCCTCTTCGTCAGTCTAGCCGCAAAGGATATGGTCGCACTCTGCAGCGACCCGCACCGTCTGCCTCCGCTCACAGCAACTGGGTGTGGTGTCCTGCCCCCATCGTCCCCGACCGCTCAGTCAAGCCCCTATCCCCAGACACCGGATTGGACACAGTCCGGACCCTCTCAGCCTACAGTTTACATCAGGTATTCTTGTTCCAGGGCCTTCTCAGCGTTCAAAGGTTCTTGCTACCACTGCGGGGGTTCGTCTTCTTCTGTTACTGCTTTGAGTTCGGAATGTACTGGCATGACTCGTAATGCTCCGGATAAGATTTGGTACATGGACTCTGGGGCCTCCTCCCATCTCACATCTCAGACAGGTACTCTCTCTTCTGTCTCGTCAATTTCTCCAATTTCTAATATGATGGTTGGTAATGGGATGCAAATTCCAGTGTGCGGTTCCGGTCAGCAGACTATTACTACCCTAGCCCGTCCCTTGCACCTCAAAAATGTCCTTCTTGCTCCAAACATCATTAAAAATCTTGTGTCTGTCCGTCAGTTCACTATTGATAATAATGTCTCCATCGAGTTTGATCCAACTGGCTTTTCTGTAAAGGACCTTCACTCGGGGACCCTTTTACTTCAGAGCAATAGTTCACGGGACCTCTATCCTCTTATTTCCACCTCGTCCCCCTCTCCAGTTCAGTCTCTTGTCATTCTTCCAGCCCCAGTGTGGCACAACCGCCTTGGACATCCTGGTCGCCACGTCTTAGATCAACTTAGCTCTAGTCATGCCATTTCTTGTACTAAAACTGAGCAAACCGGATTGTGCCATGCATGCCAACTCGGCAAACACGTTCGACTTCACTTTGCCCCCTCACAATCTTGCACTGTGGCTCCGTTTGACATTATTCATAGTGATATTTGGACATCCCCTGTTGCTAGCAAATCTAATTTCAAGTATTATCTTCTCTTACTTGATGATTACTCGCATTTTCTATGGGTCTTTCCTGTAAAACTCAAATCGGGTGCCTTCACCCACTTCAAACAATTCCACACGTATGTGCATACCCAATTTTCTCGTGACATCAAGAGTTTTCAATGCGACCTTGGGGGGGGGGGATTCGATAAATCTGTGTTTCATGAGTTCGCCAAGTCCAGTGGCCTTGTTTTCCGATTTTCTTGTCCGCAAACGTCTCCTCAAAACGGCAAGGCCGAACGTATGATACGTCGTATCAATGACATATCTCGTACCCTTCTCTCTTAGGCCTCCATGTCTCCTCGCTTCTGGGTTGAGTCTGTTCTCACTGCTGTCTACCTCCACACATTCTCCCCACCAAAGCTCTTAATGGTGGTATTCCAACCACCATTCTCTATCATCGTCCTCCCACATACGATCATCTTCGTACCTTTGGGTGTTTGTGTTACCCTAATCTGACTGCCGTGTCACCCCACAAGCTTGCCCCTCGGTCCACTCGATGTGTGTTTCTTGGTTACCGTTCGAACTTTCGTGGTTATCGGTGTCTCGACATCTCTACTGGTCGCATTCACATCTCTCGTCATGTTACGTTTGATGAACATGTCTTCCCGTTTGCCACACCGGGTTTCGTGTCACTTCCCGGGCATACTGTCTCTGACCCCGACGAAGGTCTTCCTCCTATAGATCTGTCAGGTCATACTCACAACCCTTCTGCTCCCTCTCGGCTAACCCCACCCTTCCCTCTTCACTGCACTCGTCACTCGCCCGCACCTCCTCCTGCTGCCTCGACACCACCTCAGGATCCTCCACCTCAGGATCCTCCTCACCCTCCTGCCTCTCCACCTGTCACGATCTCCCCACTATCTCCAGCACCAGACTCTCCTAACCCACCGGCTCCACCCCTCTCTCCTCAGATGAGAACCCGAGCCCAGCACGGTATCCATAAACCCATCTCCCGTCTCACCCTTCATGATGAACCCCATACTTTGTCTCCCTTGCCCAAATCCCATGTGTCTGATCTTTCGGACCCGCACTGGAAAGCTGCAATAGATGATGAGTTTGAGGTCATGATCACGAATCAGACTTGGGAGTTGGTTCCTTGCCCGTCTGGGGTGAACATCCTCCGGGCTCTTTGTTTATTTCGTCACAAGTTTTGGGTCGATGGTACTCTGCAGCGATACAAGGCTCGTCTCGTGGCAAATGGCAAGTCTCAATTAGTGGGGGTTGATTGTGATGACACTTTTAGCGCTGTGGTCAAACCGGCCACCATCCGCACTGTTCTCACTATTGCTGTCTCACATGCTTGGCCCATTCATCAGTTGGATGTCAAGAATGCGTTCCTACATGGTGATCTGGATAAGTTTGTGTATATGCATCAGCCACCGGGCTATCGGGATCCCCGTCACCCGGATCATGTCTGCCGATTACGTAAATCCCTGTATGGGCTGAAGCAGGCACCTCGTGCGCGGTTTCAGCGCTTTGCCACTTTTCTCACCGGCTATGTGGGATTCTCCAATTGTATATGTGATGAGTCTCTGTTTGTCTACAAACAAGGATCAGATATTGTCTACCTCCTCCTCTACGTTGACGATATCATCATTACAGGGTCCTCTCCTACAGTTGTGCAGCGGGTTATCTCTCAGCTTTCGACTGAGTTTGCTATGACCGATCTTGGACCTCTACATCATTTTCTGGGCATTGCTGTCACTCGGACTGCTTCTGGTATGGTTCTCTCACAACGTCAGTATGCCTCTGAGATTCTGCAGCGTGCATCGGTGGTGGGCTATAAGCCCGTTAGCACTCCGGTTGAGACTGGCTCCAAACTCACTGCGGGTTCCAGACCTCCGGTTGATGATTCCACTCTCTACCACATCTTAACAGGTGCGCTTCAGTACCTTACCTTCACTCGTCCGGACATCTCTTATGATATTCAGCAAATCTGTCTCTTCATGCATGATCCTCGAGAGCATCATATGCGCGCATTGAAACGCATGCTTCGCTATGTGAGTGGCACTCTTGATCTCGGGTTTCACATCTCGGCTACTCCTTCTACGGGTCTCACGGCATACACGGATGCTGACTGAGCTGGTTGCCCAGACACGCGTCGCTCCACCTCTGGTTTTTGCACTTTCTTTGGAGACAACCTTCTTAGCTGGTCATCCAAACGACAAGCCACTGTTTGTCGCTCCAGTGCCGAGGCTGAGTACCGTGGCGTTGCCAACGCTGTTGCCGAGCTCTGCTGGCTTCGCAACCTTCTCCTTGAGCTCAAGGTTCATCCTCCGAAGACCTATCTCTGCTATTGTGACAATGTCAGTGCGGTCTACTTATCGGGTAATCCAGTTCGGCACCAACGCACGAAACACATTCAGATTGATCTTCATTTTGTCCGGGAAAAGGTTCGTCTCGGCCAACTTCGGGTTCTTCACATTCCCGTTGATTTTCAGTATGCGGATATCTTCACCAAAGGTCTGCCTCGTCAGTTATTTGAAAGATTTCGCTCCTGCCTGAACGTTCATCATTCTCCCGTTCTGACTGCGGGGGTGTAATAGCATAATTATAGTGATAGCGTAATTATAGTGATTAGGGATTTACCTGTAAATATTTTGAGTATAAATCATTAATGAATAGAGATGTCCAGAGAGGACAATTTCACCATCTAGCACCCCTGAGGGTGGACAATCCCCTTGTAGTTACATATGAAAAAAAAAGTGAAAACAGCAGTTCGGCCAAAATAAGTATCACCCATGCAAGTTGTAGATAGTGCTTTCTGAGCTGACAGATCTTGGCCACGTGGCAACCATCCAGCACACCATATTGTGCTCCACACACACTGGATCACCAGCCGCGCTGATCCACGTGGGGGTTGCGAGACAGGGCCCTGGCATACCACTGCACGGGACTTGTAGGGACTTAGTGGTTTGGAGGCTAGAGTGAGTCCTGTCGCGTGCGAGCCAAGCCCGCGCGCGACCTTTAGTAACTGCTTTTGAGGGATTTATGGCACGAGCTCCATAAACCCGGTCAATCCGGTCAAACCCGGTCAACCCCATAACGGTTCCGGTATTCGCGCATAACGTGCTGTAACGGTCCCTATATAGGCGGACGAACGTGCCGTTGTGGTTAAGCTAATTAAGCCGCCATTGATGGGCGCATTAACCACACTGCAACGGTCACATTCTCCGTTATATATAGGACGTTAACCTTTCCATACAAAGGAGAACACACTAGCCATACGCGGAAGCTCTGCCAAGCCTCTGTCTCTCTCTCAGACATTACTACTGCCTTACTCTCTCCCTACACACAACCCAACTCTTCCTGTGCCATCTCTGATCCTCTACTTACGGTGTACACGGAGGTCTCCCTGCCGGGGTCTCTTGTGCACATTTTGGTGAACCCTACGTGAACTTACCATCAAAAGCAACCATGTCTCAGGAGGATGATATCAGCAACAGATCGCCTTCCACCGAAGTTGCCTCAGGAGAGGAGTCCCGCCGCATTCCTACGACCACCGGTGAGGCCCCGACGCTAGAATCCTTGGACGCCACCATCCAAGGTCAGGCGAAAGCTCTCAAAGCTCAATCTGCGCAGCTAGAACGGATCATGGCTGTCTTGGGGAATCTTGCACCGAACCCTACACAAGCCACCGCCGTTTCTCAGGGAGGAGGAGCCCCTACCGCTCAAGGACTGGGAGTGTCAACCACACCCCCCAACCCTAATCTGCAGACTCCGCCAGCAACTACGCAGCTACCCTCGATTCAAGGGTCAACAGCTCAAATGTTGCCCCTCACTGCTCACACCCCTCAGCCTCCGGCCTTGGTACCTAATCTGGCCTCGCAATATCCCTTGCCTCCTCCAACGGCAATCTGGGGTAATGCGAACGCTTAATACGTCCCCAATCCTCCTGCGGCATATGTGTCGCCTCCGCCTTCGGAAACCCCTCCACCTGCTACCGAGGGAAACACCCCAGAGTGTATGACGTCTCTGCAGAAGCGCATAGACACCATTCTTGCTCACCAATCGTTCGCGGATACCATCATCCCGAAGCTAGACAACGATCCACCTATCCCGCGAGAGATCTATCTCATGCCTAACCCGGTTGGGTACAAGGCTCCCAAGTGGGACAAGTTCGAAGATGTCAATGGAAACGCTCATGAACATGTCATGCGTTTCATCGATGTGATGGGGCCGTATGGAGCTGATCCCAAACTGCTGATGCGAGAATTCCCGAAGTCTTTGGGAAACGTGGCGTACAAGTGGTACAGGACGTTGGAAGCTGGGTCCGTCAAGACTTGGGACGACATGGTCCAAAAGTTCTACACCAAGTTCTTCCAGATGGAGGAAAAGGTGACAATGATCCACCTCTCGCGGATGTATCAGAAGCGCGAGGAAGACGGGATAACTTTCATCAAGAAGTTCAGGGCGAAGTCCTTGGAATGTAAAGATCCAATGCTCGAAAGTCGGCTTGTAGAGATATGCCTGCAGTGCATGCGAGATGAATACAAAGGTATGCTCATCAACCTACAAACGCCCACGTTTTCAAAGCTAATCGAATGCACGAAGAACATCGAGCCTATAGTGGAGAGGCAGAAAAAGAAAAACGCTCCGGAGCGATCCTCGAGCGGTACTACCTACAAGATCGGGAGATTCAGTTACAAGAGGGGACGCGAAGCTGAGGTCAATACAGTTTCACCCCAGAAGCAGGCGAAGATTGTGAACTTCGACGCACCACCTCTGCCATGTTCGGTGGAAGAAGCAAGCGACCTCTGCAGGCAGTGGCGCAAGGACGGTGTCTTACCGCCGCTCGAGAAGGCACCCTCCAAGGAGATGGTGAGGGACCCGAAGTGGTGCGAGTACCACGGCTGCTCCGCCACCCCCGACCCAGCCACCGCCACCGACTCAGCCATCACCGCCACCTGCCAGACAGGAGAGACGGCAGCCTGGGACACGATCCCGGCAGCCTACGGGTCGTCAGGCTGGGACCCGTACCCAGCAGACTGGGGCCCGTACTCACCAGCAGTCCAGTGGCAGGACGACTTTGCGGTCCCAGCCACCTAGCAGTTGGACTGGATCCGAGTCGCAGTCCTCGGATTACCGGCCCCGTACACGGGCTCGCCAGCCGGTTTTCAGGACTGATTCTGAGAGCAGCTCACCGGGTAGCATTTCCGGTACGTCTGAGACCGGGTCCGACCCGACATTTTTTCCGGACGAGTGAGTGCCATGAGGGCATGCCACCTCTTAGTGGGGGGTGGTAGTCGTGTCTGCATTAACCCGGTCTGCACGTTTTTTCGTATTTATTTTTGATTTTTATTTTTATTTTTGAGTCAGCATATTTTCTTTATTTGAGTCAACCCACCATAATCATTCTAGCCATGCATTGTATATAATTTAAAAAAAAAAAAAAAAAAAAAAAATTAAAAAATTGAAAAAATTAAAAATTTTTTATGCTGCTGGTTGGGTATATACGCAGGATCTGCGTATATACGCAAACAGCAAGTATAAATTATTTTTCAAAAAAAAAAAAAGTTTAAAATCTGAAAATTTTGAGAAAGGGCAATCGAGAGAACGAAAACAGTGAAGAAATTGAGTTTGAATCCTTTGAAAGAAAAGAAAACTTGCACCGAGGTATAGTAGATAGGTGAGAGCCAGTGACCTTTGGAATCCGCAAGTAGTTATCGACTGAGCGAAAAATCCGACTAGTTGCTACACCACCGTCACATAGGTAGTCGACAACCCGCCCACGGGCGCCGTCACGGTCATCGCATTTTTCGGTGGAGTGAATGGCTATCAAGGGACCTCACGTCCTGTTTCTTACCCCTAGGTCCAACTAGTCAACCCGTTTGAAGCCATGTACCCTCTTTCTTCGTAGCCACTTTAGCCTAGGCAGCCTTCTTTGAGACCTCATCAGTCGATAGTTGGCTATTCTACGTGTTATGACGGAGGGAGTGAGTAGGGGACAGGTTTTAGATAGTGGAGCTTCATGAGATATCAGTTTTGGACAGTTTCGGTTTTGACACATTTTTCGAGGGAAGGACAGGGTGAGTGAGAGGCGACAATGCATTAATTTGCGGAGGTGGATCACTTCACTACATAGTGACCACAGGAGGAGTTAGTCGCGTGCGAGCATCTTTTTGCACAAACCGGGGTTCCGGGGGGTTGTAGGGTCAATTGGTGGTTGTGCCGTTTTTCTACATCTTTGGTGATGAGGAGGTTCGGTGGGACTGCACAGTATTATCTCGACTACAGGATCAGCGCTTCAGGATTAGTGTGGGGGTACTTCACATGAGGACATTTTACGTACCCCACGACAAAGATTTATTTTCACTCACTCAGCTTTAGTCAGTTTAGCATTGTTGATATTCGTGTGCGTATGTATATATAGTTGTGAAAAAAATATAAAAAAAAAAAATAATATAAAAAAAAAAAAAAAAGAAAAAGAAAAAGAAAAAGAAAAAGAAAAAGAAAAGAAAAATTATTATGATCTAGTTTTTAGCTTGTTTTGTGTTTTTGTTGTTTAAATAAAAAGCTGAGTGAGTGGCACAATTTTCGAGACATTTTGCACCGCTTCACATTTGTGGCCGCGAGCACGGCAGAGACACACCGGGGGACAGGAGAATTGAGACAGCAGGAACTTAGGTGTTTCGGGCAGTTTTTCGGGATCTCGGTGAGGGGTGTGAGTTTGGTAAATTGTGAGAATGTCATAACATGTAGGATTATGCCGTACCTTGATACATATGTTTATCCTACCTGATTAGACATAGATCCTTTCGGAAACAGCTCGGATGGTAAGTTAGCTAGGGATTTGCTCAGTTTGATAACCAAAGTAATAGTACTTAGGTCCAGTGCTTAAATCCACCATATAAATCTGTTCAGACTTACCGATCGCTTGCAGGGAAGTAAATTCTGAAAAGGATGAGATCACGAGGACACACTGTTTCTGTTTTTGAGGTTGCCCGATCTCGCCAAAAATATTTTTGTCACTAGTCTGTTTTGAGTCGTTTGAGTCTGTGTATATTCTATCTGCGTCAGTTTTTCTATCGAGTCGTCCGGTTGAAAGGTTCGGGTCGAAAGTGTATGCAACGGTAGGGTATGTGCAGAGTCAGTCACGAGGACAGAACTGCAGGCTAGAATTGGCAGGATTGCTCGGGACGAGCAAAGTTTAGTGCGGGGGTATTTGATAACGCCCAATTAGGGGTTATCTTTTAGCCTGATTTCACGAGTATTTGTGCCGAAATTAGCGGTTTTTGCCGGAAAATGCCTTAGAATGCCCCGGGAATCTAGAACGAGACGTTTATTAATACTTGTTGGATTTCTGCTTATTTCTGCTCATTTCTTGCTATATTTGGATATGATCGCGGGTATTCGTTCGTGTTGCCTTTTCAGGAACAGGTTCGGGAGGTGCATCGGGAAGCATGTCGGGACCCAGCCGGGACCGTCTCGGGAAACGTGCACAAGACCGGGACACGACGGAAACACGGAAGAGCAGAAGAGCACCGAAGAGGCAAGCCGGGAGCATCAGGAAGAAGAGTGGGACCCAGGGGACCAGTCCTGGCCCACCAGAGGACCAAGTGGGCCCCACATACCCCACGGCCTGCGTATATACGCAGGCCCTGCGTATATACGCAGCACCTGCGTATATACGCAGGCAGAGGGGATGTGGGGGGAGCTTGGTTGGGCCCTGGTTGCGTATATACGCAGCCCCTGCGTATATACGCAGCCAGTTTGACTTTTTGACGAAGACGGTGGACCGATGGCATATTCCGTAATTTCGAGCACGAGCGTTTTTAGGAAACAGCACTATTTAAAGACTCGTCCAGACTCGTTTTGAAGACATACGGAGACACAGCACAATTCACAGCACACCCGAAGGCCAAGTCAGAGTATTCACGGAGAGCACGGAAGCGCGATTCGAGATTCGAAGACTTAGTTTGATTTC
This sequence comes from Linanthus parryae, assembly GCA_023055425.1. Taxonomy (NCBI): domain Eukaryota; kingdom Viridiplantae; phylum Streptophyta; class Magnoliopsida; order Ericales; family Polemoniaceae; genus Linanthus; species Linanthus parryae. The sequence goes on along the minus strand of JALGPY010000004.1, from coordinate 25,456,921 downwards.
GTTCTCTCTCTTTATATTCAGAAACTGCGTTTTGTATTATGTCTAGTCGTAGCTAAACTTTTCACCTAGGTTCTCGGTGAACCTAGGGTTTCGTACTCAGATTTTATGATTACTACGTTTATGGATTCATGATGATTGTCTTAATTCAGCAAGTTGTATCTGTTATTCTGGTTTTGATTATTATCGTATATGCATGATAGGATTGATCACCCAGGAGTGCTATAGACCCGAGCTTGTAGGTGAAAACGTCAAGTTAGGGTTAGGAAGAAAAACCGGGATTTAGTACCTTACCCTGATAGACCGACCAGAGAAAGGGAGATAGGGCTAGCATTGAAAAACGTGAGACCAACTGTTAGAGAATTTGACCCGGGCCATTCGGACAGGTTAGAGACCCTAACAGGATTAGACCGAGACTGCAGACTTAGGCAGCTTAACAAGAATCCGAAAGTCTGCAGGATCGGGATTACGTGTGGAATCTGAAAAGTCACTGCACAACTGGTACGTTGCACAGATACCGAAACTGCTGAGTGTTTTCATAAACGAACGTAAAATTGAAATCTGTAGAAACCCTAGGGGATCCTGGAGCCTAGTCTTCATCTATTATCATTACAACAAAATCAGCTTATTTCAAAAAACGTCACAAAAAAAATATTTACGTTTTAAATTCTGCTTTTAGTTTAGTCACTATAATCACAACCTACTCCTCCTGGTTACTACTCTAGGGAAACCGAAACTGACAACTTGAGTAAACCCGAAACAGTCCTCGTGGGAACGATAATCCGAGTCTAATTGCACCCGGTACTACGAGATTCGTACACTTGCGATAGCACGTTAGTTTGCGCATCAGGAGGGCCATGGTGTCTTCCCCAACCAACCCTTTCTCGTCCAAGAATACCCTCCAACAGAGCACCAAATTGCTACAAATGCCACAATCATTCAACCACTGCCGTTGGGCCTCCCACCTCCACCAATCCAACAACGTTCTCAACCACCCTCACCACCACAAACTCCCCCACCACAGCCAACTACCAGGCCCTCACCGCCACCACCCCCACCGCCGCCTCCATGGCGAACGCCTGTTGTACGTCGTATGGAACCCCACTACCCCTTCTGCCCCACCATGGCAGCCAAGCTATTAGATGAACACTTTGTACCAACCCAGGAGGAGTGGGACTACCTTCAATCCACGTGGTCGGCTTTCCTAAACCTCTGTGTCTCGCCTCCTGCCGTGGTCTCCTTCGGCAGCGGGGAACCCATACCAGAAACTTCCCCCATCAATCTACAAGTCGGGATAGATTCGGTTATCTCTTTTAATGAGGCAGCTTCTCCCCCTCCTGCACCAACCATCATCCCCCAGCCTCCTCTGGTCATTCGTGAAGGACATGGAACTCCACCTCACTGCTCTAAAAAGGAAGCGGGAATGCCAAGGTAAAGGCAAAGCAAAAGTTGTGGATGTTGAAGATTCAGACTCTTCGGATGATGATGGTCCGCCCCTGCGCTTTCCACGCTCAAGTTCCTGGACTTACCAACATGACTCTGATGCACAAATATTGAACAGCGGCACATCTCTTGTCCCCTCCGTTCCTGAAGAAGGACAAACAAGCTCACAAATCACTCATATTATTGGGGAAAAAAGATCATCTCCTGTCTTTGAACATTTTCAAGAAGGTAGTAAAAGTCCAAAGTTTCGGGATGTTCTCGCTGACTTCTCGGCGCTACATAACAACCCAGATAGATTCACGGCCACAGATCATATCTTGGCCTCCGTTTTCTTCGAAGAAAGGTTTGAAGTATTTTTAGCTTATCAAGATTATGAGCATGATGTTATTATGTACTATCTCAGCGAGGAGTTTACTTTTGGTTCTAAATCGGTGGAGGCTGAAACTCAGTCTCCGCCTTCATTATGAAAATCTTAAGTTGGAACTGTAGGGGATTAGGACAAGACCTTACGGTTCATACTCTTAAAAATCTCTGTACTACGCATCATCCATGTATTACTTTTGTTATGGAAACTAAGAAAGCAACGGATGATCTTTTGTTTTTATGCAATTCTCTTGGTTACGATACTTCGATTGAGCTAACTCTACAGGTTCAAGAGGAGGATTGTGGGCGGCATGGCACTCCTCCCTCGATATTATGCCTGTTTATCACAACAACTGGTTCATTATTCTACAAATATGCGACGTCCGCAATGGTACTTGGAATCTTGTTCTGTTTTATGGCCACTCGAAAGCGGAAAAAAAACAGTCTGTTTTTTACCTTCTACATCAACAACTCATCATGCTATCACAACCATTCCTTATTATTGGTGATTTCAATCAAATCGGAGGCCCCCATGAAAAGTTATCATCAACAAAATTTAAACCCAAAGGGCTCCCTATTTTCAGTGAGTTTGTAGCCTCCCTCCAACTCCATGATCATCCATCTCATGGCGTATTTTACACTTGGACAAACGGACGCAATGGTCGTCATGCTACGTATGAAAAACTCGACAAAGTTCTAATGACTAGCGAATGGAGTCAACTGTTTCCAAAAGCGGTACTTCTCAACTTACCCATACAACGATCCGATCACAGTACACTTATTCTTGACACGGAAGGATATGCTTTCAAGCCTAAACGGCCAACTAAATTTGATGCTACTTGGCTACAACATGATGCTACGACCCACATCGCGTCGAAAGTTTGGGTGAGCTCTGTCACTGGATCCGCAACTTTCATTTTCTTCCGCAAGCAACAAATTTTACTCCGTCATATGCGCAATTGGAATTCTAATGTACTGCCGGCATTACCTCAGCGTATAAAAGACGCTCAAAGAGATATTACGACACTTCAAGCTCACTTGCAAAATCCAACTCTGGACGGTCGACAGCTCATCGCTACTATTAACTCAGACCAACTTGCACGTATTCACCTCGACAAACTTTATATTGAGCAGGATATTTATTGGAAACAGCGCACAAAACAGGCTTGGCTACGTCACGGTGATACAAAATCTAAATTTTTTCATCGGGCTGCAACAATACGACGCAATCGGTCGCTTATCTTGGGGATATATGACAACCAGGGTAATTTTATTCATTCTCAGCAAGATATTACAGATTGCCTCACCATTCATTTTAAAAGCCTGCTACAACCACCCCAAATGCAAGGCGTCCACCCGACCCAATTCAGCTGCGCCTCTTTCTTCAGCAATCACTTATCTGACATGGATAAATATCAACTAGAGAGTCCGTATACATCAGAAGAAGTACATAATGCTGTCCTTCAACTTGGAAAGAACAAAGCACCGGGTCCCGACGGTATAATTGCGGAATTTTTTCAACAACAATGGTCCACTATTGGAGATTCCTTGACAAAAGCCGTCCTTATCCCTCTGTCCACAGGTTTTATGCTCCGCGAAATGAATCAAACCTTCATAACCCTTATTCCAAAGATAAAGGACCCGCTAAGTGCCAGTGATTATCGTCCAATCAGTCTCTGCAATACCCTCTACAAGATCCTTGCTAAAGTGCTAGCTAATCGACTGAGTAACGTCATATCCTCGGTTATTTCCCCACAACAAACTGCACTCCAAAAGGGCAAACTTATCTCTGACAACATTCTTATCGCTCATGAGCTGTTGCATTTTATCAGGAAAAAGACACAAGGCCAAAAGTCGTTTTATGCTTTAAAGCTTGATATGAATGAAGCCTTTGACCGCGTATCATGGCCTTTCCTCCAGGACTGCCTCCACAACTTAGGTTTTGGGCCCATATTTATACGCAACATTATGATGTGTATCTCGACAGTCTCGTCAGCCGTTCTTGTCAACGGCCAGCCATCTACATTTTTCTCGCCATCACAAGACCTACGTCAAGGGGATCCCTTATCACCCTTTCTCTTTTTAATTGTGGCCGAGGCACTTACAGCAACACTGGAGCATTGTACGACTAATGGCACTCTCACTGGAGTCCAAATTGCGAGAACAGCTCCACCGGTATCCCATCTGCTCTTTGCAGATGACACTTTCATCATTCAAAGCTACACGGCCACCAAGCTCACCCAGCTTCAATCAGTGCTGCAGAACTACTGTGATCAATCGGGACAACAAATTAACTTCCAGAAATCTGAACTTTTCTGCAGCCCCAATATGCCTTCCCAAGACATGGAGTTCATTTGTTCGACGTTAGGTATCCGTCAAGTTGACAGGCCGGGGCTATATCTGGGTACAATCATGGACTTCGCACAGTCAAAGGCGGCTATTTTTGCACAGATACTCACGCGTATAAAAAACAAACTCTGTCTATGGAAGCAGTTATCTCTCTCTTTTTCGGGGCGGCTTGTTCTGATTAAATCAACACTGCTTGCCATTCCAACATATATCTTGTCGGTCTTCAAAGCGCCAGCATCCTTTTACGATGACGTTCGTAAGATTGTATCGGCCTTCCTATGGTCTAATGGGAAGAAAAAGGGGGTTTACTGGCGCTCGTGGAAGTACTTATGTTTGGATATTGCACAAGGAGGCTTGGGCATTCGGGACCTTAAGTCCCACAACCAGGCTTTGCTAGCTAAAACAGCCTACCGTCTCATCACAGACTCTTCCAGTTTGCTTGCACAGATTCTAAAGGGACGATACTATCCGCAAAGCAACTTTTTACGGGCCAAAGTACCATCTTCTTCCTCCTGGGGATGGCAAAGTCTCATTTGGGGTCGATCATTGGCTATTATCGGCACAACGTCAGTAATTGCAAATGGCCTCACAACCCATCCTCTTTCTCAACAGTGGATACCATGTGAGCCATATGTCCCAACCCCAGCACCTATACTGCTCCAGACTTACCCCACCCTTTCAGTGGCAAATTTCATACTCCGGGATCCCCCAATGTGGAATCACACACTGTTGTCCACTTTTTTCAATCCTGAGCAACTTCATCGCATCTCAACTATACCGCTGCTAAATCTGGATGCTGACGACACATTTGCATGGAAGCCATCAACCACAGGTACTTTTACTGTCCATTCAGCATACAATTTGGTGTCTTCGGCTAACAACTCATTCACCAAGTTGCCATCGCAAGATGCGGTCAATGCCCTCCACATAATCCGCAAGTTACACTTAGAGCCCAAAATATTCTCTTTCGTCTGGAAAGCACTTTCAAACGCTCTGGCAGTCAAGACACACCTCAGAAAGCGGAAAATCATTTGCTCGCCGGCTACATGCGTCCTCTGCGGTGATGCCGATGAAACAACTGCCCACTGCCTATTCTTCTGCACGCATGCGAGAGCTATTTGGTTCGGGTGCCCCCTTGGGTATCGGGTTCTGTCAGGCACAACTCATTCCTTTAGTACCACCTTGTTAACGTTGCTTCAGTCAACAAACATTGCAGACGACAGAGTAACAGTAATAATTACTCTCCGACAAATTTGGCTCGCCAGGAATTCGATGACGATGAAGGCAATTTCTGTCTCTCCGTTGGATTCTCTCAATGCCATCCCGGTTGCCATTCACAGGCAAATTTCCCGTAATGTATCTCTGCATAAAGTTACCATAGACCAGCATCTGCTAGTTCCCAGCAATTCCCTATGCCTGACTGATCTCCACCCTCGATGTCCCAATAACTCGCACGATGAGTCCCCCTTAAGCACTTTTATGGTTGATGCCACGTGGAAAAATGATGAACCCTCGGTGGCTGCTTGGATCGATGCAACAAATGCAACGATTGGTCACTACGCCCAATTCTTCGCAGCTTCGCCAATGCAATCTGAAGCAAGAGGCGTCTCCGAAGCGCTACGGTGGCTGCTCAATAACGGATACACTGACATCGATGTCCACACTGATTGCCGGTCAATTCTACTACACTTATAGCGCAACACTAACCCGTCCGAACTACGCACCATTTTATTAGATATAAGACACTCTGCCAGCAAATTTCATTACTGTAACCTTACTTTTGTTCGTCGAGCGGGTGTTCAGGCAGCACATGATAAAGCGCACGCCATTGTACGACACTTGCAAAACCGCAGCGTTTAATTTATATATATTCCGTATCTTTCAAAAAAAAACAGGATCTTGTTTCTTCTCGTTGACCACTTTGTTCAGTGAACTTGCTGATCTCCTTCACATGTAACTCTAACGCGAGCAGCTTACCATCAGGGAAAGATGAACACATGTAAAAGAGGAGTGACTCTAAACTTCAGGAGGGTTACATGAGTCAAAAATCCTAGTGCAGATGCTCCTAGAAAAAGTTCGCAAGAACCAAATTTTTATTTATTTTTTTATACCACGGAGTGCTGAAATAATCTCTTAGAACGAGTATCTATAACGCACCACACAGCTTTTTGCATCTTGATTCCAGCTCTCTCATACTAGTAAAAAGAACCGCAGGGCTGCATAAGCAACCAAGATGACCCGGATGTACAAGATGACCCCGACACCAAACCAGTAAAAAAAAAGTAAAAGACCAACTCGACACCAACGCCACGAACTTTAGAAATTATTTAAAACAAAAAAAAAAGATCTCTAAACCCAAAATCTGAAGGAAAGACACCTGTAAGAGACTATTGGCTGTATTACTTCTTTTGTCACATTGCAGCAACTTATTTTGTTCCATCTCCAGATTCTTTCACCGGTTCATTTGGCAACGGTTTGACATCCCCTTTCGATTCCGCAGCATTGCTAGGTTCAGGGGTAGGAACATCCAAAGCCTTCTGAGGATTTGATTCTTCATTTCCGACTTCTTTCTTCCCATCGCTTGCCTTTGCTTCCACTGCCTGTATTTTACAGGGAACCAATACTAACTTCAGCTTAAATAATAATAATCATCATAATTAATAATCACACATCATCATTATGCATGTTTCACCTGCTGCTGCTTCTGGAACTGCTGTTGCTTGGCTTTCTTGTCCTGAATTGCCTTCTGCCGGCTCTCGTAAAAGTAAAAATCATCTAGTATACACGTCTTGCTGGAACTTTCCTTGAATATCTTGAGCACTTGAAGCCCCTGCTCCAACTTGACCTATGAAGTTAAGAGATGGGTTAGGGTTTGGAAGAATAAAAACTATTGACAAGAGATAATCACGAGACCTATAAAGAGATTAACATTTGGGGGACCACACGTTACCTCCTGAGTATCCCTACTGTTTGTTACTGGCTTGTTTTCATTATATTCGAGAGTGATGTGCTTCAAAAGACTGTTTGACACATCCTTCACTATATGCCACTTGACTGGGAAACAACCGCTCCACTTGTCTTGTTGCCAATACTCAAAATTCTTGTCAAAATTAACTGGACCTACCATCTCCGCGACACCAACAAATTGTCCGCTGGTATTCACCTATATAATGAAAATTGGTAAGCCCATTCACGAAGATAAATAAAGATGCTTAATCGACACAGCAAGCAGTATCAAGACACTTACAGAGAAGAAAAGAAAAATAGGGCAAGGATTCGGCTTCTGCTGAGCCTCCTTGTAAGCTGTATCAAGCTTTTTGTTACCATTTGGTGTGCTCGCCCACACATTATACTTGATGCTCTTGTGAACATCATCCTCACTGTATGACTTGATAATGTAGAACTTGGCATCGCTGTAGACCTCAGGGAAATCAGCTTTGTTGTATTGTTCCCTATCAGGAACAACTGCATTCGACTTCTCCTTGTTATCTTCTTTAGTTTCATTTGATTGGGTGTCGTCAGTCTTCACAGGCAATGGTGAAGGCACAGATGCCTTCTGGTTTTTCACATTCTTTGCTCTAGGACCCCTGTTGAGCTCATTCATACCATCCATGTCATTGCCATAACCAAATCTACCCCTAGGTTTGTATTTGCTATCGCCAGAATACCAACCACGTCCATTTGCCCGTGAATCATAACCATTAAATCCGAAACCTGGACCAGATCTGAAGGTGCTTCCATACTGGCCATATAACTTGTTAGGGAAAATCCCATTATAATACCCATTAGCAGGACCCATGGTAGACATTTGACTGGGCTGATACCCCTGCAAACAAAATAGAAGTACTATTCAAGCATCTCTAAAATGATTACCAACCCACAAAATAGATCCATCCAAGCAATGGTCCACATGTACAACGAACACATCCTAAATCAAGAGAAAAGTACTGACATGTCACAAATAGCGCAAAGTTCTGAACACCTTCAAATTGGAATTAAGATTCCTCATGATGAGGACAGAACAATTCAATTCAGGACACTGCAAATGGACTCCAAGTGAATGTGTCTAACTAATAGCACGTATATCAAATCAACAGGGCTACACTGTAGTTTGAATTCAAGTACAATTTCCTTTTTACCATATACTCCTATCATATACTTCAATACAGTGGGAACACTACGTATATCAAATCAACAGGGTTACATTATAGTTTGACTTCAAGTACAATTTCCTCTTTACCATATACTCCTATCATATACTTCAATACAGCGGGAACACTTGCATGAATCTGCTGTTGAATACTCTATATTTTTGGACATTGGAATACAGATCATTAGTTTGAAGAACATTTTGGAGTACAACTTGGACAGATCACCATTTATGTACACACTAGCCTTTAATAAAAGAGTACTATGTAAGATCAAACTAATGAAGGCAGGCGCTATTGACACAAAAAACTTGAGAAAACTAACCAGAGAGCAAACAAGTACTGCCAGTTATACCTTGAAATTGAAACAAAAAGAAAATTGCTTCTAAAAACGCTTCAGACATCAGACTTGTGAACGGAAATTTGGTTCTTCACAAAATACTGGTATAAAAGGATAAAACATGAAATAAGATATACCACGAGATGAGAATTTGGGTGATAGTTGTGATTCTTTGACACTTGGGTGTTGCTTGCATGAGACATGGATGAAACCGTTGCTGTGCTGGTCACTGATTTTGACTGCACACCATCAGAATATAATGGGGTATCCGTCCACGGCAAAGGAGACGTAGATCCAGGAAAACCAAATCTAGGATCTTGATAAGCAGATGAAGGAAATCCCCCTGGAAGAGCACCCCTTCCATTGGATACATTTGAACCAAATTGAGAAGCCACATATGTCTGTTTCGAAGGCACTGAAACATTGTTTAGCTGTATACCACCTTTACCACTACCATTGACGTTTCCACTGGCAGATTCAACAGATAATGGAGCTTTATCAGCAGGGGTATTAGCTATAGAAATGTCTCCTTTCGGAGTTGCAGCTGGACTAGGACTGTAAGGAGCGCTTGATGGGTTCAAGGGTTGAAAATATTGAGCTGGATACTGGTACTGCTGAGAACCATATAGAAGCCCATCAGGTCCCATTGTTGGAACAGGAGACCCAGCAGGCGAATAAGGACCATACGGGCCATATGGATACCCATAGCCTTGATACATGATTGACCCGTCCCCATATACCTAAAGACAAGCAAGTACAAGTATCAAATAAGCAACTGACACTAAGCAGACATCATAATCAAGAGCCATAGTGCATAAGAAAAATAGACCGATAATGATGACTCATACCAAATCCAAATTGAAAATTTTGCAATTCAACTGTTTCTAATGACATTGACAACTCAATATACTTTTCGATCACATGATATAAACATCCCATAACTATTTAAGTCTCCCAATCTAAGCTCAAGTTTACACGTGTATTAGAACCAAGATCATGGCCACATATACTTTTCGATCACATGATATAAACATCCCATAACTATTTAAGTCTCCCAATCTAAGCTCAAGTTTACACGTGTATTAGAACCAAGATCATGGCCACATCTCTTTTGTGAGTCCAGCTTTCCTTGTACAGTGGGATTACACTATTTTAAAATCTCAAACTGTCACGCAACGACTCGTCGTTGATTTCTGATATGAAGCACAACCCATATTTACAATCCCAAAGATTTACAAGGAAAAGAGTGAGGTACATTCGTCCATTTTAAAAGCCAAGCATTTATCCTTTAACTTAGTGTACCACTAAATTAAACTCAAAATACTGGATTCAGGAAATTGTTTTATTTTAAATAAAGTGGCAATCAAGAGGGCATAGCGGTATTGAAAACAACCACATTAGTCAGAATCTTACAATTCATGATTTAATTCAATTCAATTCAACCATTAAATGATGTGAATTCCTCAATGATAATGGAACAGAACTTCAACTGCATCCCGGTTCAATAAATAAAATCTTACAATTCGGTTGCAAGTTTGCAATCCAGACCAACTTATTACAATTCACCATCGATTCATCTGGAGGATCTAATTGAATTAAAATCAGTCTCATTAACAGTTCCTCTATTAGCTTTATGGAATGTTATTTCATTCAGTTAAAAAGATTTTAAGTGGATCTTTCAGATACACGATTCAGTGTATTTGAATTTTGATTCACTGTCTTAATCTTGATTTGACAACTATGAATACAACTAGCCATAAAGAAAATTTCTAGCATGGGTATCGAAATGATTGGGTGGGTTATCTCTGGAAGCATGGGCACTCACCAGACAATAAATTTTGAAACAGATATGCCTTCTAGTACCAGTTGAGACAATTTATCTACACAAATATCTATTGGCTGAGTTGTTCTTTTTTAGGTCATGATGAATATTTTCCAAAGCATTAAGCACACATCGAATAACACAACTAACACCTGAAGTATGACCTCCGCGTTATCATCGTATGTACAGTTACAATTTAGAATAAGCCTGTAACCAGATGCTATCCAGCACCTGAGGGGTTAGACACGCAATCATAATGCTCTCTATGCTGCAGCCTCATTAGAGAGAACTCAAAGCCCATTGTGACTTGCATAAAGTAGAAGTGAAAAAGGTGACACAGTCCTATCCAATCCCTGAGGGGTTACACAAGTAATCATAATCCTTGAGCGTGGGTAAAGATCTGAATCCAATTGACCCAGATAACTATGCAGTTAAGAGGAAATAGAGTATTAGTACTTACAGGCGGCATTTCAACTCCCTCTGGATTTGTAGATCTCGAGTAGTCCTCCCATTCGCTCGGAATGCCTTCATAATCTAGAAAATAATGTCGATTGAGAATTAAGGAACTACGTCACCAACCACAAAAGCCGTATTATATTTCCTTCAGTATGAAATTTCATAAAGCAACAGTAGTCTACCAATTGTTTCATATAATAATCAACCGAATCACAAAAAGGAATTAATCAGCAATACTTAAGTGGCAACTTACTTCCATAATAAAATGGTGGTGGATAACCCCCAGGATAACCCATTGTTGGATCATAATAATCCGGAGTAACAGAGCGATCATACGTTTGGATCTGCCCATTGGCAGCACCCTTCGAATTGACTGTAGACTGTCCAAAAAACAATGATAATTGATATGAACTTTTAGGAAAACAATATTACAAATAAATCAAAATTGACCCAGTGACCCTTTGAAAAAAAGATATACAGTCCAAGTCACCTTCTTGGTCGGCTCAGGGATCTCTGAAGTCTTGGTTGGATCCAATGATAACTGCTGAAACAACTCTGAAGCATCTATGGAAGTAAGAAAGGAAAAACCTTGAGCATGTAACACGAACAAATAATCAACAAATTTATATGAAAACAAAATATCACAGGAGCATAAAAGGATAAAGAAATTGATTTCTCGAAATTCCCAGAACAATAACAAAACCAAATTGGGCTCCCGGAGGCAACATCACCAGAACCAAAGAAATTACTCTGGGCCACTTAAGAGCAGAACAGCAGCAAAATCCACCAATCTAAAAATTAAAAATTAACCTATTCGATAGAATCTCCTATCGCAACAGGGAGAACAACGGAAATCAAGAATTTTGACAAATACAAGTCTCGGGAGATCATAAAACTGAAACCCCAATACAAAAACAGCTGGATCTATGAAACCGAGAGGGCTCGAACAGAAATCACAATCAATGAAGTAACCCCAGAAAGAGTACCTCTGTGGGTAGGGTTGGTGAGGAGACGATCTGCGGGAGGAGCGACGGTAGCCATGACCGGATCTTCAAGTGGGTCGATCTAAAACCCTAATCCAAATCCGGGGTTTTTCGGTAGGGAGAGAGTATCACTGTAGGAGAGAGAAAGAGGAGGGAGATTTTCAGCCGCCAAGCGGAGGGTTTGGGTTTTGAGAGGAGAGACAGAGGAGAGAGAAGAAGAGGGGTATTAATCCACCCGAAAGTGGTGATTCAAATAGCACCACCGTTTCACCCTACCGTAGACCCCTGTATTCTACTTCAATTACTTGAAATTCCCACTTAATTTTCTTCTTCGTGCACCGAAGTCCTTTAATTAAACTGCAGACAAGTACTCTTCATTCTAGTGTGATAACAGAATAGGTCTGAAAAGTTTGGAAAATAGCAAAAAGAAACTTCGCTTGAATCATAAAACAACCCTCTGGCTTTTGAAGGAAATACAAGAAACCCTACAAATAACCGTCGGTTAGTAGTGAAAAACGTTTTGTGGGTCATGAATTTGAATCATTAGTATTTCAGATATAACCCCCTAACAAATTAGTAATTTGTCTATCTCCCAAAAATATGAATTATTAATATTTCTGATTTATTAAGTTTCCTAGTTTGTTAAGATTATTCTAATTTTGTAGGGCTGCTTGCTCACCAAGCTTGCTTTTGCCTATTTATAGGCCTCTTGTATTTCGTTTATTGTTAAGTTCATCAATAATATTTTTTCTTCTTATATTTCAACATGGTATCAGAGCCACGCTGTTCTTGGTGACCTACTAAAGGCTACCGCTCCTCTGGCGGGCGGCACCTCTATTAGTAGTCCGTCGGACCACCCTTGATCTCGCACTCGTGTTTGCTCTTATTGGGACTTCTGATTCCTAGCTTCCGTTGTCGTTCTATTAGAGCATTGCTCCATGATTAACTACCATCTCCAATGTATTTTAAGAGAAGGTCTCCCGCTTACCAAACCTATGGAGCCGCCAATTTGTTTGGCCTACCTCTGCCTTCCATCAAGTTGTCATTGTTGCCTCTAGCAGATCTTGACCACGAAATCAATTCCTCTGTTTCCGGTCCCAAAACTTGATCTACCCATCGCAAATCCACCACCGCTTGTTCCCGCCGAGTTTCCCGTCGACTCGACCTCCACCATCGCCTTCTCCATTCTTCATCAACCGCCACTACCACCATCAATAGACTACTTTGCCCGAAGTCATGCAGAGCCACTAGTACCACACCACATCCATCGTCTGTCACAGTCTCTCTCTATTACATAGCCGCTCTTCATGTCGCCATCGTCCTCCCCTCTAATAGCCCCATAACTCGCAGAGCCAACTTGGCCTTTTTTTTCCTTGCTCACCTTCGTCACCCGACGACGCCAACAGTTACCCACGTAATTCGAGCCTCTACTTTTTTTTTCCAGCCCCGCAATTAGATCACAACCCAGTCTCTTTATGTCTCTCCTTCTCTTCATTTGGTAAAAAAGAGGCAGAAACCCTAGTATTTGTAGGGTTCTGATGCCACTGTAGTTTTTTATGCAGGTTACGCAGCGGAAATACACAAAAATCTGCTCAAAGCCCTCCACGAATCGCTAGTGAAGCATTCATAACGTGATAAAGGATATAAGGTTACCTTGTTGGTTTGACTGATCACTGCGTAGAATTGATGTCCACGCCTCTACAGATATCCACACCGTAGGATCTTCAACTAAAACTCCCTCTATTGTTTGTGCTAGCAGTGTAGAAGGAGGAATCACCAAGGAGCTTGATCCAAGCAAGCGAGAAGCACAACAATGGAGGTGGAGGGGTTCGGCCTCTCTTCGTGTCGTTGGCCCTAGGGAGGTTCGACCCTCTCTTTTCTCTTCTCTCTCTTGCTCTAATTATTTCATCTAATGAAATACTAGGCTTGGACTAGGCTTTTAAAATTAACAACTCTTTATTAATTACAAAACTGTCTCACTACTAATCTGAATCATACTTGATTAGTCCAATACTAATCCGATCCATGCTTGGATTAATTACTAGTTTAGTCCACTTTGCTATTTAGTCTAATTAAATATGCACGTTATTGCACTTTGATCCTTGATTCTTTTCTTGTTAATTAGTATCCAGTCTATTCCTTTAGGTGTGTGACCCTACATGTTCCTATTACATTGGCAGTAACAAATACAAACAGTGAGCAGTGTCTAGCAACACATCAATGCTACCCAACTAGTAGGAATTCAGTGATCTGACAAACCTCTGTGACCAATGTTACCGTGCTGTATCGTTCCTTTGTCACAATATCCGGATTGGACACGAGACACAGATGTCACACTCGTATCCAATCCATAGTTTCTCGATCTGGGAATAGACTTATCTAAACAGATAACAACAATATCATATATTGACTTACCTGAGCCTGGTCAGGCATTTATAAGTACTACCAATCGAGTGGTCGCGGATACATACTCCCGTTATGTGGAAGGGATAAATCATATCTACATCACTAACATCTCTGAGCTTTCTTCATATCATGTCCTGAAAGACAGTAATATAGGCAGTAATACAGGATCAATACTCTAGAATGGGGGGGTTAATAGAGTATGGCAACTTTTGCCAAAAAGTGGTTTCAAAGAAATTTGAGGAAAGCAGGAAGTGTTTCAAGGCCTAGAAATGAGTTTCAAATTCTTGGAATCAAAACAGAGAGTAGAAAAATTTGCTGATAGTTTTCAAGGCCTTGAAATGGGTTTCAAGTCCTTGAACAAAAAACATGTTGTGAAACTTTAAAAAAGATAAGTATAGAACAGAAAGTAAAATGCAAGAGACACAAGGATTTATGGAGTGCGGTCCACTTCGACCTACGTCTCTACCTCAGGGTCTTAATCCCTGCAGGATTTTCAACTCAATTCTTATTAATCAAAAGCTAAGCCTTAGATTTTCAAGCACAGAGATTTCCCTTACTCTGTTACAGCTTGTGGTTCTTAATAACATATCTAGTACATGCTCTAGATCACTAATTCTACAAGAATTCTCTGTTGTCCACTTTGAACAACTCACGATAATAAGAATAGATAAGTATTATCAAAATGATATACAAATTAAGTACAGTAAGAAGAAAACTGAGAACTAGTGAAGCAGTTGAGTATGCAGGAATCTTCTGATGATTGGATTATTTGAATGAATCTCCTTATGTGTTGTTTGTCACTCCTTGAGAGTGTTTTAATGTCTCTGTAATTGTTCTCTTCGAATTCTCTCAGCAATTCCCTCTCTTATGCTGCTAGTTTGAAATATAGATTTGCAGGATCTTCTGGAAACAAATTTTCCTAAAATCAAGCAGCATATCTTTACTTCTCTAGCAGCTCTTCCCAACGGTTAGTTGCTCAGTATCTTCAAAGATACTAACTTGATATTTTATATGAGGGTGTTAGGAAAGTCCATGCACGATTGCACAAGCACATAATCAATTTGACAACTGTGTACAAGAGAATCCGGCAGAGAGAACTCTGTGTACACCAAGGGCAGAGAATAGAAAATGGCACAGGAAATGTTGGGTTGTGAGTAGGGAGAGAGGAAGGCAGTAGTACTGTGTGAGAGAGAGACAGGATTCTGGCAGAGCTTTCGCGTATCTCGGGTCGTTCTCTTCTTTTATGGAAGGATTAACGATCCTATATATAACGGAGAATGTGACCGTTGCAGTGTGGTTAATGCGCTCATCAATGGCGGTTTAATTAGCTTAACCACAACGGCACGTTCGTCCGCGTATATAGGGACCGTTACAGCACGTTATCCGCGTATACCGGAACCGTTATGGGGTTGACCGGGTTTGACCGGATTGACCGGGTTCATGGAGCTCGTGCCATAAATCTCTCAAAAGCAGTTACTAAAGGTCGCGCGCGAGCTTGGCTCGCACGCGACAGGACTTACTCTAGCCTCCAGACCACTAAGTCCCTACAAGTCCCGTGCGTGGTATGCGAGGGCCCTGTCTCGCAGCCCCCACGTGGATCAGCGTGGCTGGTGATCCAGTGTGTGTGGAGCACATTATGGTGTGCTGGATGATTGACACGTGGCAAAGATGTGTCTGTTCAGAAAGCACTATCTACATTAGCCCCCTTTCTGCGCGTGAAGACTCATAGCCGGATAGGCTTCCATGCGCAGGAACCAACGTACGCGTCGCCGCCACGCACCAATTCAAATACGCGCAAGTTCAGCCCCCGTGCGTGCCATTATGAACTAAACCCCTAGAGTCGTGCCGTCTGGTCTTTTAGGGTTTTAGGCGTGACGTCAGCTTGTCCTGTGATTGCGCGATTCGATGGTGACGGTTGCGATTCGACTACTGAAAGGACGCAACCCTTCATTGTTTTTGGATAAATACTCTGTACTCTCCATTGTTGCAAAGCATCACTTCTTTCTCTTAAAGTGAATGATACCCGGAAGCCTTCAAGAGCAGATTCAGATAATCAATCATCAATTCTCTCTTGTCAATCGTCTTCTTCAACTGTGCGCATCCAAGCAAGCTTTACCAAAACAAGGTTGGCCTTGTTCAATTTTGTTTAATGTACCGATATATGCTTTGAACTGTGCTGGATCTGCAAACCCATGACTCTCCGGAACATATTATCCACTGAAAACTATGAAGGAGTCTTTGCTTTTTGAATCCAACCTTGATTTAATCCCCAGATTGTAAGGGTTTTGAATGTAGGGTTTCTGAAATCTCCAATAATGCAAACGATTCTGAACTTCAAACCCCAAAATTGACACTGGACTGTTCATCTTTCTTCCAATAAATCCTCATATGCCTTGAACTAAAACTTGAAATTCAAACTAAAGTATGTGTATTTCTCCCCCCTTTTTTCTTACTTTTCCGCAGGAATGGCAAAGACAAAAGGAACCAAACCCATTAAGGAGGTCGAAGAAATACCTGATCTCCCCCAGACCTTATGGCGAAAAGCCCCCTATCTGGGTGGCAAAGACTTTTACCATGCTAGGGTTAAGGTGAAGAACCTGCCAATCCCAGTCTCTGCTGACGAATTGCAAACGTTGACTCCTCCAGTTAACGCGGACATGCTCGAATGGATTGATTCCAAGGACGTAGTTCAATTGGGGGTCGAAAATGGGTTTTTCCCGTACACTGCGATTTCCACTCAAGCGTTTGTTCAGAAATTGGACTTCATGGATGAGTGGATTGACCATGTACTGACCAATCATGCCATTGCTTTAAACGATGCTGGCATATATTTCGCAGTTCGTGCTATGAAGGGTGCTGCCGTGAAGTTGGACCAGTCCATGCTTCTAAATCTTCTTTCGCGGTACTCGCCTGCGACCCACACATTCCACTTTGCTGAGTTCGAGGCTGCCCCCACTCTTGAAGATGTGCACATGCTGTATGATCTGTCTCCTGTGGGTGAGGTGGATCCTTTGAGTCCCTTGAGAGCTGATGCAGAGATTGCCTTGTACAAGCAGATGGAGGAGTGCTTGTCAGAGGTGAAGAAAATTTCCACCCGGTGGACTCCCACAGAATTTCTTCTCGACTGGCAGTTGGTTGACACATCTGCGAAGAACACTTGGAACAAGTGGGTGCAATACTTCTTTCGCGATTATGCAAACAGTAGTATCACCCAGAGGCTTTTGAGCCGGAACCCGAAGGCTAAAAACTATGTGAATGGCAAGGGTTATCACTTGACCCTATGTGCTTTCCTCTGCGCTTGGTTGTCGAGGTATTTGATCGATGGCCATCCGCATGATGGGGTCTTTTATCATGTTCTTCCTCTTGCTGTGAAACTGACCCTCGGTCAGAAAGTCGCACTTGGGCCCTTAGTCTTGGGCACGCTGTACCACATATTAGATCAACCGATCGTTGTAATTAAAGACTCGCGTGGTCGTCTCGACGTGCTGACCTATGTCAACATTGCCTTCCTGACTATGTGGGTCTTCGAGCGGTGGCCTTCTTATGCCCCCAATCCTTCTAGGCCCAGTAAATGGTGTCCCCCAGGTGCGGAGGAAGAGCGCAATAGCGGCAGGGCTGCGAGGTGGTTTGGAACTCACTTTCCTAAGTGCGTTTGGAGCCTGGTATGCGACAATCGGGAAGAGTTCATAGCCAGACCTTACGCCACGCGCATTGAGAATGTGCGATGGTTCCCAAAACTGTATCCCTCCAAGGCTGTTGCTTTCTCAGAAGAGCTCCTTTTCGAGGGCGGGGAGCATTTCCATGAGCGCTATCGCGAATTTTTCTGCTGGTGTCTAAGGGGCTCTCTTCCTGCTCTTGCGGAGTATGTGTGTGAGCTCACCCCTAGGTACGAGAGGATCACAGTGGATGTTGACCCCACTCGCGTTTCTCCTCAGTTTGGCTTTGATGCGTGCAGCCCATCATAAGAGGCTGCTATAAGCGATTACTGTCTGGGGAGTGTAAAACAATCTTAAGGAGCAATCTTCCCTTCGAGCAACCCCCAGGTAACCGCGGAGGTGGCTACTCCAGAAACTGGGTTGCTTATTGGAATACCCAGCAGACAAGGTTTGAGACGCAGTCGACCCCTCGGCCAAACAGAGCTCCTGTGATCAAAAGGAATTCTTTCCCTTTCCGTCCCAACTGTAGCCTGGACGAGTCTGAATATGGCTGCTATTCGTTGCTGGATCGCGAGAATCACCTGTGTCCCTCCACCATTCTTGACGAAAAGATAGCCGCAGTTAAGAAAGGTGATTCGCATGTCATCCGATACACCGAAACTTTCGCCAAGGTAAACAATCTCTCTTGCATGTGCCAAGTTTCCCTATTCCGATACGTTGAAACTTTATGCTTCATTTTCTGCCGCAGTGCTATGTGAGGAGGTTCGCATCTGGTGAGCGTTCCAAATCGCTGGTCACCACCATTGTTACTGCGAGAAGACGGGGAGAACCAGTTCGGCTAGCACTGAAAATGGATCCCGCAGTTGAGACCAAGATTCGCGAGATCATGGATGCTTTGCTGACTCGCTGATAGAGAACACTCCAGCCTTGTCTCCATCCAAGAACGATCCGTCTCCCCCAGCAACTGCTGCCTCAAGAGCGAAGAGGCCCAGACAAAGAGGAATCACAATCTCTTCCCCTAGGAGCGCTCCAACTTCTCCTCCTGCGAGACCCCTTACTTCCAAGGATAAGGGTAAAGGTCGCATGCCAAGCAAAGCGCAGAAAGAGCTCGCAGTGGAGACCTTTGTTCCGTTTAGCCAGGAGGAAGAGGAGGAGGAGAGAAGGGAGGTGAGAGGTCATGAAGAAGAGGAAAGAATCGAAGATGTCAGAGATAGAGAGAGATGAGATACAAGAGGAAGAGTCAGGAGGTATCTCAATCGTACTTCTCTCCTCATTATCTTAACTTTTCGCAATCTTGATTGAGCAAATTGTTCCTTTGCAGATGATGATGATGAGACCATCAGTGGCCTTTTGGCCAAGAGGCAGAAGAGGGGTTCTCATTCTGGTGTTTCCAACGAAACCATAAGCGAGGACATCCTTGCCGAGTCCAGGAGAACAGCTGCGGAGGCTGCTGAAAGAAGAAGAAAGCGAGAAGAAGAGGAGCTTGAACGCGTAAAGCAAAGGAGCCTAGAAGAGCAACACGTCGACGACTTAGTGTGTCCAACCGATGAAGGGAATGCGGTTCCAAAAGAGGCAGCTCCTGAAGTTGACGAGGAGGATGAAGCTCCCGAAGAGGACGTGGCCGCCCTAGAGCAAGTCCAAGCAGACTTCGAAGAGATCGTAGGTGGTAACGAAGGTGGGATTTTCAATCTCGCAGTAACTTACCGAGATGTGATTGTTGGTGCATTAAAGCATGGTTTATCAAAAGCTGACATTCGCCGCTGGCTAGTAAGCAAGTGCGGCGAGCCTTCAGGTAACCATTTGAACAACATTTGTGAATTTAGGATTAATAACCCAAACATTACCATGACTGGTTCCTTCGCACCCCAGGTCATGCTCAGCTTAAAGATATACTTAGTGAAGATACATTAATAGGCCATGGTTCCGCGTCTTTAGCCTACGATGCAGATGCTGCAATCCCACCCTCGCGTGGAGGTTCTAACTCTTGGCTCATTGAAACGATAATAAAGTATTATTTAACACAAGTTACCTCACATCATCTTGTCTTGTGTCGCAGGCAATGCTGATGAAGCCATGTTGGAACAAAGGAGTCAACCTTCTGCATCCTATGTCCCGGTGCCAAGTTCTCACACTGAGAAGCCCGTCGCAGCTACTGAGTATGCGGGAGAGCCCTTCGAGGACATCAATGAGGTTTATGACGATGCCGAAGCTGACACCGTGTTGATGGAGGAAGATGCCCATGCTGCTGCTGAGGAAACAAAAGCAGATGCTGCTGATGCTATCGCACCTGAAGGCATCCCTGATCAAGGTGCAACTTCTACCGTTGCTATGCCTCCGGCGATGACTGAGCCTGCAGTGACTCTTCCTGCGTGGAACTTTTGGAGTTCGCAGGTCGGGGCTGCAATCGCACCCGGTGCAGCTTATGCTCTTCCTACCAACTATGAGGAGTTAGAGCTCGCAGCTGACGGGAGGGCAATGGATCAGAGACAATCTTCAGCTGCCCCAGCAATGCGCATTCCTTCCTTGCGCGAGATCCTTGAAGGAACCGGTATGTTGTGATTGTTGTTCACATCCCGCATTCTTCATTTACAAGTTCGATAATCTAACTTGGTTTAACATTGCTTAGGGTTGAAGCAAGCTGACGTGGACTGGCTGGTTCGGATGCGTCTCTCCTATCCCCAATCATTTGTGAGGTCTCTGGAGATAGGGCCCTTCGACAGAAGGCTGTTTTTGACCGAAGCCATCTGGATTTTGGAGCAGCTATCTGCGGCCACACCTGCGACCATCTATCCTCAGAGCGCGGAGCTGCTTTTCGGCATGTGTCAAAACCTTCACGCCAAAGTTCAAGGCAAGCTGGGTTTTGGGTATCTTATCAAAAGAGTCACCCAGATTCGCGCGACCGTGAATTTGAAGCGTGGCTTCCATAACCTCGCAGCTGAGGAGCAGAAGGTGGAGCAGCAAAAGCAGAAGGCTGAAGAGGCTGTGAAGCTCTTCCATGAAATGAGCGCCAACTATGAGCGATTGACGCAAGAAGTGGAGCAAGTGGCAAACTTGTCACGTCAGTTTACTCCTGATGACTCCCTGGTCAAAGGCTTGTTTTGAACAATAACAAATTTGTGTCGAACAAAATGCTAAAACATTACTGTAATGTTGCTAGGGTTTATCCCCCTCTTTTTTTTTCAAAAAGAATTTGAATGCCTGTTTTGCCCTTCTCGGGATTTGCTCGAATATCTCTGTGCATATCAATTATGACGTCAGCTATTGATATTCTGCCTTGATTTTCGCGCTAATTGCTTATCAGATAAACACGCTTTCCTTGGGAAGTCCATCCGTATCATGACCTTCCGTCATTAATTAAGATACGCAACCGAATCGTCGTAGCCTTTAGTAGGGTAATTGAATGTTACCTCTTTTCAAGGCGTAAGTGATTGATGCTTACCCCTTTTCCAAGCTTTGCTGACTCAGCCAGAGATATTAAGGGTCTCCGTTGGGTCTATATAAACCCTGCCTTTCACTGCTTGGGTCTTTCATCCCAAAATGTGGCTTGCCATGAGTCCCTACGACTGCTGGCTTCAATGTTTATCTCTCATTTGATTCATGGCAACTTGAAGTTTTGAATCCTGAGTTTGTGCTCTGTGCCATAGAAATAGCTTCCAAGATCTTCTTTACTTGGATTATTGATCTTCATAACCATCATAAAGAAGAAACACATAATCTGTCATGCTTGCTCGAAGAATTTTCTTCGTCTATTATGCTTGCAGGTCATGTTTCCGGCCGCCTCCCGGCGAGGTGCAGCGCCGTACTGACCTTGCTACCGATTCTTAATGAACGGCGGATTTCTCCTCTAGCTTTCCCGGAGGATGATCATTCGCCACCACGTTCTTGAACTCGGGGTGGCGAGCCATTGTGCTCGTCTCCGTGGACAAGGAGCCTCTTGCCCTAGGAGTTGCTGCTTGCCTGTCCTTCACTGGAACAGGTGGATCCTCAGGCACATCTCTTGGGGTGTTGATCAGACAGAGGCCTTGTCAGATCCTGGGATCTTGAACATAGCGTCGCATAGGTCTTGTAGACATGGCGGGCTGTTCATTTTATAAGAACACCCTACTTGCTACAGATCTTTGGTCGCAGATCGTTGTATAGCATAGTTTCTGTTAGAACCAGTAGGTCGACCCTCTTTTAGTGAGGATTCCCCCGATGCGTAACTTCCGCTTGTAGGCTGCTATTTAGATGCATTGTAAGCCACGTTGGCTGTGTAACTAGCTCGATTCGAGTTTTCCACTTGTAAGCTGCTATCTAAGCAGATGAATTGTAAGTCATTTTGACTCATAATAATAAATTTCTTTGTGTGATTTGCTGTTCTTGTTACAACGAACTATAATTTCACATGCGCGCTGGCAGATTTTGCCTTTTATAGTGTTATACTTAAACTTTGCATTGTTGACATGATTTGCTATCCGTCAGATAGATTCGCAGATGTGTTTTAGATCGTTTGAGATCACATTCGCATAGCTTTGCTATTTTGGCAGATAGGCTTGAGAATCGCTTAAGATAGGATTCTAGTGCGGCTGCTATCTTGGCAGATAGGCTTTGAAGATCACTTAAGATCATAATTGCATAGTGCTGCTACCATGGCAGATAGACTTAAAAGATCACTTAAGATCATAGTGCTGGTATCATGGCAGATAGGCTTAGAGATCGCTTAAAATCATAATGCTGCTATCATGGTAGATAGGCTTAAAGATCACTTGAGATCATAGTGCTGCTATCATGGCAGATAGGCTTAGAGATCACTTAAGATCATAATGCTGCTATCATGGCAGATAGGCTTAGAGATCACTTAAGATCATATTCGCATTGGCTGCTATCATGGCAGATAGGCTTAGAGATCACTTAAGATCGTATACGCATAGGCTGCTATCATGGCAGATAGGCTTAGAGATCACTTAAGATCGTATTCGCATAGGCTGCTATCACGACAGATAGGCTTAGAGATCACTTAAGATCGTATTCGCATAGGCTGCTATCACGACGGATAGGTTTGAGCTACATAAATAAAGCGATAAAGACAGCTGAAATCATAAAGTTCTTCCCATTTGGGAGAAGCCTTTTTATTATATAACACTCTCATGTGGGAGAGGTGAGATTACAATTCCCTCGTATGGGAGAGAAGATGCATAAGTTTTAGCAATGCAGAGCATAAAGCAGACGTTGTAATCTAACGCATATAATGAGAGAAGTTAAGGATAATACTTCTTAATCCAGCGCATGTTGACTGAGCTTGGGGTTGAGGCCGTCCCATGTAGCCTTTGTATGTTGCAGTAGCCACTATCAAAGACTTCTGTGACTTCGAAGGGTCCTTCCCAGTTGGCTGCGAATTTTGGATGAGCCGCCTCTCGCATGCAGTGGTCCGACGCGCGCAAGACCAAATCTCCAACTGCGAAATCTCGACGTTGGACTGTTTTGTTGTACGCACGGGCGATCCTTTCTTGATATCGTTTGTTAGTCCTTTTAGCTTGCTCCCGCTTCTCTTCTAACAGGACCAAGTCATGATCGCGTTGATTGTCATATAATGCATGAAAATCCAACCTTGCAGAGTTGATCTTCACTTCGGCAGGTACCACAGCTTCAGCTCCATAGCATAAAAGAAATGGCGAGACTCCTGTGGGCGTCTTTGGAGAAGTCCGATAGGCCCACAAGGCTATGTTCAAAGAACCAGCCCATTTCTTGTGGTCATCCGCCACCATATTGCTCAAGATCCTCAATAACGTCTTGTTGGTTGCTTCTGCTTGCCCATTCCCCTTCGGGTAGTATGGGGTAGAGCATATCTGCCTTATGTTGTACTCCGCTAGCTTTGCAGCCACCTGGAGATTGACAAAGGGGGTGCCATTATCCGAGAGAATGGTGTTTGGAATTCCGAACCTGCATATGATGCTTTCCTGGATGAAATGGACCACGGCTAGCGCATTTGTTGTCTTTAGTGGTATTGCTTCTACCCACTTGGTGAACAACTCGGTCGCGGTGAGAATGAAATGATTCCCGTGCGAGGTTGGTCGAATGGGACCGACAAAATCCAAAGCCCATGTATGTAATGGCCAGGGTGTTCCCAACGCATGTAAATCCACAGCAGGAGCATGCACTAGATTTCCTTTGAATTGGCACTCCTGGCACCGTCTTACTTTAGTGCGGCAATCTGCTTCCATGGTGGGCCAGAAGTAACCGATCGAAAGGAGTTGCCTGCATAACTTCGCTCCTCCCTGATGTTCCACTTGATGAGAGAGGTCCATCACCTCTTGTGCTTCCTTGCTGTCTAGACATCGCAGCAGGTTACCCTCATGGCCCCTTCGCCAAAGCAGATTTTCTTGCACCACATATCGTGCTGCTTTTCTCTTTAGTTTCTCAGCTTCTTTTCTCGACTCAGGCACAATACCCTGCGTGAGAAAGTCAAAGAGTGGCTTCCTCCAATCCACATCATCGTCGGTCAGAGCAATTGATAAAGAGTCTTTGATCAGTGCGCAACTCTCGCAATTTCCTTAAATCAATGCTGCGGCCGTTGACATGTCCGGCCAGTGAATCCCATACCTCTGGGCTTTCCGATAGATTGACACCTCACTTTCCCCGCAAGCGTGTTGGTGAATCTTCTCTAACAGTGCTTGTCCCTCCTGCTCCGAGACACATCGCATGAGAATTCCACCGGGGCCCTTGTAGTAGAGGGTGTTGTCGTGTATACAATACCCCTTTGTAGATGCCCAATTTTCGTTGCTCGTGCCTTCTGCGATAGCACGTAAGATTGACTTTCTCCAGTCCGCATCATCCATGCATTCGTCGTTGCACGCGTCCTCTGTCAACGTCGAGGATGTTCGCACTTCAATCGAGATTCTCGCGGGGCGTTTATCTGCACTAACCTTGGATCCCAAGGTAGCTAAAGCATCACCATGCCTATTGTCCGCTCTGGGTTTGTGCTCGTACCTAACGTCGCAGAACTGCTGCACCAGTTTTTGTACTAAAGTCCGGTAGGGCAACAAGTTGATCTCCTTCAAACCATACTCGCCCGAGGCTTGTTTGACGATTAGCTTGGAGTCTCCCATAACCGTCAAGTTGCTTACTTCTAGTGCCTTTGCTGCGCGAAGACCAGTGATGAGAGCCTCATACTCTGCTTCATTGTTAGTGACTACGAAGTTAAGCTTTGCTGACATCTGTATGACCTCTCCATCGGGTTTGGTCAAGACTATCCCAATGCCTCCACCTTTCCTTGTTGACGAGCCATCGAAGTGGAGTGTCCAATAGGACAACTCAACTGCGTAGATTTCAGGTCCCTCCAATTCTTCTTCAATCACAGGCTCGTGACTGTTATCAGGGAATTGCGCTAACAAATCCGCCACCGCTTGCGATTTGATCGCCCGGGGTCGAACACATGTGATGTCATATTGAGAAATGGTCATATACCATTTTGCCAATCTTCCCCCAGGAGTAGTGTGAGTCAGAAGATACCGTATAGGATCACTCTTTGTGACCACTACTACTTTGTGCGAAGCAAAATAGTGCCTCAACTTTTCTATTACAAAGAACAAGGCAAGGCAATGACGTTCGATGTCCGTGTACCTTGATTCTGCTGGCTGCACTATGCGGGAAATGTAGTAGATTGGCCTTTCTTGACCCTCATACTCCTGAGCTAGGAGTGCCCCTATAGACCTCCTCGTTGACGTCAGATACAACAAGAGTGGTGATCCGAGCTGAGGTGCGATCATTACTTTTGACGATGTCAGCAGTTCCTTTAGCTTTTCGAACGCAGCCTCGTGCTCTGTAGTCCAGTTGTATACAGCATCTTTCTTGAGAAGATCGCTGAAACAGAAGGTGATTTCGGCGATCGCTGGGATGAACCTTCGAAGGTAGGATAGCTTTCCCAAGAAGGTTTTCAAGGTACTTTGGTTATGAGGCGCCGTCATGCTAGTGATGGCCGATACTTTCGCAGGATCAGACTCTATTCCTTGACGATGTACCACACATCCCAAGAACTTTCCCGATGTTACCCCGAATGCGCACTTCATGGGGTTCATCTTTAATTGAAAGCTTCTGCATCTGTTGAACACTTTCCGCAATTCCCCCAGGTGGTCTGCCTCTTCCTTGGATTTGACAACTAAGTCATCCACGTAGAATTCTACTTCCTTGTGCATCATGTCGTGAAATAGGGCCATCATGGCCCGCTGATAAGTCGCACCTGCGTTCTTGAGGCCAAAGGGCATAACCGTGTAATTGAAGACTCCCATCGGGGTGATGAATGCGGTTTTCTGTGCATCTTCGGGGTCCATCTTGATCTGATTGTACCCACTGAAGCCGTCCATGAAGCTGAACATGCGATGAACCGCGGTCGAATCGATAAGTAAGTCGATGTTGGGGAGTGGAAAATCATCCTTGGGGCAGAAACAATTAAGGTCCCGGAAATCCACGCAAATGCGAAGCTGCGCATTCTTCTTTACCACAGGCACAATATTAGCCAACCATGTGGGATGGTGATTCGGCTCGATGAACTTGGCATTCAGAAGTTTGACAGCTTCCTGCTTGATCTTAACGTTAAGCTCCGGTCTAAAGCTTCTCGTGCTTTGCTTTACCGGTTTGGATCCCGGGATCACATCTAACCGGTGCATGGTGATGCTCGTGTCCAGGCCGGGCATCTCATCGTACTCCCATGCGAACACGTCCTTGTACTCAGTCAGGAGTTGCAGCAATCTTTCCTCCTCCTCCCTTGTGAGGTCCGCACTTAGAAAGACTGGCCTCTTCTTTTCTTCGCTCGGGCTCAGGAATACCTCCTTTAGCTCCTGCTTTTGCGGTCTGGGTTTGTCCTCCATGCATTCGGGTGCTTCTTTGAGTTTCTCCTCTAGAACGCTTGGCATTGGTTTGTCTGGTTCCAAAACCTGCTCAATTTGATTGATTTGCTCAGGGATATCCCCATGCTCGCGTGAGGACACCCCCGCGCACCTTCATATGCGATAGCATTTCTTCCCGTTGGCGTAGAAACTCTCTATTTCCTTGCCTTCGGGATCATGTTTTGCTATCCTTTTCAGAGTATACACGTTCTTTCGCTGGTGGGCAATCCGCGGCGTCTCTTCTCGTGTAGACGGCTTTTCCTTGGCTTCGTCTCTTGTTACCATTACTCCTGCGGGTGACTGATCTTTAATGTCCTCCCATCGAGGCAAAGGATTGGGGTTGAACGACCCTGGTGTTTGCTCATCTGCCATCTCAGTGAACCATACCGCCTCACTGATATGCGCCTCATCCATGTTGAAAGGATTTATCGAAGCTGGTATCTCCACTATTCTATCATTCCAGATAGCTTTCATCACTTGGTGAGCTGTTGAAGGGACAGCATCAAAGCGATGAATCCAGGCCCGGCCTATAATCGTGTGATACGTGGTGTTCGCATCTATGACATAGAATTTTGCTGAACACTAAATTTTGCCGATCTGGAGTCGCTTCCGAATCCCATCAGCGGGGATGGGCGCTTGACGATCTTGTGCTCTGGAATTCCTGCTAACTTCAGAGTATGGAGCGAAACAACGTTGACTGATGCTCCTCCGTCAACGAACGCTCTTTTGAATTCCAGACCATTGATGATTGCTGTTACATACAGAGGCTTCTGGTGGCTCGCATCTGTCTTTTTGTCGCTTGCGGAGAAGGCTATGACCTTTTCTGTAGAGTGAGATGCCCTGACAACCTTTCCATTGGAGACTACGATATCCTCCTCGTAATCTTCTGCTATCCTCAGGATCGCCTTTGTCATCTCCTTCCGGCATTTCTCTGAGAAGTTCATCTCGTCGAAGAACCTGCTGAACCCATGCGACCCCTTCATGCGATCGGCGCGTTCGTCCTCAGTGTCTATGCTGTAGTCCTCGTCATTATGGATCTCGGCAATGATGGGTAGACCATCCTCCGCAACTTCTTCAAGGTCCACAATCGAGATCATGGCGACCTCTTTGCCTTTCGACTCTTGCTCCGCATGGGCAGGGAGTGGATTGTTTCGCACGTCCTGCCTTTGATCACTGAAGATCAGTTCGCCATTTTTCATATTTTGGCTTACCATGATTCTGAGTTTCTTGCAGTCATCCGTGGGATGCATGACCTTTCCGTGACATTCACACCATTTCGGGTCCCTCACCATCTCCCTAGAAGGTGCTCTTTCGAGCGGCGGCAAGATACCGTCCTTACGCCATTGTCTGCACATGTCGCTCGCTTCCTCTACCAAACATGTCAGTGGTGGCGCATCGAAGTTCACTACCTTCGGCTGCTTTTGGGGCGAGATTGTATTCACTTCAGCCTCGCGTCCTCTCTTGTAGCTGAATCTCCCAATTTTGAAAGTGTTCCCGCTCGAGGATCTCTCAGGGGCGTTCCTCTTTTTCTGCCTCTCCACTATAGGCTCGATATTCTTCGTGCATTCGATTAGCTTCGAAAATGTAGGTGTTTGCAGGTTGATAAGCATTCGCATGCATTGCAGGCATATCTCCACGAGTCTGCTTTCAAGTATCACATCTTTGCACTCCAAGGACTTGGCCCTGAACTTCTTGATGAATGTTATTCCATCCTCCTCGCGCTTTTGATACATCCGCGAGAGATGAATCATTGTCACCTTTTCTTCCATCTGGAAGAACTTAGTGTAAAACTTCTGGACCATGTCATCCCAGTTCTTCACGGATCCGGCTTCCAACGTCCTGTACCACTTGTAGGCCACGTTCCCCAAGGATTTCGGGAACTCGCGCATCAGCAGCTTAGGATCAGCCCCATACGGCCCCATTACATCAATGAAGCGCATGACATGCTCATGGGCGTTCCCATTGACATCTTCGAATTTGTCCCATTTAGGAGCCTTGTACCCAGCAGGATTAGGCATGAGGTAGATCTCTCGTGGAATAGGCGGCTCGTTTTCAAGCTTCGGGATGATGGTATCCGCGAACGATTGGTGAGCCAGAATGGTGTCTATGCGCCGTTGCAACGACGTCATACACTCCGGAGCACTTCCCTCGGCAGCGGGAGGAGGGGTTGTCGCAGGCGGAGGCGACACATATGTCGCAGGAGGGCTAGGAACATATTGTGAATTCACGTTACCCCACGTTGGCGTTGGAAGAGGCAAGGGATACTGTGAGGCCGGATTAGGTAACAAAGTTGGAGGTTGAGGAGTATGAGTAGCAAGAGGCAACATTTGAGCTGTTGGCCCCTGAATTGGGGGTAGCTGCGTAGTTGCCGGTGGAGTTTGCAGGTTAGGATTGGGTGGTGTGGTTGACACTCCCAATCCTTGAGTTGTGGAGGCTCCTCCTCCCTGAGAGACGGTGGTGGCTGGTGTGGGGTTTGGAGCGAGAGTCCCCAGAACAGCCATTATCCGTTCTAGCTGTGCAGATTGAGCTTTGAGAGCCTTCACCTGATTCTGGATGGTGGCGTCCAAGGCTTCTAGCGTCGGAGCTTCACCGGTGGCTGTAGGAGTACAGCGAGTCTCCTCTCCCGAGGTGGTCTCCGTGGAAGGCGATCTATTACTGACATCATCCTCATGAGACATGGTTGCTTGCAATGGTAAGTTCACGTCGGGTTCACCAAAATGTGTACAAGAGAATCCGGCAGAGAGAAATCTGTGTACACCAAGGGCAGAGAATAGAAAATGGCACAGGAAATGTTGGGTTGTGAGTAGGGAGAGAGTAAGGCAGTAGTACTGTGTGAGAGAGAGACAGGATTCTGGCAGAGCTTTCGCGTATCTCGGGTCGTTCTCTTCTTTTATGGAAGGATTAACGATCCTATATATAACGGAGAATGTGACCGTTGCAGTGTGGTTAATGCGCCCATCAATGGCGGCTTAATTAGCTTAACCACAACGGCACGTTCGTCCGCGTATATAGGGACTGTTACAGCACGTTATCCGCGTATACCGGAACCGTTATGGGGTTGACCGGGTTTGACCGGATTGACCGGGTTCATGGAGCTCGTGCCATAAATCTCTCAAAAGCAGTTACTAAAGGTCACGCGCGAGCTTGGCTCGCACGCGACAGGACTTACTCTAGCCTCCAGACTACTAAGTCCCTACAAGTCCCGTGCGTGGTATGCGAGGGCCCTGTCTCGCAGCCCCCACGTGGATCAGCGCGGCTGGTGATCCAGTGTGTGTGGAGCACATTATGGTGTGCTGGATGATTGCCACGTGGCTAAGATCTGTCTGTTCAGAAAGCAATATCTACAACAACTGTATTTCCTTTCCTGCAAACACACAGATTAGGAAATAGTTCCTGCATAATAGGTAACTAATTAACCCTGAAAAAACTAAGTCAAACAGAGAGATTAACAACAATTTTGAGTATCATAATGGTTTGTCTTTCATCATCAAATAATACACAATCAAGCATAGGAGATCAGGAATCAGATTAGAATGAAAAGCTCCCCCTAAGTTCATGCCATATACTGCATGTATAGTTTCAAGCCTTTGAAAGCTGTTTCAAGGCATTAAAACAGTGCAGAGTTTCAAACCTTTGAAACATGTTGAACTTACAATCTCCCATTGATGCAAGACAAAACCACTAATCTGTTAAGAACTAGTTACTCTGCAAAAATTAAACATTAGAGCATAGCAGAACAATCATAATATTCTCATATAATAAACTGAAGCAAAAAAATTAACTAATAATCCAACTTATTAAGCAGTTAAGCATTTAAGCATCAAAAACATCCTACTGACCTAAACCAGATCTCTAAACCAACATAATTACCACAAAAATAAACACCTAAACTTCTCCCCCTTTTTGACTTTCATAAAAAAAGATTGAGAAAATGTTGGATCAAAGTTTTGGAAAGCTTAAAGAAAATTGTTTTGAAAGAGAGAAAATTTCAAGACTTTGAAGGAATATTCAAGGCCTTGAAAAGAAGAAAGAAGAGGATAGAATCAGGAGGTTGTATCTCCATCTCTCTTTGGCTCAGCATTCTCTTTTCCATTGTCTTTTTCATCTTCATGTTGTTCTTCTTCTTGAAAAACTTCTTCACATGTTTTAGCAGCCAGATCTTTCTCAAAAGCTCTGTAGTAGTGACTACCTCTGGAATGATTGCTTTCTTCTTCTTCTTCTTCTTAAGATCCTTGATTAACATTCCTGAAGGGGGACTGTCTTCATCCCTTGTTCCTGTTCTTCATCACCTTGTTCTTGAGCAACTTGTTTCCCAGTGTTCTTTACCCCTACAGCCTCATCTTCAGTATTATGCTCACTGAATAAGTCCTTTTTTGATCCAGCCTTCTTTGATCCTTCTGCAGCTTGTGAGACTTCTTCTTCCATATGGATCACAATGATGCTTTTGAAGATACATTCAAGCGTATACCTCACTTGTTTGAACTCAGTCTGATTTTGCTTCAACTCATTCATATCATTCTCTAGGCTATCAAGCCTTTGAAGCACCATGAAAAGGTCTTGAGATTGGGAGGGTAGGTTTGAAGGAGAGGTCAAGGCTTTGGGTTTTGGAAACTTCTTGGATTGCAGCTCTTTTGCAGACAAGTCAGATTATAACTTCCAACCTCCCTCACTGGCTTTTATGATTCTCTGTCATTTGGAATTTCAAAGTGTTGGAAGAAAATTGATAAGAGGTTGGCATAAGACAAAGGGTGCTTTCTTTCCTTAGTATGGGAATAAAGCATGTGTTCATCACAATAGAAAGTAGATCAATCTCATACCCATGCATAATCAAGTACATTAAGTATAACACCCTGTTAGACAACAGCTCTTTTGAATTCTCCTTAGGCACTACACACCTCATCAAGATGGTAATAAGATTTTAGCTTCAACAGTTAGCACATAGTGTGTTAACTGCTTTGAGGATGTAGAAGCATTGGTAAAAAGAACACTTCTCTAGCCAGCTTCAAGGCTTCACTCTTATTGGGGGTAGTTGTCTGTGTTATACCTCTTGGGAAAGCCTAACGCATTGGCAAACTCATAATGATCTAAGTCCATCTCTACACTAGCCACTTTAGAGGAAATTGCCAATTTTAAGGTCTTGATTTGCTTAAAGTTCAGATAAAAGAGCCTAGTGAGCCTAGGGTAGGCAACTTCTGGAGGATTTAGAATTTTCCAAAGAGAACTTTCTTTCAACCTTTTAATGCACTCCATATTCATGTTATTCAACATGTTGACACTAATCATGCTACAGTAGGCTAAAGGTCTAGAAGCAAAACCATTTAACCACATTCCTCTTGCAACATTACTGACAAACCATTTGCTATTAATGCCAGATTTCTTACCAAGAGATGTGTGCTTCTCAAAAAAGATCTATAGCTCTTTTTCAGTGTCCTTATCTGGTTCTTCATATGTAATCTTCCCTTTCCTTTGTCAGCTTTTGTAGGCTTCTTCTTCTTCACCTTCTCAGGGCTAGCAATCTGTTCCTTTGACTATTTCTCAGGAACAGATGGATCTGTCTTCATCTTTTTGCTATAAATTGGAGTCTAATCCTTCTTGGTCTTCTTCTTTGGAGGAGAAGGACCCCTTTCTGCACTTGGAGTTATAGAACTGGACTCATCACCTAGGGTTTGAACCTCTTCTTCAGCAGTCTTTCTCTTCTTTTCAGAACCTTTCTTAGGTCCTCTAGCCATCTTAATTTTTTAAGACGTTCTTCTTGAGCTCATAAGGGTTTGAGGGTATTAGGAGAGATAGACATGAGTGATACGAGAGAGAGAGAGAGAGAGAGAGAAAGAGAGAGAGAGAGAGTGATACCCCAAGTCTATAAGAAAATTTTAATAACGTAGATAATCGGGTGTAGTGCCATTTGCGAGTTTCTAATGCATGATGTATTTATTTATTATAGTAATTTTGAGAGGATTTTATGGAAAATTCGCAAATTAATTTAGAAATGCAATAGCATGATTTCGGTATGACATATATACTCTGAATAATGTTGGTCCATTAATAGCTCATGTCCCATGTGTGATAGTTCAAAGATTTAAATGAGCTTTAACGGCACCATTTTAGTTGTTATTGCAAATTCTTGTAAATAAGCGGACATCATTTGAATTAAGACAAAGTTTGACACTTGAAATTAGATTTTACTAGTGCATGT
Organism: Linanthus parryae; assembly: GCA_023055425.1. NCBI lineage: Eukaryota > Viridiplantae > Streptophyta > Magnoliopsida > Ericales > Polemoniaceae > Linanthus > Linanthus parryae. The sequence continues at coordinate 25,423,904 of JALGPY010000004.1, read as the reverse complement.
TCTCTATTATGGATTTGTATGGAGTGCCCCAGTAAAAGGAAGGATTCTAGGCTACAATTTGTTTTTCTTGAATTAGCAGAATTTAGAGGAGATAATTTTTTATTTTTTCTTTAGTCGGCGAAGATAAGTTCAAATACAAATCCCTTTATGAATCTAGGGGGCTTTATCTCCTTGGGAGCTCCTTCATTTTTTTTGAAAAGGAGAGAGAGTAGGGTCTCTGCCATAACCGGAGGACAGAGAGAGTGATTAGAAGGGAGTTAGACTTGTTGATGAAATAGCCCAAAACACCCACCAAACAAAGAGGAAAGAGTGGGCACAAACAGATTATGCAATTTCTCCTTTTAAGAGGATTATGCCATGTTTGGAGAATAATAGTTTCTCTTATCATGTGAGTTCCATTTACGTAGTTGGGAGGGTTTGCTTGACTACTTTCAGAGCAAGGGAAGTAGTCTTTCCTATATGTTCTATCATGATCTTGGCTCTCTGATTTTTCATAAAAGGAGTTGGTCGGAGAATCGATTACGTGATTTTGGCTCGGATGAGGTAGGACAACCCTAATCTCAATTACGGTGTATATATGTATTGTTGGCGTGGTTTTTACAACATTTTACTGGCTGTTGTTTTAAGTAGATTTAAATTTCTACGTCAGTGGTTACAGGCGGTACCTATTGGCTTGTTTGGCTCACCATTTGTTTCACATGTTGAGCTTGAGCGCGATGGGATCGCGAAATAGTTGTTAAAAAGTAGATTTTTACTTAAAATAATTGTTTTTAGCAATTTTTAGTGAAAGTTGTAATATTTTGTTAGAACGTGATAGTACTCAAAATGTCATTTTTAGTCATTTTTTAGTGAACTCAGTCACATACCAGATTTTCAGAAATATTATTGAAAGTGTTGTTTGAGAGGTATGTGTGTCCTGCTGGTTGAGTTTTTGATGTCTGAAAGTGTCAGATGGGTTGACAGTCAATCGTGATTTTTATCGTAAATTGATAATTTTAATATAAATGTGTGACCAGGTCGCTACAGAGAGAGATAAAAGAGAAGATAAATATTGAAGAGTTTTGAGTTTGAAAAGAAAACAAAATATTTCCAAATTTTTTAACAAGTGCAGTTTCAGTGAAATTCAAATTTGTGTGTGACGTGGGAAAGGAAATAGTATAATACTGATTTGAAAAGAAAATACTTTAAAAAGGTAAAAGCAATAATGAGCAATTATCTACAGAGATAACACCCAACATTGAAGATCCAATTTATTGACGATGTAGCATAAGCACTTATTGTCAAGGCTTTGAAAAGGCTTCAAGGCCTTGAAAAGCTATACTGCTGAAGCAAATAAAATCAAGGCTTTGAAAATCCTTTCGAAACTTTGAAACACGTAATACTTACCTGATTCTCTCCCTAAACCAATGCTTCCTTATTTAGCATGCCCAATTCTAATCTCAGGGCTGAGAATATTTCTTCTGACAGTGGTTTAGTGAAGATATCTGCCAATTGCATGTTAGTAGACAAAAATTCAAGAGTAACATCACATTTCTTAGCATGATCTCTGATGAAATGATGTCTAACATCTATGTGTTTGGTTATTCAGTGATGAATTTGATTCTTTGTAATTGATATAGCACTAGTGTTGTCACATTTGATAGGTATATGTCTGAAGTCAAATCTAAGGTCTCTCATTTGCTGAGCTATCCACATCACTTGTGAGCTGCAAGCTCCATATGCTATGTATTCAAATTCTGTTGTTGGTAAACTACTGAGTTTTGCTTCTTTGAATGTCAGCTAGCTGATCAGGGATGATCCAAGAAATTTGCAACACCCTGAAGTGCTTTTTCTGTCAGCATCTGAATAGCCACAGAAAGAGAAATTAGATTGTTTAGGATACCAAAGCCCTAAGTCTTTGGTACCATTGAGATATCTAAAAATTCTTTTTGACAGCAACCAAGTGTGATTCTTTAGGATCATCTTGAAACTAGCACACATACAAACACAAAACATGATATTTGGTCTACTTGAAGTGAGATTTAAAAATTAACCAATCGTACCTCTATACTCTTTCTGATTTATACTCTTACCAGTTTGATCTTTGTCTAAGGACAATGTAGAGCTCACAGGAGTTTTAGTTACCTTGGACTGAGACATATTGTACTTGTTTAACAAGTCCTTGGTGTACTTGTTTTGATGCAGAAAGATTCCTTTCTTCAGTTGATGTACATGAAGTCCAAGAAATAAATTCAACTCTCCCATCAAGCTCTTCTCAAATTCCCTGCTCATTAGACTTGAGAAATCCTGCAAAGAGACTCATTAGTAGCTCCAAACAGAATGCCATCAACATAAACTTAACTACTAGAATGTCTTTATCATGAGTCTTTATGAAAAGGATTTCATTAACTAATCCTCTTTTGAACTCATTTTCAAGTAGAAACTTTGACAATCTTTCATACCAAGTCCTTGGAGCTTGTTTCAAACCATAAAGAGCTTTGTCAAGTTTATAGACATGATCTGGAAACTCATCATTTCAAAATCAGGAGGTTGAGCAACATAAATTTCTTCTTGCAAGTATCCATTTAGAAAAGCACATTTAACATCCATTTTAAAGAGTTCAATATTCTTGGAAGATGCAAATGCAAGTAACATTCTAATTTCTTCTAACCTTGCAATAGGAGAAAAGGTCTCCTCATAATCAATACCTTCTTCCTAGTTGTAGCCTTGAGCTACTAGTCTTGCTTTGTTTCTGATTACCTTGTCATTCTCATCTAATTTGTTTCTGAATACCCACCTTGTGCCAACGACAGACTGATCTTTAGGAGAAGGAACCATATTTCAAACCTTGTTCCTCTCAAACCCAGTCTGCCTCTTGTAATGCTTCCTTCACATTCTTAGGTTCTTGGTTCCATGGTTCAGGTTCTCCAGGAAGCTTTTCAAGTCTTTGAGAACTTGAGGAAGTGGCTTGTCCACTTTGATTTTCTTGATGTTCTTTTTAAAGGCTTTGAGACCCACTTTCAAGGCCTTAAAAATTCCTTTTATTTTCCTGCAAGTTTTCCTTGGAACCATGTGATGTCTCTGCTTCATTCTCTTACTCATGCTTGTTCAAATTCAAGTCTGCAAAACTTACTCTAGAAGAACCATCATAGATTTCATCAAAATTGACATGTATACTCTCTTCAACAAGATTGGTTCTCTTATTATAAACTATATATGCTTTGCTAGTCAGTGAATAACCAAGAAATATACCTTCATCACTTCTGGCATCAAACTTACCAATATTGTCCTTACAATTGTTGTGAACAAAACAAGTGCAGCCAAAAGGTTTGAAATAAGAGATGTTTGGCTTTCTTCCTTTGGAAAGCTCATAAAGGGTCTTCTTCAAGATAGGCCTAATCAGGCACATGTTAAGTATACAATTGGCAGTGTTTACAGCTTCTACCCAAAAGGATTTGGTAACTTGTTCTCCAGAAGCCTTGTCCTTGACATGTCTTCAAGAGTCCTGTTCTTTCTTTCAACAACACCATTCTGTTGAGGATTTCTTGGAGCTGAAAAGTTGTGAGAGATGTCGTACTTAGCTTAAATCAAACTCAAGTTGATCAAATTCTCTGCCATGATCACTTCTGATAGAGGCAATAGGCAGGTTTTTCAAAGTTTAAAGCTCTTTACAAATCTTTGAAAATTCAGTTAGAGCTTCAGATTTGTCTCTAAGAAACATTACCCAAGTAAATCTAGAAATATCATCTATAATAACTAGCATGTATTTCTTACCCTTTGGAGTTGGAGTTCTCATAGGACCACAAAGATCAATATGAAGTAATTCAGTGGGTCTATTAGTATTTACAAAGTTCTTTTGCTTGAATGAGCTCCTTGTCTGTTTACCTTGAGCACATGCTTTGCATACTTCTCCATCCTTGAACTTGATAGAAGGCATACCTAGGCCTTTAGAAACTAGTTTGTTCAAAGTGTGCAAGCTAATGTGTCCAAGCTTTTTGTGCCAAAGCTTTGAATCCTCTTTCAAGGCCTTGAGGCACTTCAGACTTTCTCCTAAAACTGTGTTAGTACTAAGAAAAGAAAAATTATTTGATCTGGGAGCAGTGAGAATGCAATTTTCCGATTTTTCATCTTGCACCACACACTTCTCCTTGTCGAAAATGACCTTAATACCTTTTTTCACATAACTGTGATACACTAAGAAGATTAAACTTAAGACCATCTACTAGATATACATCTGAGATAGAATTTTTAGAATTGTTACCAACATTTCCAATACCAATGATGTTGCATTTGCCTTTGTCACCAAGTGTGATTGTTCCTCCTGCATGTTCATTCAATTCAGAAAATAAAGAACTCTTCCCACTCATGTGTCTGGAGCAACCACTATCCATGATCCATTTCTATTCTTTACTCTTGGTGACAACCTGTAAACACCATTCACTTCCTTACCCAGCTGTTAGACCAAGTGTGGAATTTAGATTCATATTCAGGGTCAACCATGTTAGGTGGTCTAACTTCTTTAGGAACCCAAATCTGTCTAAATTGTCCCTTGAGTTGAACTGGAAAAGTGTTCCTCATTATTAGAGGGTATCTTCTTCTAAAGGGACACATTATCTTAACATGACCCATTTGTTGCAGTAGTGACACTTAGGTGAGGTTCTGCTACTAGCCTACACAAATCTGGCGTTGCTTTTTCATTGAAATTGGGATTGTATCCAATACCAGTTTTGTGAACATACTGTAAGCTTCCTCCAAGAATCATGTTTAAATTATGATCTGAGCCAGCAAGTTTGGTCATAACTTTCTTGGAGTCTTGAAGTTTCTCAGTTAGAGTAGTCCTTTGTTCCTTCAATTCATGAAATTTCTCAGAGCAACAATACTGTCACTCAAAACTTGACTTGAGTTTTCAAGGCCTTGAAACTGGTTTCCAAGGCTTTGAAATCTCTGTGAGATTTCTTCAGAGAAATTTCAAGATTCTGATTTTGACAAACAAGATGCAAATTCTCTTTTGCTAGCGCATGAACCTTTTCTTTCAAAGTCCTGATTTCTTTCAGATAGTCATCTTCATTTAAAAGCATGGTTCTAAGATAATCAGACAGGACATCTGTTGGTTTTGAAATCAAACAGTTTACCATTACCTCTATGTTCTTTTCAGAACTTTCATCATGCTTGGCCATAAGGTAGAGGTTGGCTTGTTCTTCCTCAGATTCAAAATCACTTGAGGAGTCTGAATCACTCCAAGAAGCTATCATAGCCTTCTTCCTTCTGGTCATGGTCTTTCTTCTGAAAGTGTTTGCTTTTCTTGTGTGGACAGTGTGTAATCAAGTGTCATGCATCACCACACTCAAAGCAATTCATTACTATAGGCTTAGTACCTTTGTAGTCTCTGCTACTGGAGGATTTGTGTTTATCCCTGCTGAAGTCTTTGTTTCCAAAGTTCTTTTTCATCTTGATTATTTTGGTCAAGGATTTGGAAATAAGAGAAAAGGGATCTTCTTCATCATCTTCTTATTTTTCAAGACTTTCAGATGGTTCACTCTCCTTAGCCTTGAGAGCTAAGTTCTTGACACTTTCGGGCAGTTCTCCATCAACTTCATTCATGGAGATCTCATGTGTAATCAGCTTTCCCTGCAAGTCATCAAGTTGGAGGCATGATAGATCTTGAGCTTCTTCAATTGCGATAGTCTTTTGTTCCCATTTGGCTTTAGGAAGACTTCTCAAGATCTTTCTAACATTTTCTTCATTGGAGAATGATTTTCCTAAGAAATCCAGATTGTTGACAATATTTGTAAACGTCTTGAACATGTCTTTGATGTAATCATCTCCATTCATTTTAAAAAATTCATATTGTCTAAGGAATATGTTGATCTTTGTCTGCTTGACTTGGCTGGTTCATTCAAAGGTCACCACCAGTTTGTCCCATATTTCCTTAGCAGTTTTGCATCTTGAAATCCTGTTGAATTCATCTACACTCAAAGCACAATATAAGAGATTCATAGCTGTGTAATTCTTAGAAACTGTTCTAATTCAGAAGCAGAAAGTGAATCTTCAGTTTTGGGAATTCGAATCCCATCTTTCTCTGTGTAGAATGTATGAGGACCATTATGTATGATTGTCCACAACTCTATATCTTGATCAATGATGAACATTTTCATCAAAGCTTTCAGTGCACAAAGTTGTCACCACAGAATAAGGGAGGTCTGTTAGCAGCTCTTCCCTGAGAGAAATCACCATCACCTACAGTACTCATGATCACAAGATGGTTAGATCTATGCAGTGATACAAGCTCTGATACCAATTGAAAGACAATAATGTAGGAAATAATACATGATCAATACTCTAGAAGGGGGTTGAATATAGTATGACAACTTTTGCCAAAAAAGTAGTTTCAAAAAATTTTGAGGAAAGCAGGAAGTGTTTCAAGGCCTTGAAATGAGTTTCAAATCCTTGGAGTCAAAACAGATAGTAGGAAAGTTTGCTGATAGTTTTCAAGGCCTTGAAATGGGTTTCAAGTCCTTGAACAAAAACCTGTTGTGAAGCTATAAATAAGATAAGAATAGAAAAGAAAGTAAAATGCAAGAGACACAATGATTTATAGAGTTCATTCCTCTTGGAGCTACGTCTCTACCTCAGGGACTTATTACCTGTAGGATTTTCAACTCAATTCTTATTAATCAACAGCTAAGCCTCAGATTTCAAGCACAATTATTTCCCCCTACTCTGTTAAAACTTGTGGTTCTTACTAACCTATGTAGTACCTGATCTAGCTAACTGATTCAACAAGAATTCTCTGTTGTTCACTTTGAACAGCTCACGAGAATAAGATAAGAGAAGTATTATCAAAATGATATACAAATTAAGTAAAAAAAGAAGAACACTGAGAACTAGCGAAGCAGTTGAGTATGCAGTGATCTTCTGATGATTGGATTGAGAGAAATGAATCTCCTTCTGTGTTTCTTGTCAATCATTGAGAGTGTTTGAATATCTCTGTAATTGTTCTCTTCGAACTCTCTCAGCAATTCCCTCTCTTATGCTGCTAGTTTGAAAGGCAGATTTGCAGGATCTTCTGGAAACATATTTTCCTAAAATCAAGCAGCATATCTTGACTTCTATAACAGCTCTTCCCAACGGCTAGTTGCTCACTATCTTCAAAGGTACTGACTTGATCTTTTATCCGAGAGTTTTGATAGCGCCTTTTAGGAGCTATAATTCTTTAGCATTTACCACATGTTAATAGATACTTGAGAGTGATTTGAGCCTAAAGTTAGAAAATAAATGTCGTTTTATCACTTGTTGCGCACCATGTGCTATATTGTTAATCCGGGCGTTTTCTATACATATTTCATTGCTATTTGTCAAATATAATCGCTTAGTATGTTTGTTCATGTTGTCTTGGCAGTAACGGATGCTAATCGGTTGATAGGAAGCATGGAACGAACTTCGGAAAAACCGGAGCTCAAGTGGAGTCAAGAGAAGCCGAATTGGAGGAGCTTGGATGAGCAGTTTGATAGAGACTTTTAGGAGCTATAATTCTTTAGCATTTACCACACGTTAATAGGTATTTGAGAGTGATTTGAGCCTAAAGTTAGAGAATAAAGGTCGCTTTATCACTTGTTGCTCATCATGTGCTATATTGTTAAACCGAGTGTTTTCTATGCATATTTCATTGTTATTTGTCAAATATAATCGCTTGGTATGTTTTTCATGTTGTCTTGGCAGGAACGGATGCTAATCGGTTGATAGGAAGCATGGAACGAACATCGGAAACAACGGGAGCTCAAGTGGAGTCAAGAGAAGCCGAATTGGAGGAGCTCGGATTACCAGCTTGCACTAATTTGATCCTACAATTAATTTTGGGGTGAGACCAGCGCCAAATGAAATTAGACTCAAAGATCTTTCCAACGATAGGTCACAGAGCTAAATCCGAGTTCAGACGAAGAAGTTATGGCCCGGCGAAGTCAGGAGCAGATTTCAGGGGGCTATTGTGCAATTACTGAAGACTTCTGCTGGTTATGAAGGAAGGACGACCTAGGGACGAAACAAAACATCATTCACGCCTTGAGAGAGCCACGATCAAGGAGGAGAGCAAGGAGACTTCATTGGGAACAACCTCAAGTAAGGAGAAGATCCCGGATAGCGCCAATCTTCACGATTTCTAGCGTTTGATCTATTTTCTCTCTTGTTTCTTGTATGAAATAACTAGACATCATGTTATCTTTTGCTATGAGTAGCTAAACTCATAGCTAGGCATCTATGGAGAGCCTAGGGTTTATGTTTTGAGGGTGTTTTCCATATTTTGGATGAACTTTCACGTTGGGTTTATGATTCTATGGAGATTCCTATATTCTATTTCATGTTGAGTACTTCCATTGACAAGCTAGAACTAGGATGTGTGATGTGAGTATTTATTTCTCCATGTAATCATGAACTAGGCTTAAAGATAATTCATAGTAGTCAATCACTTGTTTATTGTGGTTAATCCTTAGTAACGTAGGAGTCATGACCCGAAATTACTACATAACTAGTGAGTGTGTGAAAGCAACTCTACCCTAGTTGGGATGAATAAACAAGTACATTCTTAATCAATTAGATTGAGAGGTGAGTTGAATAGGAATGGCTATATGAGGGTAAATTCAGTAGGATCTAGTGAATTGTTCGTGAATGATAGGACATTATCCCTTGCAATATCGTTAACCTACTAGAACACATAGGTAGTATACTTGGCCTGAGAGGGACAAATCATTACCGTTGTGTAGAACGACATGAGACCGATAGGTAATTGTCAATGCCATTACCCAGCTTAACTAAGTATGAATTGTCGTGTTAGAACATGAAATCCGGAATCGTCAAAACTACCCTAGGTGATCTATAGATTGCCTAGCTTTCTTTCCTCTGAGTTACATTAAATCATTTCGTTTGTGCTATGTCACTAACATTGCTAGTCACTTGTTTGAGGGTGACAACACTTCAAACTACAAATCTTTTTATCGGTTACTTAGGCAAATTGAATTTAATTGATAAACTAGACATACAGTAGACACCTTCTCTTGGGTTCGATAACCTGGGGTTGAAATACCACCCCTATATTACTTGACCGTGCACTTGCGCATACACGTAAGAAATCGTGTCAAGTGTTAGGATAGTCCAGGCAAGATAGCACAAGCACATAATCAATTTGACAACTCTATTTCCTTTCCTACAAACACACAGATTAGGAAATAGTTCCTGAAAAATAGGTAGCTAATTGACCCTGCAAAAACTATGTCAAACAAAGAGATTAGCAACAGATATGGGTATCATAATGGTTTGCCTTTCATCATCAAATAAGACATAATCAAGCATAGGAGATCATCAATCAGATTAGAATGAAAAACTCCCTCTAAGTTCATTCCATATACTGCATTTATAGTTTCAAGCATTTGAATGCTGTTCATGGCCTTGAAACAGTGCATAGTTTGAAACCTTTGAAACAAGCTGCAATTACATGTCCGATTATCGCGTTTATAGTAACCTAGTTATGGTGAAACTTTTGACGACATCAATACATGATAATTCAAAAACTAGAGTATCTAGTGACTTCAAGTCAAAGGACCACATCACCATTGTCACTTCGAGAAGCACTTGTGATATTCACATAACTCCCATGTAGCCTTCTCGTGGTGGGTCAATCCAGTATTCCATTACTACTAATGCATACCCATGTGTTAGACTTGATATCTCCATATCAATCTACCTACATACTAGTCTCCGCATAGTGATCGTCCTACTAACAGATATACTTGGCTACAGATAGTTGAAGATAAACAACAATTTCAATCTAATGACTTCATTATATTCATATCTCCATATCTAATAAAATGAATATTCTAGCCAGACCAATGTTCACAATAAAATAGATTGCCTCTAGGGCATCTACACCAACAACCTCCCACTTGAACTAGAGCCAACCTGGTGCATCTCGTATGCCTATTGATCTAGCGTGCCCCTCATGCTTACGATGAGAAAGATGTTTAGTGAGTGGATATGAAAGATTATCATATGTTGGTATCTTGCATATCTTCACATCTCCTCTACCGAGGATCTCTCGAATTAGATGGAATTTCCTGAGTATGTGCATCTAATGTAGTAATATACTCAGTCTGTATGGTAGAATGGGTAACTGAATCTTTCCTGAAACCCTTCCAGCTCACAACCCCTCCATTTAGGTAAAACACATAACCCGATTGCTATCTGAAAGAATTTTTGTCGGTTTGAAAGCTCGCATCAGTATAACCCTTTTACTAAGTTCTACCGCCCCTCCATATATCAAGAATGCATACTTAGTCCTTGTTAAGTACTTAAGGATATTTTTGATAGCAATTCAGTTACTCTCACCCGAATTGGACAAGTATCTACTTGTCATACTCAAAGCATATGACACATCTGGTCTAGTACATAACATGGTACAAGATCAGTACCAGGATCAAGCAAACCAGAGGAAGCCGACGGAAGAAGGAGAAGAGAAGAAGGGTTCGAGAGAGGGAGAGAGAAAACCAGAGAGAGAATTGGGGCGATTCTTGTATATTTCGAAATAAAAATAAACAAAGTGCTTATATAGTCCCTTTAGGTAAACTAACTAAAAACAACTATGATGAGAAATTAAACCAAGTATACGAACTAAAACGTGAAATTAGACATATAAGACAAAAGCGACTATGAAAGGAAATCATCAAAACGAGAAGGCCCTCGAATAACCCTCTGAGTTCTGTCTGTAGCAATGGCTCGGGAAATAGGCGTACCACTTGTCATATCAACTCCCCCATCCTCGGAAACCACCTTGTCTTCAAGGTGAATATGCGGACAGTGAGCAACAATCACGTCAACAGGCTCCCATGTTGTAGGGTTTTGTAACGGATTACGCAGCGGAGTAAAACTAATAAAGATCCGCACAAGACCCTCCAAGGATCACATGACTAGACAACATAACGAAAGTAATGGTTTTAGTATCAAATACCTTGTTTGTCTCCTTGGATGACTTCAAACGCGAAATAGTGTTCACGTCTCTACGGATAGTCCACTCCTTGGGTTGATTCCAGATCCTCCACATATTTGTGCTAGCTGGGGATGAAGGAAGAAGAAGAAGAATCACGCAAATCGGAGCAAAAGAGGGGCGGCACCCTCCTTGAGGCCGACAGGTAGAGGGGCGACACTAGGGGGTTCAGCCCTCTAGTGTTTTGTCTCTCTCCTTGCTTTGTTCTCTCTTGTGTGATAACAATTATGAAAACAACCTAGAGAAATAAGCTAGGAGGGTCCTATATATAGTCTAACAACTCCTTGTTAACTACATATTAGCCCCTCTCCTAATCATGTCCATACATGGATTAGTCCAACTTGCAAATTAGTCCTACTAAGTTTGCAAGTAGTTTCTTATTGATACTTCTATTTAATCAATTATATTAATTAATTCCCAAGTCCGGTCTAATCCATAGGGAGTGTGACCCCATAGGTTTTGACTTAGTTGGTAGTAACAATTACTAACATGGAGCGGTGTTTAGCAACACAGCCATGCCACCCAACTAATAGAAATAGTCAGTAATCCGACAAAACTTGTGCAAGTACTGTATATCCCTTTGTCTCTATATCCGGATTGGGCACGAGACATACAAGTCACACTCGTATATCCAATCCATAGTTTCTCGATCCTAGGAATATTATTATCCATGCAGATAACAGCAATATCATATATTAATTTATCTGAGTCTGGCCATACATTCTATAAGCACCATCCCTCGAGTGGCCGCAGATATTTGCTCCCGTTATGTGGGAGGGACAAATTCTATCTACATCACTACCATTTCTAAGCTTGCTTCCTATTGTGTCCGATAAGAGCCTTTATTACTACCCAGTTACGGTGTAGCTTTTGACGGTGTCAAAACACAATAGTCCACAGCTAGAGGATCTAGTCACTTAAAGTCTAAGGATGAAAATATCGTTGTCACTACGGGAAGCACTTGTGAATTTACATAACTTGTATTTAGCTTTCTCGTTGTGGGTCAATCCAGTATGCCATTACCCCTAATGCATACCCATGTGTTGGATCGTGATATCTCCATATCAATCCAATCGCATACTAGTCTATAGTTGATTGTCCTGTTAATCAATATAATCGATTAGGGATGTTTAGGAATAGAACATTTATATTCTAAGGACTTCATTCATGTCAACATATCTCTATATCGATAACATAATGAATAGTAAATCCATATAAATGTCACAAGAAATAGATTGCCTCTAGGGCATTATCCAACAGTCTCCCACTTGCACTAGAGTCAATCTAGTGCATCATATGCCTATTGATCTAGCACATCCCTCTTGCTATCGCTGCGTAAGGGGCGTAGTAGGCGAGACCTCTGCTGGTACTTTTGCATATATTCACATATCCTCTATCAATAATTGATTGAGATTGAATATTCTGCGTAAGTGCATCCCATGCAATAATATACTCAGTCCTCTTTGGTAGAATTGGCAACTGTATCTTGAATGGAATCCCTTCCAGCTCACAGTTCCTCCCACTAAGGCAAAGCACAAAATTTGACCATAATCTGAAATCATCTTTGTTAGATTGGAAGTTTTTATTTTTTTTGGGTAACATGTTAATTTTGGATTAAAGGGAAGAAAATGATTACAGGTTTACAAGGGGCATTCCCTAGGTAAAGCTAGGCTAAAAGCCGCTTACAACAAGTATCTACCACTACTTACACTGATACCTACCTCTAAAGATATTACATTTTGAAGATAACCAGTGAAGTAACCGAACGAACCTACAAATCCTAACCCACCTAAAAATTTACAATAATTGCGTAGTAGGAGATGGGGAAGAGAAGGCTCAGATGAGTTGTCATATCATCATCACTGCCCAAGATAACCCACATGGTCGATGGGGACCGAATGGGACACATGACTGCTATGAGGGGATCAAATAATCAAATACATTCATATACTAATTCTCACAGCACATCACTGCACTGGTGGAGAAGGCACCTGATGTGAGAGTATCAGAAGATAATAAAACAATAAACAAATCTCACAAAAGGCAAACTGGGTGGTGAAGGATGGTGCCACGTAGCACTGATCTTTACCGTTGAAACCAACAACCAGCAGAACGCCGGAAACCACCGTTGGAGCTGTTGGAGCTCCTTCAGCCCAAAGAACCAAAGCCTATCGCTTCAACCACAAAAACAGAATTGGTGTCCCCATACATACCATCATTTAAATATCGGAGTCCAAAACCGAGTCAACTGGTGGGATAGTCATTAGAAACTTCTTCGGAAGGATGCTCGAATAACCCAAACGAGAACACCGGCGATGCCCGCCGGAGACCAACCATTTCCGTCGGGGTAAATGCCATCTTGTCCGGAAAAAAATCCCCAAGCTCCTTCCCTTCGACCCAATTCGGAGATGTCTCTCCAGTCACGCTGGTGGAGGGGATTCGAAGAAGATCGGCAGTGAGTGCGTTAAAACCCCGACTTCAAACAGTGGTCCGCCGGCGTCCCAGTGCATGCCAACGAATGCCCAGTGACCACAAAGAGTCGATCTGTTCATCGGTACATCTTTAGGAGAGAAATATAAACAGAATCGAACCCTACCCATTACAAAATTCAGATCCAATCGGTGAAAAAGCCGGTGGAGACACCAGAGACATTAGGGAACCACCGAAGAACCAGAATGAGCACTTGACTCAAAACAGAGGGTGAATCAAAGCAAGGAAGAAAATCCACCATGGAAATGAAACCATCATCCAACAAGAATATCTCCTCAGAACGATGAGAGAAGCAAAATGAGAACTCTCCAGAGGGAGAAGAGAAGAAAAACTCCCAACCGAGTGAATCCATGTCCTAAAAAAGAACGTAGAACACCAATTATTCAGAAGGAATAACAAATGATCCAAGAATAACTTGAATTAGCAACAAAGCCCCCCCTCCATCAAATGATCGGATTGAAGAACAAGAGGGGGAGGAAAGCAAGAGAAATCTGGTGGATTCTAGAGAGAGGTCAGAGAGTTTTCTCTTACTAAGAAATCTTTCCCAAGTGTGATTGGAAGTTTGCATCAGTGTAACCCTTTACAGTAAACCATTCCTATCCTCCATATACCAAGAATTAATCCTAAGTTATTCTCAGTACTTTAAGGATATTCTTAATAATTATCCAGTGACACTCACCCGGATTTGACTGGTATCTATGTGTCTTACCCTATGTGTCTTACCATATGACATGTCTGGTCTTAGTACATAACATGGTGTATATCGTGAATCTTATTCATACGGTCCTTCTCAATCTAATTGGAAGGACAATTAGCCTTCGAAAGACTAATTCCATGTGACATAGGAAGAATCCATATTTTTTACATGTTGAACCATTTCAGCACCTTTGTCAATATATGTATTTTGACATAAGCTAAACATGTAGGGTTTTGATCATGGATACGCAGAGGAAATACAAAATTCATCCATTCAATACCCTCCAAGGATCACAGGACAAGAGACATAACGATGGTAAGGAAAGAAATCAAGTTACACACCTTAGGGTTTCTCCTGTGATGACTTGTAACGTGAATTGTGTCACGTCTCTATAGTTGATCCACGCCTAGAGTTGAGATCTAGATCTTACTTCTCCTTTGTGCTAGCCAGGAATCGAGGAAGAGGAAGAAGAAATCACGCAAAATGAGGCAACAAGGAGGTGGCGTCCTCCTTGGTGGCCGACGGGATAGGGGGCGGCGGCAAGGGGGGCGGTCGGCCTCCTTTGCTTGCTTGCTCTATCTCCTTTTGTTCTCTCCCACTCAAGTTATGATCAAAAGGGTCATAAGTATGGGAAGGAAGGAAGGAGCATCCTTTATATAGTCCAACAAATCCTTGCCAACTACCTAAAGGACCTATTCTAGTCCTACTATAATTCAGTTTAGTCCCTTCCTTGCAAATTAGTCCTACTAAGTTTGCAAGGTGTTGCAAAGTGATCCTTCTAATTAATTAATCATATTAATTAATTCCCAAATCTAGTTCAACTCTATATAGTGTATGACCCCATAGGTTCTACCTAGTTGGTAGCAACAATTTGCTAATATGGAGCGATTTCTAGCAAAACATCCATTCTAGCCAACTAATAGAATAGTCATCCGACAAACCTTGTACAAGTAACCGTCTCATCCCTTTGTCTCTATATCCGGATTGGACACGAGACATACAAGTCACACTAGTATATCCAATCCACAGTTTCTCGATCCATGGGAATAGCCTTATTCGTACAAATAACATCAATATCCCATATTGATTCATTTGAGTCTGGCCAGACATTCTATAAGCACTATCCCTCGAGTGGCCTAGGATATTTGCTCTCGTTATGTGAGAGGGACAAATTCTATCTACGTCCACTACGATCTCTAAGCTTGCTTCTTATTGTATCCGGTACACGCCTTTATAACTACCCAGTTACGGTGTAGCGTTTGACGCTACCAAAATCACAATAATCCACAAGTAGAATATCTAGAGACTTCAAGTCTAAGGATGACAATATCATTGCACCACGAGAAGCGCTTGTGACCTAACATAACGTGTATGTAGCCTTCTCGGAGATGGGTAAATCCAGTGCGCCATTACCCTTAATGCACACCTATGTGTTGGATCATGATATCTCCATATCAATCCAACCCCGTACTAGTCTATAGATGATTGTCCTATTAATCATTATACTGGAATAGGGATATTTAAGATAAACAACACCATTGTAAATCTAAGGACTTCATTATATTAAATATCCAATAAATAATACACTGAATGTTCTAGCCAAAATAAATTCATACTAAACTAGATTGCCTCTAGGGCATCTATTCCAACAGTCTCCCACTTGCACAAGAGACAATCTGACGCATCTCGTATGCCCATGCTCCTAGTGTGACCTTCATGCTTCCACTGCACAAGTGGCTTTGTAAGTGGATCTGACAGATTCTCATATGTAGGAATCTTGCATATCCGAACGTCTCCTCTATCGATAATATCTCGAATCAGATGGAACTTCCTGAGCACGTGCTTGGATTTCTTGTGTGACCTGGTCTCCTTTGATTGCGCGATCGCCCCAATGTTATCACAGTACAACTCTACTAGATCCGCAATGCAAGGAACCACACCAAGTTCAGAAACAAACTTTCTGATCCAAACAACTTCCTTTGATGCGCCATTCGCAGCAATGTACTCAGCCTCAGTTGTAGAATCAGCCACCGTCTCTTGCTTGGAACTCTTCCAGCTCACCGCTGCTCCATTCAGGCAAAACACATATCCCGATTGTGATCTAAAGTCATCTTTGTCGGTTTGGAAGCTTGCATCCGTATAACCCCTTACACGCAACTCTTCCTCACCGCCAAATATCAAGAAAGCATCCTTAGTTCTTCTCAAGTACTTTAGGATGTTCTTGACTGCAATCCAGTGACTCTCACCTGGATTGGATTGGTATCTGCTTGTCATACTCAAGGCATATGACACATCTGGTCTAGTACATAACATGGCGTACATGATAGATCCTATGGCAGAGGCATAGGGAATTCTACTCATGCGTTCCTTCTCAATCTAATTGGAAGGACAACCACTCTTCGAAAGAGTAATTCATTGTGACATGGGCAAGTATCCCTTCTTGGAATCTTGCATGTTGAACCGCTTCAACACCTTGTCAATATATGTACTTTGACTTAGGCCTAGCAGTCTCTTAGATCTATCTCTATAGATCTTTATACCGAGTATATAGGCTGCTTCCCCTAAGTCTTTCATTGAGAAGCATTTTCCTAGCCAATCTTTAACAGATTGCAGCATGGGAACGTCGTTTCCCATGAGTAGTATGTCATCCACATACAAGACCAGAAAAGCCACAGAGCTCCCACTAACCTTCTTGTAGACACAAGACTCATATTCGTTTCCGATGAAGCCAAACTCTTTGACTACTTCATCAAAACGTCGATTCCAACTCCTAGCAACTTGCTTCAATCCATAAATGGATCGTTGCAGCTTACATACTTTGTTGGCTTGCTTTGGATCTTCAAAACCCCCTGGCTGTATCATATACACATCCTCGAGGAGATTCGCATAAAGGAATGCTGTTTTGACATCCATCTGCCAAATCTCATAGTCGTAGTATGCTGCAATTGCAAGTGGGATTCGAATGGATTTGGTCATTGCGACTGGTGAAAAGGTTTCGTCATAGTCAATACCATGAATCTGTCTGAATCCTTTAGCCACCAGTCGGCCCTTATAGGTAATCACATTACCATCCGTGTCGATCTTCTTCTTGAAGACCCACTTGCACCCTATGGGCCGCGCCCCTTCGGGTGGTTCCACCAGAGTCCATACTTTGTTGGTATACATGGATTCCATCTCGGATCTCATGGATTCTAGCCACTAATGAGAGTCTGGCCCTTTCATGGCCTCTTCATAGGTAGTAGGCTCATCATCTATGAGCATTGTGTCACCGGAATCGGTCACGAGAAGTCCATACCTCTCGGGTTCCTGGCGCACTCTACTAGATCTACGAAGCTCTTGTGTTACCTGAACAGGCTGTTCCACAACTCCTTGTGGTTCCTGTTCATGTTCCATAATCGGTTCAGTGATTTTTGGTTCTTGAATATCTTCAAGTTCTACAGTCCTCCCACTTGCTTCTTTAGAGACAAACTCTCTTTCTAGAAGCACGCCGGTCCGAGCAAAAAACACTTTGTTCTCAGTCGGATTGTAGAAGTAGTAGCCCTTAGTTTCCTTAGGGTACCCCGCAAATTTACACTTATCAGACTTTGGCCCTAGCTTGTCTGATTGTAAACGTTTTACATAGACATCGCAACCCCAAATCTTTATGAATGACAGTGTGGGACGCCTCCCACTCCACATCTCATGTGGTGTCTTCATGACTGATTTAGATGGAACACGGTTAATGGTGAAAGCTGCACTCAATAGAGCATAGCCCCAAAATGATAATGGAAGATCGGGTTGACACGTCATAGATCGAACCATATCCAACAGGGTTCGATTCCTCCTCTCGGACACGCCATTCCATTGTGGCGTTTCGGGTGGAGTGAGTTGGGACACAATCCCACACTCTCTAAGATAGTCGTCAAACTCTTGGCTTAAGTATTCTCGTCCATGATCCGATCGTAGAGCCTTGATACTTTTGCCAAGTTGCTTCTCTACTTCACTTTTGAATTCTTTGAACATTTAAAAGGATTCAGATTTGGCCCTCATAATGTACACAAATCCATATCTACTGTAATCATCAGTAAATGTAATGAAGTAGACGTAACCACCCCTGGCAGGCGTGGCAAATGGCCCACACACATCAGAATGTATGAGGGCCAATTGCTCACTAGTACTTTCACCTTTCTTATTGAAAGGGGAATTAGTCATTTTTTCCCAATAAACAAGCCTCACATGTCTCATATGATTCAAAATCAAATGAGTCTAGTAATCCATCCTTATGGAGTCTAGATACACGCTTCTCGTTTATATGACCTGAACGACAATGTCATAAATAAGCAGGATTTAAATCATGTATTTTAATCCTTTTGGTATTAATTTTGTAGACAGGATCGCTTAGATCAAGGACATACAGTCCATTAAATAATTGCGCACTACAATAGCGAATATTATTAAAATAAAAGGAACAACAATTGTTCTTTATTGAAATAATAAAACCTTCCTTGTCCAAACAAGAAATAGAAATAATGTTTCTGCTCATAGCAGACACAAAATAGCAATTATTTAATTCTAAAACTAATCCTGAAGGCAGAGATAGCTCGCACACACCCACGGCCAACGCAACAACTTTTGCTCTATTCCCAACGCGCACATCTATCTATCCTTTAGCCAATCTTCTATTTCTCTTTAGATCCCGCACATTTCGACAAATGTGAGATTCACATCCAGTATCTAATAACCATGATGTAGAGACTGTTAAATTGACATCTACAACAAAAATACCTGGTGGTGGTGGAATCACTATTCCAAGCCTCTTGTCCTCCAGATATTTTTGGCAGTTCCTCCTACAGTGTCCAGGCTGACTGCAGTAGTGACACTCACCTTTAGTCACACCTTTGGCTATGCCACCAACAGGCTTAAGGACAGGTTCCTTGGGTTTGGCAACTGACTTGCCTTTGCCCTTGGAGGATGAGGAAAACCTTTTGCCCTTTCCTTTCTGTACCATCATAATGACCTTGCCCTTACCCTTGTTGATGCTTTGTTCAGCTGTCCTCAACATATTGAGTAAATCTGGCAGTGGTTTCACGATCTCGTTCATGTTATAGTTCATGATGAACTGTCCATAACTCTCAGGAAACGATTGCAAAACGAGATCGGTTGCCAATTCTTGGCCGACCGGGAACCCCAGTCGGGCGAGATTCTCCAAGTATCCGATCTTTCGGAGTACATGGGGTCCCACCGGGTTCCCTTCTGCCAGATGACACTTGAACAATGCCTTAGAGACCTCATACCTCTCAACCCTTGCCTGCTCTTGGAAGAGCTGCTTCAGATGCTCGATCATATCGACAACATTCATGTTTTCGTGTTGCTTCTGAAGCTCAGAAGTCATGGTGCATAGCATAAGGCAGGCCACATCATTAACGTCATCAACACACTTTTGATACGCCTTTAGGGCTGCAGGGGTATTGTTCTCTGGACCTGCTGGAACTTGCTCCTCTATTGCGTACAGTTTCTTTTCTTGCTTAAGAACAATTCTCAAGTTTCTGTACCAATCAAGGAAGTTGGTTCCAGAGAGCTTGTCCTTCTCAAGGACAGATCGTAGGGAATGTTGTGAACTCGATGAGTTGTTTGCCATTTGGAATTCTACAAAAAGGAAAATACGCAAGTTTTAGTATTTGTGAATTTTTGACTATATTCAATAATGGCTAGTTTATCAAATATAGCTCCCACTATTTTTCTAAGGATTAATAACCCTCAAGATATTAATGCGGAAAATATTCATATATTTTCTAGTGGGCCAAGATCCATGTTTCATTTCCTTATGAGCTTGCTTTGGCAAGTCACCCATAATTTGACTATTTTAGGTAGGAACAAATTCCAATTGCATCCCTTATGCAACTCTTGGTTCAATTGGGCAAATAACTCCTTATTTATCCGTCCGTATGGATAATCCCAATTGATTGTCTCTAGGTTTAGATCTTATTAAATACCTAGTTGCGCCCAACCTCTAACTTAAACAGTTTGCACACGAGGTGTGCCATCGCACCACATCATTATTAACCAAGTCGCCATGTTTCGGCACGCACGATCTAGGGAAATCATGATGATGATGAGTGTTTAAATAACGAGAAGACAAAAACGCAATATTTGAATTTTGAGGGATTTTTAAATTCAATTTAATTATTTTGTTGATCCATATCAACTGATCAATCTATTTGAGTTTGGGAACAACTCCAAATAATAGACCCGGGTTGTCTAATTATCTTATTATCCTAATTGCATGCATCATCCATACACCAACCACAAATAATAAGACAATAAAATAAACAGCCACAAAACAAAAATAAAACGTGATGTGGATATGGCCTTTTCTAGACTAAGATAATTCCAAGCCAATGGAATTATCTATGAACCCTAAAAGCAAACACATCTCCATGCGTCTTCATCTTTTGGTCCATCCTTCATAGTCATGTGGAATGCTCCGTGCTCCATCTTTTGTGGCTTCCTTTTGGCTTTGGGCTTCTTTTCTTCAATCTTGACTTACAATCTATTCTATCTAGCACTAGCTAACAACTATACTAAATAAGATAAATCTCACAAGTTGAGAAAAAAAGGCTCGCAGGCCATAAAACCCTAATTAATTATTACAACAAATTGATCAGCTTGCAGGCCGTAAACCAAACCACAAAAATTAAACAATCACACCATACCACATCCTAAGGCCATATCCAATCACCATGCGATTTGCACATAAACAGTTAAAATTCAATTTTAACGCGCTTGGTCAATTTTAATTGATTTTAGGAATTATCTAGGGTTAAAACGGTCCATGGGGCCCAAAAATCCAATTGCGCGAACCCCAAAAGAGGACCGCAAAGGCCTTGGGCCGGCTGGCCCCTAGCCCACACGGCTAGGCCTTGGGCTAGGGCTGCCCCGGCCCCTTGGCCGTCCCTTACTTGGGCGGCAAGCAAGGAGGGGCGGTCCCCTAGGGGGGCCGAACCTTCCATGGAAGTTGTTTCCAAAACAACTCCCTTGTTTGGTGCCCAAGTTTGGTTGTTTCCTTGTTTGAAAAGAACTCATTCTTTCCATAGGATGCCCAAACCCTAGATCTATGATTCTAAAATTTCTCAAACTCACTAATTCATGCATCCAATGCAAAAACTAGGTCTTGTTTTGATTGATAGTTGACAAATTGCATCATATGCTTGATTTGTCTTGTTTTACGCGATAAACAATAAATTTAAAGGGTAAAACTATCAAAACGTAACACATAAACCACGTTTATGCTCTACGACCTGTGGCACTGATACCACTGTAGGGTTTTGATAATGGATACGCAGCGGAAAAACATAATTTATCCATTCAATACCCTCCAAGGATCATAGGACAAGAGACATAACGATGGTAAGGGAAGAAATCAAGTTACACACCTTAGGGTTTCTCCTGTGATGACTTGTAACGTGAATTGTGTCACGTCTCTATAGTTGATCCACACATAGAGTTGAGATCTAGGTCTTCCTTCTCCTTTGTGCTAGCTAGGAATAGAGGAAGAGGAAGAAGAAATCACGCAAAACGAGGCTAAAAGGAGGTGGCGTCCTCCTTGGTGGCCGACGGGATAGGGGGTGGCGACAAGGGGGGCGGTCGGCCTCCTTTGCTTGCTTTCTCTCTCTCATTTTGTTCTCTCCCACTCAAGTTATGATCACAAGGGTCATAAGTATGTGGAGGAGGAAGGAGCATCCTTTATATAGTCCAATAAATCCTTGCCAACTACCTAAAGGACCTATTCTAGTCCTACTAGAATACGGTTTAGTCCCTTCCTTGCAAATTAGTCCTACTAAGTTTGCAAGGTGTTGCAAAGTGATCCTTCTAATTAATTAATCATATTAATTAATTCCCAAATCTAGTTCAACTCTATATAGCGTGTGATTAAGTGATCCTTCTAGATAGGTTCTATCTAGTTGGTAGCAAAAATTTGCTAATATGGAGCGGTTTCTAGCAAAACATCCATTCTAGCCAACTAATAGAATGGTCATCCGACAAACCTTGTACAAGTAATTGTCTCATCCCTTTGTCTCTATATCCGCATTGGACACGAGACATACAATTCACACTTGTATATCCAATCCACAGTTTCTCGATCCATGGGAATAACCTTATTCGTGCAAATAACATCAATATCCCATATTGATTCATTTGAGTCTGGCCAGACATTCTATAAGCACTATCCCTCGAGTGGCCTAGGATATTTGCTCCCGTTATGTGGGAGGGACAAATTCTATCTACGTCCACTACGATCTCTAAGCTTGCTTCTTATTGTATCCGGTACACGCCTTTATAACTACCCAGTTACAGTGTAGCGTTTGACGCTACCAAAATCACAATAATCCACAACTAGAATATCTAGCGACATCAAGTCTAAGGATGACAATACCATTGCACCACGAGAAGCGCTTGTGACTTAGCATAATGTGTATGTAGCCTTCTAGGAGATGCGTCAATCCAGTGCGCCATTACCCTTAATGCACACCTATGTGTTGGATCATGATATCTCCATATCAATCCAACCCCATACTAGTCTATAGATGATTATCCTATTAATCATTATACTGGACTAGGGATATTTAAGATAAACAACACCATTGTAAAACTAAGGACTTCATTATATTAAATATCCAATAAATAATACAATGAATGTTCTAGCCAAAATAAATTCATACTAAACTAGATTGCCTCTAGGGCATCTATTCCAACAATACAATATATCTTTATAGGTTGTTTTGCCTAAGTACTTCATTGAAAAGCAATTTCCTAGCCAATATTTACAAGATTGCAGAGTACGGATATCATTCACAATGATTAGTATGTCTCTACATACAAGACCAGAAATATAATTTTGCTCCCACTAACGTTCTTGTAAACACAAGTCTCATCTTCATTCTTGATGGAATCAAACCATTTTATTACATCATTAATTGAAGATTCCAACTCCAAAAGCTTACTTTAATTCATAAATGGATCGTTGTAAATTACACATCTATTAGCAAAACTCTGGGTCAATAAAAACCTTTGTTTTGTGTCATACACATCCTCAAGGAGGTTTCATATCCATTTTCCAAATTGTTCAAGCTACAATTTCAAGCAAGATGCTAATGGATTTAAGCATCACAAATGGGGAAAAGATTTTGTCATAGTCTATACTATGATCTCTCAGGAAACCTTTAGACACCAAGCGTTCCTTAAAAGTAATCCCATTACCATCAATGTTGGTTTCCTCATCACCCACTTGCACCCTATGGGTCCTTCCCTTTCAGGTGGTTCCACCAAAGTCCATACTTTGTTGGTATACATGGATTCCATTTCGTATCTCATGGCTCCAAGCCATTTTTTAGAGTATGGCCATCGTGGCCTCCTCATAGGTTGTAAGCTTATCTCCATGAGCAACACATCAACGATTTAGGAGAAATACATATTTCTCTAGCCCCTTGAAATATATAACCGACGAGGTTCTTGTGTTACCTTAGTAGGTTGCTCCACAACACCTTGTGATCTTGCTCATGTTCCATTAAAAGGATAAATATTCTGTTGTGGTTCTTGAACTACTTCAAGTTCTACTGTCCTCCCACTGTTTCTTTTAGAGACAATTTCTATCTAGAAACACATCGGTTCGAGCAACAAACATTTTGTTCTCGATTGGATTGTAGAGATAATATCCTTTGTTTTCTCAGGATACTCCACATAGTACATTTATCCGACTTGGGTCTAAGTTTATCTGTAAACTATTTACATAAACTTCATAACCCAAATCCTTTATTAATGACATACTAGGACACTTCCTAGTCCATATATCATATGGTGCTTTCATAATTGATTTGGATGGAACAAGGTTAAGGGCGAAATTTGCTGTAATTAGAACATGGCCCCTAAAGAAAACTGGAAGTTATGTTTGACGCATCATTGACCGAACCGTGTCCTAAGAAGGTTCGATCTCTCCTCTTAGAGACGCCATACCCTTGTGGCATTCTAGTTTGAGCGAGTTTGGATCATATACAACACTCCCATAAATGCTTGTCAGAATCTAGGCTTAAGTATTCTCCTCCACGATCCAATCGTAGAGCCATAATACTTTTGTCAAGCTGACTCTCTACTTCATTCTTGAATTCCTTGAACTCTTCAAAAGATTTGATTTGTTTCTTCATAAGATACACAAATCCATATTCACTGAGCCATCAGTAAATATGATGAAGTACAGAAAATCACCTTTAGCATTTGTGCTTAGCGACCTACATACATCAATATGTATGATTACCAAAGATCATATCTTGTCATTACACAATTCTTACATGTCTCATATGATTCACAATCAAATGAGTCCAGAAATCCATCCCTATGGAGCCTATATATGTATCTCTCATCCATGTGGCGTAAACAACAATGTCAAAGATAAGTGAGGTTCACATAAATATATGCAAACCTCTTGGTATTAATGTTATAGATGAATTTATCATGATCAAGGATATATAATCCATTAGAAAAAGTGCATTACAATAATGCATTTTATCAAAATAAATGGAACAACATTTGTCCATTATTTTAATAAAATATTTTTCTTGTCCAAAGAAGAAACTGTGATACTGTCCCTACTCAAAGCAGTGACATAATCATATTTGTGTAATTCATGGATAATTTCAAAGAGTTAGAGATAATTCCCTACGGCTAATTCAGCAACCCCTTGCTCCATTGCCCCACGTGCAGGTTTATTTCTTCCTTATCCAATTGTCTACATCTCTTGAGATCCTCCACATTTCTATAAACATGAGATCCTCATCTACTATCATATACCCATGATGATGAGATAGACACATTGACTTCTATAGCAAAAATACCTAAATTGGAATTCATAATTCCTTTATTATTTCCTTCAGGGTACTTTGGGCATTCTCTCTCCCTCACATCACCTATGGGACATTAAGGCAATTTGATTTTAACATCAAGCTTGCTTTATAACCATGGGGTCGGCTAAAACTGTTGCCCTTACCCATGCTATTAACCAATAACATATTTTGCCTTGGCCCTTTATGAGTGCTTTGTTTAGCGAATCATATTGAGTAAATCATCTTTAAACAAAACTATAGTTGCATCCAATGCAATTCTCAGTCCAATTGGGCGAATAACTACGTATTCTTTATCTATTTCATAGATAACTCCCAGTATCTAAGCTTTCAATCTCATTGAAGCAGCTTAGTTGCGCTTGACCTCTTGCTTCAACAGTCACACATTACTAGCTTGTGTCGTCGCGTCATACCTCGATGAATCAAGTCGCCTTGCTTTGGCAAGCCCGAACTCATTCCATCTTGATCATGACGGGTGCTAATCAAGAGAGTGCAAAGTGGAGCGACACTTCAAACCTTTCATGTCTAGCTCGCTCTTGAAAAATCTTCTCTTAATGTATGATCATATCATACGCCTCCACATTCTCATCTTGCTTCCAAAGTCAGAATTCGTGGTAGCTGACATGAGGCAAGTTACATCCAAAGAACCATTTGATCTTTTTTCCATTAGGCTTTAGTGTTATTGGCAGTTGGTGGAAGGAAAACTCTATGCTCTATGTACAACATTTTTCATTTGTTTTGTTTGGGAACAATTCTAAATTTTATACCAGTCTAGAAAATAGATTCCAGACAGCTTGTCCTTCTCAAGGACATAAAGTCGAGTTTTGTTTGTTTAATGTCATGGGTATTCCACACAAAAGGATTATACAAAGTTTTGTGAGGTTGTACTATATTCAACAAGGACTTAAATTGTCAAACATATCTCCCACTATTTTTCTCGGATTATTAACCATCCATATTAATGTGTAAAATATAATTATATTTTTTAGTGGGCCAAGATTCATATTTCACTTCCTTTTGAGCTTGCTTTAGCAAGTCACTCAAAAATTAGTTATTTAGGTAGGAACCATTCCAATTGCATCACCATGCATCTCTTGGTTCAATTGGGCAAATAACTCCTTATTTATCTATCCCATAGATAATCCCAATTGGTTCCCTCTAGGCTTTTAATCCCATTAAAATCACCTAGTTGCGTCCAACCTCTTACTCCAACAGTTGCACATCTTGCTTATACCATCGCATCACATCATGATGAACCAAGTCGCCTCGCTTTGGCACGCACGAGCTTGGTAAAGCATGATCATGATGAGTGTTTAAGTAACGAGAAGGCAAAACGTAATATTTAAATTTGAGGGATTTTCCTTTCAATTTTAATTGTTTTGTTGATCCTTATCAACTGTTCTACTTATTTGAGTTGGGAAAACTCGAAATAAAAGATCCGGGGTTGTTTTATCTTGTTACCAATTTTGCATGTATCATCCATACACCAACAATAAATAACAAGACAAAAATTTAACAAACACAAACAAAAATTAAACGTGATATGAATATGGCCTCTAAACTAAGATATTCCCAAGCCAATGAGAATATCTATGAACCCTAAAATAGCAAGCTCATCTCCATGCGCCTCCATCTTTTAGTTCATGCTCCACAGCTTTGTGGAATGTCGCCATCTTGTGGTTTCTTCTATTCTTTAGCCTTCTTCTCTATGTATTGGCTATCATCTAATCTATCTAATACTAGATAGCATCTATACTACTTAGAGAGATCTCACAAGTTAAGAAGAAGATTGGCTCGCAGACCGTAAAACCTTATTAACTATTACATTAATTATACCGGCTCGCAGGCCGTAAAAACAAACCACACAATAAAACAATCACAACATCCACACCTAAGGCCATATCCAACCACCACGAGAATAGCAAATAAACAGTTAAAATCCAATTTTAACGCGCTTGGTCAATTTTAGTTGATTTTGGATGAACTAGGGTCAAAACGGTCCAAGAGGGCCCACCAACACTTTAGCCGAACCCCTAATGGACCGCCACAAGAGCCTTGGGCCGCCCGGCCCCTAGCCCACACGGCTAAGCCGTGCGCTGGGGAGGCCAGGCCCTTGGCCGTGGCATACTTGTGCAGCAAGGAAGAGGGGACCGGTCCCAACGGGGGGGGGGGGGGGGGGGGGGGGCAGAAACCCTTTTTCAATTTGCGCCCTAACCCTAGTTTTCTTGATCCAAAATTACACATCATATGTGATTCAAATTCACTAATCCTTACATCCCATGTAATATTAGATCTTATTTGGTTGAATCATATTCAAAGTTGCATCAATATGCTTAATTAGTCAGTTTTACGCGATAATCACAGTTAAGGTGTAAAACTAACAAAAATTAACACATAAACTACAGTTTGCTCTACGGCCTGTGGCTCTGATACCACTATAGGGTTTGTAACGGATTACGCAGTGGAATAAAACAAAAAAAGATCTGCACAAGACCCCCAAGGATCACAGGACTA
The DNA here is from genome assembly GCA_023055425.1 of Linanthus parryae. NCBI lineage: Eukaryota > Viridiplantae > Streptophyta > Magnoliopsida > Ericales > Polemoniaceae > Linanthus > Linanthus parryae. The sequence continues at coordinate 25,396,324 of JALGPY010000004.1, read as the reverse complement.
GACAACATAACGATATTAGGGGTTTTAGCATCAAATACCTTGTTTGTCTCCTTGGATGACTTCAAACGCGAAATAGTGTTCACATCTCTACGGATAGTTTACTCCTTGTATTGATTCCGGATCCTACACACCATTGTGATAGCTAGGAATGAAGGAGGAAGAAGAAGAATCACGCAAACCGGAGCAAAAGTGGGGCGACACACTCCTTGAGGCCGACTGGTAGAGGGGCGGCAGTAGGGGGTTTGGCCCTCTCTAGCAACACATCCATTCCACCCAACTAATTGAAATAGTTAGTAATCCGACAAACCTTGTGCAAGTATTGTCTCACCCCTTTGTCTCTATATTCGGATTGGACACGAGACATACAAGTCACACTCGTATATCTAATCCACCTGGAAGGGACAAATTCTATCTACATCACTACCTCCGATAAGCACCTTTATTACCACCTAGTTACGGTGTAGCGTTTGACGATGTCAAAACATTGTATTGCACAACTAGAGGATCTAGTGACTTCAAGCCTAAGGATGACAATACCGTTGTCAATACGAGAAGCACTTGTGACTTTACATAACTTGTATGTAGCCTTCTCATTGTGGGTTAATCCAATATGTCATTACCCCTAATGCATACCCATGTGTTGGATCGTGATATCTCCATATTAATCCAACCCCATAATAGTCTATAGTTGACTGTCCTGTTAATCAATATAATCGACTAGGGATATTTAAGAATATGACATTTATATTCTAAGGACTTCATTCATGTCAAAATATATCTCTTTATCGAAAACATAATGAATAGTAAATCCATATAAATGTCACAAGAAACAGATTGCCTCTAGGGAATTCTCCAACACATGTATCAGCAGAACCATCGACCACTCAATCCTCCACTGAGCCTGCGACATAACGTGAACGAGAACTGTGCATTGCGTTGTAGCCCGGGCAGGAACCGAAACTGGACCCCCGTGAAGGAACTCGTCTGGCAAAGAACCCACTTGTCGCGGAGAAGGGCCCGGAACATATGCGGTGAGAAGAGGCACATGGAACACATTATGGATACGAATGAAATCCGGCAAAACGAAGGCGGTATGGAACTAACCCAATCTGCTCGAGAACCTCAAAGGGCCCAAAAAATTGAGGAGCCAACTTGGCCGAAGAACGACGTAACCGAATGCTGCCGAAAGGGCTAAAGACGAAGCAAGAGCAAGCTACCAACCAAAAAGTGACCTCGCGGGGATGATTATTGGCCTGCACCTGCGTACGATACCGCATGACTAACAAGTGATGTTTCAGTTCCTAAATCAGAATATGACGCTCATGCAAAAGATCAAAAACCGCCAGGGCGCGTGCTGTCGACGGGATGGACAGAAAAAGAGACGGCGGATCCCGTCCGTAGAGCGCGCGAAATGGCGACATCCCAATACCGTGGTTTGGCTACAATTCAAAGCCAACTCATCCCATGGTAAGTAGTGCACCCACCGTGTGGGTCGCGCACGGACGAAAGCGCGCATGTACTGTTCCAAGACGGGGTTCAGCACCTCAGTCTGATCATCGGTTTCAGGGTGATGGGCCATGCTGTATTTGAGGTTGTACCACTGAGGCGAAGAAGCTCCTTCGAAAACGTACTCGTGAAAATAGGGTCGCGATGAGAGACAAGAGAAGTAGGGAACCCATGATGTTTGACCACTGTATTAATGAGAGTACGAGCGACGCGAGATGGGTCAAAAGTAGTTTGCAGGCCAGCAAAGTGGGCATACTTCGTAAGACGGTCCACGACGACCATAATGGCGCCAAATCCCGGTGAAGTCGGCAACCAGGTATTGAAATCCATCGAGGCATCGTCCCACACTCTTTCCGGAATCGACAAGGGTTGGAGCAAGCCCCCAGGATTCTGGTCGAGTACTTCGTCGTCTAACAAGTATGACAGGTGCGTATGAAACGATCATCTTCGGCACGCATCCGAGGCCAATAGAAAGTGGCTGTAAGACGCCGAAGAGTTCGGTCAATACCCGGATGTCCAGCAGTCTGCGAAGAGTGAAACTCAGCCAAAAGGTCTTGACAAAGAGATGACTCACCATTGATGCAAATTCGGGTCTTGAAGTACAAAATTCCATCAAAAAACGAAAAATATTTTGGATGAGACGGAGAAGCCAAGGAGGCTCGGATCGCACGCAAGTCGGGAGAGCCACGTTTCCTGACGAATACGCTCAAGGAGGTCGGGCAGCGGCCGGACAAGATCCGTCAAAGTATCCGTCGACGAGTCAGGGTCGCGGTGGGAAAGAGCATCAGCCACACGATTGGAGGCCCCTGTCTTATACTCGATGTGGAATTTGAAACCCATCATTTTGCGTTTGTAGAATTGTTGGTCTAGTGTCTAGATTACCTGAGAGAGAAGCTCCTTCAAGCTACGCTGATCACTGTGGATGACGAGTGTACGACCCAACAAATACTGATGTCATTTCTGAACGGCCTCAACAATCGCATACAACTCCTTATGATAGGTAGAAGATGACTGGCGCTGCAGACCCAACTTCTTAGTAAAGAAAGCAACTGGGTGGCCCTGCTAAAGTAAAATTTCCCTACCCCCATGTTCGAGGCATTGGTTTCAATGACAAAATCCTGTGTGAAGTTGGGTATTTTAAGATCCGGTAGTGAAGTAACAGCCTGTTTGAGGGACAGGAAGCTCTGCTTGGCCTAAGGAGACTAACTGAAACTGTCACGTATGAGAAAGTCCGTAAGACGGCGGCAAGCACGGCGTAGCCCTGAATGAAACGATGGTAATACCCCGTTTAACCGAGGAACCGCGTAACTGACGAACCGATGTGGGGGTCAGCCATGGTCTCATGGCCTCAAGCTTATGTAGATCGGCCTTGAGCTCACTGACGGTGAAAACATGACCCAAGTAATCCACCGTAGTCCTGCTGGAAGAACATTTGGACAGTTTAACATAAAGTGAGTGAGTAGAAAATAGTAAGAAGACCTGGTGTAAGTGAGTGGCGTGCTACTCCAGAGTAGTGCTTAAACCAGAATGTCGTCGAAGAACACAATCACGAATGTACGAAGAACGGTTGAAACAAATGATTCATAGCATCCTGGAATGTCGACAGAGCGTTGGTGAGGCCAAAAGGCATGACCAGGAACTCGTAGTGCCCCTCGTGCGTGCGGAAAGCTGTTTTGTGGATGTCAGAAGGATGCATGTGAATCTGATGCTAACCTGAGCGTAAATCCAACTTGGTGAAGAAGCATGCAGCGCCCAATTCATCAAAAAGTTTATCTGCTGTAGGAATAGGAAACTGATCGGCCATGGTGACCGCATTGAGAGAACGATAATCCACACAAAAACGAAATGTACCATCCCTCTTGCGCACTAGCAGAACCGAAGAGCAGAACGCACTGCGGCTGGGCTGAATGATCCCCTGCTGAAGCATCTCACGGACCTGCTTCTCAATTTCCATCTTCTTAAAGTATGGATAACGGTATGGTCCCAAGAACGAGGCAGATGTGGTGATCATAGGGACGCGATGGCGGAAGGCCATTCGGCATCGTGAATAACTGAACGGTCTTGAAGGAACGCCAAAATGGTAGGAGGAACGTGGGCAGGAATATTTGGCTGGTCCGACGTCCTGGCAGAGGGCTGCTGGGGTATAGCGATCATCTCGTAAGACTCTGCATGGGGCTCCTATGTCCGTAAAGCTGCCAACCCATGGAACGAAATCTACTTGGGAACTACCGTATCCCCCTGAAGAGTGACAAGATTATCATTCTATGTGAATGTCATTGTCATACAAGCATAATCGTGAGAGACGGTCCTCAGTGTCTGTAGCCAATCAATACCCAGAACAATAATTAGGTTCGTGCACGACAAGTACATGCAAGTCGATCTTGAACGTGTGGTCCTGCAGAGTGAGTGCCGTCTTGGGGAAATAATAGGAGCAACTGATGGAAGCCCCATTTCTGACATATACCCGAAAAGAGGTGATTGGCTGCAAAACCAAGCGGAGTTGCTCTGCTATAGTCGGATGAATGAAATTATGGGTACTCCCATTAACAATCAACACATGCACCTTAGTCCCCGTAATAGAGCCAAGAAACTTAAAGGAATGGGGGATTAGGTAACCCGAAAGCGTATGCAGAGTCGGAATGGTATCCGTGATAATGTCAGCGTCGGCATGAGTGTCAGAAGGTGGACTGTCGACGTCATCATACGCAGAGAGCATTAGAAATTTCGTGGTGCACGTGTGGTTACGATCCCATTTTTCATCACACCTAAAACTGAGACTTTTGCTGGCCCGGTCCGTGCGCTGTTCTCGTGTAAGGAAACAAGTAGGGTGGTTGGGTGACCACTTGGTAGAAGCTGACTCCAGCGGAGCCGATGGTTGTGGCCGAGAGGCTGCCCATGTCCGGTTGGGGGCCGGAACATATGTCTGAATGAGTTTCGTGTATGATGCGGATAACTCTCGTGCTAAGGCGAAAGACTCGGACAAAGTAGCCGGGTTTCGTAAGCCGAGTTCGCGTTGAAGCGGTTGTTTCAAAACCGAGCAAAACAGTGAAATCAAAGTACCATCATCCGTGTTGGCGACCTTATTGAGCAAGGTCTCGAACTCCGTCTGATATTGTGCGACAGTGGTTTGTTGTTGCAATTTGGCCAAGAGACCAAAATAATCGACGCAGTGTTCCGGACGAATCGCTGCTTGACCGCATAGAGAAAATCCAACCACGTAGCGGACTCATTGTGACTGAGAAAGTAGCGAAATCATTCTGACGCTGGGTGTTCAATGAGAATCGAGACTAATTGTAATCGGTCGTCCTCCGCCGTCTGAAAGAAATCAATATGTTTCTGAATATTGAAGATTCATCGAACCGCATCTTCCCCCGAAAATCGCGGTCATCAACATGTATACGCGGTGCCGGATCATTAGTTCCCATTGCAACCCTGGACGGAGGTGGTTGCCAGCCCATAGGGCGTGCAGCTGTGGTATGTTGCACACGATGATCGGGAGCTGGTGGTGGGCGGATTGGTGGTGCGCCGAGGACACCCCGCTGCTGCTGCGACGGTGGCGGAGGCGGAATGGCTGCGTTCATCCCGGATTCTACCCGTCCAAGGTCACATTGGAGGTTCTGGACCAGGCTCATAACCTTAGTGATAGAAAAGGGGTTCTCCACCTGTGAAGAATGTGATTATTCGACCATGGATAAGGTTCCAATGACGGCCCAGGGATGATGTTCGGAGCACGACGTATGTGGTTGTTCGTGGTGAATCGATGAAAGCACCAGTTGGTACAAGATTAGTACCAGAAGAAAGCAAACCAGAGGAAGCCGACGAAAGAGGAGAAGAGAAGAAGGGTTTGGGAGAGGGAGAGAGAAAGAGAGAGAGAGAGAGAATTGGGGAATTTTTCTGTATATTCCGAAATAAAAATAAACAAAGTGCTTATATAGTCCCTTTAGGTAAACGAACTAAAAACAACTATGACAAGAAATGAAACCAAGTAAACAAACTAAATCGTGAAATTCGACAATAAGACAATAGCACTATGAAACGAATAACCCCCCGAGGTCTGTCTGTAGCAATGGCTCGGGAAATAGGCGTACCACTTGTCGTATCATAACATGGCGTGCACGATAGATCCAATAGCCGGCGCATATGGGATCTTACCCATACGGTCCTTCGCAATCTTATTGGAAGGACATTCAGCCTTCGTAAGGGTAACTCCATGTGACATGGGCAAGAATCATTTCGTCGATTCTTTCATGTTGCATCGCTTCAAAACCTTGTCAGAATATGTACTTTGACTTAGGTCGAGCAACTTCCTTGATCTATCCCTATAGATATTGATACCGAGTATATAAGTTGCATCCCCTAAGTCTTTCATTGAGAAACAATTCCCTAGCCATTCTTAACAGATTGCAAGGTAGGGACATCGTTTACAATGAGTAGTATGTCATCCACACACAAGACCAGAAACACTACAGAGCTCCCACTAACCTTCTTGTAGACACAAGGTTCATCTTCGTTTTTCATATAGCCAAACTCTTTGACTGCATCATCAAAGAGAAGATTCCAACTCCTAGAAGCTTGCTTCAACCCAAAAATGGACCGTTGTAACTTAGATACCTTATGGGCATGCTGTGGATCCTCAAAATACTCTGGATGTGTCATGTACACATCATTAGGGAGGTTTCCATATAAAAATGCTGTTTTGACATCCATCTGCCAAATCTCATAATCGTGGTAAGCTGCAATAGCAAGCAAGATGCGAATGGATTTAAGCATTGCAACTGGGGAAAAAGTTTTGTTATAGTCAATACCATGAATATGTCTAAAGCCTTTTGAAACCAATCGTCCCTTAAAGGTAATCACATTGCCATCCATGTCGGTTTTCTTCTTGAAAACCCACTTGCACCCCATGGGTCGAGCCCCATCAGGTGTTTCTACTAAAGTCCATACTTTATCGGTATACATGGAATCTATTTCACATATCATAACTTCAAGCCACTTCTGAGAGTCTATCCCTTTCACGGCCTCTCCATAGTTGTAGGCTCATCATAATCCATGAGCAATACAATCACCGGGTTCAGTCATGAGAAGTCCGTACCTCTCTGGCCCCTGACGTATCCTACCAGACCTATGAAGCTCTTGTGTTACTTGAGCAGGTTGCTCCACAACATCTTGTGGTTCCTGCTCATGTTCCATCATATGATCAGTGCTTTGTGGTTCCTGAACCTCTTCAAGTTCTACATTCCTCCTACATGCTTCTTAAGAGACAAACTCTCTTTTATAGAAACACACCGGTCCGAACAACAAACACTTTGTTCTCCGTTGGATTGTAGAAATAATATCCTTCCGTTTTCGTAGGATATCCCACAAATTTACACTTGTCTGAGTTGGGTCCAATTTTATCTGACTCTAAACGCTTTACATAAACCTCGCAACCCCAAATAGTCATGAACGACACCCTGGGACGCCTCCCAGTCCAGATTATATGGTGTCTTCATAACTGATTTGGATGGAACACAATTAAGAATAAAGGCAGTTGGAAGATCTGACAGACACATCATAGATTGAACCATGTCCAACTGGGTTCTATTACTCATCTTAGACACACCATTCCATTGTGGTGGTCCAGGTGGAGTGAGTTGGGACAAAATCCCACACTCTCTAAGATAGTCATCAAATTTTTAGCTTAAGTATTATCCTTCAAGATCTGATCGTGGAGCCGTAATACCCTTTCCAAGATGGTTCCGCACTTCATTCTTGAATTCTTTGAACTTTTCAAAGTATTCAAATTTGTTCTTCATTAGATACACAAATCCATATCTACTGAAGTCATCAGTAAATGTAATGAAGTAAGGATAACCTCCTCTGGCAGTTGTGGCAAATGGTCCATACACATCAGTATGTATGAGTGCCACTAGCTCACTAGTCCTCTCGCCTTTCTTCGTGAAAGGGGACTTTTTCCCAATAAACATGATTCACATGTTTCATATGATTCATAACCAAATGATTCTATAAATCCATCCTTATGGAGCCTATAAATGCGCTTCTCGTTTATATGGTCTAAACGACAATGCCATTGGTTTTGGGATTAAAATCGCTAGATTTAATCCTCTTAGTTTTTATGTGATAGACCGAATTATCTAGATCAAGGATATACAACCCATTAGACAAAAGTGCATTACAATACTGCATACTATCAAAATAAACGGAGCAACACTTGTTGAAACAATCCAAAATTAAATTACGTATTTTGAGAATAAATATACATGTTTTATGGTAATATGGATTGTAAGCTGACAACTCGATTTTCATATTTTGTGATACTATTTTTTGATGTGGCTAATTTCTAATAAAAATAACATGCTACTATATGTCTACCACATTAATATTTGATAACATGTACACTTATAGTTTCACATAATTTACGTGGCGACTTTTATCACAATGTGCCTATCATTACTGCACAATCATCACACTCTATTATTTACAACATGTCGGTAAGATTTTTATACGCAAAATCTTCACCCAACTACATCGAAGAAAAAATTCACCTAGTTTTCCTACCTATAAATAGCATGCAATCCATGGATTCTTCACGATAAAACAAACAAGCCATAGCCACCGTCGTCATTCTCACAATACTCGTCAACTCTTCTATCTCCAACACCAACACTAACACTACCTCCACCAACACGAACTCCTTCCCTTGCCAAAACTCCATAGCCACCAAGCTTAAGTGTTTTCTCGAGAGCACAACGTGACCACCTTGTTCACCAACAACAAAAGCACCCACCATTTCAGTCACGCTTAGTACCACTCATCCCGTGACACTCCAAAGATTGTTTTATAACCATCCGCAGAAACTCACGGGGTCCCAACAGCTCACTCCATTTCACCGCTCATTTTAACGAAAAATCGGTAAAACTTCCTTTCCTTACATCACATTCAACGTATTCTTGCATATTCATGCTCACACATGTCTCAAGAGTCATCCACGTTAATTTGGTCAAAAAATGGAACGTTAGAAATTGTCGTAGCTAATTGTTTCATGTTTTGGGGTAGTCGTTGTCTTTTATAAAAACTTCCAGTCAATACAATTTAGAATTAAACGTTCTAAAAAGAGTATAGTTTGGAACTACCGTCCATATATTTTTACATAAAAATGATAATTGGTGTCCTCGGAACCATCCACGCCATTTTCGTCGAAATCGGGAAAAGTTGAAAAATAATATTTTGAAATGGGGTCTATAATTGTCGGTTGAGAACCTATAAACAACTTGCATTTGACAATTTGATTACCTTAGGGAGGTAGGTGTACAAGTACTATTCTACCTATACTTTACTATAAATACATAATAACTATTATTTTCTTATGTTAGTAAGTTAGTTTTGATTAGTGAACTAATGTTAGCATTATAAATTATTATTAGAATTTATAATTAGTATATAACTATTAGGGTTAGTAAACTAAGATTAAGATTTGTAAATTAATATATATGTTTGGTAATTAAGTATATAAAGAAAGATAAACTATTTTGGACAATTAAAAATGTCCTAAGACTTTAATTAAAGGAGTACCTAAAAATTTAAGTAGGTCACATACCTAATCATTACCAGATAGTTAACTAGGATCAACCCGCATAGCATACATATTATATTAGACACTTACATATTAAATGATTAAGCGTTAACTAGGGTTTATCCTTATTTGTAGACACTGCCTTTACCGATGAAGGCTACGTCGAGTACATTTGAACCACAGTCCGAACGTGTATGTGAGTTCGTAGGTTCAACCCTTACTTCTCAAATGTGTATTTGACTGCAATGTCTCTGCTTGCTTTATTTACAGATTATTAAATGTTTAAGCGCTTTATTTGTTTTTAATACACTCCCAATTGTGTTGAATTGAAATCATATTTTCACATGTTGAAACACAGTATTTTGAGAACTTGTCACTCTAGAAAAAAAAATGAATTGCGCTACTTGATGAGATTTTAAAAGGAATAATATTGAGGCTTTTCGAAATACACAAGCTACTAATCACGCAAAAAGTGGAAACATGAATTCTCGTGGAATTTATATGGTTTGACCAAGCAATGCTTGGGACTTGTTATGGTTTGGCCATGCAAAGCTTCGAACATGAGTCGAAGGAGGCTATGTGGTTACCCTTGGGGCGCATTAGCACAAGGTAAGGCTCTAGTACTACTACTCTCTTGGGACAAAAGTTTCCCTCGAAGGGGGGGGGGTGTCGAAACTTAAGGTGTAGTTCCTGAGGTGGAATTGGTTTGGACATGGGATTATTTTTCGATCCACAATGGATACAACTATTGGTTATGGGTCACCCCAATTAAAAAATTAAATTGCCTTTCGAAATAAATGAACTTGGAATGACTTGTTGTGCCTTACTCTTGTTTATGCGTTGTGATACGTTCTCACTCAGTTTTCACTGACTTTTCAATTCTGGTATCCTTGTTTTGTAAAACCACCAGAGGAGAGGCGTACGCTGGGGATGGGGACATCGAGTACTAGTGGAAGCATCATCAAGCTAGCTTGGATAAATTAGTAATCTCACTATTTCCGTTGTTTGTAAAATATTAGTTTGTAATAACTCTACACAAGGTTTGCGAACTCTTTTATGTATTAAAGTATATTTTTTCTGAATTCGAAGCAAATATCCTTTTTCCTGATCCTGGTGGGTAACTCTCCATGGAAGGGCACGCCCAGACTTTCAGTAATGAGAATTTTCGGGTGTCACAGTTGGTATCAACGCACCATTGTATTCAAAATTTAATGCACCCTAACTAAGTTGGAAATCATTTTTCAAAAATAAAACTCAAGATTTTTTCAAAAGTGAATTAGGGAAAGATAACATGAACTAAAGGAAGCAAATACGTGGGGAAAGGGTATTAACAACAATGTGAGAGGCATTCTATAATTAATTCGTAGAATGAGACACTAAAACATGTAATTCATTTCTTAATGGAAACCTAGAAGAGTCGCACTAAACAGTGACCACCCGATCAACACTACCCTGGGTGATGGGGAGGAGATTCTTGACTACCGCGACCGTATGATTAAGCGATGATGGGATTGGGCTGATATGCATGTTCCTCCTAACAACATAGGTAGATGCAAGATCAGATTTACTAGCGCGATAGTCCAGAGAAACAGCATACTGGTAGCTTTACCCAATAGCCAACCCTGGACCCTACTGAAGGACCGATACCAAGACGCCATCATAAGAAAATTCTTCTCGAACCCCTACGTATACTACTTCATACCCTCCCCAAGATGATTAGAGACATGATGCTAAGAGCTAAGGAATTCTGGGAGTTATGGGAGAAACAAAGATTTTCTGGCAAATTCTATCAGAGGCGTAGGGAGTACACTCCGAGAGGCAAGTGGATAATTAAGAAGTGGGGTAGTAATACCCACCCACCCTTATCTAAATATATGGTTGGGTCTAGATAAGCGTGTTGCAAATAATTATGATGCCTAAGTTTGATGTGTACGAATAATTATGTGGTGTGCTTAAATGATCTTGTTGTGCGTACTTGTACTGTGTAGTCATGATGATCTTGTAATACCTTCTTATTAAAATTTTTGGTAGATAACTACCAAGACCAAAAAATAGAATTTTATTCATGTGAAAAGAAGATATAGGAATTAACTACATCACTGGTACTTCATCCTTTCATACATCGTTGTTTCATGTTTTTTTGGGTAACTGGAAACGTATATAAAAGTAGACATTAATACAGGTTTACAAGGGGCATTTCCCAGGTAAAGCTACAACAAGGAAGCCTGGGAGACAGAACAAACCAAACTACACTAAACCCCAAGGTCTCAGCATGTGAGTCATATGGTGGTTATACAACATAAAATCTGGCATCTTAGATACAAGGTGTTTCTAATCTTGCTAATAACAGCACCAGTTGGCATGACTTTAGCTTGAAAAACTTTGATATTTCTTTCTCTCCAAATGTGGTAGACTCGAGCTGCAAAACAGTTTCTGTGCATGTAATTTCTTTGTGGTGGAAATTTTCTAGCTTGTGGCAAGGTCAGAGATCCAGCCCCCAAACTTTGGTGGTTATGAGAAATACCAAAGAAATTCAAAATTTGGGTAGTGAAATTACATGTCATGAAAAGATGGCTATGAGACTCATTCTCTACATTGCAAAGGGGACAAAGGGAAGATTGAGCGATTCCCCATTGGGATAATCTGTCCAGAGTAGAGAGTCTCTGTTGGATTGCAAGCCATAGTATGAAGGAGCATCTAGGCAACTGTTGTTCGTGCAAGCAGAGGTGAGCCCAGGCACTGAGTTTCTTCTGCTTCTAATGATTTGCCAAGCTGATTGGATGGAAATAACCCCTGAAAGATCAGCAGTCCAAGTGATGATGTTATCTTGATCTGTAGGAGCAGGAAGGAGGACAGTTAAGTGTGACATTTCACTCATGTAGTGTCCATTAGGACAAGGCCATTGCCATTGGCGATGGACAATAATATCTTTGAATTTAGCGTCAACAATCAAACCAGCCTCATACACCATCCTTTCATTTAAGTAGGAGAAAATAGGACCCCCTGAGAGCCAATTTTCAAACCACATATAAGTGTTGTAGCCATTACCAAAAAAGTTGTTTCATGTTTTTCCCTATGAAACACTACCAACATGAGGATGAAGCCGAATAATCAAATCAAAAGGAAAGGGAGCAATGGCTGATTAATGAAGGGGAAGCCAAGTCGCACGAGGAGGACCATCACGTACAAAACGAGGATTAGTACCATAATAGCCATAGTAACCTCTAAAGAAATTTCTATATATGTTCGAGTTGTGTGAGTAATATGGTACGAAGCTTCTGTTTATAGAAACCCCAAGGACACCAGTTTACGTTTCTAACCTCCCTACTAGCCGTTACACACATAGGGTTGGAGGGTACAAGTGACTTTTAGCCACTTATAGCCGTTGGAGGGACTGCTGACCGTCGGAGAAAAAAATGTGTCTTTTCCGAAGTTATAACCATTGGGGGGAAATTAGGTCATTTGGAAATGTTGTTATGACAACCCTGCTTAGGACTAGTAATTCATTAATTCCTTAAGAACGGGGATACAAGACTGAGACCATTACACTTGGAGACACACAAGACGAAATAGTACAACACTGAATATAACCACTATATTGACTATCTAGGAACGAGCATTCAGTGGCCCGTCATTGCGAGTCTCTATCCTAGGACTACCTAGCTCCCGAATAGTAGGACGAGCTTGCCGAAAAAGCCACTCAATAATTTGGTTGTCATTTTAGAACCCAAGCATTCACCCCAATTGACCCAGGCGAACGCGAGTCTCCTTCTAGATCATGAGCGAGCATACATGAAAAAAGAAATGTGGCCGGCCCACTGGTCGGGATGGCAAAATTGGGGACAACCTCAAGACTGAAGGTGGAGTTAACGATGGCACCGGGATATTGCAAAGACAAGGGAGGGGCTTGAAAAATCTTGATAGAAAGAGCGAACGACAGGAGTAACATCTGGCTTCGAAATAACGCACACCGGATCAGGATCGAGTATAGACACTGAGGGACTCGGGAGAGCCAAGGACCACGAGGACAGAGAAGGAGGAGAAGTTCTTGTGGGAGACTCAGACATGGCAATGGCTAAAGGGCTGTAGTGACTTAGGATATGAGTTCAAGGATGAGTATGATTCATTCTATCGAGGAGAAAGTCTGATATAGGAAATAAGGAGAACTATTAGGGGAACCACACCCACAAACTAAGAGAGTACATCAGAAACTTGTCTCCTTATTCCACGCCACTGAGACTTCTTGACTATGAGTGTTTGACTGTCCACATAGTTGGCAACACATCAGGGAACACGTGCTGAAACCCTTATATGAAATAGAGATTGTAAACCTTAATTAATCATGCTTAGATACGTATCACCATTAGCCTCGCATTGAGTGGACTAATCTAATTGCGCTATTAGGAGCGCAAGAATGTCTGGAGCAAGGAGGAGTGCCCAAATGGAGGAACTACTTGCAAACGTTACCGATCTCGTTACGAGAAGGGAACCAAGGGAATATGTTGGGACAAACTGGGCTCAGAGAGTTGCCGAGAGACGCCCTGAATTCTACCTTGGGCAAGAGGACCCAGTAATCCTCAAGAATTGGATCCATTAAATGGACAAAAGTCTGACCTTTATCGGTTGGCCACCAGACCAAAAAGGTGAATATGATATCACTCTACCTCCATGATGAGGCAGATAACTGGTGGAGCGTAAAAAAGAAGCATTGTTGGCCCATGGGAACCTTGACTGGGAAACATTTAGGGAAGCACTGAGGGAGAGCTTCTATCCCTTCCATGTTAAGAACCAGAAGTATGAGGAGTTTCTGACCCTAAAACAAGGCAACATGACAGTGTCGGTATACTACAACAAGTTCACAGAACTGTCAAGCTTTGCCAGGCAACTGGTAGACACGGAGGACTTGAGGATCAAACTCTTCAAAAAGGGGCTTCGCTATAGCATCCAGAGAGACATGGTTGCTGCTCGGAGTACGAACATAAGAGAGGCGTGCAAAGTAGTAGCTCTCATTTGAGAATGCGAGGAAATGCAAGGGAATCGAGCAAACAAGAGGAAGGAGGAAGAAGGCAACAACTCTAAGTAACCCAACCATGCTAACTAGAGGTTCAAGCCAAACGCATCCGATGGATACCGTGGAATGAACCGCAATAACTTCGGGAACTATAACACTGATTTCAACGGGCGACCTCGTCACTACAATTGCAAATAGTTTGGTAGGGACCACCCAAGAGTTGACTGGGAAGGGAAGAACGTGGAATATTTTTAGTGCAAGAAGTGTGGTCACCGAGAATTTGAGTGTAACGCGAAGAAAGTTTATGTCCAAAATGGCAAGACTGGAGGGAGCGGATACCCGAGACGGAACCAGGGAAACCCTCGCCCAAACTATTAACTTGGAAACAAGTACCCACCTAACAATAACCAATTTGGAGGCAATCGTCGTGGGAACTTCAACAAACAGGAAGGAAGACCCAAAGGGAACAACTACAATGCACCTGTAGGAAGAAGCAACCGGAGTGCACAACCTGCTGGAAACGGGAGTAACAACAACCAACCGAACGTAAACCAAAGGAGCGCGGTACAAATCTATGCCATGAACCAGACGGAAGCAAACGTTGCTACAAACGTGATTACTGGTACATTCTTAGTCCACAACACTCCTGCTTACGCACTCTTGGATAGTGAAGCATCCTATTCTTTCATATCGTCATCTTTTCTAGAAAACTAGGACTTCAACCCTCTCCTATGAACCCTGTCTCTATAGCTACACCTTCAAAACATGTAGTAAAGTGTGATTCCATCATGAAAGGAGTAGTCATAACCATCTAGAAAAGTCAGATACCCTCTGACCTAATCCTCTTCAACCTAGAAAACCTTGACGTTATCCTAGGAATGGACTGGCTAGGAAAACACCATGCTCATATAGATTGTCGTAACCAAAAGCTAAGGCTGAGAGGACCATATGGGAATAGAGTCTCTCACATAGGAATCATCGAGAAACCGAATGTCAAAATTGTGTCTGCACTTTTTGTTTTTTTTAAAGCCATGGGTAAGGGACAGCAAGCCTATCTCTTCTGTCCGAGACGATTGTATGGGGACGATGAAACTCGAGGACATCCCAATTGTTAATGAGTTTCCCTATGTATTTCCCGACGAGATCTCATGAATGCTACCTCAAAGAGCCGTTGAGTTTATATGTTGACCTTGTACCAGAGACAAGACTGATATGCAAAGCACCTTAGAGAATGGCGCTAGTAGAACTAGAAGAGTTGAAGGAACAACTAAGGTGATTGTTGGATAAGGGGTATATCAAGCCGAATGTTTCACCCTGGGGGGTACCAGTCTTGTTTGTTAAGAAGAAGGATAGTAGTTTGAAATTTTGAATTGATTACAGGGAGCTTGACATTGTGACTATTAAAAACCGATACCCACTTCCGAGGATAGATGACCTCTTTGACCAGCTATAGGGAGCTGATACCTTTTCCAAGATCAACTTAAGGTCAGGTTATCACCAATTATGGGTAGCCGAGAATGAAACCCGTAGGACTGCCTTTAGAACCAGATATGGGCATTACGAGTTCACTGTTATGCCTTTTGACCTAACCAATGCATCCACTGTATTCATGGATGTGATGAAATTGGTAATGAAACCTTACTTGGACCGCTTTGTGGTAGTATTCATTGATGATATTTTGGTGTACTCTAAAGGGAAGGAAGAGCACGAAGAACACCTGAGCAGTTTTGTAAACCCTGAGGCAAGAACAGTTGTATGCTAAGTTTTCCAAGTGTGAACTTTGGGTGGATTGGGTACCTTTCTTGGGACACATAATATCTAAAGAGGGAATTTATGCTGACCCAGGAAAGTTAACCGCAGTTAGGGATTAGCCAAGACCCAAGAGTGCAATAGACATCTGTAGTTTCTAGTGACTAGTAGGTTATTACTGAAGATTCGTGAATGATTTCTCTAAAATAGCCAGACCATTGACCAATCTAATGAATAAAAAAACCAAATACCATTGGGATGAGAAATGTGAGGAAGCCTTCTAAACCCTGAAAGAAAAGCTAACTAAAACACCTATTGTGACCCTACCATTAGAGTCGAAGGAGTTTGAGTTCTATAGTGATGCTTCAAAACACGGGTTGGGATGTGTGCTAATGCAAGATGGGAAAGTGATTGCATGTGCTTCACGGTAGCTAAAATCCTATGAGGGGAATTACCCAACTCATGACCTAGAGCTAGCCTCAATTGTCCACGCCTTGAAAATTTGGAGACACTACCTTTATGGTGCAACGTGTATGATTTTCACCGACCACAAAAGCCTTAAGTATTTGTTTACCCAAAAGGATTTGAACAAAAGGCAAAGGCAATGGTTGGATTTAATCAAGGACTATGAACTGCAAATCCAATACCATGAAGGAAACGCAAATGTAGTCACCGACGTCTTGAGATGGAAGACGAACCATAACATCAATGCGTTAAGAAGCTTACCGAGGGAGATGCGAGCTGATATTAAGAAACTAGGGATTGAAATCTGTAAGCACAGAGCAATGGAAGACATGTTGTGCAATTTGGTAGCCACCTTAGAATTCTTTAAACATATCAGAAAAGGACGACCGAAGATGTAAAGTTGGAAAGGATCAAGAAGAATATAGTGGATGGATTGACCAAGGACTTCCGAGTACACGGGGATGGGAGCATAAGGTACAAAGAGTGATGATGTGTATCCCAGAAGTGTAAGGAGGTTAAGGAACGACTGATGAAGGAAGCCCACAACACGCCGTACTCCATCCATCTTGGAGGGGATAGACCGTACCTAAAGAAGCAATTATGGTGTCCAAGGATGAAGAACGAAGTCGCGAAGTTTGTAGCTCGATGTCTCACTTGCGAAAAGGTGAAGTTTGAACACAAGAGGAAATGAGGTTTGGTGCAACCTTTATAAGTACCCATATGGAAATGGGATTCCATCTCGATGGACTTTGTGACTACTTTACCTGTGACGAGAAACGGTTTGAACCAGATATGGTTTGTGGTGGACAGACTGACAAAGATGACAAGATTCATTCCAATGAAGGACACTTGGGATATGGAGAAGCGAGCAGATGCATATATTAAGAATACTGTTAGATACCATGGAGGACCAAAGGCCATCGTGTCAGACCGAGACCCCAACTTTCTCTCACATTTCTTGCAAGCTCAGAAGGCCTTAGGCACTCAGCTAAAATTCAATACCGCTTTCACCCAACTAATGATGGACAAATGAACCATACAAACCCTGGAGGATATGCAACGAGCATGTGTCATGGGCTTCCAAGATTCTTGGGTAGACCGGTTACCACTATTAGAGTTCTCGTACAACAACAATTACCACGGAAGTATAGGGATGACACCCTCTAAGGAATTGTATGGGCGGAAATGTTGGACACCCTTATGCTGGAACGACATCAGCGAGATGCTATTTTTGGGACCAAAAATGATTGAGGAGATGATGAGTCAGGTCAGAATCATTCAATAACGGATGAAAGCGGCCCAGGATCGACAAAAGTCTTATGCCGACCAGAAACGAAGACCCGCGGAGTTTCGGGTTGGAGAATAAGTGTTCCTGAAGGTATCACCGACCAAAGGAGTCTCTCGTTTTAATCAGAAAGGAAACTCAGTCCCCAGTTCATCGGTCCCTACGAAGTACTGGACATAATAGGAGAAGTAGCCTACAGTCTAGATCTTCTTTCCAATCTTGGTCGAGTATATAATGTCTCCACGTGTCTCAACTTAATAAGTACATTCCAGACCCATCACATATCTTAGATCCTGAATACTTAGAATTGGACCCACGTTGGTCAAAGTGTTATGGAATAGTCATGTGACTGAAAATGTCACCTGGGAAGCTGAAGCTGACATGAAATAACGATATCCTCACTTATTTGACCAGGTATTAACTCGAGTGACGAGGACGGCACTACTTTAAGGGGAGGAGACCGTCGAACTTTTATTTGTCACACGTTCATCTTACATTCAAGGCATTACATGCATTGCATGCTTATCGCTGCATTAACCACCACGAGATATTATCTTTGCGCTTCGAGGACGAAGCTTGATCTTAAGGAGGGAATGATGAAACAACCCAAAATGTAATTACGTATTTTGAGAATAAATACACATGTTTTATAGGAATACTAGGGGATTACCAGTGCGCAAGGGCACTATCCCAATCAAAAAATCTAAAAACATGATACGACATAGGATGAAAATATGCATCCACACATATACTTGCCGAAATATTTACTTTTTCAAGACAGAATAATGAGGAATTTTGGTTTGCTCATGTTGGAATAGATGCCCTAGAGGCAATCTAGTTTAGTATGAATTTGTAATTGGCTAGAAATTCATTTATTATTTATTTGGATATTTAATATAATGAAGTCCTTAGATTTACAATCGTGTTGTTTATCTTAAATATCCCTAGTCAAGTATAATGATTAATTGGGACAATCATCTATAGACTAGTATGGGGTTGGATTGATATGGAGATATCACGATCCAACACATAGGTGTGCATTACGGAATGTTGCACTGGATTGACCCATCACCGAGAAGGCTACATACATGTTATGTTAAGTCACAAGTGCTTCTCGGGTACAATGGTATTGTCATCCTTAGACTTGAAGTCACTAGATATTCTAGTTGTGGATCATTGTGATCTTGGTAGCGTTAAACGCTACACCGTAACTGGGTAGTTATAAAGGCGTGTACTGGATACAATGAGAAGCAAGCTTAGAGATCGTAGTGGACGTAGAGAGGATTTGCCCCTCCCACATAACGGGAGCAAATATCCAAGGCCACTCGAGGATAGTGCTTATAGAATGTCTGGCCAGACTCAAATAAATCAATATATGGGATATTGAGGTTATTTGCACGAATAAGGCTATTCCATGGATCGAGAAACTAGGGATTGGATATACGAGTGTGACTTGTATGTCTCGTGTCCAATCCGGATATGGAGGCAAAGGGATGAGACAATTACTTGTACAAGGTTGTCTAGATGACTATTCTATTAGTTGGCTAGAATGGATGTTTTGCTAGAAACCACTCCATATTAGCAAATAGTTGCTACCAACTAGATAGAACCTATGGGTTCACACGCTATATAGAGTTGTACTAGATTTGGAATTAATTAATTGGATTAATTAATTAGAAGGATCACTTTGCAAACCCTTGCAAACTTAGTAGGGACTAATTTGCAAGGAAGGGACTAAATTGAATTCTAGTAGGACTAGAATAAGTCCTTTAGGTAGTTAACAAGGAGTTGTTGGACTATATAAATGACCCTCCTTCCTTCCTTCCCTACACAACTTATGCTCTAAAGAGAACTTAACAAGAGTAGGAGAGAACAAAGGAGAGAGAGAGCAAGCAACAAGAGGGACGCCGCCCCCCTTGCCGCCGCCCACTCGTCCCCGACGCCACAAGAGGGCCGAGCCTCCTTTTTGTGCCTCGTTTTGCGTGATTCCTTCACCCTCCTTTCATTCCGGGCTAGCACCAAGGAGTTGGGAGATCTAGGAACAACTCTAGGCGTGGATCAACTATAGAGAACGTGACACTATTCGCGTTTGAAGTCATCAAGGAGAACCCAAAGGTGTGTTTATGATTTCTTACCTTCACTATCGTTATGCATCTAGACTTGTGATCCTTGGAGGGTTTTGCATGGTTGTTTGTTTGATTATGCTTCCGTTTGCGCGATCCATGAATCAAAACCCTACAGTGGTATCAGAGCCACAGGTCATAGAGCATAAACGTAGTTTATGTGTTTTATTCTTGTTTTTTTACACCTTAATTTGTTGTTTATCGCGTAAAACAAGACAAATCAAGCATTGGATGCAATTTGTCAAAGAATTAATCATAACAAGACCCTTATTGCATTGGATGCATGAATTGGTGAGTTTGAGAAATTTTAGGATCATAGATCTAGGGGTTGGGCATCCTTGGGGAAGAAGGAGTTCTCCCACAACAAGGAAACAACCAAACTTGGGCTCCAAGCAAGGAGGTTGTTTTGGAAACAACCTCCACAAGGAGGTTCGGCCCCCTAGGGGACCGCCCCCCCTTGCTTGCCGCCCAAGCTTGGCGCCCTAAGGGGCCGGGCGGCCCTAACCCGCGGGCCTAGCTTGCGGGTTTTGGGCCGGGCCGGCCCTAGGGCTTTATGGTTCACTTTATTTGGGCCCGGGCAATTGGATTGTTGGGCCCATGGACCGTTTTAACCCTAGAAATCCTAAAATCAATTAAAATTGACCAAGCGCGTTAAAATTGGATTTTAACTGTTTATGTGCAATTCGCATGGTGATTGGATATGGCCTTAGGATGTGGTTTGATGTGGATGTTTAATTTTGTGGTTTGGTTTTACGGCCTGCGAGCCGATCAATTAATTGTAATAATTAATTAGGGTTTTATGGCCTGCGTGCCATTTTTTTCCTCAACTTGTGAGATTTATTTTATTTAGTATAGATGTTAGCTAGTGCTAGATAAATTAGATTGTTAGCCAAGATTGAAGAAAAAGAAGCCCAAAGCCAAAGAAGCCACAAAAGATGGAGCATGGAGCATGGAGTATCCCACATGACTATGAAGGATGGACCAAAAGAACAAGACGCATGGAGATGTGTGTTTGCTTAGGGTTCATAGATAATTCCATTGGCTTGGAATTATCTTAGTCTAGAAAAGGCCATATCCACATCACGTTTAATTTCTGTTTTGTGGTTGTTTATTTATTGTCTTATTATTTATGTGGTTGGTGTATGGATGATGCATGCAATTAGGATAATAAGATAATTAGACAACCCGGATCTATTATTTGGAGTTGTGCCCAAACTCAAATAGATAGATTAGTTGATATTGATCAACAAAATAATTAAAATTGAATTGAAAATCCCTCAAATTTTAAATATTGTGTTCTTGCCTTCTCGTTATTTAAACACTCATTATCATCGTTATTTATCAAGTTCGTGCGTGCCAAAGCATGGCGACTTGGTTCATAATGATGGAATGCGATGGCACGTAACAATGTGCAATTGTTTAGATAAGATGTTGAACACAACTAGGCTATTAATTTGATTAAGAAACCTAGAGGCAATCAATTGGGATTATCCATAAGGATGGATAAATAAGGAGTTATTTGCCCGATTGAACCAAGAGTTGCATATGGGATGCAATTGGAATTGTTCCTACCTAAGAAGTAACCGAATTATGGGTGACTTGCCAAAGCAAGCTCATAAGGAGATGAAAAAGATGGATCTTGGCCCACTAGAAAATATAAGGATATTTTCCGCATTAATATCTTGAGGGTTATTAATCCGTAGAAAAATAGTGGGAGCTATATTTAATAAACTAGCCATTATTAAATATAGACAAAAATTCACAAATACTAAAACTTGCGTATTTTCCTTTTGTAGAATTCCAAATGGCAAACAACTCATCGAGTTCACAACATTCCCTACGATCTGTCCTTGAGAAGGACAAGCTCTCTGGAACCAACTTTCTTGATTGGTATAGAAACTTGAGAATTGTTCTCAAGCAAGAGAAGAAGCTGTACGCAATAGAGGAGCAAGTTCCAGAAGGTCCAGAGAATCAGACACCTGCTGCCTTAAAGGCGTATCAAAAGCGTGTTGATGACGCTGATGATGCGGCCTGCCTAATGCTTTGCACCATGACCTCTGAGCTTCAGAAGCAACATGAGAACATGAATGCTGTCGATATGATCGAACATCTAAAGCAGCTCTTCCAAGAGCAGGCGAGGGTAGAGAGGTATGAGGTCTCAAAGGCACTGTTCAAATGTCATCTGGCAGAAGGGAACCCGGTGGGACCCCATGTACTCCGAATGATCGGGAACTTGGAGAATCTCGCCCGGCTTGGGTTCCCAGACGGCCAAGAGTTGGCAACGGATCTCGTGTTGCAATCGTTGCCTGAGAGTTATGGACAGTTCATTATGAACTATAAAATGAACGAGATCGTTAAACCACTGCCAGATTTACTCAACATGTTGAGGACGGCTGAACAGAGCATCAACAAGGGTAAGGGCAAGGCCATTATGATGGTTCATAAAGGAAAGGGCAAAAAGTTTGCATCTTCCTCCAAGGGCAAAGGCAAGTCAGTTGCCAAGTCCAAGGAACAAGCCCTTAAGCCTGTTGGTGGCATTGCCAAGGTCGTGACTAAGGGTGAATGTCACTACTGTAGTCAACCTGGACACTGGAGGAGGAACTGCCCAAAATATCTGGAGGACAAGAGGCTTGGAATAGTGATTCCACCACCACCAGGTATTTTTGTTGTAGATGTCAATTTAACTGTCTCTACATCATGGGTATTAGATACTGGATGTGGATCTCATATTTGTCGAAATATGCAGGATCTAAAGAGAAGTAAAAGATTGGCTAAAGGAGAGGTAGATCTGCGCGTTGGGAATGGAGCAAAGGTTGCTGCGTTGGCCATAGGCGTGTGCGAGCTATCTCTGCCTTCAGGATTAGTTTTAGAATTAAATAATTGCTATTTTGTGCCTGCTATGAGCAGAAACATTATTTCTATTTCTTGTTTGGACAAGGAAGGTTTTATTATTTCAATAAAGAACAATTGTTGTTCCTTTTATTTGATTAATATTCACTATTTTAGTGCGCAATTATTTAATGGACTTTAGGTCATTGATCTAAGTAATCCTGTCTACAACATTAATACCAAGCGGATTAAAATAAATGATTTAAATCCTGCTTATTTATGGCATTGTCGTTTAGGCCACATAAATGAGAAACGTGTATCTAGACTCTATAAGGATGGATTACTAGACTCATTTGATTTTGAATCATATGAGACATGTGAGGCTTGTTTATTGGGAAAAATGACAAAGTCCCCTTTCAATAAGAAAGGTGAGAGGACTAGTGAGCAATTGGCACTCATACATACCGATGTGTGTGGACCATTTGCCACGCCAGCCAGGGGTGGTTATGTCTACTTCATTACGTTTACTGACGATTACAGTAGATATGGATTTGTATACCTTATGAGGGCAAAATCCGAATCCTTTGAAGTGTTCAAAGAATTCAAGAATGAAGTAGAGAAGCAACTTGGCAAAAGTATCAAGGCTCTACGATCGGATCGTGGAGGAGAATACTTGAGCCAAGAGTTTGACGACTATCTTAGAGAGTGTGGGATCGTGTCCCAACTCACTCCACCCGGAACGCCACAATGGAATGGCGTGTCGGAGAGGAGGAATCGAACCCTATTGGATATGGTTCGGTCTATGATGTGTCAAACTGATCTTCCATTGTCATTTTGGGGCTACGCTCTATTAAGTGCAGCTTTCACCATTAACCGTGTTCCATCTAAATCAGTCATGAAGACACCATATGAGATGTGGAGTGGGAGGCGTCCCACACTGTCGTTCATGAGGATTTGGGGCTGCGATGTCTATGTAAAACGTTTACAATCAGACAAGCTAGGGCCTAAATCGGATAAGTGTAAATTTGTGGGGTACCCTAAGGAAACTAAGGGATACTATTTCTACAATCCAACCGAAAACAAAGTGTTTGTTGCTCGGACCGGCGTGTTTCTAGAAAGAGAGTTTGTCTCTAAAGAAGCAAGTGGGAGGAATGTAGAACTTGAAGAAGTTCAAGAACCACAAATCACTGAACCGATTATGGAACATGAACAGGAACCACAAGCAGTTGTGGATCCACCTGTTCAGGTAACACAAGAGCTTCGTAGATCTAGTAGAGTGCGCCAGGAACCCGAGAGGTACGGACTTCTCGTAACTGATTCCGGTGACACGATGCTCATAGATGATGAGCCTACTACCTATGAGGAGGCCATGAGTGGCCCAGACTCGCAGAAGTGGCTTGAAGCCATGAGATCCGAGATGGAATCCATGTATACCAACAAAGTATGGACTTTGGTGGAACCACCTGATGGGGCGCGGCCCATAGGGTGCAAGTGGGTCTTCAAGAAGAAGATCGACATGGATGGTAATGTGATTACCTATAAGGGCCGATTGGTGGCTAAAGGATTCAGACAGATTCATGGTATTGACTATGATGAAACCTTTTCACCAGTCGCAATGACCAAATCCATCCGAATCCTACTTGCAATTGCAGCATACTACGACTATGAGATTTGGAAGATGGATGTCAAAACAGCATTCCTTTATGGGAATCTCCTCGAGGACGTGTATATGATACATCCGGAGGGTTTTGAGGATCCAAAGCAAGCCAACAAAGTCTGTAAGCTGCAACGATCCATTTATGGATTGAAGCAAGCTTCTAGGAGTTGGAATCGACGTTTTGATGAAATGGTCAAAGAGTTTGGCTTCATCAGAAACGAAGATGAGTCTTGTGTCTACAAGAAGGTTAGTGGGAGTTCTGTAGCTTTTCTGGTCTTGTATGTGGATGACATACTACTCATTGGAAACGACATTCCCATGCTGCAATCTGTGAAAGATTGGCTAGGAAAGTGTTTCTCAATGAAGGACTTAGGGGAAGCAGCCTATATACTCGGTATAAAGATCTATAGAGATAGATCTAAGAGGTTGCTAGGCCTAAGTCAAAGTACATATATTGACAAGGTGTTGAAACGGTTCAACATGCAAAATTCCAAGAAGGGATTCTTGCCCATGTCATATGGAATCACTCTTTCGAAGAGTAGATGTCCTTCCAATGAGATTGAGAAAGAACGCATGAGTAGGATCCCCTATGCCTCGGACATAGGATCTATCATGTACGCCATGTTATGTACTAGACCAGATGTGTCATATGCCTTGAGTATGACAAGCAGATACCAATCCAATCCGGGTGAGAGTCACTGGATTGCTGTCAAGAACATCCTAAAGTACTTGAGAAGAACTAAGGATGCTTTCTTGATGTTTGGCGGTGAGGAAGAGTTGCGTGTAAGGGGTTACACTGATGCAAGCTTCCAAACCGATAGAGATGACTTTAGATCACAGTCGGGATATGTGTTTTGCCTGAATGGAGCAGCGGTGAGCTGGAAGAGTTCCAAGCAAGAGACGGTAGCTGATTCTACAACAGAGGCTGAGTACATTGCTGCAAATGGCGCAGCAAAGGAGGCTGTTTGGATCAGAAAGTTTGTTTTTGAACTTGGTGTGGTCCCTAGCATTGCGGATCCAGTGGAGTTGTTTTGTGACAACACTAGGGCGATCGCGCAATCAAAGGAACCCAGATCGCACCAGAAGTCCAAGCATGTGCTCAGGAAGTTTCATCTGATTCGAGATATTATCGATAGAGGAGACGTTCGGATATGCAAGATTCCTACAGATGATAATCTGTCAGACCCACTTACGAAGCCTCTCACGCAGTGGAAGCATGAAGGGCACACTAGGAGTATGGGCATACGAGATGCGCCAGATTGGCTCTAGTGCAAGTGGGAGACTGTTGGAATAGATGCCCTAGAGGCAATCTAGTTTAGTATGAATTTGTAATTGGCTAGAAATTCATTTATTATTTATTTGGATATTTAATATAATGAAGTCCTTAGATTTACAATCGTGTTGTTTATCTTAAATATCCCTAGTCAAGTATAATGATTAATTGGGACAATCATCTATAGACTAGTATGGGGTTGGATTGATATGGAGATATCACGATCCAACACATAGGTGTGCATTACGGAATGTTGCACTGGATTGACCCATCACCGAGAAGGCTACATACATGTTATGTTAAGTCACAAGTGCTTCTCGGGTACAATGGTATTGTCATCCTTAGACTTGAAGTCACTAGATATTCTAGTTGTGGATCATTGTGATCTTGGTAGCGTTAAACGCTACACCATAACTGGGTAGTTATAAAGGCGTGTACTGGATACAATGAGAAGCAAGCTTAGAGATCGTAGTGGACGTAGAGAGGATTTGCCCCTCCCACATAACGGGAGCAAATATCCAAGGCCACTCGAGGATAGTGCTTATAGAATGTCTGGCCAGACTCAAATAAATCAATATATGGGATATTGAGGTTATTTGCACGAATAAGGCTATTCCATGGATCGAGAAACTAGGGATTGGATATACGAGTGTGACTTGTATGTCTCGTGTCCAATCCGGATATGGAGGCAAAGGGATGAGACAATTACTTGTACAAGGTTGTCTAGATGACTATTCTATTAGTTGGCTGGAATGGATGTTTTGCTAGAAACCGCTCCATATTAGCAAATAGTTGCTACCAACTAGATAGAACCTATGGGGTCACACGCTATATAGAGTTGTACTAGATTTGGAATTAATTAATTGGATTAATTAATTAGAAGGATCACTTTGCAAACCCTTGCAAACTTAGTAGGGACTAATTTGCAAGGAAGGGACTAAATTGAATTCTAGTAGGACTAGAATAAGTCCTTTAGGTAGTTAACAAGGAGTTGTTGGACTATATAAAGGACACTCCTTCCTTCCTTCCCTACACAACTTATGCTCTAAAGAGAACATAACAAGAGTAGGAGAGAACAAAGGAGAGAGAGAGCAAGCAACAAGAGGGACGCCGCCCCCCTTGCCGCCGCCCACTCGTCCCCGACGCCACAAGAGGGCCGAGCCCCCTTTTTGTGCCTCGTTTTGCGTGATTCCTTCACCCTCCTTTCATTCCGGGCTAGCACCAAGGAGTTGGGAGATCTAGGAACAACTCTAGGCGTGGATCAACTATAGAGAACGTGACACTATTCGCGTTTGAAGTCATCAAGGAGAACCCAAAGGTGTGTTTATGATTTCTTACCTTCACTATCGTTATGCATCTAGACTTGTGATCCTTGGAGGGTTTTGCATGGTTGTTTGTTTGATTATGCTTCCGTTTGCGCGATCCATGAATCAAAACCCTACAGCTCAACCATTACAAAAAATGGGGGAAGTTAAAGATGTGCGGAGAAAGTGGGGAGAAGTTACAAAAGTGATGGGTGGTAGGTGAGATCTAGGGCTGGGGTTGATTCAATCTAACGGTTGAAATAAAGTCAACCGTTCTAGTTTATAGAATATATGTCGAAGGAGAGTGGGTAGTTAGGAATGTCCAAAAAGAGTGGGTATTTAGAGATGTAATAAGTAGGTGAGATCTAATGGTGGGGATGGGGTTGATTTAATCAAACGGTTGAAAAATCATAAGTTAGTTAAATCATGCTATTTTATAATATACTAGGGGATTACCCGTGCCCAAAGGCACTATCCTAATCAAAAAATATAAAAAAATTATACAAAATAGGATGAAATATGCATCCACACATATACTTGCCGAAATATTTACTCTTGAAAGAGAGAAAAATGAGAAATTTTGTGCTCAACCATTACAAAAAATGGGGGAAGTTAAAGATGTGTGCATAAAGTGGGGAGAAGTTACAAAAGTGATGGGTGGTGGGTGAGATCTAGGGCTCGGGTTGATTCAATCTAACGGTTGAAATAAAGTCAACCGTTCTAATTTATAGAATAGATGTCGAAGGAGAGTGGGTAGTTAGGAATGTCGAAGGAGAGTGGGTAGTTAGAGATGTAATAAATAGGTGAGATCTAATGGTGGGGGTGGCGTTGATTTAATCTAACGGTTGAAAAATCATAAGTTAGTTAAATCATGCTATTTTATAATATACTATGGGATTACCCGTGCCCAAAGGCACTATCCTAACCAAAAAATCTAAAAAAATGATACGACATAGGATGAAAATATGCATCAACACATATACTTACCGAAATATTTACTCTTGCAAGAGAGTAAAATGAGGAATTTTGGTTTGCTCAACCATTATAAAAAATGGGGGAAGTTAAAGATGTGTGGAGAAAGTGGGGAGAAGTTACAAAAGTAATGGGTGGTAGGTGAGATCTAGGGCTGGGGTTGATTCAATCTAACGGTTGAAATAAGTTCAACCGTTCTAATTTATAGAATAGATGAATTGTAAACTGACATATTGACTTTAATATTTTGTGATACTATTTTTTATGTGACTAAGCTCTAATAAAATAACGTGCTACTATATGTCTACCACACTAATATTTGATAACGTGTACACCATTATACTATCACATATTTTACGCGGCGACTTTTATCACCATTTGACTATTGTTATTGCACAATCATCACACCCAATTATTTACAATACGTCGGTAAGATTTTTATACGCAAAGTCTTCACCCAACTACATCAAAAAAAAAATGGTCATGCTTTCAATGCCGTAAAAATTGGATCTTTCCCAGGTGAAGAACACTTTCACCTTCTGAAAACTCATTACTCTTGTTTTTCCTTTTCATTCACCTAGTTTTCCTTCCTATAAATAGCATACAATCCATGGCTTCTTCACGGCAAAACCAACAAGCCATAGCCACCACCGTCATTCTCATTGCCATCATCAACTCTTCCATCTCCAACACCAACACCACCTCCAACAACACAAACTTCTTCACCTCGCCGGAAAACTCCATAGCCACCAAGCTTAAGTATTTTCCGAGAGCACAACGTAACCACCTTGTTCACGAACACCACAAGCACCCACCTATTTAGTCTTAGTTACTACCACTCATCCCGTGACACTCTAGAGACTCTTTTACAACCATCCACAGAAACTCACGAGGTCCCAACGGCTCACTCCGTTTCACTGCGCATTTTAACGAAAAATCAGTACAACTTCCTTTCCTTTTTTCGCATTCAACATATTCTTGCTTATTCATGCTCACACATGTCTCAAGAGTCATCGACGTTAATTTGGTCGAAGACGGAATGTTATAAATCGTCGTAGCTAAGTTTCATGTTTTGGGGTAGTCGATGTCTTTTACAAAAAACTTTCAGTCAATGCTAGTTGGAAGTAAACATTCTAAAAAGAGCCAAGTTAGGAACTAACGTCCATATACTTTTACATAAAAATTATAATTGGTGTCCCGGGAACCACCCTCGCCATTTTCGTCGAAATCGGGAAAACTTAAAAAATAATGTTTTGAAATGGGGGCTATAACTGTCTTTTGAGAAATTAGCAACAACTTGCATTTTAGAATTAGATTACCTTAGGGGAGGTAGGTGTACAAGTACTATTCGACCTATACTTTACTATAAATACATAATAACTATTATTTTCTTTTGTTAGTAAGTTAGTTTTGATTAGTGAACTAATGTTAGCATTATAAATTAATATTAGACTTTATAATTCGTATATAAATATTGAAGTTAGTAAACTAAGATTAGATTTGTAAATTAATATTATGTATGGTAATTAAGTTGATAAAGAAAGATTAACTATTTTGGAAAAAATTAAATGTTCTAAGACTTTAAACAAACGAGTACTAGTTAAGTAGGTCACGTACATAATTACTACCAGATAATTAAATAGGATCCACCCTGTAAGTTCACAGACTGTTTCAAGGCCTTGAAACAACATTCAAAGCCCTTAAAACTGCTTTCAAAGCCTTTGAAATTGCACTATACTACTGCATAAACTCAGGGGGAGTTTTCCCTGTATTATGATCTCTATCCTCTTTTGGTTGATCATGCTCTATTTGATGATGAAAGAAAAAGTAATCAGATACTTGATCTTGACTTAATCTCATTGTCTGAATAAGTTTCTTGCAGGATTAATTAGCTACTTATTTTGCAGGAAAACTTTCCTAAACTGATTGTATGCAGAAACTTAAATACAGCTAGCAGATGAATCATACACTTGTGGAATCATGTCTGGACGTTCCTAACATCCTAAGATAAAAGATCAAATCAGTACCTTTGAAGATACTGAGCAACTAGCCGTTGGGAAGAGCTGTTAGAGAGTCAAGATATGCTGCTTGATTTTAGGAAATTCTGTTTGAAGAAGATCCTATAAATCTGCATTTCAAACAAAGCAGCAAACAAGAAGATTACTGAGAGAATTCGTGTAAAACTTCTACAGAGAATTTCAAACACTCTCAAGGATTGAGAAGCATCACTGAAGGAGACCATTCCATTCAATCCAACATCCAGAAGAACACTTCAAGCTACATTGCTTATACTATTTTATAGTGATCTTCTACTGTTCTTCATTTGTATATCTTTTATGTTATACTCATAATCATTTAATCACGTGGTGTTGTTCAAGAGGAAAAATAAGAGATTCTTATTAGATCAGTTATCTAGAGCATGTACTAGATGTTAGAATAGATGCCCTAGAGGCACTCTAGTTTAGCATGAACTTGTTTTGGCTAGAGCATCCATTGTATTATTTATTGGATATTTAATATATTGAAGTCCTTAGATTTACAATTATGTTGTTTATCTTAAATATCCCTAGTCCAATATAAGATTAATAGGACAATAATCTATAGACTAGTATGAGGTTGGATTGATACGGAAATATCATGATCCAACACATAGGTGTGCATTAAGGGTAATGGCACACTGGATTGACGCATCTCCGAGAAGGCTACATACATGTAATGTGGAGTCACAAGCGCTTCTCGTGGTGAAAACGGTATTGTCATCCTTAGACTTGAAGTCACTAGATTATCTAGTTGTGGATTATTGTGATTTTGGTAGCGTCAAACGCTACACCGTAACTGGGTAGCTATAAAGGCGTGTACCGGATACAATAAGAAGCAAGCTTAGGAATCGTAGTAGACGTAGATAGAATTTTTCCCTCCCACATAACGGGAGCAAATATCCGAGGCCACTCGAGGGATAGTGCTTATGGAATGTCTGGCCAGACTCAAATAAATCAATATAGGATATTGATGTTATTTGCTCGAATAAGGCTATTCCCAAGATCGAGAAACTATGAATTTGATATACGAGTGTGACTTGTATCTCTCGTGTCCAATCCGGGTATAGAGACAAAGGGATGCGACAATTAATTTCACAAGGTTTGTCGGATGACTATTCTATCAGTTGGCTAGAATGGATGTTTTGCTAGAGACCGCTTCATATTAGCAAATTTTTGCTACCAACTAGATAGAACCTATGGGGTAACACGCTAGATAGAGTTGAACTAGATTTGGTAATTAATTAATATAATTAATTAATTAGAAGGATCACTTTGCAATATCTTGCAAACTTAGTAGGACTAATATGCAAGGAAGGGACTAATCCGAATTCATGTTGGATTAGAAAGGGCCTTTAGGTAGTCAACAAGGAGTTGTTGGACTATATAAAGGATGCTCCTAGCTCCTTCCCACACTAATTCTCATAAGATAAGTGAGTGGGAGAGAACAAAGGAGATATCAAGCAACAAGGAGGGCCGTACCCGACCCCCCTTGCGCCGCATGTCCCCGCCTGCCAAAGCAAGGAGGCCGAAGCCTCTTTGTTACCCGGTTGTGTGAATTCTTCTTCCCTTCCTCCGGTCCAAGCTATCACAAAGGAGAAGGAAGATCTAGATCTCAAATCTAGGCGTGGATCAACCGTAGAGACGTGACACAATTCACGTTACAAGTCATCACAAGAAAAACCATAAGGTGTGTAACATGATTCTTCCTTTACAATCGTTATGATTCTCTTCCTGTGATCCTTGGAGGGAATTGAATGGATAATTTATTTTTCCGCTGCGTATTTCCGATCAAAACCCTACAGTGGTATCAGAGCCACAGGTCGTAGAACACAGACGTGGTTCATGTGTTACGTTTTGATAGTTTTACACTTTAAATTTGTTGTTTATCGCGTAAAACGGACAAATCAAGCATATGATGCAATTTGTCAATAATCAAACAAAACAAGACCTAGTTTTTGCATTGGATGCATGAATGAGTGTTTTGGAGAAAATTAGGATCTTAGATCTAGGGTTTGGGCACCAATTTAGAAACTTGTTTCAAATTTGAAAACTTTTTGGACTTGGGGAGCAAGGAAGGAGTTGTTTTGGAAACAACAAGGAGGTTCGGCCCCAGGGACTGCCCCATCTCCCTTCCTTTCCTCCCAAGCCACCTAGGCCGAAGGCCTAGGCGGTCGGCCGACCCCACGGGTTGGGCCAACCGACCTAGGCTCGGCCCGGGGCGGCTCCAAAGGGGTTCGGCCATATGATGGTGGGCCCCTTGGACCGTTTTGACCATTGAAATCCTAAAATCAATTAAAAATTGACCAAGCGCGTTAAAATTGGATTTTAACTGTTTATGTGCAAATCGTAAGGTGGTTGGATATGGCCTTAGGATGTGGTTTGATGTGATTGTTTAATTTTGTGGTTTGATTTACGGCATGCGAGCTGATCAATTTAATGTAATAATTAATTAGGATTTTAATGGCCTGCGAGCCATTTTTTTTCTCTCTCAACTTGTGAGATTTATTTTATTTAGTATAGTTGTTAGTTAGTGCTAGATTGAATAGATTGTTAGCCAAGATTGAAGAAAAGAAGCCCGAAGCCAAAGGAAGCCACAAAAGATGGAGCATGGAGCATTCCACATGACTATGAAGGATGGACCAAAAGATGAAGACGCATGAAGATGTGTTTTTTTAGGGTTCATGGATATTCCCATTGACTTGGGAATATCTTAGTCTAGAAAAGGCCATATCCACATCACGTTTTATTTTATTTTGTGGTTGTTTATTTTGTTGTCTTATTATTTTGTGGTTGGGTATGGATGATGCATGCAATTAGGATAATAAGATAACCCGATTCTATTATTTAGAGTTGTGCCCAAACTCAAAATAGATAGATCAATTGATATGGATCAACAAAACAATTAAAATTGAATTTTAAAATCCCTCAAAATTCAAAAATTGTGTTTTTCCTTCTCGTTATTTAAACACTCATTGTCATCATGATTTTTCAAGCTCGTGCATGCCAAAGCAAGGCGACTTGGTTCATAATGATGCAATGCGATGGCACAAGCAAGTAATGTGTAATTGTTTAAATAAGAGGTTGGATATAACTAGGTTATTAATATGATTAAAACCTAGAGGCAATCAATTGGGATTATCCATGCCGATGGATAAAATAAGGAGTTATTTGCCCAATTGAACCAAGAGTTGCATGGAATGCAATTGGAATTGTTCCTATCTAAAGTAGTCTAATTTTGGGTGACTTGCTAAAGCAAGATCAAAAGGAGATGAAACATTGATCTTGGCCCACTAGAAAATATAAGGATATTTTTCCGCATTAATATCTTGAGGGTTGTTAATCCTTAGAAAAATAGTGGGAGTTATATTTGATAAACTAGCCATTATTGAATATAGTTAAAAGTTCACAAATACTAAAACTTGCGTATTTTTCTTTTGTAGAATTCCAAATGGCAAAACAACTCATCGAGTTCACAACATTCCCTACGATCTGTCCTTGAGAAGGAGAAGCTCTCTGGAATCAACATCCTTGATTGGTACAGAAACTTGATAATCGTTCTCAAGCAAGAGAAGAAACTGTACGCATTAGAGGAGCAAGTTCCAGCAGGTCCAGAAAACAATACTCCTGCAGCCCTAAAGGCGCATCAGAAGCGTGTTGATGACGCTAATGATGCGGCCTGCCTCATGCTATGCACCATGACCTCTGAGCTTCAGAAGCAACACGAGAACATGAATGCAGTCGATATGATCGAACACTTGAAGCAGCTCTTCCAAGAGCAGACAAGGGTTGAGAGGTATGAAGTTTCTAAGGCATTGTTCAAATGTCATCTGGTTTGAAGAAACCCTGTGGGACCTCACGTACTCCGTATGATCGGGTACTTCGAGAATATCGCACGACTAGGGTTCCCAGTCGGCCAAGAGTTGGCCAACGGTCTCGTGCTGCAATCGTTGCCTGAAAGTTATGGACAATTCATCATGAACTATAACATGAACGAGATCATGAAACCACTGCCATATTTACTCAATATGTAGAGGACAGCTGTACAAAGCATCAACAAGGGTAAGGGAAAAGCCAATAGGATGGTGCAGAAAGGAAAGGGCAAAAGGTTTGCCTCATCCTCCAAGGGTAAAGGCAAGTCGGTTTCCAAGTCCAAGGAACCTGTCCTTATGTAATATCCCGTCCCACATCGAGATATTGTGGATTGAGAATGTGGATTAGATGTGTATATATGGTTGGGAGATTGTGGGTTTATGTCCCACATTGAAGATTTGTGAGTTTGACATCTGGTATATGGTATACCTTGTGGATTACTACTAGCACCTTCAAGGCTTAAGCCTTTTTATCCGGTGGTACAGGTAAATAAGTTGTTGGGACAGTAATCCACATGTGTTACAGGTGGTATCAGAGCGGGAAATTCAAAGGGGAACTAAAACCTGTAGGGAAACTTAAAATGGACCTAGGAAGAAGAAATAAAAATTGGTTTAGCCGTTGGGGGTCTGGGTAGCCGTGGATACTGACTAATAAGAGAGTAACCCTTTAGAAGATAGTCATAGAAAGAGAGTACCCCCTTCCACCCTCTCCTACCTAGAGTTTTAGAAGCTATGCGTTTTGTTCTACTCGACTAGCTAAAGATTTGAATTCGAGATTTTCTTTGTAATTTGGTTAGATTGCTATTGTTCGGGTGATTGATAATTTGGGAGTCAATGTTCGAAGTTCATTTGAGGTTTCTTGATGTTATTTATTCTCTGGGATATTAAAGTATTATTGGAGTCATGTCACTGAAATGTTGAGGTATTGTGTAGCTTGGGAGTATGTGGTGCTTTGTCTTATGATAATAGTCGTTTCAGTTATGAATTTCGATTTATACTTTGTGGGATAAGAGGGATATGAATACTATCTTTACCATGATGAATGGAAGGTGGATGATAATTTTATGTGCAAATTGCTAATGGATATCCTTTGTGAGTGGCAAAGTTATGTTATGGTCGAGGAAGAATATAGTGAAGACATGGAGTCGCAAGCAAGTGTGAATGACGATGAGGAGTATGCGTAGTAGGCTTCTTTGATTTATTAGATTCTTGATGAATTTTGAAGTTTTGTCTTGAATAAGGCCATGATGCCAAACAATACTTTGATGATTCTTGAAGTGATTTTTGCATAGCCACTTTTGGGGTGGAGTTGAATTATTGGCGATTTGCTTTAAGGATGAAGGATAATACTCATGTTTTGAAGAACCGTTTTGGGATTAAATTATATTTTATTGATTCGGATTACGAGTTGAAGAATTAAGGTTGTCATGTGTTTCGTCATTGTTTAGTGCAAAGAAAGCGTTCATGAAGTTAGAACGCGAGAACATTGATTTTGGTGGTACTTGAATCTGTGCAGCAGTTGGTATTTGATGTAGCAAACGTGTTTAAATATCGATTTATTTTTCCGTGCATTTTCCCTGAAATTAGACATACCCAGGTATATTCCATAACAATTTCAGCCCAAAATGAGTTGTAGAGACGTAGAAACGAATTTTCCAAGTTTGTTGTTCAGTAGCAGAATTACAAAGTGACTACCTGTAGTAATTTTTTTATTTTAACCTATCTTCCACATATTTGATGAGTCTCAAAGTTTTATGGTTATTAGTATACACATAGGGATATATATGGGTGAAAGCCTAGCCTATTTTGAGGAATCTAAAGTCAGTTTATAGCCTTGCAAAATCGAAGTTTCTGTTCTGGTGGTCTGTGACAGCAGTTGTCATATTTCTCCGCATAACTTGATTTATATAACTTATTTTGAGTTGATTCTTCTTGATTATGAAATTAGACTCAGAGATGTTGTTGCACACCAAAATTTATATTTTTTCTTGCCCGATTGACTATTTTTCTAATTTTCAAAGAAGGATGAGAAATAATACGTGTTCAGATTATGTGAAAATTGCATGTGTAAATGATTGTTTGGTGACCAAAATATTATTTTACCTGCTTAGTTGCACATTATATGCTATATTTTCATTTATTCTTGTACTTAATGATATTTTAAGAAACGATACAATACGTTATAGTGTAGGAACGTAGACCCCACCCATGCAAAAGTAGAAATAGTTCATCATCGCTTGGACTATTGTTGTATTAGGAACTTTCGGTGTTTGTATGGAGTCCTATGGTTGTTAAGTTGGCTAATTTGGGGTTTTTTTTTTGTCTTAATCTGTAATGGAGATGGTTCGAGAGTGTTAATGTGGTGTAAAATGTTAAATTCTTGACATACTACTTGGACTTCTATAAATCGTTGTCATACCCGAGGAGTTTGGATTTCTCTATATTGGCAATTTTTTTTCCACAAATGTCTCATGTAGAGTTTGGGCTTCAGAGTGTCATTGTTGCAAAACCTGTTTCGGAATCTTAATACATTGCTTAAAGGATTGGTCTCTAATATTGTGCTGTCTCTTATAAATGTGGCAAAATTTTGGGAATTCTTGTGAAAATTCTTAGTTGGCAACTGATAAGTGTGTAATTGTTTAAAAGTCAGCCTTAGAATACCCTTATGGCAGGATAATCTTTATGTTTGTTGTCTAACAAGAGTATTCTTCAACTCTTGTATATATGGCCGTCAACCTGGTGAATCTAACCGTAGAGGATTTTTCAGCTGAGCCACTCAACAAGAACACCTATCTTGGAGGGGATGTTAGTTGGAGAGTTTATCGGAGAAGTCTTGGATAGGTGTGAGCATTGGGTTTCCACTTTTGTTAGAGGATGGGTATTCAACAACCTCCTAGTTCAGAGTCATTTCATTGTGGAGTCTTTACCTAATGAGCATTCTTGGATCCCGATTAAGAGACATTATAATGATTTGATTGATGAGGGAGGATGGTACCTTCCCAATCAAAATATTTTCATCAAGGCCAATGATCATAACGCCGCACTTCATGAAGTGTACATTGTTGTAAGCTCACAAGCCTTGGGAGGAACCTATGGAGGCATCATGAGAAATGGTAGATTATAGAGATAGCATGAGCGATAGCGGTTTCCCGTCCACCCTTGCCTAGTAAGCGTTTTGAGAGTCGTGTCTTATGGTTTCTTCGAATATTAGAATTTATTTTAGAACGTACTTTGAAGTTGTTAGGAAAAATGTAATTTTGGGATTCTAGTTGGAATAGTCTATCAACGAGTATTGGAGTTTCCCATTTTGGTTGGAGTATTATTACCTAGTCTTGATGGATCACATTGTTTTACTAGTGCTTGTGTCTCTTCTTATCTTGTCTCGCCTATATTTTGTGGGGGGTTATTTTTATCTTGTCCCTCCCCTTTCTATTTTGTAGATGACCGTATAAGAGTAACAGGAAAAGGGAAATCACTCATGTGAAACTGAAGTTTGAGGGTGTGGGGCTAAGCTTTGTTTCTTATCTTTTAGACCTTTGATTCACCAAATGCGGTGTTCTGGGTCACTATAATGTTGACGTTTGCATTGAATGTTTATGTTTGGGTCTTTGTTACTTAGCTATTATTTGAGAAACGAGACGTTTCTTTGCTCATGCCTTGTCCTTGGAGTTAGGTAAGTCGCTGGGTTGTACCATCATTATTGTGCAAGAGTAATATAGTTCAAGCAATTGTTTATTACTTAATCTGATTGATAGTTCCGATGTTCAGCCTTGGACGATCTAAAGACCTTGTTCCTCGTGACAAATAGTTTATGATGTGGTGGCGGTAATCATATGAATTATTGATTGAGATTTTGGGGCGCTTTCTCTCACATTAGTACTAGAAATCAGACAAATGTTGGTTGTAGCCTAACTTACTATGGTATAGTCTCACGTTTGGGGTAGTTAGCATACATTGTCGTTTGGCGAGTATGATTGGAGCATTATCACTAAACCAATGTTTGGACAATGTGATGGTTATTCACCTCTGATGTACTTGTCGAGTTTTATACTTATATTGGATTGCTTGGAGTTATATAAATCCTTGGTGTACCTTGGTAGTTGAGTCTTCTTAATTGCAGTGATCTTCACAGATTTTGTATTTGGAGCTTTGTTAGTAGAGTTATGGTTTTCAGGATTTATCACTAAAGGTTAATTTGGATATTAGTTTGCGATTCTCGTTATCGTAGAACCTATTTTGAATATGAATAAGTTGCTTGGAGTGTGTTCCTAAGTATCTTATTCTTTTGGGTTACACATGGTTTATTTATTTATATTTCCTTAGTTTCGAGGCAAATTTTATCAGTACATGTCGGTAGAAAGCAAAGGAAAAGGGGACCACCGGGTAACATCAAATATCATAGGCTATGACTAAGCGCCTAAGAGTAGGAACCTTTAGATGGTGCTTTCTGGACAGGCAGATCTTAGCCACGTGGCGATCATCCATCACACCTAGCTGTGCTCCACACACACTGGATCACCACTCGCGCTGATCCACGTTGGGGCTGCGAGACAGGGCCCTCGCATACCACCACACGGGACTTGTAGGGACTTAGTGGTTTGGAGGTTAGATTAAGTTCAGTCGCGCGCGAGCGTAACTGCTTTGAGAGATTTATGGCACGAGCTCCATAAACCCGGTCAACCTCATAACTGTGCCGATATACGCGGTTAACGTGCGTAACGGTCCCTATATACGCGGACGAACGTGCCGTTGTGGTTAAGATAATTAAGCCGCCATTAATGGGCGCATTAACCCACTAAAACGGTCACATTCTCCGATATATATAGGATCGTTAACCCTTCCATAAAAGGGCAGAATCACCTGAGATATGCGGAAGCTCTGCCAAAATCCTGTCTCTCTCTCATACAATACTATTGTCTTACTCTGTCCCTACACACAACCCTATTCTTCCTGTGTTCTTCCTATCCCCTACTCTTGGTGTATATTGAATTCTATCTGCAGGATTCTCTCGTACACATTTGGTAAACCCGACGTGAATCTTACCACTGCAAGCAACCATGTATCATGAAGATGATGTCAGTAACAGATCACCCTCCAGGGAGACCACCTCGGGAGAGGAGACCCGTCACGCTTCTGTGGCCGCCAGTGGGACTCCGATGTTGGAAGCTGTAAACGCCACCATCCAGAACAAGGGGAAGGCCCTTCAGGCTCAATCCGCGCAGATGGAGCGTATAATGGCCATCCTGGGGACCCTTGCTCCGAATCCTACATCGGGCGCTGCTGTCTCCCAGGGAGGGGGAACCTCTACCACTCAGGGGACTGGGTTGGTACCGATACCACCCGACCCTAATTCGCAAACCTCACCAGCAATGTGCAATTACCCTCTGTTCAGGGGCTGAAAACCCATATATCGCCTCTTACCACACATATTCCTCAACCACCAACTGTGGCACCCAACCTTTCTTCACAATACCCCCTGCCTCCTCCGCCGGCACTGCTGGGCAACGTGACTTCACAATACACTCCTAGCCCGACAGCAGCATATGTGTCCCAGCCGGCTACAACAACCCTTCCTCCTGCTGCTGGGGGAAGTGCACCGGAGTGTATGACATCGCTGCAGCGGCGCATAGAGACCTTCTTGGCCAATCAGCCGTTCGCAGACACCATTATTCCAAAGGTCGAAAACGATCCGCCTATCCCATGAGAAATCTATCTCATGCCTAACCCCGCGGGGTATAAGGCTCCTAAGTGGGACAAGTTCGAAGATGTCAACGGGAATGCCCATGAGCACGTCATGCGTTTCATCGATGTGATGGGACCATATGGGGCTGATCCCAAGTTGCTGATGCGCGAGTTCCCGAAATCTTTGGGAAATGTGGCATACAAGTGGTATAGGACGTTGGAGGCCGGATCCGTAAAGACCTGGGGCGACATGGTTCAGAAGTTCTATACCAAATTCTTCCAGATGGAAGAAAAGGTGACAATGATTCATCTTTCTCGTATGTACCAGAAGCGCGAGGAGGATGGAGTCACATTCATTAAGAAATTCAGGGCCAAGTCCTTGGAATGCAGAGACGAAGTGCTTGAGGGCAGGCTTGTGGAAATATGACTGCAAGGCATGCGAGATGAGTACAAAGGTATGCTGATCAACCTACAAACTGCCACCTTTTCAAAGCTAATCGAGTGCACGAAAAACATAGAGCCTATAGTGGAAAGGCAGAAGAAGAAGCACGCTCCTGAACGACCCTCAGGGGGAACCACTCTCAAGATTGGAAGATTTAGCTATAAGAGGGGGCGCAAGGCTGAGGGTAATACAGTTTCGCCGCACAAGCAGCCCAGGGTTACCATTTCCGATGCGCCGCCTCTGCCATGTTCGATAGAGGAAGTGATCGACTTGTGCAAACAATGGCGTAAGGATGGAATCTTGCCTCCGCTCGAAAGGATACCCTCTAAGGAGATGATGAGGGACCCGAAGTAGTGTGAGTGCCACGGGAAAATTATGCATCCTACAACCGACTGCAAGAAGCTCAAGCACATGGTGAGCCAAAAAATGAAGGACGGCGAGTTGATTGTCAGCAATCAGAGACAAGACGTGCGAAACAATCCGCTGCTGGCCCACGAGGAGCAAGAGCCGAAAGGCAAAGAAGTAGCCATGATTGCGATTATGGATCTTGAAGAGATTCCGGAAAATGGCTTGCCTATCATTGTTGAGTTTCACAATGATGAGGAATACAGCATGGACACGGAGGACGAGCGTGCCGAGCGAATGAAAGGGTCGCACGGGTTCAACAAATTCTTCGACGAAATGAACTTCTCAGAGAAGTGGCGGAAGGAAATGACAAAGGCAATTCTAAAGGTAGCAGAAGACTTTCGAGGAAGATATCGTGGTCTCGAATGGAAAAGTGGTTAGGGCGTCTCGCTCTACGGAAAAGGTTATGACCTTCTCCGCAAGTGACAAGAAGACATATTCGAGTCACCAGAAGCCTTTGTATGTAACAGCGGTGATTAATGGTGTCGAATTCAAGAGGGCATTCGTTGACGGAGGAGCGGCAGTCAATGTGGTCTCGCTCAACACGTTAAAGTTGGCAGGAATCCCGGAGCAGAATATTGTCAAACGTCCATCCCCGCTGATGGGATTTGGAAGCGATTCCAGGATGGCGATAGGATGGATTCGTTTGGGCGTCCAGATAGGAAAAATCAAATGTTCAGCCAAATTCTACGTCATTGATGCGAACACTACGTATCACATGATCATGGGGCGAGCTTGGATTCATCGTTTCGACGCAGTCCCCTTGACAGCTCACCAAGTGATGAAAGCCATCTGGAACGATAGGATAGTGGAGATACCGGCCTCGGTAAACTCCTTCAATCTGGACGA
Source organism: Linanthus parryae (assembly GCA_023055425.1). Taxonomy (NCBI): domain Eukaryota; kingdom Viridiplantae; phylum Streptophyta; class Magnoliopsida; order Ericales; family Polemoniaceae; genus Linanthus; species Linanthus parryae. Next base: position 25,355,291 of record JALGPY010000004.1, on the reverse strand, counting down.
AGCGCACCTCACTGAAGCAGTGTGGTTTACTAAAATGGCAGATGAGCAAACGCCAGGGCCGTTTAATCCGACTCCCTTGCCTCGATAGGAAGACATCAAAGATCAATCACCAGCGGGAGTGATGGTGACAAGGGAGGATGCCAAGCGAAAGTCGTCCGCGCAAGAAGAGGCACCGCAGGTCGCCTATGAAAGGAAGAATGTGTACACTCTGAAAAGAGTAGTAAAACATGATCCCGCAGGCAAAGAGATAGAAAACTTATACTCTAATGGGAAGAAGTGCTACCGCATATGAAGGCGCGTGGGGGTACCCCCATACGAGCATGGGGATATCCCTGGGCAAATCAATCAAGTTGAGCAGGTCAAACCAGCACCAGAAGCTTTAGAGGATAAGCTGAAAGACGCGCCCGAATGCATGGAGGATAAGCCGAAACCTCAGAAACAGGAGCTGAAAGAAGTATTCCTGAGCCCAGGCGAAGAAAATAAGAGGTCCGTCTTTCTAAGTGCGGACCTCACAAGCGAGGAGGAAGCAAGATTGCTGCAGCTACTGACTGAATACAAAGATGTGTTCGCCTAGGAATACGATGACATGCCTGGCCTGGACACGAGCATCACAATGCACAGGTTGGATGTTATCCCGAGATCTAAGCCAATAAAGCAAAGCACGAGAAGTTTTAGGCCGGAAATCAATGTGAAAATCAAACAAGAGATCGTCAAGCTGTTGAACGCCAGATTCATCGAACCAAATCACCATCCCACTTGGTTGGCTAACATTGTGCCAGTGGTGAAGAAGAATGAGCAACTTCGCATATGCGTAGAATTCAGAGATCTTAACCGTTTCTGCCCCAAGGACGACTTTCCATTGCCTAACATCGACCTGCTCATTGATTCTACCGCGGGTCATCGCATGTTCAGCTTCATGGATGGTTTCAGTGGGTACAACCAGACCAAGATGGACCCTGAAGATGAAAGGAAAACCGCATTCATCACGCCAGTGGGAGTCTTTAATTACACGGTCATGCCGTTTGGACTCAAGAACGCGGGCGCGACTTATCAGCGAGCCATGATGGCTCTATTCCATGACATGATGCACCAAGAAGTGGAATTCTATGTTGATGATTTGGTTGTCAAATCCAGGGAGGAAGCAGACCACTTGGGGGACATGCGTAAAGTATTTGAAAGATGCAGGAGTTTCCAGCTAAAGATGAATCCCATGAAGTGCGCATTCGGTGTGACTTCAGGGAAGTTCTTGGGATGCCTAATCCATCGCCAGGGCATCGAGCCTGACCCCGCAAAGGTATCAGCCATCACCGGCATGACGGAGCCACACAATCAAAGCGCTCTGAAAACATTCTTGGGGAAGTTATCTTACCTGCGAAGGTTCATCCATCAATCGCAGAAATAACCTTCTACTTCAGAGATCTCCTCAAGAAGAATGCTGTGTACAATTGGACCGCGGAACATGAGGCCGCATTCGGGAAGCTAAAGGACTTACTGACATTGTAAAGAGTAATGATCGCACCACAACTTGGATCGCCGCTGTTGCTGTATCTGACGTCGACAAAAAGGTCTATAGGGGCACTCTTGGCTCAGGAATATGAAGGGCAAGAAAGGCCGATTTACTATCTTTATCGCATAGTGCAACCAGCCGAATCAAGGTACACATATATCGAACGTCATTGCCTTGCCCTATTCTTCGTAATATAAAAGTTGAAGCACTACCCTGCCTCGCACAAAGTGGTGGTGGTTACAAAGAGCGACCCCATACGGTACCTTTTGACTCATACCTCTCCCGGCGGGAGATTGGCAAAATGGTATATGACCATTTCCCAATACGACATCACGTGCGTTCGACCGCGGGCAATCAAATCACAAGAAGTGGCGGATTTGCTGGCACAATTCCCCGATAACAGCTACGAGCCCATGATCGAGGAGGAACTAGAGGGACCCGAGATCTACGCAGTCGATTTACCTTACTGGACGCTTCATTTTGATGGATCGTCAACAAGGAAAGGTGGAGGAATTGGAATCGTTTTGACTAAATCGGATGGGGGGTCATCCAAATGTCCACAAAACTCGATTTCGCAGTCACCAACAACGAAGCGGAGTATGAGGCCCTCATCGCAGGCCTCCGTGCAGCTAGGGCACTGGAAGTAAGCAATTTGACGGTTATGGGGGATTCCAAGTTAATCGTCAAACAAGCTTCAGGCGAGTACGGATTAAAAGAGGTAAATCTGTTGCCCTACCGGACTTTGGTACAGAAGCTGGTACAACAATCTTGCGATGTCAGGTACGAGCACACACCTAGAGCAGATAATCGACATGCTGATGCTTTGGCAACCCTGGGATCTAAAGTTAGTGCGAATAAGTGCCCTGCGAGAATCTCGATTGAAGTTCGAATGTCGTCGACATTGAAAGAGGACGCATGCGAGGATGAGTTCATGGATGATGCGGACTGGAGAAAACCGATATTTCATGCAATAGCCGAAGGAACGAGCAAAGAAAATTGGGCATCCACTAAGGGGTGCTGCATACATGAAAACGCCCTCTACTACAAAGGTCCGGGAGGAATACTCATGCGATGCGTCTCGTAGCAGGAGGGGCAAGCGCTATTGGGAAAGATTCACCAGCACACTTGCGAAGAAAGTGAGGTGTCAATCTATCGAAAAGCCCAAAGATATGGGATTCACTGGCCGGACATGTCAACGACTGCTGCAGTAATTCAAGGGAATTGCGAAAGCTGCACATTGATCAAGGATTCTTTAACAATTGCTTTAGTCGATGATGACACAGAGTGGAGAAAGCCACTCTTCTATTTCCTCACAGAGGGAATCGAGCCTGAGTCAAGAAAGGAAGCCGATAAACTGAAAAGAAAGGCAGCCCTATACGTAGTACAAGAAAACGTACTCTGGCGAATGGGGCCACGGGGGTAATCTACTTCGATGCCTAGATAGAAAGGAAGCGCAAGAGGTGATGGATCTCTCTCACCAAGTAGAGCATCAGGGAGGGGCGAAACTATGCAGACAGCTCCTCACAGTTGGCTATTTCTGGCCCACCATGGAGGCATATTGCCGCACTAAAGTATGGAGATGCCAAGAATGTCAATTCAAGGGCAACCTCGTACATGCCCCTGCCGTAGATCTACACGCGTTGGGGACACCATGGCCGTTCCAAACTTGAGCTCTAGATTTTGTTGGCCCCATTCGACCAGCCTCACATGGGAACCAGTTCATCCTCACCGCGACCGAGCTATTTACTAAGTGGGTAGAGGCAATACCGCTCAAGACAGCTAATGCGCTCGCCGTAGTCCATCTTGTCCAAGAGAACATCATATAAAGGTTCGGAATCCCCAACACAATTCTTTCGGATAATGGCACACCTTTTGTAAATCGTCAAGTAGCCGCAAAACTAGCGGAATACAACATAAGGCAGGTCTGTTCCACTCCCTATTATCCGAAAGGAAATGGTCAAGCAGAAGCAACCAACAAGACATTGCTAAGAATCCTGAGCAAGATGGTCGCGGACGATCACAAGAAATGGGCCGATTCTTTGAACATAGCGCTGTGGGCATATCGAACTTCGCCGAGGACTCCCACAGGAGTCTCCCCGTTCCTTTTATGCTATGGAGCTGAAGCTGTTGTACCGACGGAGGTTAAAATCAACTCTGCGAGATTGGCCTTTCATGCATTATATGACAATCAACGCGACCATGACTTGATCTTATTGGACGAAAAGCGAGAGCAAGCCAAGCGGACTAACAGACGGTACAAGGATAGGATCGCTCGCACATACAACAAAACAGTCCAACATCGAGACTTCGCGGTTGGGGACTTGGTTTTTCGCGCCTCAGATCATTGCATGCGGGAGACAGCCCATCTAAAGTTCGCAGCTAATTGGGAAGGACCGTTCGAAGTTAAAGAAGTCTTTGACAGCGGTTACTGCAAAATACAGAGGCTTCATGGGACTGCCACAACCCCAAGCTCAGTCAATATGCGCTGGATCAAGAAGTATTATCCTTAAACTCTCTCTCTTTACATACATCGGATTTAGATGTCTATTGAAAAGTATGTCTGCTATGATAGATTCATGCGTTGCTTCCTCCCATATGAGGAACTTGTAAGCTTGCCTCTCCCATATGAGGGACTTGTAATTTCGCCTCTCCCATACGAGGGTGTTAATAATAAAAGAATTCTCCCATATGAGAGGAATTTTATTATCATTTCAGTTACTCTGCTTATCATTTCAGTTACTCTGCTTACTTGCGACAAAAGCCTATCTGCCGAGATAGCAGCAAAGTGCAAAAACGATCTTAAGTGATCTAGAAGCCTATCTGCCGAGATAGCAGCTATGATGTATGATCCTATGCGATCCAAAGCCTATCTGCCGAGATAGCAGCAGTGTGCAAAAACGATCTTAAGTGATCTAAAAGCCTATCGGCCTAGATAGCAGCCATAATACATGATCCTATGTGATCCAAAGCCTATATGCCTATCTGCCAAGATAGCAGCAAAGTTTAAATACGATCTTAATTGATCCAAAAACCTATCTGCCTAGATAGCAGCCATGATATACGATCCCATGTGATCCAAAATCTATCTGTCCAGATGACATAAGTGATCTTAACTGATCAGCAAGCCTATCTGCTTAGATGGCAAGCTATAGCAACAACGCCCCGTGCGAATGCAAAATTTGTCAAGATGGAAATAAAGAATTATTCAGGCGCACATTCAAATGTAAAAGGCAAAAGAAACATAACTTGTTTTATAGCCAACATGCATGCGATATTACAATTTGTTGTATCAAACAAGAACAGCAAGTACTAAAGCGCATTTCATTAGTAGTCAAAATGACTTACAATTTATCTGTCTAGATAGCAGCTTACAAGCGAAAGTTCATACTGAGCTAGCGCATGACATTAATAGTCAAAATGACTTACAATTTATCTGTCTAGATAGCAGCTTACAAGCAAAAGCTCATAGTAAGGAAATTCTTACTATAAAATGATCGGCCTACTGGTCCTAACACAAGCTATGCGACATAGCAGCTTACAAGCAAAAGTTTAGAGCAAGAAAAGTCTTGCTGTAAAATGAACGGCCTACAAATGCTACAAAATCTATGCGACGCCATCTTCGAGGTCCTAGATCAGAACAAGGCTCTTGACTGGTCTTCTGCCCAAGAGATGTGCCAGATGAACCATATGTCCAGGCGGATGCGGCGGTGAAGAACAAGTGGAGAACAGCTCCTGGGGCAGAAAGCTTATTGTCGACGGAGACGAGCGCCATGGCTCGTCACCCCTAGTTCAAGAACGTGGAGGCAAATAGTTCTCCTCCAGGAAAGCTAGAGGAGAAACACTCCATTCATTACGAGTTTGTAAAAAGGTCAGTACGGAACTGCACCTCGCCGGAAGGCAGCCGGAAATATGACCTGCAAACATAATAGACGAAGAAGAATCTTCGTACAAACATGAGGTATTATATATATCTTCTTCACAGTGGTCATGAAGATCAATAAGCTTCATAAAGAAGATCTTGGAAGCTATTTCTATGGCACAAGGCACAAACTCAGGTTTCACAACTTGAAATTGCCATGAATCAACAAAAGACAAGCATTGAAGCCAGCAGTCGTAGGGACTCATGGCAAGCCAAATTTTGGGATGAAGAACCGAAGCAGCAAGAGACAGGGTTTATATAGACTCTACGGAGATTCTTCAGTTCCCTAGATGAGTCAGCAAACCTTGGAAAACGGGTAAGAATCAATTACTTACGCCTCCAAAGATGTAAAATTCAATTACCCGACTAAGGCTATGACGATTCGGTGGCACGCCCTAATTAATGACGGAAGGTCATAATAAGGATGGGCTTTTCAAGGAAATCGTGCTTATCTAATAAATCATTAGAGCGAAAATCAAGGCAGGTACGTCGCTATGTGACGTCATAATTGATACGAACCGAAATATTTGAGCAAATCCCCAAAAGGGAAAAACGGGGCATGCAAGTTTTGGATAAAAAAAAGGGGGAGAAACACTAGCAGCATTACAATAATATTTTTTTTTCAAACAAATATTTTTGTTTCTTTCTCAAAATAAATCCTTGATCAAAGGGTCATCTGGGGAAAAAGAGAGTAATGTCTCTCTCACTTGGTCCACTTCTCGCTTCAACTGCTCGTACTTGACGTTCATCGCATGGAAAAGGTTGACAGCCTCTTCAGCCTTTTGCCTTTGCTCCTCTACCTTCCGTCTCTCAGCTGCGAGGTTGTGGAAGCCGCATTTCAGATTCACAGCTGCGCGAATTTGGGTAATCCTATTGAGAAGGTACCCGAAGCCCAGCTTGCCTTGAACTTTGGCTTGAAGCCCTTGGCATGTGCTGAAAAGCAGCTGTGCACTATGAGGAGAAGTGGTCGCAGGTGTAGCCACAGATAGTTGCTCCAGAATCCAGATGGCTTCGGTCAAGAAAAGCCTCCTGTCATATGGCTCTATCTCTAGAGATCTCGCGAATGACCAGGGGTATGAGAGGCGCATCTGAACTAGCCAGTCCACATCAGCTTGCTTCAACCCTGATAAAGATGATTCAAGATTAGAGCATGAAAGCTTTTTAACAAGGGTGTAGAATGCTAAAAATAGTAACATACTAGTTCCTTCAAGGATTTCACACAAGGAGGGAATGCGCATTGCCGGAAAAGCTGAAGTCTGCCCTCGTTCCATTGCTCGTCTGTCATCCGCGAGCTCGAGCTCATCATAGTTGGCAGGAAGAGTATAAGCCGTGACAGGCGCGACATCAGCTCCAACTTGCGAGCTCCAAAAACTCCATGCTTGGGGAACCTCTGGAAGCTCTACCTCTTTTGAAGGAATGGCAACATTAGAAGCTGCTACTCGACCAGGAACTTCTTCGGCTGCGAGGGGCTCTCGTGGCGCGGGAGCATTCATCTGGACATCAACATTTGCATGTAATGCTGTGTCTCCCATGACTTGTTCATTTTCATAAACTTCATCTCCAGCACCATCTGTGGCCATCTCTTCAACTGCGGCATCAGCATCTTCTTCTATTAGCACGGCGTCAGCTTCGATATCATCATAGACCTCGATGATATCCTCCAAAGGCTCTAATGCATACTCAGCAGCTGCGACAGGTTTCTCAACATGAGAGCTTCGCTCTGGAGCATAAGATGCAGGGGGCTGACTTCTTTGATCCGGCATGTCCTCATCAGCATCGCCTGCGATACAAGACAGGAAAATGTTGAGGTAACTTGTATCATACAGTGTTATTTTATTTTGATAGATCAAGAGCGAGAACCTCCACACGTAGGTGGGATTGCAGCGCCTTCATCATATGCTAAAGACGTGACACCATATCCTACTAGGGTATCTTCATTAAGTACATCCTTAAGGTGAGCGTGACCTGGGGTGCGGAGAAACTTGTTACAACGAGGATTGGGTTGCTAAGCCTGGTTTACAAACATTGCTTAAATGATTACCTGAGGGCTCACCACATTTGCTTACTAGCCATCTGCGAATATCAGCTTTTGACAAGCCATGCTTTAACGCACCAGTAATCACTTCTTGGTAAGTCACAACAAGGTTAAAAATCTCACCTTGTTTACCACCTGTGATTTCCTCAAAATCTGTTTGAGCTTGTTCCAAAGCAACCGCATTCGAATCATCAGCTTGCTCCACCAAGTCATCCACATGTTGCTCTTCCAGGCTTCTCTTCTTTATGAGCTCGATCTCATCTTCTTCTCGCTTCCTCCTTCTCTCTGCAGCCTCCGCAGCTGTTCTCTCAGACTCAGCAAGGATGTCCTCATCTATAGCTTCGCTGGGAGCGCCAGAGTGAGAACCCTTGGTTTTCTTCTGCTTCTTGGCCAGGAGGACGCTTATGGTTTCTGTGTCATCATCTGCCGAAAGAACAAACTGTTCAGCAAATATTGCAAGAGCTAAAGTACTAAGAAGATGAATTTGTTTGAAGTACCTTCTGAATCATCTTCTTGCATCTTACCTCTTTCTTCTTCACTTTCGACTCTTTCCTCTTCATCATCATCTCTTACTCTTACTTCTCTCCTCTCATCCTCCTCTTCCTCCTGACCAAAAGGAACAAAAGTCTCAACTGCGAGCTCTTTCCGCACTTTGCTGGGCATGCGACCTTTGCCCTTGTCCTTAGAAGTAAGAGACTTCGCACGAGATGAAACTGGGGTACTCTTAGGAGGAGAGGAGATGGCAATACCCTTCTGCCTTTGTCTCTTGTCCCTCGAGGCAACATCTGTTGGAGAAGGCGGAGCATCCCTGGGAGGAGACGGAGCTGGATTATTGACTATTAGCGAGTCAGCAAATGCATCCATTACCTCGCGAATTCGAGCCTCGACTGTGAGAGCCATTCCCATTGTTAGTAGGATTTTCTCGCCCTGTCTTCTCGCAGCAACAATAGTATTGATCAGCGACTTAGAGCGCTCACCAGATGCGAACCTCCTCAGATAGCACTAAAACAGAAAATGAAGCGTAAGTTTCAATGCGTCAAAGGAAAGAAACTTAACACGCACAAAGGAAATTGTTTACTTTGGCAAAATCTTAGCTTTACTTGATAACATGCGAAGCACCATCCCTAACTGCGGCCATCTTTTCCTCAAGAATGGTGGATGGGCACAAGTGATTTTCATGGTCCAGCAAAGAGTAGCAGCCATACTGAGAGTCATCCAAGCTGCAGTTAGGACGGAATGGGAAGGAACTCCTCTTGATTATAGGAGCTCTGCTGGGCTGAGGGGTTGACTGTGTCTCGAATCTGGCCTGCTGAGTAGTCTAGTAAGCAACCCAATTTTTGGAGAAGCGACCTGCACGGCCACCTGAAGGTTGAACAAAGGGAAAGTTGTTCCTCAAGATCGTTTGGCACTCACCAGACCACAGCCGCTTGTAGCAGCCTCTTACGATGGATCTAGGCCAAACTGAGGGCGCCACTGCATCAAAGCCAAACTGGGGAGAAACGCGAGTCGGATCGACATCCACTGTGATCCTCTCATACCTGGGAGTAAGCTCAGGAACATGCTCAACAAGAGCAGGAAGAGAACCCCTTAAACACCAGCAGAAGAATTCGCGATAGCGCTCATGAAAGCGCTCATGACCTTCGAAAAGATGCTCTTCTGAGAAAGCAAGAGATTTGGCAGGATACAACTTTGAGAACCATCGTACATTCTCAATGCGCGTGGCATAAGGCCTAGCCGTAAACTTGCTTCGGTCATCGCATATCAGGCTCCAGGTGCACTTGGGAGGATTGGTTCTAAACCATCGAGTAGCTCTCCCACTTGAAAGTTCATCCTCCGCACCTGGGACACACCACTTGTTGGGCCTAGAAGGAACAGGAGCATAGGAGGGCCATCGCTCAAAAACCCACATGGTCAGGAATGCGATGTTGACATAAGTAAGCACATCAAGACGACCGCGAGAGTCCTTGGTCGCCACTACCAATTGGTCCAATCTGTGGTATAAAGTGCCCAAGACTAGCGGCCCAAGTGCGAATCTCTGGCCGAGGGCCAGTCTCACAGCAAGAGGGAGGACATGATAGAAAACCCCATCATGAGGGTGACCATCGATCATGTACCTTGATAACCAGGCACAGAGGAAGCCGCACAAGGTTAGATGGTACCCTTTCCCATTTACATAATTTTTAGCCTTTAAGTTCCGGTCCAGAAGTTTCTTGGTAATACTACTACTCGCATAGTCGCGGAAGAAGTACACCCATTTTCCCCAGGTGTTCTTCGCAGATGTATCAAAAAGCTGCCAGTCAGGAAGAACTTTCGCAGATGTCCACCGAGTGGAAATCTTCTTTACCTCAGACAAGCATTCCTCCATCTGCTTGTATAAAGCAAGTTCCGGATCAGTCCTCAAAGGGCTCAGAGGATCCACCTCACCAACGGGAGAAAGATCATACAACATGTGCACATCCTCCAGAGTGGGAGCTTCCTCAAACTCAGCAAAGTGGAAGGTATGAGTCGCAGGCGAATAGCGAGAGAGAAGGTTTAGAAGCATGGACGGACCCAACTTCATGACAACACCCTTCATAGCACGAACTGCGAAATAAATACCAGCATTGTTCAATGTGATGGCATCGTGGGTCAATACATGATCGATCCACTCATCCATGAAGTCCAATTTTTGGACAAACGCTTGGGTAGAAATCGTGGTGTGGGGGAAAAACCCATTTTCAACCCCTAACCTAACAACATCCTTCGAATCGACTAACTCTAGCATGGCTGCGTGACAGGCGGGGTCAATGTCTGCAACTCTCCAGAGGAAACAGGGGTTGGTTGATTCTTCACTTTAACCCTAGCATGATAGAAATCTTTTCCACCCAAATAGGGGGCTTTTCGCCACAACGTCTGGGGAAGATCATGTATTTCTTCGGCCTCTTTAATGAATTTGTATCCTTTTGTCTTGGCCATTCCTGTGGAAGAGCAAGAAAAAAGGGGGGAGAAATATACACACTTTCAGTTTGAATTTCAAGAAGCAATCAGTTTGAATTTCAAGAAATAATTATGTTTTGTCAAAAGAAGATGAACAGTCCGGGGTCAATTCAGGGTTTAAAAATTCAGAATTCGTCTATATTGCTCAGAATTTCAGAAGTCCCGCATTCAAAATCGTCACAATCCAGTGATAAGATCAGTTATGGGTTTAAGAAAAGGGTCTCTTTTGCAGTTCTCAACGAACGACATATCCCAAATAACTATGGGTTTTACAGATCCAAGACAGTTCAAAGAATATTCGAGTACATTAAATTGAATTGAGCAAAGCCAACCTTGTTTTGGTAAGGCTTGTTTTGACGAAGCAAGTTGAAGGAGACGATTGACAAGGAAGAACCGATGTTTGATCACTTGAATCTGCTCTTGAAGGCTTCCGGGTATCATTCACTTTAGAGAAAGAAGTGATGCTTTGCAACAATGGAGAGCACAGAGTATTTATCCAAAACAATGAGGAGTCACGTCCTTTCAGTGGTCGAATCGCAACCGTCACCGTCGAATCGCGAAATCACAGGACAAGCTGACGTCACGCCTAAAACCCTAAAGGAACAGACGGCACGACTCTAGGGATTCTAGGTCATAATGGCACGCACGGGGGCTGATTTTGCGTGTATTTGAATTGGTGCGTGGTGGCGACGCGTACATTGGTTCCTGCGCATTGAAGCCTATCCGGCTATGTGCCTTCACGCGCAGAAAAGGGGCTAATGTAGATAGTGCTTTCTGGACAGGCAGATCTTAGCCACATGGCAATCATCTAGCACACCTAGCTGTGCTCCACACACATTGGATCACCACCCGCGCTGATCCACGTGGGGGCTGCGAGACAGGGCCCTCGCATACCACCACACGGGACTTGTAGGGACTTAGTTGTTTGGAGGCTAGAGTAAGTCCTGTCGCGCGCGAGCGACAACCAAGCTCGCGCGCGACCCTTAGTAATTGCTTTGATAGATTTATGGCACGAGCTCCATAAACCCGGTCAAGCTCATAACGGTTCCGATATACGCGGTTAACGTGCGTAACGGTCCCTATATATGCGGACGAACGTGCCGTTGTGGTTAAGCTAATTAAGCCGCCATTAATGGGTGCATTAACCCACTACAACGGTCACATTCTACGATATATATAGGATCCTTAACCCTTCCATACAAGGGCATAATCACCTGAGATACGCGGAAGCTCTGCCAAAATCCTGTCTCTCTCTCATACAGTACTATTGTCTTACTCTCTCCCTACACACAACCCTATTCTTCCTGTGTTCTTTCTATCCCCTACTCTTGGTGTATATTGAATTCTCTCTGCAGGATTCTCTCGTACACATAGCCATGTCACTTTGGAGTCTTGTAAGCCATCTCTTCGATTCTCAGTCTTGTTGGATGAGACGTTTTGTACCATTAGGAGAACGAGATATTTCCTTGTTTAGGTATCGGCCTTAGATTTATATATTTCGTTTGGACGCATTTTCATTGTTGAGGGATCTTAATCTAGATTCTTTTATTGGTTTATGCTCACGTTCACTAAGAGTACTTACTTTCAAACTTGAGAGATTTCATGACCTTACTCTCCAGGAAAGCAGCTTATGATACAATAGCAATTGTTATTTGGTAGATGACTGAAGCAATGGGGGTACTTTCTTTGGCACTGATCAGGTTGTGGCCGTGATCTTGCTAGTTATGGTACAATCTAAATCTTGATGTAATTGAGTAACTTTATTGCTGGATGTGTACGATTATAGTCCTGTCACCAAAATCATTTTTGGGTTCATGGAATGGTTGTTCACGGATGAGCTAATCTGAGAGTTGTATGCTTTTAATGGTCTGCTAGGGGTTATACCTCTTGTTGAGTAGATGATCTTGCACTAGAGTGAGTGGTTGGTCAACCTGAATTTCATCTGTAAGAGGGTGCTTGTACTCGTTAGGAAGGGGGATTATAATGAAGGCTTTCTATATGTCGCCCAAGACCGTGAATCAATGGCTAGCACCAACAATTAAAAGACACATCGGCATGTGAACTTCTTCTTGTCTTTGACGTTGTTGACTTATACTTGGAACACTTGAACAAATAAAGTTTTAAAATAACGTTGACTCTGAGTCAGATTATTGTGGTTGCACGTCTTGGACTAAGGGTGTACTCTTATGTGGAGAACACTAATATTTATGTGAGACCTACTATGGGAATAAATGCCTCCGAGCAAAATTATTCTTAAAAAGCTGGTTGTGAATGGTCAATAGTGATCCAAGTTACTAATCTGGATTGTATGATATATGTGACATTGTTGCATCTTTGTAGAGCTGCATGATAAGATATAAAATGATCATTAGGCGATAGTGAAGGAATTGCGACTAACTAGCCACACCACAACTGTTGTACCAAGAAAAATTGAAAAGAGAGAACGGTAGAAACTTGTTGGACTAGGATGTATTTCACATTACCAGGAGTACCATTTTCACTCACGAAATCGTCAATTGTTGAAGAAGTCGTGTTGTAACAATCATCTACGATCCCTAACCCATAGCTACGCCACCTGATCATGTGATCACGTACGACTTTGTCTTGAAGAGCGAAGTGGAAATTTTGGACAATACCTTGTGCCAAGACCTAAAGTTATATACATTAACCTCATAGGGATTACACCAAGTAACCTTTAAACCCTAGTGAAAGCTCATGACATGTTACATGTGTTACAACTCAAGAAGAGTGTTCCATACCCATCCATGTATTGGACCCCGAACCAGTAGAATTGAACCCTTCGTTGAGTTATGAGGAGCATCATGTTAAGATTGTAGACTCAAAGACAAGGGAAACCCACAACAAGAATGTCAAGCTTGTGAAGGTCTTATGGACAAATCACCTCACAAAAGAGGCAACATGGGAAGCTGATGATGTGATGAGGAAGAAGCATCCTCACCTTTTTGACGAGGTATTTTGAGTTCTGAGGACGTCACTCCTCTAAGGGGGAGAGGATGTAACCCTACGGTTTAATACGTCTTTTTTTGTACTCCTTATAGTAAATTGCATATCATACATGCCTTAATTTTTTATTTAGTAGATATACCCTAGGGTGGAGACTCATACCTTAGTGGTTGTGGAGGACTTGGTTTAAGCTTCGAGGACGAAGCTCTCTTTGAGGGGGAAAGAATGAAATACCCCATATTGTGTCTAAGGGTGTTTTTGTGCTATTAATATAATTTTTGGGAGTTTATTTTAATGTTAATAAGCTTTTGGGATTTTTGTGGCTTTTATATAAAGTTGTTAGTGTCTTTTGCCTAGTCTAGGGGTGTTAAAGTGTATTTTCCCTAAATTAGGGGTGTGAAAGTGTCTTTTTCAACAGATTGATATAATTTTGACACCCAAAAATCACACATTGACGTGATTTCTTCATCAATCGGATTACCCATCCAATTCCTTTCTTCTTCGTCGGATTTTTCTTCCAAATCTTCCTCACGACCTCCGCCTATCTCTCTCTCACGACCCTCTCTCTTTCTCTCATGCTCACAAAGTCAGAAACCCTCCTCACCAGCTCCCTCTCTCACGATCTCACTCTCCCTCTCTCTGCCGCTCCTCTGATCGTCAGAAGCAGCGACCAGCAGCAACAACAGCTGCGTCCAGCCGCCGCCGCCGACTCTCTCTCTCTCTGTCCAGGTTTGTTATTTTTTTTGGGTGAACTTTGAATTTTGGATAAAGGGAGACAATAAGTACAGGTTTACAAGGGGCATTCCCGAGGTAAAGCTTTGTGGTACAACACCACAAGCACAAGCTAAAACAAAAGTCTTAACTAGTACAAATAAAGAGCAGGTTTACAAGGTAAATCCTAGTAAAGCTATACAATAGTAACATTACACAACCATTTAACATACATTAAGACAACAGGTGATGGTAGGGGTAATTCCCCAGACAACATCAACAAATTCTAACACTAATGTACATCAAAGCCATCATAAACAAGTGTAGCCTGAACCTGTCTAATGACAGCAGCTGCTGGTAAAATCTTCTTTGTGTGAAACCTTGCATTTCTTTATCTCCAGCAATAATAAACCACAACATTCAGAACTCTTTTGAACAAGGTGGATCTTCTTGTCTTGGACTTCCATCTAGCTGCAACATCAACAATGAGGGCTTTCCATGGAATTCTAGGAACTGAGAAGGAACACAGCTGCTCAAAGTGAGAGAGAACAGAGCTTGTAAACTTACAATTGAAGAAAAGATGATCATGATCTTCAATTGTAGAGTTACACGATAGACATGGGGCATGAACAACCACTCCCCAAGCTATCAACCTATCACCTGTTGATAGTTTACAATGAATTGCAAGCCAAAACATGAAGCTAAATCTAGGGACATGTTTAGGAAACCAACACAGATGGGACCACTCAACCTCAGGTTTCTTTGCTCTTAAGGAGTTCCAGGCCCTTGCTGTAGAAAAATCAGATAATGATCCATCCAGCCACAAGAGTACATCCTTATCAGCTTGGTTGAATCTCATTTGTTGTGTAAGTTACTTTAGCTCTTTAATGTCCACAAAGTGTTCACTAGGCCACACAACTTGGTTATTGGACATCAGAGAACTAAGTTTGGCTAATCTGTCAATGGCAGGATCATAGATAAGCCTTTCAGAAAATTTATCCATAATTCTACCTTGAGGTAACCAAAAATCCCACCACGAGAAGATTAATGATCCATCTCCAACTTTCCAAAACAAAAACTTTTTATCTCATCTCTAATTCCAAGTGATTTCCTCCAAAACCAATATGCACCAGTTGGACATGGTATTTTCCAGAAACATTTAAATTTCAGTAAGTGTAACTTTGCCCAGCAACACCAAAGTGATGTAGATTGTCCATAAATTAGCTTCCAAATATTCTTGGTCACTGCTGCTTTATTCCACTCTGTTGTTCTTTTTATACCCAATCCAACTTCAGCTAGTGGCAAACAGACATTTTCCCAAGCAAGTTTAGCTCCCGAGCTCTTCATTTCAGCTCCACTCCACATAAATATTCTCATAAGCTGCTCAATATCTTTGTGTAACTTGATTGGGAGGAGCAAGATAGATGACCAGTACATTTGTATAGCAAACACCATAGATTTCACAAGTTGAAGTCTCCCAACATATGATAAATACTTAGGAGCCCAGGATAGCATTCTAGCTGTAATTCTGGTAATCAGTGGTTTACAATCTGCTGCAGAAAGCTTGGATGTGATCAGGGGTACACCTAAGTACCTCACGGGAAGTTCACCAACAAAGAAGCCAAACAAACCCTTGAGCTGAGCTTGAGTTTGCAAATCCACATTTGAAAAAAATATCTCACTCTTATCCAGATTGGGAGTCAAACCTGACAAGGGTGAAAATAAATCCAATGCTTTCTTAATTGGTGTAGCAGCTGCAAGAGAGCCAAATGAGAAGATCAACAAATCATCTGCAAAACACAGATGTGTTATTGCATTCTCCTTACATTTCCAGTGGTATTTAAAGTTAGGGTCAGCTGTTTCCAAAGCCAATCCTCCAGCTAGTGCTTCCATTAAAATGACAAAGAGATAGGGAGAGACAGGGTCTTCCTGTCTAAGCCCTTTAGCACCAGCAAAAAAACCCTTCTGCTCTCCATTGATGCCAACTGTATAAGTAACTGTTGAAATGCATGATTCAATCCACTTAATCATAGTGGATGGAAATCTCATTACTCTTAGAACATCAAGTAGAAATTCCCACCTTACACAATCATATGCCTTCATTAAATCAACTTTCAATGCACACCTTGGTTGGACTGTTAAGCTATCACTGTGGCTGTTTCTCAAGAGTTCTTGAGATAAAAAGATATTATCAGAAATGTACCTTCCTTTTACAAATGCAGATTGAGCTCATGAATTAGAAAAGGAAGTACCAGCTTGATCCTGTCAGCTACCAACTTGGAAGCACATTTGTAAACATTATTACACAATGCAATTGGTCCGAATTCCTTTAGTTCCCTTGGGCATTCAACTTTGGGAATTAAGGCTGCATTAATTGCTCTCTGCATCTGCCCTGTAGTGAAGAATTCTCTAACTGCAGAAAATACATCATTTCTAACAATTGGCTAAGCTTTCTTAAAAAACCCATTTGAGAACCCATCTGGGCCTGGAGCCTTATTAGATGGCATGCTCAAGAATGCAGCTTCAATCTCCTTATCTGTAAACTCAAGACATAAATCAGTTTGTTGCTCATCAGATAGTTTGTGCCTAATCAAAGGTTTAACCTCCTCAATACCTGCATAAGAACTCTGGTGTTTAGTTCCAATGAGATTGCTAAAGTAGTCCACAAAAGCTCTCTGTATCAGAACTGGATCAACAGTTGTATTACCATCCACTTCAATGCTAGCTATTCTGTTTTTTGCTTGGTTAGTTTTTAGGCATCTAAAAAATAGGCAGAATTCTTATCTCCCAATTCCAAGCATGTTGCTCTGGCCTTTTGTCTCCTGAAGTCCTCTTCTGCTTGATTTACCCTCCTGTGTTCGCATAATAGCTCTTTCTCCTGTTTCCTCAATGCGTGATCAGTTGGGTGAAGTTCAATGCTCATCTGACACATCTCAATATCTTCAAGGCTCTGTTCAACTCTCAAACTGATTTGGCTAAAGTGCAGTTGGTTAAATTTCCTCAAAGGACCCTTCAGATTCTTCAGCTTCCTGTGCAGCCTATACATATGATATCCAGTGATCTGAACATTCCATTCATCCTCAACAAGTTTCATGAACAAGGGGTGTGTTGCCCACATGTCAAAAAACTTAAAAGGTTTAGCCACTGTAGGCATCTGTATTCCCAAAGAAATCAAGACTGGGTTATGACCAGATGAGAGTGTAGCACCATACAAGGAGAAACTTAATGGAAAGCAGCTATCCTATTCAAGATTCACCAAAGCCCAGTCAATTTTTGTGGATACCGGATTTGCAACTTGTCTATTAGACCAAGAATACCTGAAACCAGAGCTTCTTAGCTCAATTAATTCTGCCTCTACACTGAAATCTGCAAATTCATTCATGTGCTCAGGCCACTAAAGACTCCCTCCAGCTTTATCATTAGGCCTCCTCACAGAATTCAAGTCTCCTACCATCATCCATTTATTTGATAAGACTGTTGAAGCAAGCATCAACATATCTTCCCAAAGCCTTCTTCTAAGAATATGATCATCCTTGGCATAAATAAATGTCACAAAGATCTGTTCTCCATCAGTAGTATCAATCTGACAATGGACATACTGATCAGATTCACATATCTTGATGATATTACATCAATTAGGGTCCCGGCAGACCCAAATTCTCCCCATATCTGAGTGTGTGTAATTGTCAACAAAGCTCCATCCTTTGAAAATATTGTTCCTGACAGAACCAGCATTAATCTCTTTCACTTTAGTTTCCACCAAAGACAAAACACCAAACTTGTATTTATTTATCAACACCTTAGTATCTAGTTGCCTTATGGGGACATTTAAGCCCCTTGTATTCCATGAGCATATATTCATAGAAAACACAAAAGAAGACAAACAAGAACACTAAGTCCTCCTACCTCCCTGCCTCAGCAGGGACCTCTTCTCAGCTTTCTTCTTCAAGATTGTTATTCTCTTCTTCTTTTTCGTGCAATCCTTCTTCTTCTTCTTCTTCTTCTTCTTCTTCTTCTTCTTCTTCTTCTTCTTCTTCTTCTTCTTCTTCTTCTTCTTCTTCTTCTTCTTCTTCTTCTTCTTCTTCTTCTTCTTCTTCTTCTTCTTCTTCTTCTTCTTCTTCTTCTTCTTCTTCTTCTTCCATCAAAGTGTTGGGTCGTTTCTGACCCGATTGATTCCGACAGATTTATCGTCGTCATCTCCTCTAGCAAGCTTCAACCCCCGCCTCTTAATCGTTTCATATCATCTCTTCCAATTGTAAGTCTTGATCAATTAGTAATTTCAGTTCTTTATCGTGAATTTTCAGATTTATATTGTTTGTTTTATCATTCATGAAGTCGTAGAATTAATAATCAAGTGTTGGGATTAATCATGTTCTTAGTTTATGGGAAAAACCCTAGTTATGGAGGGGGCGTTTTATCGATTTGGATGATTTGATGATCCTAGTATGTGGGTAGTAACTTGATTTGAATTGGGTATTCATTGTGCATTTAATTTTGTTTGAATACGGGATGAACTAGATGCTTTGGAGGATAGTTTTTATGAAAATCAATAATTCCCGTATGGGTAATGGGAGTGTGACTAGAAAGTTAAAACAGACATATCTTTTGATCCGGGAATCGAATTTCGGATCCGTTTGATGCTAGACTTATTTTTCAGAGTGTTTTGGATCTAATGAGACTATTTTTGAGTCATGATATGTTTGGGAAATTGGAGTAATAAATTTGTAAAGTTATGTTAGGTTATGTGCACATTAGGTTATAGGATTTTAAGGCAAGATTTTGGGTTATGTTTTGAAGTATGAGTTAAGGGGTGAACTAGAGATTTAAGAACTAAACCTTTTAGGTTCATTATCTTGTTAAGTAGGCATTGTCTATTTGTTTTAGTATTGTATTTTGATTTGTGAATTACTAAATTTGTAGGCGACAATTTCATCGACGATGGATACGTTGAGTATTACCACGAAGGATATGCTTTTGCTTGAGATTCAAGGTGAGAAAACATGCCAGGCCTAGTGTGCCTACCGCCTTTCGTGTCAAATGATTATTTCACTTCTTGTCTCAAAATGAATTTACGTGTTACGTGCATTATGTGCCATTTAAATATATGATTTTACTTGTTAAATGCTTTTCTTGAAAAAATCACAAAAGTATCATAATGGATGATAACGTAAAGTGGAAGAGTTGTGCGGGGTTATTTCTTGGTTACTTTTGTCTTCGGCGTGTTGACTTCGTTCACGCGTCCAATTAATTTTATTTAATCCGGTTGCAATACCCCGTATAGCTCCTTTCACTCACCCTTCTGCCGCAAGAGTCTTTAGGGGGTGTCGACACTTAAGGTCATGCATGCTTGCGATGGTTGGTTCCTTCCCCGTCACAACAAATTAACAAGTTGGTTTTGGATTTGATAATATTAAGGGAAAAATTAAACAATATGTGGTTTTGGATTCCCATCTTGGATAATGAACTTGTTTTGGGAAAATATAATGGAATTGGAAACTCTCATGCTTTTCTTACAAGTGTCAAACTTTATTTCCGCTGTGTTTAAGATAATTTACTACATGAAAATTTGGTTACTGTTTTAATAAATTGCTTCATAATCATTTTACATGCTTGGGTGTTTATTTTCTCAGTATTTATTGCTGATTTTAGAAACTGTGGTGTTCCCTTTTTTGTTTTCTGCACCACAGGTTTAGATGGACTTTGGCATAGTGGGAAACGCGAATCATCACCATCTTGACTGCTAGAGCTTCCGTTTAATAAATAGAACTTCCTTTAGTTTCAGTTTGTTTCATTAGAATGGTTAATGCCCGTTTTGGGGGAAAATAATTTGGATTGTAATAAAGTATTTCTTTAAGAATTTTAATTGAGTTTGTTTGGTATCCACTTTTAAACGTCCTGGTATCCGGGTTCATCTCGGGTACGGAGTGACACCCCCCGGGCTTCCGGCTTGATCAATTTGGGGGTGTTACAGGTGGTATCAGAGCCAACCCTGGTCCCGCAAGGGCTCCGTGGCGAATCTCCGCCAGCCAAGCGGATACGTGATTGGGCACACTCGACGAGGACGTCGAGTATATAAGGTGGGGGGATTGTTATATCCCGTCCCACATCAAGATATTGTGGATTGAGAATGTGGATTAGCTGTATATATATGGTTGGGAGATTGTGGGTTTATTTCCCACATTGGAGATTTGTGAGTTTGACATCTGGTATATGGTATACCTTGTGGATTACTACTAGCACCTTCAAGGCTTAAGCATTTTTATCCGGTGGTACGGGTAAAGAAGTTGTTGGGACAGTAATCCACATGTGTTATACCTTAAGCCTTTTGGTGGCATTGCCGAAGGTGTGACAAAAGGTGAGTGTCACTACTGCAGTCAGTCTGGACACTGGAGGAGGAACTGCCCAAAATATCTGGAGGATAAGAGGCTTGGAATAGTGATTCCACCACCACCAGGTATTTTTGTTGTAGATGTCAATTTAACTATCTCTACATCATGGGTATTGGATACTGGATGTGGATCGCACATTTGTCGAAATGTGCAGGATCTAAAGAGAAGTAGAAGATTGGCTAAAGGGGAGATAGACCTGCGCGTTGGGAATGGAGCAAAGGTTGCTGCTTTGGTCGTAGGCGTGTACGAACTGTCTCTGCCTTCATGATTAGTTTTAGAATTAAATAATTGCTATTTTGTGCCTGCTATGAGCAGAAACATTATTTCTATTTCTTGTTTGGACAAGGAAGGTTTTAATTTTTTCAATAAAGAACAATTGTTGTTCCATTTATTTTAATAATATTCACTATTGTAGTGCGCAATTATTTAATGGACTGTATGTCCTTGATCTAAGCAATGCTGTCTACAACATTAATACTAATAGGATTAAAATGTATGATTTAAATCCTGCTTATTTATGGCACTATCGTTTAGGCCACATAAACGAGAAACGTGTATCTAGACTCCATAGGAATGTATTTCTAGACTCATTTGATTTTAAATCATATGAGACATGTGAGGCTTGTTGATTGGGAAAAATGACAAAGTCCCCTTTCAATAAGAAAGGTGAGAGGACTAGTGATCAATTCGCGCTCATACATACTGATGTGTGTGGGCCATTTGCCACGCCTGCCAGGGTTGGTTACGTCTACTTCATTACATTTACTAATGATTTCAGTAGATATGGATTTGTATACCTTATGAAGGCCAAATCCGAATCCTTTGAAAGGTTCAAAGAATTCAAGAGTGAAGTAGAGAAGCAACTTGGCGAAAGTATCAAGGCTCTACGATCGGATCGTGGAGGAGAGTAATTGAGTCAAGAGTTTGACGACTATCTTAGAGAGTGTGGAATCGTGTCACAACGCACTCCACCCGGAACGCCACAATGGAATGGCGTGTCCGAGAGGAGGAATCGGACACTATTGGATATGGTTCGATCTATGATATGTCAAACCGATCTTCCATTATCATTTTGGGGCTATGCTCTATTAAGTGCAGCTTTCACCATTAACCGTCTTCTATCTAAATCAGTCATGAAGACACCACATGAGATGTGGAGCGGGAGGCGTCCCACACTGTCTTTCATTAAGATTTGGGGCTGCGATGTCTATGTAAAGCGTTTACAATCAGACAAGCTAGGGCCAAAGTCGGATAAGTGTAAGTTTGTGGGGGTACCCTAAGGAAACAAAGGGTTACTACTTCTACAATCCAACTGAGAACAAAATGTTTGTTGCTCGGTACGGCGTGTTTCTAGAAAGAGAGTTTGTCTCTAAAGAAGCAAGTGGGAAGACTGTAGAACTTGAAGAAATTCAAGAACCACAAAACACTGAACCAACAATGGAACATGAACAGACTCCACAAGAGATTGTGGAACAGCCTGTTCAAGTAACACAAGAGCTTCGTAGATCTAGTATAGTGCGCCAGGAGCCCGAGAGGTAAGGACTTCTCGTGACTGATTCTGGTGAAACAATGCTCATAGATGATGATCCTACTACCTATGAAGAGGCCATGAAAGGGCCAGACTCTCAGAAGTGGCTTGAAGCCATGAGATCCGAGATGGAATTCATGTATACCAACAAAGTATGGACTTTGGTGGAACCACCCGAAGGAGCGCGGCCCATAGGGTGCAAATGGGTCTTCAAGAAGAAGATCGACATGGATGGCAATGTGATTACCTATAAGGGCCGATTGGTGGCTAAAGGATTCAGACAGATTCATGGTATTGACTATGATGAAACCTTTTCACCCGTCGCTATGACCAAATCCATCAGAATCCTACTTGCCATTGCAGCATACTACGACTATGAGATTTGGCAGATGGATGTCAAAACAGCATTCCTCTATGGGAATCTCCTCGAGGACGTGTATATGATACAGCCAGAGGGTTTTGACTATCCAAAGAAAGCCAATAAAGTCTTTAAGCTGCAACGATCCATTTACGGATTGAAGCAAGCTTCTAGGAGTTGGAATCGACGTTTTGATGAAGTATTCAAAGAGTTTGGCTTCATCAGAAACGAAGATGGGTCTTGTGTCTACAAGAAGGTTAGTGGAAGCTCTATAGCTTTTCTGGTCTTGTATGTGGATGATATACTACTCATTGGAAACGACGTTCCCATGCTGCAATCTGTTAAAGATTGGCTAGGAAAGTAGTTCTCAATGAAATACTTAGGGGAGGCAGCCTATATACTTGGTATAAAGATCTATAGAGATAGATCTAGAAGGCTGCTAGGCCTAAGTCAAGGTACATATATTGACAAGGTGTTGAAACGGTTTAACATGCAAGATTCCAAGAAGGGATTCTTGCCCATGTCACATGGAATTACTCTTTCAAAGAGTAATTGTCCTTCAAATGAGATTGAGAAGGAACGCATGAGTAGGATACCCTATGCCTAGACCATAGGATCTATCATTCACACCATATTATGTACTAGACCAGATGTGTCATATGCCTTGAGTATGACAAGAAGATACCAATCCAATCCGGGTGAGAGTCACTGGATTCCAGTCAAGAACATCCTAAAATACTTGAGAAGCACTAATGATGCTTTCTTGATATTTGGCGGAGAGGAAGAGTTGCGTGTAAGGGGTTACACAGATGCAAGCTTCCAAACCGACAGAGATATTTTCATATCACAATCAGGATATGTGTTTTGCCTAAATGAAACAGCGTTGAGCTGGAAGAGTTCCAAGCAAGAGACGGTGGCTGATTCTACAACAAAGGCTGAGTACATTGCTGCAAATGGCGTAGCAAAGGAAGCGGTTTGGATTAGGAAATTTGTTTATGAACTTGGTGTGGTTTCTAGCATTGCGGACTCAGTAGAGTTGTACCGTGACAACAATGGGGTGGTCGCGCAATCAAAGGAGCCCTGGCCACACCAGAAATCCAAACACGTGCTCAGGAAGTTTCATCTTATTCGAGATATTATCGATAGAGGAGACGTTCGGATATGCAAGATTCCTACAGATGAAAATCTGTCAGATCCACTTACAAAGCCGCTTGTGCAGTGGAAGCATGAAGGGAACACTTGGAGCATTGGCATACGGGATGCATCAGATTGGCTCTAGTGCAAGTGGGAGACTGTTGGGATAGATGCCCTAGAGGCAATCTAGTTTAGTATGAGCTTGTTTTGGCTTGAAAATTCATTGTATTATTTATTGGATATTTAATATAATGAAGTCCTTAGATTTACAATTATGTTGTTTATCTTAAATATCCCTAGTCCAATATAATGATTAATAGGACAATCATCTATATACTAGTATGGGGTTGGATTGATATGGAGATATCATGATCCAACACATAGGCGTGCATTAAGGGTATTGGCACACTGGATTGACCCATCTCCGAGAAGGCTACATACATGTTATGTGGAGTCACAAGCGCTTCTCGTGGTGACAACGGTATTGTCATCCTTAGACTTGAAGTCACTAGATGATTATCTAGTTGTGGATTATTGTGATTTTGGTAGCGTCAAACGCTACACTGTAACTGGGTAGCTATAAAGGCGTGTAACGGATACAATAAGAAACAAGCTTAGGAATCGTAGTAGACGTAGATATAATTTGTCCCTCCCACATAACGGGAGCAAATATCCGAGGCAACTCGAGGGATAGTGCTTATGGAATGTCTGGCCAGACTCAAATAAATCAATATAGGATATTGATGTTATTTGCTCGAATAAGGCTATTCCCAAGATCGAGAAACTACGGATTGGATATACGAGTGTGACTTATATGTCTCGTGTCCAATCCGGGTATAGAGACAAAGGGATGTGACAATTACTTGCACAAGGTTTGTCGGATGACTATTCAATTAGTTGGCTAGAATGGATGTCTTGCTAGAGACCTCTCCATATTAGCAAACTGTTGCTACCAACTAGATAGACCTATGGGGTCACACGCTAGATAGAGTTTAACTAGATTTGGGAATTAATTAATATGATTAATTAATTAGAAGGATCACTTTGAAACACCTTGCAAACTTAGTAGGACTAATATGCAAGGAAGGGACTAATCCGAATTCATGTTGGATTAGGAAGGGCCTTTAGGTAGTCAACAAGGAGTTGTTGGACTATATAAAGGATACTCCTAGCTTCCTTCTCACACTAATGCTCATAAAATAAGTGATTGGGAGAGAACAAAGGAGAGAGCTAGCAACAAGGAGGGCCAAACCCGACCCTCCTTGCGCCGCCCGTCCCCGTTGGCCAAAGCAAGGAGGCCGAAGCCTCTTTGTTACCCGTTTGTGTGATTTCTTCATCCTCTTCCTCCAGTCCAAGCTAGCACAAAGGAGAAGGAAGATCTAGATCTCAACTCTAGGCGTGGATCAACCGTAGAGACGTGACACAATTCACGTTACAAGTCATCACCCGAAAAAACCCTAAGGTGTGTAACATGATTCTTCCTTTACCATCGTTATGATTCTCTTCTTGTGATCCTTGGAGGGTATTGAATGGATAATTTATTTTTCTGCTGTGTATCCATGATCAAAATCCTACACTAGATAGGTTAGTGAGAACCACAACCTGTAACAGAGTAAGGGACCTCTCTGTGCTTGAGAATCAGGGCTTAGCTTTTGATTAATAAGAATTGAGTTGAAAATCCTGCAGGGATTAGATTTCTGACGTAGAGACGTAGGTCCTTGAGGGCTGAACTCTATAAATTCTTTGTGTCTCTAGCTCTTTACTTTCACTTCTGTACTTGTCTTGTTCAAAACTTCAAAACAGGTTTTCAGATCAAGGGCTTGAAAGGCTTTTAAAGGCCTTGAAAAAGTTTAGAAAAACTTTTCTCTGTCTGATTTGATTCCAAGGTATTGAAACTTGATTCAAGGCCTTCAATTACACTTAGCTTCCTCATTTTGTTTTAAAACTCCACCTTTTGGCAAAAACTTCCCTACTCTATTCAGCCCCCTCATAGAGTATCGATCCTGTATTGTGTGCCTACATACTTATGCGATCCGGCCCACGAATATGCACTTATAGGTTGAGAACGGGATATTCCTTATGAAACGAGGATGGTGGAGTGAATGGCGCCACAAAGGAATGTTGAAGTTCCTTTGATAAACACGTTTTTAATTTGGAATCACACCAAAAGGGTCAGAGATCTTTGGAATCTCTCCAAAAGATCAGGTTGTGTCGGATTAACTCACCAACAAGAAGAAAAAATCACAAAGAGATTTCTGATAAAGGATAACATCATTGACTGATTTTTACATTCAGCTCATTACAATTTATAGAGAAAAAAAACTGAATATGAAGGGTTGTTCAAAGGAGAATTAAAGCTACTTGGAACTAGACAACATTAACTAAGCTTGGCTAGCTTTGAAATCTGGACTTGGACTGCATTTATTCCTCCTCGAGCTCTACAACTTGGTGGCTAAATTATGGACCAGCCTTAGAAATGATTTAACAAATGGGCATTGATGAAAGTGACACAATTGCCTCGTTAAAAACCTTGTCAAGAGAATCCCATTGGGATAAAAACTTGACAAGGGAAAAAGAGTACAATTGAGGACTTTTCCCATTTGTTGGAATCATTCAGATTGAATTAAAGTCAAAGTGATTCCATGCTTGCTGTATTGGACATGTTGAGTCTTCATTCGGTTAAGTAGTCCACCAATAGCTTGATTGAACTTCTTAGTTCTTGTACGGGTCATTGGACCAGCTGGTACAACAAGTTCATTCTCAGCTTCAATTTCATCATGCACATCCTTAGCTCCTTGCTCTATGTCATTGGGCAGGTCCATTCTCACATCATCTTCCGTCTCTCCAAAATGATTTGTTCTCAAATCTGATTGTTCTGCAACAAAAGAAACTTAGTCAGCAACATTGAAGCTTGAACTTACATTAAACTTAACTTGGAGATCAAGATGGTAGGCATTGTTGCTAATTCTTTTGATTATATTGAAAGGGCCATCAACTCTTGACATGAGTTTGGTTTTCCTTTCAGCCGGGAAGCGTTATGTCCTCAAGTGCACCAACACAAGATCTCCAACTTCAAAGACCATCTCTCTTCTTCCTTGGTTTGCATTCTTGACATATTCTTTGGTTTTCTCCTCAATGTTCTTCCTTGCTGCCTCATGGATCTGTTTCACAAGCTTAGACTTTTTCTCCCCATCAAGACTAGACCTTTCACTCAAAGGTAAAGGGGTTAGATCCAAAGGAGATAAAGGATTAAAACCATAAACAATCTGAAATGGTGAATATTTAGAAGCAGAATGCACATCATGATTATATGCAAATTCAACATGTGGTAAACATGCTTCCCAAGCTTTTACATTCTTCTTGATTAAGGCTCTTAGCAAAGTGGACCATGTTCTATTAACAACCTCACTTTGCCCATCAGATTGTGGGTGACAAGTAGTTGAAAACAACAATTTAGTACCCAGTTTTTCCCACAATGTTTTCAAAAAATAGCTTAAAAACTTAGTGTCTCTATCCGAAACAATCGTTCTACGCATGCCATGTAATCTCACTATTTCCCTAAAGAACAATTCAGCTACATGAGATGCGTCGTCAGTTTATGACATGCTAGGAAATGTGCCATTATAGAAAACCTATCTACAACCACAAAGATTGAATCCTTTCCTGATTTAGTTCTAGGCAATCCTAACACAAATTCCATAGATATGTCAGTCCAAAGGTCAGTAGGAATATGTAAAGGAGTGTACAAACCATTGGGTTGAACCTTAGACTTAGCTTGTTAACATGTAACACATCGATTACAAATCCTCTCAATATATCTTTTCATGTGTGGCCAATGGAAATGATCCTGAATTACTTTAAGCATTTTGGCAATTCCAAAATGTCCCATTAAACCTCCTCCATGAGATTCCCTAACCAATAAATCCGTCACTCAACAATTAGTCACACACAAACGGTTATCATAGAATAGAAAACCATCTTGTCTAAAATAGTGACCAGACCCAAACTTTTCAGAAGCTTTGAAAACGTCTTCAAAGTAAGAATCCTTATCATTTAGATCTTTTAATCTCTCAAAATGTAACATTTTGGCATCAAGAGTGGAGATCAAGGTATACCTTCGGGAGTGCATCAGCCACTATATTTTCTTTACCTTTCTTGTACTTGATTACATATGAAAATCTCTCAATGAACTCTATCCACCTTATATGTCTTTTGTTAAGTTTCTGCTGGCCATTCAAGTGTTTAACAGACTCATGATCCGTGTGCATAACAAATTCCTTGGGCCACAAGTAATGCTGCCATGTTTGCAATGCTCGCACCAAAGCATAAAGCTCCTTGTCATAAGTTGAGTAATTTAGTGTTGCTCCTCCAAGCTTCTCACTAAAGTATGTTATTGGTCTCCTTTTCTGCATTAAGATAGCTCCTATACCATACCAGAAGCATCACATTCGATTTCCAAATTTTAAGAAAATATGGTAGAATCAAGAGAGGTGAATTAGAAAGCTCCTCTTTTAGTGTTTGAAAAGCTTGTTCTTGTGATTCTCCCCATTTGAACCCAACATCCTTCTTGATTGTTTCCGTGAGTGGTGCTTCTATGGTGCTGAAGTCCTTCAGGAATCGTCAATAAAATCTAGCAAGTCCATGAAAGCTCCTCACTTCTCCTATAGTCTTTGGACTTGGCCACTCCTTAATGGCCTTGACTTTCTATTCATCCACTCTAATACCATCTGCAGTTACAACAAAGCCTAGAAACAGAATGTTATCCGTACAAGCCTAGGAAAGAAAAACTTTTTGCTAACTTTTACTCAAGTTAGCAAAAAGTTTTTCTTTCCTAACCACATCTAGGACATATTTCATATGACTAGTATGCTCTTCCAGATTTTTGCTATATATTAAGATGTCATCAAAATAAACCACGAAAAATGTTCAAATGAAAGTCCTAAGAACATGATTCATCAACCTCATAAAATTACAAGGTGCATTCGTTAGCCCAAATGGCATTACTAACCATTCATATAACCCATGCTTCGTATTAAAGGCTGTTTTCCATTCATCACCCTCTTTCATCCTAATCTGATGATAACCACTTTTAAGATCAATTTTAAAACTTATTCTAGAGCCATGCAACTCATCAAGCATATCATCTATTCTAGGAATAGGATGTCGATACTTCACTATGATATTGTTGACTGCTCGACAATCAACACACATACGCCATGTACCATATTTCTTTGGTACCAACAAGAAGGAACGACACATGGGATCATGCATTCACGAATATGCCCCTTTGCCATCAGTTCATCAACTTGTCTTTGTAACTCTTTGGTTTCCACAGGATTGGTACGGTATCCAGGTTTGTTTGGCAGTGAAGCTCCGGGGACAAAGTCGATTTGGTGCTATATTACACCAATTGGTCGCAGACCTTTAGCACCATCTTCAGAGAACACATCTTCATAGTCCTGCAAAAGAGATTTTATCTCACTCTGTATAACCGGTGCAATGTTAGACAAGCTCATAAGAGTTTCTTCATAAACAAACAATAGCATATGCTGATTAGAAAACAAATATTGCTTAACTTCTCTGTTACCAACAAAGAAGTTTGATTGTTTGATTACGATCTACTCATTGTGCTTTATTCGAAGCTGATCTTGATACACTTCATGTGGTGTCATGGGAACCAAAACATTTTTCCTTCCTTTGAACTCGAAGGAATGACGATTTGTGAAGCCGTCATGATACACTTTCCGATCTGATCGCCACGGTCTTCCAAGTAGTATATGACTTTCCTCCATTGGTAAAACATCACACAAAATCTCATCTTCATACTTACCGATGGATAAAGGCACAACCACTTGGCTCTTTACCTTCATTTCACCACTATTGTTAAGCCATTGCAGATCTTATGGTTTTGGATGTTTCTTCTCTTTCGAACCAAGCTTCTTCACCATAGTTTCACTAGCCACATTAGTGCAGCTTCCTCCTTCAATGATGAGGCTGCAAACTTTTCCATGTACAAGGCATCGTGTGTGGAACAAATTTTCTCTTTGTTCTTTCTCCTTGGTCTTGTTTTGGATGTTTAAAGACATTCTTGCTACTAGCAAATCTCCTTTAGCCAGAAATTCTTCATGCTCATCCAATGATGATTCTGAATCTGGTTGTTCCTCCTGGGATTCAATTTCTCCACTTTCTTGAAGAACCGTAACTTTCTTATTGACACATTCATGTGCATAGTGCCCTAGGCTCTGACAGTTGTAACAATTTATGCTGCTAGTTCTTGTCCCGGCCTTATCTTTGTCTCCTTGATTGGCAGCATATGACTTGGTTTCGTTCTTTTGAGTAGTGGGCTGCTTAGCACTTCCTCAAGAAGTAGGTTTCTCCTCTGTCCGAATGCTAGATTTAGTGGTACTATTTCGAGCCCCATTGGTTGAAAGTTAAGATCCTTTCCACTTAAGTTGTTTCTCAACTATAATAGCCTTGTGTAGCATCTTTTCCAAGCCAACATAGTGCTCCATCTCTACTCTGTCTTGAATATCTCTGTTTAAACCCCCTAATAACCTGGACATGGTTGCTTCTCCGTCCTTTTGAATATCAGCTCGAATCATAAGTGTTTCCATTTCTTGACAGTAATCTTCAACACTTTTACTTCCTTGAGCAAGTCTTCTTAGATTGTTGTGCAACTCCCGGTGGTAGTGACTTGGTACAAAACGCTTTCTCATGATTCTTTTCATTTCAGTCCATGTTTCTACCGGGTGTTCCAGGATACACTTTCTAGAAGTAGCAAGTTGATCCCACCAACTGAGTGCATAATCATAAAATTCAGTCGCTGCAATTCGTACCTTTTTATCTCAGTGTAGTGTTGTCAATCAAAGACCAACTCGATTTTCTTTTCCCACTTCAAGTATGCATCAGGATCACTCTTTCCATGGAATGGAGGGATTTGATTTTGAAACCAATATTCTCTTCTTGTCGATTTCGTGCACGCTTAGGCCTCCATTGACTGTCTTGAGAATGACTACTTCAGTTTATGTAGTATTATACAACTTCTTCATCATGGGAGTGTCTTAGAAGTTCAGTTCGGTGCTTAGATCGTCTTCTTATTTGATGTGAGCCACTTCCATGATCAGATTGTGCCTAAAGTTCTTGGCAAAACGAATCGAGTTTGGCGTCCATAACGTTCTCCATTTTTGCTGTGATAGCTTCAATAAGAAGTTTGTTGTTGCGGTGGGATTCTCCCCCTGTTCCGACATTATGATCTGTAAATAATAAAAAACCATCACCAATAACTAGTTCTTTCGGAAACATTAATTTTTCTTAAAAAAGAAACAATTCAAAAGAGAAGGATAGTACTTTTTTTTTGATTTTTTTAGAGTAAAACAGAATACTCAACTTCTTGGTGTGCTCTGATACCACTTGATGCGATCCGACCCACGAATCTGCACTTATAGCTTGAGAATGGGATATTCCTTGTGAAACAAGGATGGCTGAGTGAATGGCGCCACAAAGGAATGCGGAAGTTCCTTTGATAAACCGGTTGATACTTTGGAATCACACCAAAAGAATCAGCGATCTTTGGAATCTCACCAAAAGGATCAGTGATCATGTTGTGTTAAATAAACTCACCAACAAGAAGGAAAACTCACAAAGAGATTTCTATAACTTCATTGACTGATTTTTAAATTCAACTCATTACAATTTATGGAGAAAACAAACTGAATATGAAGGGTTTTTCAAAGGAGAATTAAAGCTACTTGGAACTAGACAACATTAACTAAGCTTGACTAGCTTTGAAATCTTGATTTGGACTGCATTTATTCCTTCTTGAGCTCTCCAACTTGGTGGCTGAATTATGGACCAGCCTTGGAATTGATTTAACAAATGGGAATTGATGAAAGTGACACAATTTCCTTGTTAAAAACCTTGTCAAGAAAAAACCATTGGGATAAAAACTTGTCAAGGGAAAAATAACAATTGAGCAATTTTCCCATTTGTTGAAATCATTCAGCTTTAATTAAATTCAATGTGATTCCTTGCTTGTTGTTTTGGACATTTTGAGTCTTCATTCTGTTAAGTAGTCCACCAATAGCTTGATTGAACTTCTTAGTTCTTGAACGGGTCACTGGACCAGCTGGTACAAGAGGTTCATCCTCAGCTTCAATTTCATCATGCACATCCTTAGCTCCTTGCTGCATGTCATTGGGCATGTCCATTCTCATATCAAATACTGTATACAATTGGTATAAGAGCCTGTATAACTGCATATATCTAACAGTCTTGTGATCATGAGTACTGTAGGTGATGGTTGTTTCTTGCAGGGAAGAGCTGCTAACAGACCTCCCTTATTATGTGGAGACAACTTTGTGCACTTGAAAGCCTTGATGAAAATGTTCATCATTGATCAAGATGTTGAGTTGTTTTCCATTATCCAGAATGGTCCTCATACATTCTACACAGAAAATGATGGGATTAGAACTCCCAAAACCGAGGATTCACTTTCTCCTTATGAATTAGAACAATATTCTAAAAAATACAGAGCTATGAATCTCTTATATTGTGCTTTGAGTGAAGATGAATTCAATATGATATCAGGCTGCAAAACTGCTAAGGAAATATGGGACAAGATGGTGGTGACTTTTGAAGGAACCAGCCAAGTGAAGCAGACAAAGATCAACATGTTCCTTAGACCGTATGAACTGTTTAAAATGAATGGAGATGAATCCATCAAGGATATGTTCAAGGGGTTCACAAATTTTTTCAAAAATCTGGATTCCTTGGGATAATCTTTTTCAAATGAAGGGAAAGTCAGAAAGATCTTGAGAAGCCTTCCCAAAGCCAAATGGGAACCAAAGACCACTGCTATTAAAGAAGCTCAAGATCTATCATCCCTTCAAACTGGATGACTTACAAGGAAAGCTA
Organism: Linanthus parryae; assembly: GCA_023055425.1. Lineage (NCBI taxonomy): Eukaryota > Viridiplantae > Streptophyta > Magnoliopsida > Ericales > Polemoniaceae > Linanthus > Linanthus parryae. Next base: position 25,322,857 of record JALGPY010000004.1, on the reverse strand, counting down.
CTCACTCATGAAATCTCCATGAATGAAGTTGATGGAGAACTACCAGAAACAATGAAGAACCTAGAACTAAAGGCTAAATAGAATGAGCCATCTCAAAGCCTTGAAAAGGAGGAAGATGATGAAGAAGATCCCTTTTCTCTTATTTCCAAAGTCTTGACCATAATTCTGAAGATGAAGAAGAACTTTGGAAACAAAGACTTCAGCAGGAACAAAGACAAATCATCCAGTAGCAAGGAATACAAAGGTAACAACTCTTCTCATAAGCCTAAATTTATGAACCACTTTGCTTGTGGTGATGCAGGACACTTGATCAGAGACTGTCCTCACAAGAAAAGCAAGAATTCTTCAAAGAAGGATCATGACAGAAAGAAGAAATCTATGGTAGCCTCTTGGAGTGATTCTGAGTCTTCAAGTGATTCTGAGTTTGAGAAGATCAAGCCAACTTATGCCCCATGGCAAAGCATGATGAAAGTTCTGAGAAAAACATTGAGGTAATGGTAAAAAGTCTTATGTCCCAATCCTCAAAAATGCTACATGATATTTTAATAACAATGCTTTTTAAATGAAGAGGATTATTTGAATGAAATCAAGTATTTGAAAGAGAAGGGTCATGAGCAAGAAAAAGAAAATTTGCATCTAGTTTGCCAAAATAAGAATCCTGAAATTTCTCACGCAAAAATTGTTAGAGATCTCAAATTCTTGGAAACCAATTTCAAAGCCTTGAAATATCAGGTCAAAGAAGTTGTCACATAAAATTCTATTATGAGTGATAACATTCAGCATGATGAATTAGAGGAACAAAAATGTACTTTGACTGGGAAGCTTCAAGACTCCCAAAATGTTATGGCAAAACTTGCTGGATCAGAACACAATCTTAACTTGATTCTTGGAGGAAGTCTAAAATCTGTTCTCAAAACAGGCTTTGGATATAATCCAAATTTTTCACAGAAAACCAGTACCAGATTTGTGAAAGCAAGTAGCATACCTTCTCCAAAATGTCATTACTGCAGCAGAATTGGTCATATTAAAATGACTTGTCCCTTCAGAAGCAGAGAACCTCACATTATGAGGGATACTTTTCCACTGCAACTAAAGGGACAAGTTAGACATATTTGGGTTCCTAAAGGGGTTAGACCACCTAACATGGTTGACCCTAGGGATGGCAATCAGGCCGAGTCAGGCCAGAGTTCAATAAAACCGGTTCGACCCGCTATAGTGCCCAGATGCGTTTCAGCTTGCACACAAACCCGATGTGCAGAGTACTACACGCTGACCCGCACAAGAACAAAACAAGCCCGATTCAGCCCACACACATACCCGGCCCCGCTTAGACCCGCATTTGGCTTAAAGCTTAAACAATTAAACAAAACAAACTACAAGTCGTACAATTTAAAATTATCAGTATCAAATCAAAGAAATACACATCCAAATATATGATACAAACTATTAAAACAAACTAGTTGTCTAGTTTCTCCAAATAATACAAAGTTTAGGAACTAACTAAATTTTCATTATCCATCATGAAGAAAATGAACTAAGGCCTGAATTCGTCTCCGTCCTTCGAGGTCTGACTTCCTCTCTGATCAGCTTCCAAGATGAGATTCCAAGACCAGCTTTCCAGATTAGCTTCCCAGCAGCTAGATGAAACAACAAGCAGGGTCAACGTAAGTAACATAGCAACAGAATACAACCACATGCACAATCTTAAGTAACATAGCATTAGTCTGATGATCAAGTTATGATATGAGAATGGACCTGTCCAATGACATGGTACAAGGAGCTAAGGATGTTCATGATGAAATGGAAGTTGAAGATGAACTTATTTTACCAACTGGTCCAATGACCCGTTCAAGAGCTAAACGGTTCAATCAAGCTATTGGGGGACTACTTGGCCAAATGAAGACTCAAGATGTTCAAATCAGCATGCAAGGAAGTCAAATCACTTTGATTCAAGCTGAATGATTTTTAACAAATGGAAAAAGTGTCCAATTGTACTCTTCTTCCCTTATCAAGTTTTTATCCCAATGGATTTTTCTTGATAAGGTTTTTAACGAGGCAATTGTGTCACTTTCATCAACACCCATTTGTTAAATCAATTCCATGGCTGGTCCATAGTTCAGCCATGCAGATTGAAGAGCTCAAGAAGGAATAAATGCAGTCAAATTCAGATTTCAAAGCTAGTCAAGCATAGTTAATGTTGACTTGTTCCAAATAGCTTTAATTCTCCTTTGAACAACCCTTCATATTCAATTTGTTTTCTCCATTAATTGTAATGAGCTGAATGTAAAAATCATTCAATGAAGCTATATATTTTTAGAAATCTCTTTGTGAATTTTTCATTGTTGGTGAGTTTATCAAACACAACCTGATCTTTGGAGAGATTCCAAGTTTGCAGATCCCTTTGGTGAGATGCCAAAGGTCTGACCGGTTTATCAAAGGAACTTCCGCATTCCTTTGTGGCACCATCCAATCCATCATCCTTGCTTACAAGGAATACCCCCTCCTCAACCTTCTAAGTGCAGATCTGTGGGTTGGAATCCTATCAAGTGGTATCAGAGCACACTTAGAAGTTGAGTATTTTATTTTAATTTATAAATAAAAAAGTACTATCTTTCTCGTTTGAATTGTTTCTTGTTTAAGTTCGGTTTGTGTTTCCAAAAGAACTAGTTATTGGGGATTGTTTGTTATTTTCAGATCATAATGTCGGAATTAGAAGTGGTTCACATCCAATGAGAAGACACCAAACAGAATTTCCAAGGCACTCCCATGATGAAGAAGCTGAAGAATACTATAGTTACCGAAGTAGTCATTCTCAAAACTGTCAACGGAGACGTAGATGTGCACGAATTCGAGAAGAAGAGAATATCATTTTCAAAATAAAAATCCCTCCATTCCATGGAAAGAATGATCTTGATGCATACCTGGAGTGGGAAAATAAAATTGAGTTGGTCTTTGATTGTCAACACTAAACTGAGATCAAGAATGTACGCATAACATCCACTGAATTTTATGATTATGCACTAAGTTGGTGGGATCAACTTGCTACTTCTAGAAGGCGTAACCTGGAACACCAGGTAGAAACATGGACTAAAATGAAAAGGATCATGAGAAAGCGTTTTGTACCAAGCCACTACCACCGTGAGTTGCACAACAATCTGCGAAGACCTGCTCAAGGTAGTAAAAGTGTTGAAGATTACTATCAAGATATGGAAACACTTATGATTCGAGAAGGTGTTCAAGAGGATGGAGAAGCAACCATGTTCAGGTTCTTAGGGGGCTTAAACAGAGATATTCAAGATAGTGTTGAGATGGAGCACTATGTTGACTTGGAAGAGATGCTACACAAGGCTATTCTAGTTGAACAACAACTTAAGAGGAAAAGATCTTCACGTTCAACTTATGGGGATGGAAATAGTACCTCTAAATCTAGAATAAGATCTTCCTATGTATTTTTATAAGTTTATAACAAATTAGAATAAGCTATTTTCCTCAAATAAATTTTTTATTTATTTTAAAATAAAGTTTGTTAGTTTATAACTTATATTCTCTACTACGGCTTGTTTGGTTGGGAGAAACTACTATTTGAATTAATAGTGTTTTCTTGAGGTAAAATAATATGCTTCTCTACTCTAAATAATAAAAATGATAGTTTATCTAATCTTATAAGTTATATTTCAATAATTATAGCTTAGTGTGTTTTAAAAAATAATAAATGTTAGTTTTATAAAAGCATATTTTATTATAAAAGGGGTTGTTCACCTTAGCAAAGGTTGGGGAGAGTTGGTAAGAGATTTATTTCGTTTACCTATAGGACTTTGTGTGCAATGTGTTGATTAGGATATTATTAAATTTGTAGGCGACAATTTCGTTGACGAAGGATACGTCGAGTATTACTAGGAAGTGATTTGCTTTGCTTGAGATTAAAGGTAAGTAAACATGCCACGCCTAGCGCCCATTCCTCTTTTCGTGTCAAATGTTTTCATTCCTACTTGTCTCAAAATGATTTTATGTGAAATATGTGCTACACGAATACTTGTTTCAAATTTTCGAATTGTTTCTCTGAAAGTATCACTGTAATCTAATAATCGACGACAACGTAAAGTGGAAGAGTTGTGTGGGGAACTTTATTATTGGTTACTATTGGCATTGGGCGTGTTGACTTCGGTCTTCCGTTCAATTTATTTTATTTTAATCCGGTTGCAAGTCCCCGGATAGCTCCCTGTACTCAGTCCTCTGGCCGCAAGATTCTTTGGGGGGTGTCGACACTTAAGGTCTTGGATGCTTGCGAGATGGTTGGTTTTCCCCGTATCAACAAATTAACAAATTGGTTTTGGATTGGATGTTAGTGGAAAATGGAATATCATGAATTTTAGAATCTCATTACTTGGATAATGGATGTGATTTGGAAAATATAAATAAACTTGGAATCTCTCATCTTATTTCTTTTATAAAAGGGTCAAAGCTTTTTATTTTCACTTTGTTTTAGCAAAACTACTACAAAATAGTTTTCAAATTACTTCATAATTTGTTTACAGGCTTGAGTGTTACTTACTCAGTATTTTCGCTGACTTTGGAAACTGTTGTGTTTCTCTTTTGTTTTCTGCACCACAGATTTATATGATGGGAGCATAGATTAGCAGGGGACGCGAATCATCACTTAGACGATTAGCAATATCACACTTAGTTTCTTAGAGATTCTTTTAATATCATTAAATAGTAGTTGGATTGTATGCCTGTGTTTGAGGCTCAAGGATTGGAGTTTAATAAAAGTTATGCTTGGATTCTCTGTTTAATAAAAGTTATGTTTCCGGCTTGGTCATTTTGGGGGTGTTACAGTTGGTATCAGAGCCTGGTTATCCAAAAAAAAGAATTAAAACCTGTAGGGAAATTTAAAATGGAAATAGGAAAAGAATTTAAAATTTGACAAGCTATTGGGGATTTGGGTAGTCTTGAATAGGGCTATTATGTGTTTTGGTCTTTAGAAAATAGGCTTAGTAAGCAACCCTACCCACCCTCTCCTAGCTAAGAGGATTAGCCTACCTGATTAGCTAAAGCGTTTGGGTTTGAAGTTTTTTTATTGGAATTTGGGTTAAGTGTCTATTGTTTGGGTGATCAAAGGTTGGGGATTGTTGTCGAAACTCTCGTGTGATCAAAAATTTTAAGTCTTGGGCGTATGCAATTTCATAAGGGTAGTCGTTGTAAACTTTGTGGAGCAAAGACATACGGAGTCGTTTCCTTTTTATAGATGGCTAGAACTAAGAGAACCGCAAGGAAGAGTGTTATGTTTGTATTGTGTGGATAAGTTTCATGCGTTGGAGTTTACTCGATATCGGAATCCCGCTTTCCAAGCTTATTGTATGGTGAAGGCTCTACGTATGGGGCCCATATTTAGGGAGATTATCGCCAAGTATAACGACACTATGGCTAGGTCCAATAGGTTGAACTATGAAGACTAATTCTACCAAGGTGAATGGATGGTGAATGCCGACTCTATGTGTAAATTGTTGATGGAGGCTTGTGTGAAATGGAAAAGGAGCATGGTGATATTGTAATGAAGATAATGAGATTGAGGAAGACCCTAGCGAGAACATTGCGATTGAGGAAGACCCTATTGAGAATGATGAGTTCGAGGATAACCCTAGGGAAGACGTGGAATCGTAAGTAAGAGTGAATAAATATGAGAAGTAGACATATTGGGCTTCTTTGATTTCTTAGACCTCTAATGCTTTTGGAATTTTACTTTTGGAATAAGACCATGAGGCCAAACGATGTTTTAAGGTTTCTTACAATGGTTTTTGCATAAGCCACTTTTGGGATATTTTTGCGTAGCTTAATTTGGCTGCTTGATGAGGGATAATACTTATATTTTGAGGATCCATTTTGGAATATAATAAGTTTTTGTATTATTGATTTGGAGTATGAGTTGGAGATTAAGGGTGGCTAGTTTTCGATTAGTGCATAGGAAGCATTCATAAAGTTAGAACGCGAGAATGTTGAATTTGTGGCGTTTGAATTTGTGGCGCAGTTGGTATTTAGTGTAGTAGACGTGTTTAAATGTTTCATTATTTTCTCGGAATTTTTCCCAGGTAGTAAGCATGTACAGGCACATGTCATAAGAATTTTAATCCCAAATAAATTCTGGAGACTTAGATACGAATTTCCAAGGTTTGTTGTTCAATAGCAGAATTTCATAATGGCCATCTGTAGTATTTTTTGAGCTTATATCTTTACAGATCTTGGATGGATCTCAAAATCTTTATGGTGATGAATAGACACATATGGCTATATCTAGGTGAAATCCTAGCCCATTTGAGAAAGTAAAAGTCAGTTTAAGACTTGGTGAAGTTGAAGTTTCTGTTCTGGTGGCTTATAACAGCAGCTATGCTATTCTCTGTGTAACTTGGATTCTATAAATTATTTTGAGTTGATCCTTCTTGATTATGAAATTAGACTCAGAGAGGTTTTTTCACACCAAATTTCATAAATTTTATTATCCGTTTGATCACTTTTCTAATTTTCAAAGAAACATGAGAAATAAGATGTGTTCAGTCTATGTGAAAATTGCATGTGAAATTGATTGTATGATGATCAATGTGTTATATTTCATGCATAATTGATATTAGATCCCATGTATTTATGTTTACTTGAACTCCATGATACTTTATGAATGATACAATAGGCTATAGTGTAGAACATTAGACCACACATACAACATTAGAAATAGTTGTTACAAAGAGGGTTAAAATTTCTTGCCTATTAGAACCCGACGAATGAGGATTCAAAATAATTTTGGTAGTTAAGAAAATGCAATTCAAGCAAAGTTTGTATGAGCGGGAAAAGAGGATAAATGAGCTCGTATCGACGAATTGTGAAGTACCCGCGTGTTGTCTTGGTTACGAGTTATAAAATAATGTAGGTGGAACAAGATGTATATATATTTTCAAGACGAAAGTGTTTGAGAGATGTTTGGCGACTTGATTTCAATTTGGTGGTTTTAGATACCCCTTAGCTAGTTTGTCGAAGTTTAGACTTTTGAGTGTTTTACGGAACCACATTGCGGTTGAGTTAGCTACTTTGGAGATTCGGTATATTAAATTGTTATAGAGATTGTTTAAGAGTTTTAATGTGCTGGGAATTACGAAAGTATTGGCATCATGCTTCGAGCTCTATTGATCGCTAAGACACATGAAGAGTTTAAGTTTCTTTCATTGGTGACAGTTTCTCGTAAACCTCTCATTATAGTCTTGTTTTTAGGGCATAGTTTTGAGCGTTTTACCATCTATGATTAACTCAGATTTCGGCTTCAGAGTTTCATTATTGAACAATTTTTGGAACCTTAATACGTTGCTTAAGAGTTTGATCTCCAATATTGTGCTATCCCTTATAAATGTTGAGAAGTTTCCTTGGGAAAATCCTTATTTGCCAACCTCTAAGTATATAATCATTCGAAGTCAGCCTTATAATACCTAATGTCATAGTAATATTTGTGCTCGTTGTCTAATAAGAGTATCCTTCAACTCTGGTCGAGATGGCCGTGAACCTAGTGAATCCAACAGCGAAGAATTTTCAGGTAAGCCACCCGACAAGAACACCTTTCCGGGAGGGTATGTCAAATTGGGAATTTATTGGAGAAGTCTTGGATAGGTGTGAGCATCGAGTTTTCACATTTTGGAAGATGGGTATACAACAACGTCCTGGTTCAGATTTACTGCATTGTGGAGTCGTTACTTGATGAGAATTCTTGGATTTCCAATTAAGAGATTGTATAATGATTTAGTTGATGAGGGAGGTTGGTACCTTCCCAAGTAAAAATATTTACACCAAGGCCAATGGATGATAAAACCGCCCTTCATAAAGTGTATATTGTTGTTAGCTCACAAGACTTGGGAGGAACCTATGGAGGACCCATGATAAATGATAGACTAAAGAGTTAGCGTGGAATATAGAGGTTTCCCACCCACCCTCGCCTAGAAAGCGTTTTGAGAACCATGTCTTTCGATTTCTCCAAATATTCAAATTTATCTTAGAGCCAACTTTAAAGTGGTTAGCAAAATGTAATCTTGGGATTCTAGTTGGAATAGTCCATCAAACCTTATTGGAGTTTCTTCTTTTGGTTAGAACATTATTACCTAGTCTTGATGGATCACATTCAATAATGCTTGTGTCTCTTCTTATCTCTTCTCTTCATATTTAGTGGATGTTATATTTTACTTATTCCTCTCCATTATCGTCTATAGATGACCGTAAAAGAATAAGGAAAAGAGGGAATCACTCATGTGAAACTAAAATTTTGAGGTGAAGGGCTATGTTTTGTCTGTTATCTTTTAGACCATTGGAGATACTGAGTGTGGTATTCTAGGTCACTAGAATGTTAACTTTTTCTTTAGATATTTATGTTTGGTGCCTTGTTATTATTTGAGGAACGACATATCTCTTTGTTCATGGTTTGCCCTTGGAGTTACGCTAGTCGTTAGGTTGTGTCATCATTTTGTGTAAGCGTAATATATTTGTTATTTTAATCTGATTGGGAGTTTCGTATTCAGCCTTGGACAATTCGAAGACCTTTTTTTTCGGGAGAAATAGTTTATGATGTTGTAACGGTTATTATTGGAGCTATTGATTTAGACTTTGGAAGCTTTCTACTACCTCAATACTATCAATGAGACAAATTTTTGGTGTAGTCTAACTTATCTTGGTATAATCTCATTTCGAAATAGTTTGCTTATAACGTTGATTGGCGTATATGATTGGAGCATTGCACTAAACTACTATTTGGGATCATGGAATGGTTATTAACCTCTAAAAGATTTGTCGAGTTTTATGCTTATATTGAATTCCTTGGAGTTACATAAATCAATGGTGTACCGGGATAAATGAGTCTGCCTAGTTGTTGTAATCTTCTCGGACGATGTACTTGGAGCTTTGTTAACAGAAATACGTTCTTAAGGATTTATCACCAAAGGCGACTTCGGATACTAGCTTGCAAGTCTCGTTATTGTTGAACCTATTTGAATATGAATAAGTTTCTTGGAGTATGTGTCTCGGTATCGTATTATTTTGGGTACACATGGTTTATTTTTATTTATTTCCTTAGCTCAAGGCGAATTTTCAGATGACGGTAGGAAAACAACGGTAAAGGGAACCACCAGGCAACATCATATATCACAGGCTATGGTTAAGTGTCTAAGTATAGGAGGAACCATGTCGCTTTGGAGTCTTGGGCACTATCTCTTCGATTCTCTATTTTGTTAGATAAAACGTTTTGTACCGTTCGGATATAGTTTTGACCTTGGGAATCAGTTTTGGAGTTCACTTAAATATTGTTAAGGGAACGTGATATTTCCTTATTTATGAATCATCTTTAGAGCCATACAAATTCGTTTGGATGCGTTTTCATTATTTAGGGAATCGTAATCTAGAATCTTTGATTTGGTTTATGCTTAGGTTCACTAAGAGTAAGAATTTCAAACTTGGGAGATTCTATGAACTTACTCTCTGTGAAGAGCCGCTTATGAGACAAAAGCAATAGTTATTTGAGTTGATGACTGAAGCAATAAGGGTATTTTCTTTGGCACTGGTTGAGTTGTCGGCGTGATCTCACCAGCCATGTTATAATCTAAATCTTCATGTAATTGAGGCACTTTGTCATAGGTTGTGTATTATTGGAGTCTTGTCACTCGAATCATTGTTCGATTCATGCGATGGATGTCCACGGAGGAGCTAATCTAAAAGTTGTATGTTTTTATTGGGCTACTAGAGGTTCTACCTCTTGTTGAGTGGTTGTAAGAGTGTGCTTGTAATCATTTGGAAGGGGGATTATAATAAAGACTATTATATATGATATGAAAGACCGTGTTCAAAGGTTAGACCCAACAACTAAGAGACAAATCCGCATGTGAACTTTCTTTTGACATTGTTGTTATATACTTGGAATACTCGAACAAATAAATTTATGTAGTAATCTTGACTTTGGCTCAGATTATTGTGATTGTTTTACGATGTTACTGCTACGTTGAGAACACTAATATTGTTGTGAGACCTACTATGGGAATGTAAGCCCAGGAGCAATATTGTCCTTGGAAAATTGGTTATAAATGACCAATGATGATCAAATTTGAGTTGCATGATATATGTGATATTATTACATCTTCGTATTACTGCATGATAAGATATAAAATGATCAACAGGCAATAGTTGTGATCCCTACCCCATAGCCTTACCACCTGATCAAATGATCACATACGACTATGTCTTGAAGAGAAAAGTGAGAAGTTTGGACAATACCTTGCCCCATGTGTAGCAACTAAGGAAGAGTGTCTTGTATACCATTTCATGTATTGGATCCCGAACCAGAATACAGGACCATGTTAAGATACCATGACAAGGGGTACGTATGACAAGAGCATGAAGGAACATGTGATCTGAGGAAAAAAGTGGCCTCACCTTTTTGACGAGATATTTCGAGTTCCGAGGACGTCACTCCTCTAAGGGGGGAAGGATGTAATCATTCGGTTATGAAGCATTGGTTTTGAAGAACATCATCCTAGTACATCCTTATAGAATTTAATTAATCGTGCATGACCTTAGGTTTGCATTTAGTGTTTAGACCCTAGAGTGGAGAATCATACTTAAGTAATTTTTGAGAACTTGGTTTAAGCTTTGAGGACGAAGCTCTTTTTAAGGGGAGAAGGATGAAATACCCCATTTTGTGAATATGGATATTTATGATATTACTATAATTATTTAGTGGTAATATAATAATATTATAAGTATTGGGTGTTAATATGCTACTATTATATTTTATGATATTATTTGGTGTCAATATGACATTAGTATAAGTATTGGGAGTTAATTTTATTGGTAGAAAGTTAGTTTTATTACTATTTACTATTTAGGGGTTATTATGTAGTTTTTCCTAACTTATATTGTGTCTTTTAACAAATCAGGGGGGTGGTAGTTGTACTAATCCTAAAGTTAGTGGGGTGAAAGTGTCTTTAACCCTAAAATTAGTCATCTTCTTCCTCTAACTCTCCCATGGAGGAAGAACTCCATCTCCAACCCCAATTCTACTACCACCACTCCAAATCTCTATCAACCTTGTTATTTTTCGTCCTTATACACTCCTAATTTAATAGAGACCCAATATTGTTCATCAAGAAAAGTAATTTTGCCCGAAACATAGTCCGATTCGGAATTGAAAAACTTGAAAGTGGATTTCCTCATGGAAGTTGAATTCTTCACCTCTCTACCTATATAAGCCCATCAATTCTCAGATTTTAAACCCACAATCTCAATCCCTCTAACCTCTCAATCTCTCCTTCGACCTCTCTCTCTCTCCCGTTCAATCTCTCTCTCTCTCTCACCGATGGGCTGCCCATCGCCGCCGCCGCCGCGTCCCGCCTCGCCGTCGACTCCGCCGGCGTCCTCGCCCCTCGCCGCGGTCGTCCGCTCTCTCTCCACCACCACCGTCCGTCGGCCACTCCAAATCCGTCGTCTTCTTCTACTCAGTTCGGGTAAACCCGTCCGTTCCTTCTCTTCTTTTCTCTTTTTGTTTTATTCTTTTTGTTTATTATTATTAGTATCATATTAAGTTAAATGTTAGTTGAGAGAGAGAACAAGTGGGATGTTGGCCTAGTGGTTAGTTGGTAGCACTTAAAGCTTGGGTGTATGTGGGAGGTAGGTTCTAGGTTTAGGAGACAATTCTTTTTATACAAGTTCAAAATCATTTTTTTTTACTTATCTTTACCCAAAAATAAAAGTATATTCTTCCTATGTATTTTTATAAGTTTATAACAAATTAGAATAAGCTATTTTCCTCAAATAAATTTGTTATTTCTTTAAAAATAAAGTTCGTTAGTTTATAACTTATGTTCTCTACTAAGGTTTGTTTGGTTGGGAGAAATTACTGTTTGAATTAATAGTGTTTTTTGAGGTAAAATAATGTGATTCTCTACTCTAAATAATAAAAATGATAGTTTATCTAATCTTATAAGTTATATTTATATAATTATAGCTTAGTGTGTTTTTAAAAATAATAAACGTTAGTTTTATAAAAGCGTATTTTATTATAAAAGGGGTTGTTCACCTTAGCAAATGTTGGGGAGAGTTGGTAAGGGATTTATTTCATTTACCTATAGGACTTTGTGTGCAATGTGTTGATTAGGATATTATTAAATTTGTAGGCGAAAATTTCGTTGACGAAGGATACGTCGAGTATTACTAGGAAGTGATTTGCTTTGCTTGAGATTAAATGTAAGTAAACATGCCACGCCTAGCGCCCATTCCTCTTTTCGTGTCAAATGTTTTCATTCCTACTTATCTCAAAATGATTTTATGTGAAATATGTGCTACACGAATACTTGTTTCAAATTGTCGAAATGTTTCTCTAAAAGTATCACTGTAATTTAATAATCGAGGACAACGTAAAGTGGAAGAGTTATGCGGGGACCTTTATTATTGGTTACTATTGGCATTGGGCGTGTTGACTTCGGTCTTCCGTTCAATTTATTTTATTTTAGTACGATTGCAAGTCCCCGGATAGCTCCCTGTACTCACTCCTCTGGCCGCAAGAGTCTTTGGGGGGGGGGGGATGTCGACACTTAAGGTCTTGGATGCTTGCGAGATGGTTGGTTTTCCCCACAAATTAACAAATTGGTTTTGGATTGGATGTTGTTAATGGAAAATGGAATATCATGAGTTTTGGAATTCCATTACTTGGATAATGGATGTGATTTGGAAAATATAAATAAACTTGGAATCTCTCATCTTATTTCTTTTATAAAAGGGTCAAAGCTTTTATTATCACTTTGTTTTAGCAAAACTACTACAAAATGGTTTTCAAATTACTTCATAATCTGTTTACATGCTTGGGTGTTACTTACTCATTATTTTCGCTGACTTTGGAAACTGTGGTGTTTCTCTTTTGTTTTCTGCACCACAGGTTTATATGATGGGAGCATAGCTTAGCAGGGGACGCCAATCATCACTTAGACGGTTAGCAATATCACACTTAGTTTCTTAGAGATTATTTTAGTATCATTAAACAGTAGTTGGATTGTATGCCTGTGTTTGAGGCTCAAGGATTGGAGTTTAATAAAAGTTATGTTTGGATTCTCTGTTTTAAACCTCCTTGTATCCGGGTTTAACCTCGAGTACGGAGTGACACCCCCGGGTTTCCGGCTTGGTCATTTTGGGGGTATTACAATGCTAATCATATGAGATATGTTCTTAATGTGCTTATAAGGAAAAACTTTTTGCTAACTTGAGTAAGTGCACTTTTTATACGGATAACGTTGTGTTTCTACGATTTGTTGTGAGTGCAGATGGTATCAAAGTTGATGAAGCGAAAGTAAAAGCAATAAAAGATTGGCCAAGTCCAAAAAGTGTAGGGTAAGTAAGAAGCTATCATGAACTTCCTGGATTTTATAGACCCTTTGTGAAGGACTTCAGCACCACAGCAGCACCATTTACAGTCGTAATAAAGAAGGAAGTGGGATTCAAGTGGGGAGAATCACAAGAACAAGCTTTTCAGACACTAAAAGAGAAGCTTTCTAATGAACCTCTCTTGATTGAATGTGATGCATCTAATATTGGTATAGGAGTTGTTTTAATGTAGGAAAGGAGACCAATAGCATACTTTAGTGAGAAGCTTGGAGGAGCAACACTAAATTACCCAACTTATGACAAGGAGATTTATGCTTTGGTTCGAGCTTTGAAAACATGGCAGCACTACTTGTGGCCCAAGGAATTTGTTATTCACACTAATCATGAGTCTCTTAAACACTTGAAAGTCCGGCAAAAACTCAACAAAAGACATGCAAGGTAGGTAGATTTCATTGAGACATTTCCATATGTCATCAAGTACAAGAAAGGTAAAGAAAATATAGTGGCTGATGCACTATCCCAAAGGTATACCTTACTCTGAACTCTTGATGCCAAACTCCTAAGTTTTGAGAAATTAAAAGAACTTTATGATAAAGATTCAGAATTTTTAGGAGGTTTACAAAGCTTGTGAAAAGTTTGGGTCAGGTCACTATTTTAGACAAGATGGTTTCCTATTCTATGATAACCATTTGTTTGTGCCTAATTGTTCAGTAAGGGATTTTTTGGTTAGGGAAGCTCATGGGGGAGGTTTAATGGGACATTTTGGAATCGCCAAAACTTTTAAAGTAATGCAGGATCATTTCCATTGGCCACACATGAAAAGATAAATTGAGAGGATTTTTAATCGATGTGTTACATGTAAACAAGCTAAGTCTAAGGTTCAATCCAAAGGTTTGTACACTCCTTTACCTATTCCTACTCACCTTTGGACTAACATATCTATGGACTTCCTGTTAGGATTGCCTAGAACTAAATCGGGAAAAGATTCATTCTTTGTGGTTGTAGATAGGTTTTCTAAAATGGCACATTTCATAGCTTGTCATAAAACTTATGATGCATCTCATGTAGCTGAATTGTTCTTTATGGAAATTGTGAGATTACATGGCATGCCTAGAACAATTTTTTCTGATAGAGACGCCAAGTTTTTAAGCTATTTTTGGAAGACATTGTGGGCAAAACTAGGTACTAAATTGTTGTTTTCAACTACTTTTCACCCACAATCTGATGGGAAAACTGAGGTTGTTAATAGAACATTGCCCACTTTTCTAAGTGCCTTAATTAAGAAGAACTTAAAAGCTTGGGAAGCATGTTTACCACATGTTGAATTTGCATATAATCATGATGTGCATTCTGCTTCTAAATATTCACCATTTCAGATTGTTGATGGTTTTAATCCTTTATCTCCTTTGGATATAACCCCTTTACCTTTGAGTGAAAGATCTAGTCTTGACGTGGAGAAGAAGTCTAAGCTTTTTAAACAGATCCATGAGCCAACAAGGAGGAACATTGAGGAGAAATCAAGCAATATGTTAAGAATGCAAACAAAGACAAAAAGGACATGGTCTTTTAATTTGGAGATCTTGTATGGGTGCACTTGAGGAAAGAACGCTTTCCGGCTGAATGGAAATCCAAACTCATGCCAAGAGTTGATGGCCCTTTCAAGAGATCTAGCAACAATTCCTACCAAATTGATCTTCAAGGTAAGTATAATGTAGTTCAAGCTTCAATGTTGCTCACTTAGTTCCTTTTGTTGCTGACCATTCTGATTGAGGACAAATCCTTCTCAAGAGAGGGAAGATGATATGAGAATGGACCTGCCCAATGACATGGTACAACGAGCTAAGGATGTGCATGATGAAATGGAAGTTGAAGATGAACTTATTGTACCAGCTGATCCAATGACCCGTTCAAGAGTTAAAAGGTTCAATCAAGATATTGGGGGAATACTTGGCCAAATGAAGACTCAAGATGTTCAAATCAACATGCAAGGAAGTCAAATCACTTTGATTCAAGATGAATGATTTTTAACAAATAGGAAAAGTGTCCAATCAAGTTTCATCAGCACCCATTTGTTAAATCAATTCCATGGCTGGTCCATAATTTAGCCATGCAGGTTGAAGAGCTCAAGAAGGAATAAATGCAGTCCAAATTCAGATTTCAAAGCTAGTCAAGCATAGTTAATGTTGTCTAGTTCCAAGTAGCTTTAATTCTCCTTTGAACAACCCTTCATATTCAATTTGTTTTCTCTATAAATTGTAATGAGCTGAATGTAAAAATTAGTCAACGATGTTATCTATTTTCAGAATTCTCTTCGTGAGATTTTCATTGTTGATGAGTTTACGCAACACAACCTGATCTTTTGAGTGATTCCAAGATTGCAGGTCCCTTTGGTGAGATGCCAAAGATCTGACCGGTTTATCAAAGGAACTTCAGCATTCTTTTGTGGCGCCATCCAATCCATCATCCTTGCTTACAAGGAATACCCCTCCTAAACCTTCTAAGTGCAGATCCATGGGTTGGAATCCTACCAAGTTAAGGACAAGGAATTGAGTTACAATTTTATGGCTTTACTGAATCTTTGTCACTATGGCCTGTTGTAGTTAATCAGAAAAGTTTGTATCAGTTTTAAGGGGCATTCTCTAAGCAGTATATTTTTATGTCAGATTTTACTTGTACCCAGAATGCTATTGAAGAATAAACTAATGCCCAGAGCTATCCTTACTCCTTATTCTTTGGATATGTGTTCAAGGGGATGATTCTTCTATTAGTTCAGGGAATGATACATTATCAGCTAGTCAATATTTCTTGCTAGCTAGCACACAACTAATACCCCTGGTTATTCCTACTCTCTCCTCTTCATAAATGCCTAAAACAATTAACACAACTTATCATATTCCGAACATCAATTCAGAAACCAGGTGGATTGCCTAGAAGGGAAACACGACATAAGCAAGGTCATAAATATGCTGAAGTGATGTTGTCAATATCACCAAACAAATCTGGGTTGCACAACACATGACATTAGCAGAATAAATACTTGATTAGATCTATTTTAAATAGCTTGTCATAACTATTACTCGGGCTTTCTGCCTAATACGATGTTCCTCCAATACATCAGCTGTTAGCCGATTTGGTAAGACTTCAAGTAAAACTTGAACCTGAATCATGCACAAAAATTTGCTTCTTATAAATGTGAAGACATTAGTGTCTGAATATAATTGTGACATCATCTTAATCATTTGGTTAATTTCAACAAATTCAGGGATGAGCTTGAGGTGACTTAATTGGTAGTCTTAGTTCACATGCATAAAAATCTGAAGAAAGCACGCAAGCATATGGCACATTTCAGTGTTTTAGGCTAATTGCGAGGCAAGAAAGGAGGAAGCAACCCTTTCCGAATTTTCCAATCAACGGGATTGATGGTTACTCCTTCAATTTTCAATAAAACTTTGCCATTTCTTAGAGTAGGAAACGGGACTTCAACATGCTGCAAACAAGCTTTTGAAGAGACTTAACAAGGAAAAAGATTAAATTGAAACCATATTCTGAATCTCAGAAAGCATATAAGAACAATAATATAATGGCTACATGAGTTATTTACAAACTCCTATGATACATGCCAATTTGTTTCGAATTGAAACGCTATGGATCATTAACATTAATCCCTACTATGTCAACCCAAAAGACATTCAGTTAAATCCAAAAGACATTCAGCTAAAAGGAGCTTGGGCTAACCTCTTTGAAGTCCAGCCCCATGGTTTACTAAAATCGTATTCCAACTCCACAGTTTCATTAAGTTAAACCAAAAGATATTCAATTAAACCTAATACGAATGGAGGATACAAGTCATAAGAGAAAGAGTATGTAATTAATGATTGCATGCCATGATCAGTCAAGGTTCAACGGTGATAAGGATACAGACAATTAAAAAGCTGAATACTCGCAAATAATATGGAAACAGCAGATTAACACCTATTGATATTCCGCACATGCAACTACAAAATCAGCTTCCACATCACAGAACAGAGGAGTATATGGTGGGCGATTGATTGATGTGCTCTCTACAAAATGGATAAGAAAAATCATCAAGACAAAACACAATAATGTATATAATAACACAATACCTGCAAAAAAAATGCATCACCTCTTATCTCATTCCAAAGCCAACTTTGAGCGCACATCAAAGCTTCTAAAGTAGCATGATGAAGCCTACTACGGTATTGAATAACCATCAGTACCCAAGTGCTAAAACTTGACTCGGATGCGACAGTAGATACCGGGATCGACAATATATCTTGAGCGATCAGTGCAAAGCTGGAGATATGATTTGATTTTTATTCCACCAATCCAACACATCAAATCGGGCAGTCTTTGAGAAAGGCTTTATTTCAGATACAAGTCCAAATCAGAAGATTACCCAAAAAAGTCCAAATTAGAATTGTCCATAGTAGCACTAGCAGATGATTCCTCTTCAACAAACAAGTAAAACCTAGAAAGGGGGTCATTCTCATCCACCTCTACCCTTGAAGAATTCAAGTGTGATGAGCCTACGTCATTACCCCGAGTACCCACCAGCCTAGATTGATATTCATGCAGTAAATCACAGCAACTTTGTTCAACTTTCTTAAGGCGATTTTCAGCATCAGCCCCATACAATCCTTTGAACTAACTTCACTAGCTTAATCTTACATCTCTACCGGACTTTCACGCCAAAGAGAAATTGTCTCTTTGTTCTCACACGGATTTGCTGTAACATACTTTGTCCCAGAAAATAATTCAGTCACAGTGTTAAATAAATTTAACTTACCAACAAGTTCTTTTGCTAAAAACCAATCATCATCACTTGGCAAACTAGTGTAGTTCTTTTCACCCCCTTGCTTTAACCGTAAGAAAACCTCTCTATATTCCAAAGCTGTATCTAACATGAAATATGTAGAGTTCCATCTGGTTTTGACGTAAAGAACAAGGGGTTTTTTGCAAGGAACTTCTATCTCTCTTGCCATGTCCTCAAATTTTTCTTTTCTTCCTTGGCTAGAATTCCAATAAGCACAACTTTCCCTAATTCCGAAAATACTCTTGTCAATAACCTTCATTCCCCCTTAAATATTTAGTTCAAAATATGTGCACAACATCGCATATGGACACACTCTCCCTCCAAAAACAAAGAGCTATAAGGTAACTTATCAACAATACTCTCAAGCATAGCATCATTGGTAGTCGGATTATCTACCGTGATTGTACTCAACTTTCTTTCCAAACCACATTCACGTAAACATGAAAGCAATAAATTAGAGAGTACTTCTTGGTTATGAGGTGAGGGAACATATGCAAATCGTAGGATTATACTTTGTAGAATTTAATCCCTCTCTATAAAATGAGCGGTAACGGCCATGAAACCTCTTTTAGTTGGTTTTGCCGTCCACATATCCGTGGTAATGGCAACCCTACTACCAATGCTCTCCAACAAACTCAATGTGTTCACCTTTCATGATCATAAGTATTTAAAATATCCCTCTAAATTGTATTTCTTGACACCATATAAAATTTCGGTTGAGCTCCTAACATAAACTTCCGAAACCCAATGTCTTCAACAATTGATAAAGGGTACTCATGTGAAATAATTATGGAAGCTAGGTCTTTTCTTGACATTTCTTGATCAAATACGGGATTGTTACTTCCCACATTTTCTTCCCCATTTGATCTTTCTTTACACCTACGTGCATGATCCTTCACATGTCTAGTACCATTTCGACGTTTAGCACTAAGTCGAGAGCCACAAATGCGACAAATTGCATAAAACTCACCGTCAATAAATACTCAGTCCATGACCTCGCAAACATATCATCTCAATAGCTTTGTAGGGTCTTCATTTTGGGTTGGAGGTGGTCTAGGGGATGTAATTGACACATGCGTCTCTGATGTGAAAGCCCCTTGACTAGAGCGTGATGTACATCGGGTAGAATTCCGTTGACTGGAACGTGGTGCAAACCTAGTAGACGTGCTTCCACTTTCCCCTTGTTGAGAGTCTGACATCATACCTTTGAAGAAAAATAGTTAATAACGAGTGAGAATACAATTACAATTAATAGAATAAAACATTGTATATAATATAACATGTGATGTTCTGAGTGTCTCAGGTACAACCTCTTGGTTCGCCGTATAATCATTTAGATACTATAATAACATCATAAGGAGGCAGTTTCATTGAGGTTATAGGATATTACTACTTACAATAATCAAATCATAATAGAGATAGTTCATATCAACCAAACCCAGAACCAGTGAGGGCAAACACCCAGATTTCTACAATTAGAAGAAACAGATTATGCTCACTAAGCACTAACAACTAGAAGAAACATATTATACTCAGTTATGCTCACTAATATTTACACATGTCACCAAATTTCTACAATTAGAAGCAACAGATCTAGTTCCATTAAAACACATAAGACATTTTCCTCAAATGATACACTCAAAATCCCCTTTTGTTCTTGACATTAATACATACAAAAGAAGAATTGGACAAAACCCAGATCTTTACACTTCCCATTTTTGGTATATCAACCAAAGAAAAGTGAGACTACTCCTCTGTAATAAAGCTCATGTTTGAATATGATGAAACAAGACACAAGATTACAAACAAACACTAAAAATAGGAAAAGGAAGGAAACAATGTGGTGGAAATTGATCATACCAATCTTTGAGAGAGAACCCACTAGCGATTGAAGGTGAAACCAAAAGTGATCTTCTACAGAAACGATTAGAAGCGCGATTGAAGGTGAACCCAGAAGTGATCTTCTACAGAAATTAGTTGAGTGGATCGAGGCTATTCTTCGGCGGCGATGCATCGAGGCTGTTCTTCGGCGGCGATTAGTACATATCGCGCGCGATTAGTTGAATCTCGCGCGCGAGAGAGAAGGCTATTCTTCTTGTTTTTTCAGATGGGTGATGGATCGAGGCAGAGAGAACATCTTCTATGGTAGCAGTGAAGTGAAGAAGACGAAGAAAAGACGAACCAGCAGGCACTGTGTGGGTTTCTTAGATAAAAGCCCTACCCTAACCTGAATGGGCCCAGTGCACACACTACTTAAATGAAGCAAGGTTCATAATCGCTTGCGGGCCGGCCCACACACTACTTAAATGGTGTGTGAATAGTGCGTAAGTCAGGATGTGGTGCGGGCTGGCCCGTCTTTTATAGCCCGAATGGCCGTCCCTAGTTAACCCAAACAGCTGGGTAAGGCAGTGAATGGTGTTTGCAGGCTATCACCAAGAGCAAAGAACATAAATGGATCATGGATAGTGGTTGTTCCATACAAATGTGTGGCAAGAAGTCTTTATTCTCAGAATTGAAAGAACATTCAGGAGGAACAATCACACTTGGTGACAAAGGCAAATGCAACATCATAGGAATTGGTAAAGTTGGTAATGGTTCTACATATTATGTGACAAAGGCAATTAGATTATTTTTGATAAAGAGAAATGTGTGGTGCAAAACGAGAAATCAGGAAATTTCATACTCACAGCCTCTAGATTAAACAATGTTTACTCTTTGAATACTAACAAACTTGCAGGAGAAAGTCTGAAGTGTCTCAAAGCCTTGAAAGAAGATTTAAAATTTAGGACAGAAAGCTTGGACACATAAGCCTGCATACTTTGAACAAACTAGTTTCCAGAGACCTTTTCAGAGGTATACCTTCCATTAAGTTCAAAGATGAAGAGGTATGCAAAGCCTGTGCTCAAGGTAAGCAGACAAGGAGCTCTTTCAAGCCAAAGAACTTTGTAAGTACTACTAGACCCATTGAATTGCTTCACAAGGATCTCTGTGGCTCTATGAGAACTCCTTCTCCAAAGGGTAAGAGATATAAGTTAGTTATTGTAGATGACTTCTCTAGATTTACTTGTGTCATGTTTTTGAGAGAAAAGTCTGAAGCTCTAAGTGAATTTTCAAAGCTTTGTAAAGAGCTTCAAACTTTGAAAAACCGGCCTATTTCTTCTATTAGAAGTGTTCATGGGAGAGAATTTGATCAACTTGAATTTGATTCTTTTTGTGCTAAATTTGGTATCTCTCACAATTTCTCTACTCCTAGAACTACTCAACAGAATGGAGTAGTTGAAAGAAAGAACATGACTCTTGAGGACATGTCTAGGACAATGCTTCTCGACAACAAGTTTCCAAAATCATTTTGGGCAGAAGCTGTAAACAATGCCAACTATATTCTGACAGGTGCCTGATTAGGCCTATTATGAAGAAAACTCCCTATGAACTATTTTTAAGGGAGAAAACCAAATGTTTCTTATTTCTATCCTTTTGGGTGTACCTGTTTTGTACACAACAATGGTAAGGACAATCTTGGAAAGTTTGATACCAGAAGTGATGAAGGTATCTTTCTTGGTTATTCAATTACTAGCAAAGCTTATAGAGTATATAACAAAAGAACCAAGCTTGTTGAAGAAAGCATTCATGTTATTTTTGATAAAAGCTATGATGGTTCTTTGAGTGAAAGTTTTGGAGACTTAAATCTGAACAAGCATGAGTCAGATGATGACAATCCAGAAGGTGGTTCCAAAGAAAACTTGCAGGATAACAGACGACATTTTCAAGGCCTTGAAAATACATCTCAAAGCCTTGAAACTGATCCTCAAGAAAAGCAGAATGATCTTGACACCTCTTCAAGTTCTCAAAGACTTGAAAAGCTTCCTGGAGAACCAGAACCCTGGACATCAAGAAAGAGATTCAAATACCTTTCAGCAAATCCGTCAGACAATATTATTTCTGATCCATCCACTGGTACTCAAACTAGATCTCAATTAAAGAACTTGTGTGATTTTAATGCTTTTTTTCTCTTGTAGAACCTAAAAATGTGAAGGTAGAATTACAAGAACAGACTGGATCATTGCTATGCAAAGTGAGCTCATTGAGTTTGAAAGGAACAAGGTTTGGAATCTAGTTCCTCCTCCCAGAGATCAATCTATGATTGGCACAAGGTGGGTGTTCAGAAACAAGCTCGATGAGAATGGTAAGATAATAAGAAACAGCGCAAAATTAGTTGCTCAAGGCTACAATCAAGAAGAAGTTATAGATTATGAGGAAACTTTTGCTCCTGTTTCCAGGTTAGAAGCAATTATATTGTTACTTTCCTTTGCGTCTCATAAGAACATCAAACCTTTTCAAATGGATGTTAAATATTCCTTCTTGAATGGCTATCTTCAAGAAAAAGTTTATGTTGCTCAACCCCTGGTTTTGAAAGTGATGAGTTTCTTAACTATGTCTATAAACTTGACAAAGCTCTTTATGGTTTGAAACAGGCTCCAAAGGGCTTGGTATGAAAGATTGTCAAAGTTCTTACTTGAAAATGGTTTCAAAAGAGGACTGGTTAACAAAAATCTTTTCATAAAGACTCATAAGAAAGATATTCTTGTAGGACAGATATATGTTGATGATATTCTATTTGGTTCTACTAATGTTTTTCTTTCCAAGGATTTCTCAAGTCAGAGTTAAATTTATTTCTTGGCCTTCATGTTCATTAAATGAAGAAGGGAATTTTTCTACACCAGAGCAAGTACACCAAGTACTTGATAAACAAACACAACTTGTCTTAGTACAAGGTAGTCAGAACTCGTATGAGTTCCACTTCGTCTTTAGAAAAAGATCAAAATGGTAAGAGTGTGAACCAAAAAGAGTCTAGAGGTATGATTGGTTCACTCCTCTATCTTACTGCTAGTAGGCCTGACATCATGTTCAATGTATGCATGTGTGCCAGATTCCAAGCTGATCCAAAGAAATCACACTTAGTTGACGTTATAATGATTTTTAGATATCTCAATGGTACCAAAGACTTAGGGCTTTGGTATCCTAAATAGTCTAACTTCTTTTTATGTGGCTATTCTGATGCTGATTTTGCAGGTTATAAGGTTGACAATGCTATTCTGATGCTGATTTATGTGGCTATTCTGATGCTGATTTTTATGTGGCTATTCTGATGGATGTTGTTAGTTCCTTGGATCATCCCTGATAAGTTGGCACTCAAAGAAACAAAACTCATTGGCCTTATCTGTAGGGTTTTGATACGGATCACGCATCAGAATAAACAATAATTGATTCTGTTAGAAAACGACAGCGGAAGCACCATGAGGAGAGAAGAGGCGATGTACACGATGAAGAAACAACACAAGAATTAACGTGGTTCACTAGGTTTTAGGCTAGTTACCTCCAAGGACAAACAAACCAATTTTATTGATGAGAATCCAATACAATCAACCACACACAATATTTCTCGACCCTAGGTCTTTATATAGGCCTAGGATACTGAATTGTGCCCAAAGAAATGAAAAAACATCCAAAAAAGCGAACAAGAAAACAACCGAAACAGCCCCAACCCCAATGTCATCGCACGAAGACAATTGTCTTCGCGAGAAGACTATTCGCACGAAGACAATTGTCTTCGCAAGAAGACACTGGCAGTACCAATCTTCGCTTCTTCGTTCTTCTTCCTTGCTTCGCCAATTTCTTCTCCGCTTCGTCCATCAATTTTTTAGGAGCTTGAATAACCAAAAACATAACAAAACCTTGGTTCAAGTTCCCTAGCAACCAATCCAATGCTCTCATCAATACAATCAACCTATATAATATATTCCCAAAATTTTGCGGTATTGAAATATACTCACCATGCGCCACAACAAGCGCGTCGTTGCGTCTCGATAAACACATAGAATGTGTGTGTCTCAATCAACACACCCTAATGTGCCATGACACAATGCATCTCCCCAACGTCGTTACAATGACAATTAACGACAAAAGTTCCCATCAATCAAGTAAAGCCAATTGCGCCGCCAATACTTACCGCACAAAGGAGCCAAACGAGACACGCCCAATAACGTGCCAACAACCAATGCATTCCGAATAACATGCAACCAATCAACCAACCAATCTGCGTGTCACAAATCACACGTCAATGCTCCTACGCCTGGAGCTCAAGCTTGCACATGAGACCTAGAGAACGAAGTCGTCCTCGGACTTTGTCCCTCCACCTTGGATTTCACCATACCCCGCAGATCATTTGTTCTTGGGAAAATTCCACTTCCAATGACCCTTCTCACGACAAAACGCACAAACGTCCAATGGGAAGTCGGATTTACCATATTTCCGATTTCCCTTACCCTTTCCTCCCTTGACCATGAATGTGCCACCATCATGATCTTCAAACTTTGACGCCTTGTGCCTCAATTCCCTTGTGTGCAATGCCAAACGAACTTCCTCTAGGGTAATTGTCTCCTTCTCAACAACAAACGATTGGACGAAACCCTCAAAAGAAGGAGGTAGAGACACCAACAAGATCAAAGCCGCATCAACGTCACTAACATTCTCGTCACTATTGAACAATTTGAGCAAAATAGTGTTGAGATAGTCTAGGTGATCACCAATATGCGTACCTTCAACCATCCGAAGACCAAAGAGTCGCTGCTTCAACATCAAATTGTTGGCCACAAATTTCATTACGCAGATATCCTCAAAATTCTTCCATAAGCAAGCCGTGGAGGTCTGATTTGCAATTACAGTAATCACGTCGTCCGCGAGGCACAACATGATCGTCGAATGCGCCTTTTCCACCATCTTCACAAACTCCGATGTGGTCTTGTCAATGCCCGATTTGTTAGCTGTAAGTTCAGCCTGGTTTCATAGGACTGAAATAGCTAGTCTATTTCAAGGCCATGAAACAACTTTCAAATCTTTGAAACATACAGTGCATCTTAAGCATGAACTCATGGGGAGTTTATGATTCACTCTAACTCCTAAACTCCTATACTTGTTTGTATGATATTTGATGATGAAAGACAAAGTATTTTTCACACTCTAAATTTTACTAATTCATCTATTTGACCAAGTTTTTGCAGGGAAATCATGTTTCCTATTTTGCTTGGTATATTTCCCAAACTGTGTCTTTTCAAGAAGGGAAACTGCTTGAAGATTTGATTTTGCGATTGAATTTTCTTGTTTGAAAGCTTCCCAACATTTTCACAAACAAGATCAAGACAGTATCTTTGAAGATACTAAGCAACTATCCATTGGGAGAATCTGTTAAAGAAGTCAACAGCTGCAGCTACAAAATAGGAAAGTTTGTTATGAAGAGATCTTGATTTGCGATTCAAAATGCTCCTTAAAAGAGTGAAGAGCCTAAGAAATTCAAACGGGAACATTGACATAGACATTCAAACACATTCAAGGATTGACAAGCAACAGAGAAGCAGATTCATTCCTCTCAATCCAAGCATCTGAAGAACACTGCATACTCACTGCAGACTTAGTTGTAGTGTTCTTCTATTCTGAGCTTTATTTGTATATCATTCTGATAACACTTCTAGTTCTTATTCTCGTGAATTGTTCAAGGAGAACAATAGAAAATTCTTATTGAATCAGTTAGCTAGAGCAGGTACTAGATAGGTTAGTGAGAACCACAAGCTGTAACAGAGCAGGAGAAGTCTATGTGCTTGAGATCTGGGGCTTAACTTTTGATTAATAAGAATTGAGTTGAAAATCCTGCAGGGATCAAGTCCCTGAGGTAGAGACGTAGGTCCAAGTGGACTGAACTCTATATATCTCGTGTCTCTTGCATTTACTTTTCAGTTACATACATAGCTTTTTGCAGCAAACAAAACAGGTTTTATTTCAAGGGTTTGAATCTCATTTCAAGGCCTTCAAATAGACTTAGCCTTTCTACCACAACTGTTTTGATTCCAAGGACTTGGAACTCATTTCAAGGCCTTGAAATACTCTCTACACTTTACAAATCTTTTTGAAACCACTCTTATTGCAAGTTTAGCAAAAGTTGCCATACTCTATTCAACCCCCTTCTAGAGTATTGATCCTATATTACTGCCTACATTACAGTCATTCAATTGGTATCAGAGCTTGTATCACTTCATAGATTTAACCATCTTGTGATTTTGAGTACTGTATGTGATGGTGGTTTCTCTCAGGGACGAGTTTCTAACATACCTCCTCTCTTCTGTGGTGATAACTTTGTTCACTGGAAAGCCTTGATGAAAATTTTCATCATTGATCAAGACATAAAGCTTTGGACTATCATGAAGAATGCGCCTCATAATTTCTACAGAGAGAAGAATGGGATTATAACTCCCAAAACTAAACATTCACTTTCTACTTCTGAGTTAGAACAATTTTCTAAAAACTATAGAGCTATGAATCTCTTATATTGTGCTTTGAGTGTAGATGAATTCAACAGGATTTCAGGTTGCAAAACTGCCAAGGAAATATGGGACAAACTGGTGGTAACTTTTGAAGGAACCAGCCAAGTCAAGCAAACAAAGACCAATATATTCCTGAGACAATATGAACTGTTCAAGATGAATGAAGATGAATCTATCAAGGACATGTTCAAAAGGTTCACTGACATTGTTAACAATTTGGACTCCTTGGGAAAGACTTTCACCAATGAAGAAAAAGTGAGAAAGATTCTAAGAAGTCTTCCCAAATCCAAACGGGAACCAAAAACTACAGCTCTGAAGAAGCTCAAGATCTATCATCACTTCAACTTGATGACCTGCAAAGAAAAATCCTTACACATGAAATATCCATGAATGAAATTGATGGAGAATTACCAGAAGGTGTCAAGAATTTAGCTATCAAGGCAAAGGAGAATGAGCCATCTCAAAGCCTTGAAATTGAAGATGATGATGAAGATCCTTTTGCTTTGATCTCCAAAGCCTTGACCAGAATTCTCAAAATGAAGAAGAAATTTGGAAACAGAGACTTCAGCAGAGACAAAAAACAGAACCTCTAGTGGCAAAGACTACAAAGGTAAATCTTCTTCACATGCTAATAAGCCTAAAGTAATGAATTGCTTTGAGTGTGGTGATGCAGGACATTTGATTAGATACTGTCCACACAAGAAAAGCAAAAACTTTTGAAAGAAAGAGCATGACGGAAGAAAGAAAGCTATGATAGCCTCTTGGAGTGATTCTGAATCCTCAAGTGACTCGGAATCTGAATAATAACATGCCAACCTATACTTTATGGCTAAGCATGATGAAAGTTCTGAAAAGAACATTCAGGTAATGGTTAACTGCTTAGATTCAAAATCAATAGAAGCCCTCTTTGATTATCTTAGAACAATGCCTATAAATGAAGAGGATTGTCTGAAAGAGATCAGAGTTTTGAAAGAAAAAGTTCATGAGTGACACGCTTTCTTACGTGTTACAGCAAGTGCACGATTCAAGTAATATAGAGTAATATTTCAACCCCGAGTTATCGATCCCAGGAGGACATACTTGAGATTATTTAATTAGTTATTGATATAGAGTACGAGTAACAGGAGGAAAGATTGTGATTTAAACGGTTTTCACCCTCAGACAAATTACTAAAATAAAATAACAAACTAATCTAAAAATTTTGTATTTTTCTGATAATATGGAGAACAACTAGGCGATCTATGGATCCCCTAGGGTTTTAGACAATTCCGGATAACTTAGTGAAACTCGCTCTCATGTCGTTCTACCTATCAGCCGCCTACGGGATCTGTCGGTGCACCACCGATGTCTACCGATATGTTTCTAACCGCCTAACGTTAAGCCGATCACTGGGTCCTCTCGGTCCACCAATGCCCAACTCTACACAATCGAATCTACCCTCACAAGACTAGTCCTAATCATATCACCTCTCCGTCTCAATTATTCGGGCTAATTTCTTGTTCTCGTTCATATCTAGGTAAAGTCTCTCTCAAGCACCCACCTAGAACGCTAGCCTAACCAGTTCGCGACTCCGTTTACGCTAAGAATTAAGTTTAGAACAATCAATCCAACTAACAACGATGATAATCTTTAAGCTACGATTCGTCTAACCTATTGATCATCTTCCCAAAGTTGTTCTTGTCACTCTAGACGTGTCAATAGTCCTAAGTAATCAAGATATACGACAAACAAAGAAGAACAATATAGTTAATATAATCGAAACATGAATCAAATACTTAGTCCGGAAACTTTGTCTAGTGCATAAACCCTAGGTTCATCTCCATAGAACCTAGAAAAAGTAGATAGCTACTCATAAAGAAACTAAACAACAAGAGTTTCTCCATACAATTGATGAAAAGAGAAGAGAAAGAAAGATCAAACGGTGAAATCGCCAATGTTTTGCCGAATCCGTGCAATCCCCAAGCTCCAAGCTGCTCTCCAATGGTTCCCGTGCGTGTATGTTGTTCCTCCTATGTCTTATCTCACATTTTTTACCAGCTGGGGGCGAGTTTTAATGTAACTTGTCCGAAATTGCATTTCAGCCTCTCCAGTTTGTAATTCCCGGACATAATTGTATGCTGATCTTGCGCGGGAAAAACTCTCTCATCCAGAATCGTATTTGGGCCTACCACATATCGTTGGAAAGTCCTGGATGTTTACTATCCAATGGATCAGGGCTTGATCCAAATTCATTGAAGATTTTACCGAGAATTGAAAACAGTGAAGGCTGGTCATTCCTGCTCCTCCAACTTTTGCTTCTCTTCACTCTACTTGAGCTCCCATTGTTTCCGAAGTTCATTCCATGCCTCCTACAAACCGATTAGCATCCGTTCCTACCAAGACAACATGAACAAACATACCAAGCGTTTATATTTGACAAATAACAACGAAATATGCATATAAATGCCCGGACTAACAATAAAGTGCATAGGAAGCAACAAGTGACAAAACGACTCATATACTCTACAGTTAAGCTCAAATATCTAATGATAATATGGAAATGACAATAATATATAGCTCCTAAAAGGTGCAATCGAATTTCCCCACAATACCTTTTTGCTCGTCTCGAGCAACACTTGCTTCCAGGATTCACATATATCTTTACTTTGCCTTATACACAACGAATCAAACATCAGACTATGCAATCTACATGACTTTAAACAATGCAACTCAATTATAAAAAATGCAACGAAGTAAATAACACACACACACACACATATTCCCTTAGAGATTGGGAAATCTCGAAAAGCAAACCGGCACGTCATTAGACTCACATATTCCCTTAGAGATTCTATAACTTTGGTGATCCGTAGAACCTGCGACCAATTTCATCAGACAAAACGGGCACAAACACTCAATAAGTTGGTTCAGCATTCTCATCTAACGTATCCCTAGCACCTACCATCCGAGCTATTTATCCACGGGTTAAAATGTTGACGGCTTAGGACGGGTAGGATAAGGTATTATAAGCGCAGTCCTAGACGTCATGATACAACTCACAAAACCCGATTCTCACACACCCTCACCAAAATCCAAGGAACCCACCAAATCTAACTACCTCGGCCCTCATTCCCTCAATCTCGGTGTACCGCCGTTCTCGCGGCCACAAATGTGAAGAAGTGATCTCGAACAATAGCTAATCTCCCCGGTCTTCATGAAGTTCAATTTCAGCTTCTTTATTCCTTTCACTTTCAATTTATGTTTCTTTTTTTTTTCTTTCTCTTTTATTTTTCACAACACAACAATACATGGAGCTTATAGTAACAATATCAATATCCGAGGAGATAAATGTCAAAGCAGATAATGTGGGGGTGAATGTGTCAAATCGTAGAACATAGTCAAATAAATGTCGACACCCTCACACTCAATGTAAACCAAATCAAAAATCTGGTATTCAATGTGAAACGTGCTTTTCCAACCAATCCTCCTCATCACCTAAGATATAGAGAATATGCACGAAAATCAAAGTACGACCTCCTACGAGATCAATTAACCCCCACCCCATATCGTGCGGAAAGAATGTCACACACTATGACACTCCACCTGTGATCGTGGTGTAAGGAAACGACTCACCGCCACACCGACGTGTGCTGCCGTCTCTAACTCACCCTCACATCCCCTAAAAAGATGACATGTAAGAGAATCCACTCAAGATATATAATATCAGCTCACCCTCAACGAATCTCCCTAACTCAACTCCTCTATCATGACGCACATGAAGGAACCATTCTAACTAGTGATGCAAGTCACAAGGAAAGGCTTCCTTGGCTAGAGGCTGTGAATAAAAGGGATAAATGGATCAAATTGGGGTAACAAGTGGACCTAGGGAATGGAGAAGGGACGTGAGGTCCCCATAAACATCACTCGCACAACTGTTTCGTTGCCACTACGAGGAGGGTTGACGACTACCTAAGTGACGATGGTGTAGCGCTAGTAGGATAACTAGTCTGAGAGACAGCTACTCACAATTCTAAACTGCATTAGCCCTATAGCCTTCCTACTCCAGTATTTCTCGCGTCTACCTTGATAACTCCTTAATAAGAGTTATCCTACGTACATTCTACATTGTTATTTGTGTGTGTTTCGGTGCAAAGTGATGAATTCCGGGCTTATTTGAGAAGAAAAATATATTTTGGATGATTGTGAGCTTAAACGTACAATCCGGGGGTTTCTTGAATAGTTTACGTATGATTTGCTTGATTATGTCACATTTTATCTTTGCGGTAGTGTTCGTGTTGTGATTTATAGGAGCATTGCATGAGGAGAGCAAGTGGAGAGAAGAAACGAGCTTCGGAAGTCAAAAAGAAGCAAGAGAAGCAATGTTGGAGGAGCAGAATTGACCAACCTTCACTATTTTGATGATATCTTGAGTTCTACAAGACCTGCTATAGTGATACCAGTTCCAAATGAAATTAGACTCAATTAGCTTTCCAACAGTAGGTCACGGATCTCAATCAAAGGCCGGACGCGAAAGATATGGTCCGCCGAAGATGACGCAAAAACGAAGAAGAGCTGGAAAAGTTCACTGGACCAGTCTTCAGTATTCGGGCTTTATCTGGAGTTACATATACACTTTGGGAGCAAGGAATATGTCATTAGAAAGTAGACATCCAGGGCTTTCGAACGATATAAGATAGGCCCAAAACGGAGTCCGGATGAGGGAGAAAAGGCCCGCGTAAGATCAGCTTATGAAATATGTCCGAGAATTGCAAACTAGAGGGGCTGAATTGCGAATTCGGACAAAATACATTAAAAATCGTGCCCAGCCCTATACATGATGATTTTTAGGACCTAAAGGCAGAGTAGGCTGCTGGAGAAAAAGAAGAACACATTGGAGGAAGGCTTGGATCTTGGAGTTCGTCGTGAGAGCGAGGATTCCATCGTTTGATCTCTCTTCTCTATCTTTTTCAGTGATTTTGATCATGAACAACATAAACTTCATCTTGATACTCATGAATATCAGTAGCTAAGTTCATTATCGGGATTTCTCCATGGTATCTAGGGTTTGAAGCCGTTTTGGCGGATTATGAATTTGATTTTGTTTAAACTTAATTGATGATGTTCTTGTTTGCTATGTTTAATTCATGCTCTTAATCTATCTTTCTATTGTGAGACGTTGCAGTAGGAAGATCATAATTGGTTAGTGAAAGCAAGGAATTACCCGGATAAGTGAATTAAGCACGTATTCATAGGTTGGAGAAATCAACCACCGACTGTGAACGTTGAGTAGAATTAGATGATCGTCATTATATGTTTTAGGGATAATTAGAACTTGGTAACTCGGTTGTCATTTGACCTAGGAATAGAAAGCTAGCTTGGTAACTCGGTTAGAATTATTGTTCGTTTGGCAAATTAAGTCATCATCTGTGTTTCAGAATGTAATTCGTTAACGGTGGAAACTTAGTGAACCTAGAGAAAATCCTGATATTTGTCTCATCACTTTACTCTCTTTATAAATAATTGTGTTTTTATTTATTTTTCTTAGTTATTAGAAAACTGAAATTGTTTTCCCACAAGAAGTTAATCATCCTAATTGATTCACAACAAGTCCTTTGGGATTCGACAACCCTATCTTTCACATTTATTACTAGAGCGATAACTGTACAATTGCAGAGATCGTATCAATTTATTGGCGCCGTTGCCGGGGACTTCGATTGAATTAGTTATAATTATTAACTTTAGAGAATTTTATTTTTTGCTTTTGTTTATTTATTTGCTGATCTCACCTGCTTCCTAGCGAATTATTGTGCATGTATCTTTGTGATCATGTTGGGGCAGAATTTCTATGGGAAGCTCCAGGCTATTCACCGTACTACTCTTATGGAGATATGTACACCCCTCCTCCTTGCAATCAAGAAGATGAGGAGATGAAAGAAATATTGAAGCTCATGATAATTAAAATAGAGAGAATGGAGGAAGGGATTAAAAGGATGGATGAAACTCTCCAGCTGAAGGGACAACACTAGGCAAAACTTTCGAGTTCATTGGCATATGCAGATAATGATGATGGGCCAAGGAACATCCTTCCTGACTTAGTTGAAGAGTGCGAAGAGGAAGATAAAGAACCCCCAGATAATTAAAATGGAGAGAATGGAGGAAGGGATTAATAGGATGGATGAAACTCTCCAGCTGAAGGGACAACACTAGGCAAATTTTTCGAGTTCATTGGCATATGCAGATAATGATGATGGGCCAAGCAACATCCTTCCTGACTTAGTTGAGGAGTGCGAAGAGGAAGATAAAGAACCCCCAGAGGTCTATGTCTATAATAGTGTTCATCATGATGTAATAGATCCTCGGGCTGCTTCAGAATCAGATTCGGACTCAGATTGAGATGATATTGTGAAGCCTATACAACTTGTGCCTCGCATAATTCCGGAGTCGTGGCATTTATGGGAGAGTGTGGACATCGCTAGCTTATGGCCCACTGAAGATATTTTCTTTGAAGAAAGTCATGAAGCTAAGGAATTACCGCAGGGAGATGTTTGCAAGGACATGAGATAATAAAATGGGGTGAGTCACATGAGGAAGAACAAAGACCCCAGTTTTATGCAATACATGATTTGCCACCTGTGATTCCTAGACAAGAGCTAGGGAAGGAAGCAGTCAATACGGCACTCCTTGCCATTACTGTTCCAACTGAGATTCTATTTCCACATAACCGATCATCAATGATATTGATTTTGAAGAATTGGAAGAAGAAGAAGAGGAGGAAAGGTACAATGGATCATGATGTGGTGAATGAATTCTCGAGAAGACCGGTGATCAAGGAGTGGAAGCACAAGAAGAAGAAGTTTGCAAAGGCCATCTTCACAACTTCTTCTTGCCATACGTGTCTCATGCATGCTCACTTGAGAAGAGACAAAAAGAGAGACGATGGTGGAAGAAGAAAAAGTGGAGAGAAAAATCTTCTTAAACATCTTTTGAGGTAACTAGGTCGGGTGGTCGACCTTAAATTACACGACGCTTGTTGGGAGGCAACCCAACCTATTTATTGCGTTAATTTAGGGAGTTAGTTTTTAATACAGTTGCGTGCATTTTGTTTATTTATTTTGGAGAGATGAGAGAGAGAGGGACTAATGGTGTTTTCCAAGTGACATATTTGAGCAGATTCTGGGAGAATCAACCCCGGTGTGCCATGGCACACATGCTTCACAGGAGCTTGCATTGGCAAGTTGGGGATTCTTCATACATGGATTTTAGCAGAGGAGGCAGTCTACCCGGTGTGCTAGAACACACTGACCGTTGGGAGCATGGTGGCGCCACTACTGTGCTTGGGGACTGCTTGGCGCGATTTTCTCCCCGCCCTTGAGGTGAGTATCCTTTTCTCTTGCTAAATTTTGTGTTTCTTTTATATAAGTATGTCATAGCTCCATCTCATCTATTGGCCTTTCACATTGATTGCTGAGTCCTATGTTTAATCTCTAAATTCGTTGAGGACAACAAAGCATTTAGTGTGGGGGTGGTTTATTTGTCTACTAGCTGATATTTGTCTTCCATAGCCAGTTACATGTAGAATGTGTTTAGATTTTATTGTGTGTAGAGACAGTGGTTTGTGTTGAGTTTTTATTTTATTGTCGTATTGTGTAGGATAGATTTATATTTTGTTTGCACTTTTATTTAAATGAGTATACCCACCAACAAAGTTTTGTAGTGTCAATTTTTTTTTCAAGTCTAAGCCTTGCATATAGAGTTAGGACTTATGAAAAATACAAAAAAAATGAGAAAAGAGAAAATCCATAATAATTGAAAATTTTGAAAGTTTGAGAAAAGGCAATTGAGAATCTTGAAAATGAAGAGAGCTTAGTGAATGAATCCTTTTGAGTAGGAATTGCCGTAGTAGAAAAATATTTATTCTCTAAATATCTTGTGTAGAGGTTTCACAAAAGGATGTCCCGGAAATTTTCGGAAGTTGTGGAAAGAATGACACGGTAGGGCATACCTAAGTTTCCTATAGTGTGCTAATTAGATTGATTTTTATTGTAGCTTAATATTCTGTTTTCAAGTGGAAATTTGTGGTCTCTTGTTGATCTGGGGTGGACCTACGTGTTGAGTTGGTTTTATGCGGTACGGTTGCCTCAACCTACGTGAAGTTGTGGGGCGTACACCACCATTTCTTACGGTGGTCACAAGAGCTAACCGCAAAAGTCCACGCTCTTTATGCTCTACTGCACGGTTGTAAAAACAGAGGAGGAAAGAAAAGAAAATGAGAAAATCGGAAAAAAAAAGAAAAGAAAAGAAAAGAAAAAATTGTGCTTCTAGGAGAAACAACCTAATGTGCTTCCGGTCACACGGAAAATTTGGATTCCATCCAAGTAGAGCTTAAAGAGGAAAGTTAGAGTCAAGCCTTATTTCACAGGAGTTGTGACTCCCTTCACCGGGATAATTTGCATTAAAAACGCAATAAAGGCTAAGAGGGTCTGAAAATCTCATATGATTCAGCGAAGAGAGGCTACAATGAAATTCGAGCTGAATTAGACCCAATGAAGCTTAGGACGTGCTTGTGTCTTTAGTGAGCTGATACATGGAATTGTTTTATTTCAAATTCTTGCTACGTGTATGTGATTTTCAAAGAGGATTAGTGAGAGCTTGATGATTTTCAGCTGATGAGAGGGAGATTGCCTATTCTTGCCAAAAAGAGAGAAATTGGATGTTTTAAATAAATGTTTTAAGATCGAGCATAGAATTGCATTTGCATCATATTGGTGCATTGTTGTGTCGTGAGTCGTGTTTGAGTTGTTTGTGTCTTGTCGGCTAGTAGAGAGAGGAATGCAGTAGATGAGACTTTGCTCGGGACGCGCAAATTACAAGTGTGGAGGTATTTGATAACTCCTTAATAAGAGTTATCCTACGTACATTCTACATTGTTATTTGTGTGTGTTTCGGTGCAAAGTGATGAACTCCGGGCTTATTTGAGAAGAAAACATATTTTGGATGTTTGTGAGCTTAAACGTACAATCCGGGGGTTTCTTGAATAGTTTACGTATGATTTGATTTATTTTGTCACATTTTATCTTTGCGGTAGTGTTCGTGTTATGATTTATAGGAGCATTGCATGAGGAGAGCAAGTGGAGAGAAGAAACAAGCTTCAGAAGTCAAGAAGAAGCAAGAGAAGCAATGTTGGAGGAGCAGAATTGACCAACCTTCACTATTTTGATGATATCATGAGTTCTACAAGACCTGCTATAGTGAGACCGGTTCCAAATGAAATTAGACTCAATTATCTTTCCAACGGTAGGTCACGAAGCTCAATCAAAGGCTGGACGAGAAAGATATGGTCCGCCGAAGATGACGCAAAAACGAAGAAGAGCTGGAAAAGTTCACTGGACCAGTCTTCAGTATTCTGGCTGTATCTGGAGTTACATATACAATTTGGGATCAAGACCTATGCCATTAGAAATTAGACATCTAGGGCTTTAGAGCGATATAAGATAGGCCCAAAAAGAAGTCCAGATGAGGGAGAAAAGGCCCGCGCAAGATCAGCTTATGAAATATGTCCGAGAATTGCAAACTAGAGGGGCTGAATTGCAAATTTGGCCAAAATACATTAAAAACCGTGCCCAGCCCTATACATGACGATTTTTAGGACCTAAAGGCAGAGTAGGCTGCTGGAGAAAAATAAGAACACATTGGAGGAAGGCTTGGAGCTTGGAGTTCGTCGTGAGGGCGAGGATTCCATCGTTTGATCTCTCTTCTCTATCTTTTTTCATTGATTTTGATCATGAACAACATAAACTTCATCTTGTTACTCATGAATATCAGTAGCTATGTTCATTATCGGGATTTCTCCATGGTAGCTAGGGTTTGAAGCCGTTTTGGCGGATTATGAATTTGATTCACGTTTTGCTAAAACTTAATTGATGATGTTCTTGTTTGCTATGTTTAATTCATGCTCTTAATCTATCTTGCTATTGTGAGACGTTGCACTAGGAAGATCATAATTGGTTAGTGAAAGAAACTAATTACACGGATAATCGAATTAAGCACGTAGTCATAGGTTAGAGAAATCAACCACCGGCTGTGAACGTTGAGTAGAATTAGATGATCGTCATTATATGTTTTAGGGATAATTAGAACTTGGTAACTCGGTTGTAATTTGACGTAGGCATAGAAAGCTAGCTTGGTAACTCGGTTAGCATTATTGCTCGTTTGGCAAATTAAGTCATCATCTGTGTTTCAGAACGTAATTCGTTAACGGTGGAAACTTAGTGAACCTAGAGAAAATCCTGATATTTGTCTCATCACTTTACTCTCTTTATAAATAATTGTGTTTTTATTTATTTTTCGTAGTTATTAGAAAACTTAAATTGTTTTCCCACAAGAAGTTAATCATCCTAATTGATTCATAACAAGTCCTTTGGGATTCGACAACCCTATCTTTCACATTTATTACTAGAGCGATAATTGTACACTTGCAGAGATCGTATCAAGTTCTTGTCGCGTCTACCTCACCTCAGATTTTCATACTCCTAAGGAATTTTTATCATTGAGCCCTCTCCACATTCACTCTCTTGGATTGCCCTTTCTCAAAAGTTTTAAATTTTAAGGATTTTTCAATTTTTTTTTTGTTTTTTATTTAATTTTCCTAACTCTATTTGCTTGGGCCAACTCGATTTAACAACACATATGGGTAGGTGGACTCAATAATTATAAGTGCAAACAATATATATACAATGCAATAATTAAACGTGCACAATCCCAACTCTGACACCTACGTGCAAACTGACTCACTAATCAATATGTAACGTGGTTATGCAAGTTAAGGCGAGCAAAGAGATATGTAAATCCCCCCCACACTTGAGATAATAATTGTCCTCAATGAATTTAGAGTGTCCCCCCAAAGGACATGATCCCCTAGTGTGAGGAAGAAATAGAAAAAAATTCAAGTGTTGCAGTGCATTTCGGGCCGAAATGGTCCCTATTTCGGGCTGAAATGATTTTCAAAAAGCAAAACAGATGGGTGTTTTCATTTCGGGCCGAAATGGGGGGGGGGGCATTTCGGGCCGAAATGCCCTGGGACTAACCTTTCTTTTTCTTCATTTTCCTCAAATTTCCGGACTCCGAGGCGCATTCTAAACCTGAAGAAGGGGAATCCAAAACCTATGCTTCCTACTGCATGTTTGCGCTCTCAATTCAAATGTTAGAACTCTCTCTCTCATCTCTCACACTCAAATATGGAAAACTCAAAAACACAAGTAAACAAAATATCAAATATCCTACTATACATTTGGTTGCCTCCCAAGAAGCGCTTGTAATTTAAGGTCGACGGCCCGACGCGGTTACCTCAACCGAAAAGGATAGTGGATGTTGCTTTAGCTCTCTACTTATTCTTCTTCCACCATCTTTTCTCGATAAGCTTTCTCTCTCGAGCACCCATGTGCTCCAACGATGGTGGACCATTGCGGAAACCAACCCCTGTAATTTTGCAATTTTTCTTCTTGATCAGCTTCCACGAAGTACTGATGGGCTCAATTGAATCTCTATCCATGAATCATCCCATCAGTACCTCTTTGGTGCTTTATGATCTTCAATCAACACATGCAGTTCATTCACACCCCCACACTTGACAATTTCCAACTCCTTGACTATGGCATATAGATCGTCAATATGATAGCTAATAGAACAAGAAATTGGAAGTTGCCCATCACGTTCTTCCCCAAAAGACTCTCCATACAAAAGTATTTTCAACTCATTGCGGACTTGATTTACATGAGATATGGAAAAAGTCTTCAAAAATCTGAGTAGGGGCTTTTACCTCAATTGTAATGGACACTATTTCTTCGCCAGCTTCATCATCAGCACACCACAAGCTCTCAATGTATGTGTCATCCCAATCATGCCAAGGCTGTGAGATAATTGGAGATTCCCTTGCACAGCGTATCGCCTCCTCCCATGTTGGACACACAAGTCCACCCTAGTCTG
Organism: Linanthus parryae; assembly: GCA_023055425.1. Taxonomy (NCBI): domain Eukaryota; kingdom Viridiplantae; phylum Streptophyta; class Magnoliopsida; order Ericales; family Polemoniaceae; genus Linanthus; species Linanthus parryae. The sequence goes on along the minus strand of JALGPY010000004.1, from coordinate 25,284,307 downwards.
AATAAGAGCCTGAGTCTTCATAAGGGGTAAAGTCCACAACTGGTTCATGGACATTGCACTCTTCGCTCCCTCATGTACCTCCTCTTCCACAACTGAAGCTTGCGATGCAGATTCTCGTTCTTGCTCCATCTTAGCTATCAGCTTCCGTTGCATCTCCCGGACAGCTGATAGCCAATGAGGTTCATCCGAATCATCTTGTGATGGTGACCGTAGGGGCTCAATTAAGAGGCTCACTGTGTGGCAGAGGGTCCTCTTGAGGCTCTTGTGTATCAAGGGACAACCTTGTGATGCGCGCTTGGATCTCCTCCATAATACTGTGCAAGTCTGCCATGCGCGCTGATGAGTCCTCTTTATAGTGCTGAAGTTGGGGTTGATCAAATATGCATGCGTCTTCATACTTATGATCCTTCTTGCATTTGTAGCACAAAATTATTGAGCATGAGTCATCTGTGTTCAAAACTCTGCAATTAGCACAGTAGTTGGGGTACTCAGAGATCCCTTCATAATCCTCGTCTCTCCGCATGCTCATTACGTCTCCTGCTTCCTATGTTTTTGCGAAAACAAACTCACAAGATACTCGTGAAGCACATAGATGAAAACAAATAAAAACAAACGAAAATAATAGTACCCTAAACTAACTCCTAACTAAATAATCTACCACTGTTCCCAACAACGGCGCCAAAAACTTGACACACTTTCTCACGTGTTACCGCTAGTGCACGGTTCAAGATATAGGCTAATATTTCGACCCCGAGTTATCGATCCCACGAGGACAAACTTGATATTATTTAATTATTTATTAATTTAGATTACGAGTAAAAAGAGGAAGGATTATGATTAAAAAGGTTGTCACCATAAAACAAGTCACTAAAATAAAATAACAAACTAATCTAATATCTTTGTATTATTATGATAATATGGAGAACAACTTGGCGATCTATGGATCCCCTAGGGTTATAGACAGTTCCGGATAACTTAGTGAAACACGCTATCATCTAATTAGTTGCGTCGGATAATAGCACTAATTACCTCCTCCCGGTCACATGTCGTTCTACCTATCAGTCGACTACGGGTCCCGTCGGTCCACCGATGTCTACCGATATGGTTCTAACCGGCTAACGTTAAGCCGATCACTGGGTCCTTGATACCGTTTGGTTTTAGGAAACGGTATATGGTGAAAGATTGTGCTTCGATGGCAAATCACAAAATATCAACAAGGGATAAAATGGTTCACCACTTAGAGAATCCACTCCAAGATACAGAACCAAGACTCACCACTTAGAGAATCCACTCTAAGATACAGAACCTGAGATAAATGGCTCACCACTTAAGGAATCCACCTTAAGATACAGAAACCCGGTTAAATTCACCACTCTATGAAATCCACCAAAGAGATACATAATTTAGAGAGATTATCGAAAGGATTAAACTGCATAATTATCAAAGTCTTGACAATACATGAGGTTCCAGCCCTTATTTATCTTGGAACAACCCTCCAAGAATGGGAAAAGCCATACTAATTGTCTTGAAAACATGCATCAACTAATTAGCTAGTTCCAACCTTAAAACAACTCCCAACACCCTAATTAATGTCTTGAAAACAAGCAATGACCAATTAGCTAGTTCCAAGAGCCATAGTTAATGCTCTACTATTCTGAATAGTTGAACCATTTAGTGGGCTAGTCAAAAACGAAATTTGACTCCACACTAAGCAAAGTATGATCCACATCAGTCTTGAGCTGCACTTCATTGCTTTTGGGCAGTTTGACTTCATTAATGGGCTGTGAGGCATCATTCTCCGCGGATTCAAAAGGACTCGTCCTCGAGTCTGGCTGCTCATCACCAACATAGGGAGATAAATCAGAAACATTAAATGTTGTAGAAACTCCATAATCACCTGGTAGCTCAACTTTGTAAGCATTGTCATTGAATCTTTTGGACAATCTTGAAAGGACCATCAGGTCTAGGTTTAAGCTTAGCAAACCTCCTTTTTGGGAAAAGCTCCTTTCTTAGGTGAATCCAAATCAAATCTCCTTCTTTGAACACAACTTTCCTTCGGTGTTTATCAGCTTGTTTCTTGTACTTTTCAGTTTGCTTCAAAATCTTCTTTCTCACTTGCTCATGAATTCGCTTGATGAACTTGGCTCTTTCAACAGCTTCTCCACTAAAATTATGATCAACAGGAATAGGAGATAAATCCAAAGGGCTAGTAGAATTCATACCATAAACATCTTCAAATGGAGAACAACCCATTGTTTGACTTGTAGAGCGATTGTATGCAAACTCAGTATGAGGAAGTAAGCTCTCCCATTCTCCAACATTCTTCTTCACCAAACTTTGGATTAGTGCTCCGAATGATCTGTTCACAACTTCAGTTTGCCCATCGGTTTGAGGATGATGAGAAGAACTAAACTGTAACTTAGTTCCCAATTTCCTCCAAAGAGTCCTCCAAAAATGACTTAGGAACTTTGAATCTCAATCTGATGTGATTGTCTTGGGTATGCCATGAAGTATAACAATATTTTTAAAGTAGAGATCAGCAACATGAGTAGCATCAGAGGTCTTGTTGCAAGGAATAAAGTGAGCCATTTTTGAGAATCTGTCCACCACAACCATGATAGAGTCCTTACCTCTTTGAGTTCTTGGCAATCCCACGACAATATCCATACTAACATCTTCCCATGGTGCCTTTGGAATGGGTAGAGGATTATACAATCCTGCATTGGTTCCATGCAATTTAGCTTTGTGGCAAGTAACACACTTCTTCACAATCTTCTCAACATCTTGCAAAAGCTTCGGCCGATAACAATTCTCTTGCACCAGAATTACAGTCTTATCTCTTTCAAAGTGTCCAGCAAGCCCTCCACCACGAGCTTCTCGAATAATAACTTCCTGAAGTGAGCAAGTTGGAACGCAAAGTTGTTTGCCTCTGAAAAGATAACCCTCGTGAATGAAGAATTGATTCTTTGGTCCACTTAAACAAGTTTTTCAAAGGTCACCAAAATCAGGATTATCTTCATATATTGTCTTCACAACTTCAAAACCAACCACCATAGTTTGCATAGTATTCAACAATGCATGCCTCCTACTCAATGCATCAGCAACTTTGTTCAATTGTCCAGATTTATGCTTAAGAACAAATTGAAAAGTTTGGAGAAATTCTACCCATTTGGCATGTCGAGTGCTCAGCTTGTGTTGAGTGCTCAAATACTTCAAGGCTTCATGATCCGAATAACGCACAAACTACTTGGGCAACAAGTAATGACTCCAATGACCAAGAGCTCAAATGATGGCATGAAACTCTTTTTAATATGTTGAATACTTCTTCTTTGCATCGTTCAATTTCTCGCTGAAAAAGGCAATGGGTCTGCCCTCTTGGCTAAGAACAGCGCCAATTCCCACATTAGAGGCATCACACTCCACTTCAAACAATTTGTTGAAATCTGGAAGTGTTAGAACTGGGGCTGTGGTCATCTTCGTCTTGATCACGTCAAAGCTTTCTTGAGCCTCCTTAGTCCACTTGAATACTCCTCCCTTCATGCACTCGGTAATGGGTGCGACAATGCTATTGAAATTCTTGATGAATCTCCTATAAAAAGAGATCATTCCATGGAAGCTCCTTACATCATGAATGGACATAGGGACTGGCCAAGTTTCAATTGCTTCGACCTTACTAGGATCCATCTTTATCCCTGGACTAGACACCATATAACCCAAGAAAACAAGGTTATCGGTAAAGAAATCACACTTTTTCAAGTTAGCAAAAAGTTTCTGCTCCCTCAAAGTTTGAAGAACACTCCTTAGATGCTCCACGTGCTCATCCAAAGATTTGCTATAAATCAGAATGTCATCGAAATAAACGACAACAAACTTCCCCAAGAGAGGTGATAGGACATGTGTCATGAGCCTCATGAAGGTACTTGGTGCATTTGATAAACCAAATGGCATTACAAGCCATTCATAGAACCCCTTCCTGATTTTGAAAGTTGTCTTCCATTCATCCCCCCCCCCTCTCATTCTGATTTGGTGATATCCACTTCTAAGATCAACCTTAGAAAATATTTTAGCTCCATGAAATTGGTCAATCAGATCATCAAGTCTTGGAATTGGAAACCAGTACTTGATGGTGATTTTGTTGATGGCTACTATCAACACACATACGCCATGTTCCATCTTTCTTTGGGACTAAAAGATCTGGAACGGCACAAGGACTCATGCTTTCACGAACCAAACCACGAGCAATAAGATCATCAACTTGTCTTTGTAACTCAGCTTGTTGCATTGGGTTCATTCGGTAGGCAGCCTTTTTTGGTAAGGAAGAGCTCGGAACAAGATCAATATGGTGCTGGATACTCCTCAATGGTGGCAAACCATTAGGCAGCTCATCCGACACAACATCCTTAAACTTCTCCAACAAGGGAAATAATAACTCATGAAAAGGTGCAGATTTTGTGGCTGCAACATCCACAACAAAGAGAGCATAAACCCCATCATGTAAGGAAGTTTCAAGTTGTGCACCTATTAAGAATGAATTTCCACTTTCCTGTGGTTGCTTCAATTCTGGCTTTGTTGGAGCTAGAGTGATGCGAATACCATCTTTGAAAAAAGAATATGTGTTCTTGTAGCCATCATGAATAACCCTCCGATCATACTCCCATGGCCTTCCAAGCAACAAATGACATGCATCCATTTGTACAACATCAAACCAGATCTCATCTTGGTAGTTCTTGCCAATTGAAAATGAGACTAAGGACTTCTTTGTTACCTTCATCCCACTATCTTTATTGAACCACTTGATCTTGTAAGGTTGATGATGCGGTTAGGTCTTCAACTTCAATTTTGTTACCATCTCCTCCGCCACTACATTTGCACAACTTCCACCATCAATAATCACATTGCAAACCTTCCCTTGACTAGTGCATCTTGTGTGGAAAATGTTGTCTCGCAGCCATGAATCACTAGTCACTTGGATGGCGTTGAGACTCCTTCGAATCACCAAGCCTCTCCTTCATCCGCATATTCACTAAACTCTTCAACAGATTCTTTATCACGGTTCAAATATTCCTCATCTTCATCAGTTCCTTATTCCATAATGGTCACCACCCTTCTATTGGGACACTCAGATGCTATGTGCCCAATACCTTGACATTTGAAACACCTCTTGGTTGAACTAGAGCTGCTTGGTGCCTTGGCCCTTGAACCTCCATCACCCTTAGCATCATTCTTGTTAGAGCATCTCCAACCATGTCGCATTTCCCCCTCCCCCCACCTCACCCTCCCCCTCCCCCTCCCCCCACGGGCCCACCAATCTCCCCCTCCCCCTCCCCCTCCCCAAAACTACTACTCATCTTCAACCATTCCCCTCCCCCCCACCTAATTAGGTTTGTTTTTAAAATATATTTGATGATTTAAAATAAATTATTTTATAAAAATAAATATGAAATAATATTAATATAAATATATAATCACAAAAATGATAAAATAATAATAATAATAATAATAATAATAATAATAATAATAATAATAATAATAATAATAATAATAATAATAATAATAATAATAATAAAATAATAATAACAATAATAAATTTGGCATATTTTTAACCATGTTTTCAAAAAAATAATAAATATAATTGCTAATTATAAAAAAATAAGATATATCAAATTGACAACAAAATAAAATAACGATAATTTTTCGTAAATATTTTGTTCAATTATCGAAAAAATATATTTATTTTTTTATAATAAAAATAATAATTAAAATATATTAATCATAATTAAAAATGCATATTATAATAATAAAATATTAGTAAGTGTAATTAACATATCCCTAAATTGGATTAATTAGCTATAATGGTGGGGGGAGGGGGATGTTAGGGGGAAATGCACCCTAACCATCCCCTACCCATGCCTAAATTCTCCCCCACCTTCCCCCTCCCCCCTCATGGTTGGACATGGTGCGTATATTATACGGTTTTCCCCCTCCCCCTCCCCCTCCCCCCTCATGGTTGGAGATGCTCTTAGAAGTTGCAGATTTGGACACTCCTTTGCTTGAACTTGGAGCACCAACCTCTTGACTAGATGAGACGGTCTTAGAGGCTGATTTGGAACCATACTTCACCCTCTGCTGCTCAATAGTAAGTGAAAGCTTCTTAACATCATTGAAGGTCCAAAACGGTTGTAGCCGAATTACATCAGCAAGCTCTATCTTCAATCTTCCCAAGAATCGAGCAATAGTTTGTTCTTCTTCTACATTGATGCCACATCTAAGCATCAAATGCTCAAACTCCCTTATGTACTCTTCAACGGGCAGATATTGCTTGTAGTTGTACAACTTGGTGTAGTTGTCTTGCCTATAGTTTTCTGAGAGAAAACCCCTTCTCAACTCCCTTTTCATTTTCTCCCATGTTCTAATAGGCATTCTTCCTTCTCTAATCCTCTCTCTCTTCAGGTTTTCCTACCATAGTGAGGCATAGCCTTTCAACTTGATGGCTACCAATTTGACCTTCCTTTCCTCCGAGAACTCCTTAAATTCGAAAATTCTTTAAACACTAAGTAACCAATCAAGAAAGACATCACCTTTCATTTTCCATCAAACTCTGTAACTTCAACCTTCCCATCATTGTCTCCTCTATGCATATAGCGTCTATTCCTTCTAGAACAGTCAGAATCATCCCTTGAATCAATTCCATTGTGGAATGGACTCAAATCAGAATCTTCATCACTATCTCGGCCTCTTCTTGGTTGGACATTGTTTCGTTGTTGTTGTTGCTCTAGCTGCCCTTGAAGCAACGCCACAACTCTTTTGAGTTCAGCAATATCCATATCACATTCAACATCATTCAAGGCATGGAATTCTTGAGGAAGAGGAACTCCACATCTCGCCATCTCGAACTTGAGCTCTGATACCAATTGATACCGTTTGGTTTTAGGAAACGGTATATGGTGACAGATTGTGCTTCGATGGCAAAGCACAAAATATCAACAAGGGATAAAATGGTTCACCACTTAGAGAATCCACTCCAAGATACAGAACCAAGGCTCACCACTTAGAGAATCCACTCTAAGATACATAACCTGAGATAAACAGCTCACCACTTAAGGAATTCACCTTAAGATACAGAAACCGGGTTAAATTCACCACTCTATGGAATCCACCAAAGAGATACAGAATTTAGAGAGATAATTCAAAGGATTAAACTGAATAATTATCAAAGTCTTGACAATACATGAGATTTCAGCCCTTATTTATCTTGGAACAACCCTCCAAGAATGGGAAGAGCCATACTAATTGTCTTGAAAACATGCAGCAACTAATTAGCTAGTTCCAACCTCAAAACAACTCTCAACACCCTAATTAATGTCTTGAAAACAAGCAATGACCAATTAGCTAGTTCCAAGAGCCATAGTTAATGAGATTCTGAATAGTTGAACCATTTAGTGGGCTGGTCAAAAACGAAATTTGACTCCACACTAAGCAAAGTATGATCCACATCAGTCTTGAGCTGCACTTCATTGCTTTTGGGCTGTTTGGCTTCATTAATGGGCTGTGAGGCATCAATCCTCTCGGTCCACCAACGCCTAACGCTACACAATCGAATCTACCCTCACACGACTAGTCCTAATCATATCACCTCTCAGTCTCAATGATTCGGGCTAATTTCTTGTTCTCGTTCATATCTAGGTAAAGTCTATCTCAAGCACCCACCTAGAACGCTAGCCTAACCAGTTCGCGACTCCGTTTACGCTAAGAATTAAGTTTAGAACAATCAATCTAACTAACAACGATGATAATCTTTAAGCTACGATTCGTCTAACCTATTGATCATCTTCCCAAAGTTGTTCTTGTCACTCTAGACGTGTCAATAGCCCTATGTAATCAAGATATACGGTAAACAAGGAAGAACAATATAGTTAATATAATTGAAACATGAATCAAATACTTAATCCGGAAACTTTGTCTAGTGCATAAACCCTAGGTTCATCTCCATAGAGCCTAGAAAAAGTAGTTAGCTACGCATAAAGAAACTAAAAAAAAAGAGTTTCTCCATGCAATTGATGAAAAGAGAAGAGAAAGAAAGATCAAACGGTGAAATCGCCAATGTTCCACCGAATCCGTGCAATCCCCAAGCTCCAAGCTGCTCTCCAATGGTTCCCGTGCGTGTATGTTGTGCCTCCTAGGTCTTATATCACGTTTTTTACCAGCTGGGGCGAGTTTTAATGTAATGGCCGAAATTGCATTCCAGGCCCTCCAGTTTGTAATTCCCGGACAGAATTGTAAGCTAATCTTGCGCGAGCCATAACCCTCTCATCCGGACTCATCTTCGGGCCTACCATATATCATTGGAAAGCCCTGAATGTCTAATTTCCAATGGAGCATGCGTTGCTCCAAATTTCATTGTGGATTTTCCTAAGCATTGAAAATAGGGAAGGCTGGTCATTCTAGTTCCTCCAACTTTTGCTTCTCTTTACTCTACTTGAGCTCCCATTGTTTCCGAAGTTCATTCCATGCCTCCTACCAACCGATTAGCATACGTTCCTGCCAAGAAAACATGAACAGACATAACAAGTGATTATATTTGACAAATAACAACGAAATATGAATAGAAACGCCTGGACTAACAATAAAGCGCATAGGACGCAACAAGTGACAAAACGACTCATATTCTCTACAATTAAGCTCAAATATCTCTTGATAATATGGAAAATGACAATAATATATAGCTCCTAAAAGGTGCTATCAATGAGCAGGCAAAAGAAAAATTGCATCTTGTTTGTCTGAATCAGAACCTTGAAATTTCTCAAAAGAGATCTGAAAGTGATTGCAAGGCCTTGAAAACCAGTTTCAAAGCCTTGAAAACACAAGTCAAGGAAGTAGTCACTGATAACTCTCTTTTGAGTAACAATATTGTTAATCTAAGACATGAAGTTGATGAATTGGATAAATAAAAGACTACTTTAACTGAGAAACTTCAAGAATCTGAATCTGTCATGACAAAAATTGCTGGCTCAGAAGACAACTTAAACCTTATTCTTGGAGGTAGCTTAAAGTCTGTTTACAAAACTGGTATTGGATACAATCTAAATGTCCAAGAAAGAACAATGACAGATTTGTGAAAGCTGGTAGCAGAACATCTCCGAAGTGTCGTTACTGGAGTAAAATTGGTCATGTTAAGGTGACTTGTCCTTTCAGAAGAAGAGACCCTCACAAATGAGGAATACTTTTCCAGTTCAACTCAAAGGACAAGTTAGACAGATTTGGGTTCCTAAAGGGGTTAGACCACCTAACATGGTTGACCCTGAGTATGAATCTAAATTCTACACTTGGTCTAAGAGCTGGGTAAGGCAGTGAATGATGTTTGCAGGTTGTCCCCAAAAGTAAAGAATAGAAATGGTTTATGGATAGTGGTTGCTCCAGACACATGAGTGGAAAGAGATCTTTATTTTCAGAATTGAAAGAGCAATCTGAAAGTTCAATCACACTTGGTGACAGAGGCAAATGCAGCATTCTAGGTAGTGGTAAAGTTGGTATAGATTATGAAAACTCTATTTCTGATGTATATTTAGTTGATGGTTTGAAATATAATCTGCTTAGTGTGTCTCAGCTTTGTGATAATGGCAATAAATTTATTTTTGACAAAGAGGAATGTGTGGTGCAAAATGAAAAATCTGGCAATTGCATCCTCACAGCCTCTAGGTCAAACAATGTCGATACTTTTCAAACTAACAAAGTTGCAGGAGAAAACTTAAAGTGTCTCAAGGCCTTGAAAGAAGATTCAAAGCTTTGACACAGAAAGTTAGGAAACATTAGCTTGAACAATTTGAACAAGCTATTATCTAAGAACTTAGTAAGAGGTCTACCCTCTATCAAGTACAAAGATGAATAAGTATGCAAAGCTTGTGCACAAGGCAAGCAGACCAGAAGCTCTTTCAAACCAAAGAACCTTGTAAGTACTACTAGACCCATTGAATTATTGAATATGGATCTCTGTGGTCCTATGAAAACTCCAAATCCAAAGGGTAAGAAGTACATGCTTGTTATTGTAGATGATTTCTCTAGATTTACTTGGGTTATGTTTAGTAGAGAAAAATCTGAACCCCTCTCTGAATTTTCAAAGCTTTGTAGAGAACTTCAGATTCTGAAAGACCTACCTATTGCTTCAATTAGAAGTGATCATGGTAGAGAGTTTGATCAAATTGAGTTTGATTCATTTTGTTCAAAGCATGGGATCTCTCACAAATTTTCTGCTCGTAGAACTCCTCAACAGAAAGAAGTTGTTGAAAGAAAGAACATGACTCTTGAAGACATGTCAAGGACAATGCTTCTGGAAAACAAACTGCCAAAATACTATTGGGCAGAGCTGTGAATACTGCAAACTTTATTCTTAACAGGTGCTTGATCAAACCTATATTGAAGAAGACTCCTTATGAGCTGTTCAAAGGAAGAAAGCCAAACATTTCTTACTTCAAGCCTTGTGGTTGTACCTGCTATGTTCATAATAATGGTAAGGACAATCTAGGTAAGTTTGATGAAAGAAGTGATGAAGGTATTTTTCATGGTTATTCACAGACAAGCAAAGCCTAGAGAATTTACAATAAGAGAACCAAGCTTGTTGAAGAAAGTATTCATGTCATATTTGTTGAAAGTTATTATGGTTATTTGAGTGATTGTTTTGCTGATCTTTTTGAAGAAGCATGATTCAGATAATGAAGATGATTCTTCAAAAGGTTCCAAGAAAAACTTACAGGAACAAAGAAGGCATTTTCAAGGCCTTGAAAATGAGTTTCAAAGCCTTGAAACAAATCCTCCAGAAAAGACAGTTGATCAGGTGGGACAAGATCCATATTTCACTTCTTTTGAGCTTGCTTTGGCAAGTCACCCAAAATTAGTTATTTAGGCAGGAGCAATTCTAATTTCATCCTATGCAACTCTTGGTTCAATTGGGCAAATAACTCTTTATTTATCTATCCCATAGATAATCCCAATTGTTTGCCTATACGCTTTCAATCCAATTGAATTAGCCTATTTGCGTCCAACCACTTACTTCAACAATCGCACATTACTAGCTTGTGCCGTCGCGCCACATCATGATGAATCAAGTCGCCTTACTTTGGCAAGCCCGAACTTGATAAATCATTATCATGACGAGTGTTTAAGTAACGAGAAGGCAAAAACATAATATTTAAATTTGAGGGATTTTTCCATTTAATTTTAATTGTTTTGTTGATACATCTCAACTGATCTACTTATTTGGGTTGAGCAATCCCAAAATAAAATTTACGGGTAGTATTATCTTGTTACCGATTTGCATGCATCATCCATACACAAACAATAAATAACAATACAATAACTTAAACAACCACAAACAATAAATAAACGTGATGTGGCTATGGCCTTCTAAACTAAGATATTCTCAAGCCAATGAGAATATCTATAAGCCCTAAAAAGTAGCAAGCTCATCTCCATGTGCCTCCATCTTTTAGTCCATGCACCTTAGCTTGTAGAATTCCGCTATCTTATGGTTTCTTCAATTCTTTAGGCTTCTTCTCCAAGTCTTCAATATCATCTAATCTATCTAATACTAGCTGGCATCTATATTAAATAGAGAGACCTCACAAGTTGAGGAAAAGACCAACTCGCAGCCCGCAAAACATAATTAATTAATTATTATAATAAAACCAAACCACAAAAATAAACATTCACAACATCCACATCTAAGGCCATATCAAAACACCATTCAAAAGGAACATAATACAGTTATAATTCAATTTTAACACGATTAGTCAATTTTAATTGATTTTGGATGTACTAAGTCAAAATGGTCCAAGAGGGCCCACCAATGACTTGGCCGAACTCCTAATGGACCACCACAAAGGCCTTGGGCCAGCCTGCCCCTAGCCCACGCGGACAAGTCGCGCGCTAGGGCGGCCTGACCCTTGGCGCCCAAGGAGGGGGTGGACGACCCTAAGGTTGTTTCTTTCCTTTCCTTCCTTTTTTCCGAAGTTTGCTTGTTTCCAAATTAAGAAACCCCCCCCCCATTTTTTTCCTAATTTGTGCCAAAACCATAGTTTTCTAGATCAAAAATTTCACATAATATGTATGTTGGGTTTTGTAACATGCAGCGGAAATAAACAAATAAGATCCGCACAAGACCCTCCAAGGATCACAGGAAGAGACATCATAATGATAGTAAAGGTTGTAGTAACAAATTACCTTGTTTGTCTCATGTGATGACTTCAAACGCAAAATTGTGTTTGCGTCTTTATAGCTAGTCTACGCCTAGGATGAAGAACTAGATTCCTCCACACCTTTTTGCTAGCAACCGGTAGAGGAAGGAAGAAGGAAGATCACACAACGGAGACCCAAGAAGAGGTTCGGCTCTTCCTCTTTGGCCGACGGGTAGAGGGGGCGGACGGGGTCTAGGTTCGGCCTAGACTTTGTCTTGCTCTCTCTCCTTGCTTTTTCTCTCCTACTCAAAGTATGTTATGAGCATTAGTGAGAAAATAAGCTGGGAGAGCTCTTTATATAGTCCAACAACTCATTGATAACTACATATATGCCACTTTCCTAATCATGTCCTTACATGGATTAGTTCATCTTGCAAACTAGTCCTAATCATGTCTATACATGGATTATTCCACCTTGTAAATTCGTCTTACTAAGTTTGCAAGTAGTTGCATTTTGATCATTCTATTTAATTAATCATATTAATTAATTCCCGGGTATAGTTTAATCCTTATGTCGTGTGACCCATAGGTTTCTACTTAGTTGGTAGTAACGATTACTAACATGGAGCGGTGTCTAGAAACACATCCATGCCACCCAACTAATAGAAATAGTCATTACTTTGACAAACCTTGTGCAAGAATTGTCTCATGCCTTTGTCTTTATATCCGGATTGGACACTAGACATACAAGTCACACTCGTATATCCAATCTATAGTTTCTCGATCCTGGGAATAGTCTTATCGATGCAGATAACATCAATATCCTATATTGATTTTCCTGAGTCTTTCCAGACATTCTATAAGCACCATCCCTCGAGTGGCCCATGGATAAATTCTATCCACGTTACTACCATCTCTAAGCTTGCTTCCTTATTATGTCTGACTAACGCCTTTATTACTACCCAGTTACGGTGTAGTGTTTGAAGATGTCAAAACACAACATTCCACAACTAGAGGATCTAGTGACTTCAAGTCTAAGGATGACAATACTGTTTTCACTTACGAGAAGCACTTATGAATTTACATAACTTGTATGTAGCCTTCTCGTTGTGGGTCAATCCAGTATGCCATACACCTAATGCATAGCCATGTGTTGGATAGTGATATCTCCATATCAATCCAACCCCATACTGGTCTATATTTGATTGTCTTGTTTAATTAATATAATGGAGTAGGGATATTTAAGAATATACCATTTATATTCTAAGGACTTCATTCATGTTAACATATCTCCATATCGATAACATAATCAATAGTAAGTCCGTATAAATGTCACAAGAAATAGATTGCCTCTAAGACATATTTCCAATAGTCTCTCACTTGCACTACAGTCAATCTCGTGCATCATATGTCTATTGATCTGTAGTCCATTAGACAAAAGTGCATTACAAAAATGTATTTGATCAAAATAAAAAGAACAACATTTGTCCATTATTTTAATAAAATATTTTTGTTGTCTAAACAAGAAACTTTGATACTGTCCCTAGTTAAAGTAGTGACATAATCGAATTTGTCTAATTCATAGATAATTTCAAAAAGGTATAGATAATTTCCTACGGCTAATTCAGCAACCCCTTGCTTCATTGGCCCACCTGTAGGTTTATTTCTTCCTTATCCAATTGTCTACATCTCTTGAAATCCTCCACATTTCTATAAACGTGAGATCCTCATCTAGTATCATATACTCATGATGATGAGATAGACACATTGACTTCTATGACAAAATTACCTAAATTGGAATTCACAATTCCTTTATTATTTCCTTCCAGGTACTTTGGGCAGTCTCTCTTCCTCTACACCACCCATGGGACTTTAAGCCAACTTAGTTTTAGCAACAACCTTGCTTTATATCCATGGGGTCGGCGCAAACCTTTTGCTCATACCCATGGTGTTAGCCATTAACATGTTTCGCCTTAACCCTTTACGATTGCTTTGTTTAGCAATTCTCAATCATATTGAGTGAATCGCCTTTGATCAAAACTTTAATTGCATCCAATGCAATTCTTGGTCCACTTGGGCAAATAACTTTTATTCTCTATATATCTCATAGATAACACCAATTACCTAACCTTTCAATCATATTAAATTAGCTTAGTTGCATATGACCTCTTGCTTTAGCATTCACACATTACTAGCTTGTGTCGTTGCGTCATATCTTGATGAATCAAGTTGCCTTGCTTTGGCAAGCCCGAACTCATTCCATCTTGATCATGACGAGTGCTAAGAAAGAGAGTGCAAAGTGGAGCAACACTTTTAACCTTCCATGTCTAGCTCGATCTTTGAAAGAGCTTCTTTTAATGTATGATCATATCATGCGCCTCCATGTTTCCCTTCTTGCTTCCAAAACTCAGAGTTCATGGCAGCTAACACGAGGCAAGTGACATCCAAAGAACCATTCTTTGATGTTACTTCCATTAGGTTTTAATGTTATTGGCATTGGTGGAAGGAGAACTTCATGCTCTATTTACAACATTTTTCATTTGTTTTGTTTGAGAACAATTCTCAATTTTATACCAGTCTTGAAAATAGATGCCAGACAGCTTATCCTTCTTAAGGACATAAAGCCGCGTTTTGTTTGTTTAATTCCATGGGTATTCACACAAAAGGATTATGCAACATATTGTGACGCTACACTATATTTAATAAGGACTTAAATTATTAAACATAGCTTCCACTATTTTTTCAGATTAATACCCCTTAATATTAATACGGAAAATATCATTATATTTTCTAGTGGGTGCTAAGATCCATATTTCACTACTTTTGAGCTTGATTTGGCAAGTCACCCAAAATTATTTATTTAGGTAGGAACAATTCCAATTGCATCCTTATGCAAATCTTGGTTCAATTGGGTAAATAACTCCTTATTTATCCTTCACACGAATAATCCCAATTAGTGAGCCTATAGGATTTTAATCCTATTAAAATCACCTAGTTGCGTACAACCTCTTAAACAATTGCACATTACTTGATTGTGCCATCACAACACAATCATGACAAACAAAGTCGTCTTGCTTTGGCACGCACGTGCATGATAATCATGATCATGATGAGTAAGTAACGAGAAGGCAAAACACAATGTAATAACCTGAAAACTACAAATAAATAAATAATAATAGTTAACATAGTTTACTCATACTTGTCAGATATGTATTCCATGACTTTGATGGTCTTAATTGTTATTCATTTAAATCATGTCGTTTTGATTTAGTATAATATTAGTAAGAATATTAGTATATTTGTGAGTCATGCTAGTTATAAGGCACTTGTGTTACTTTTTACAAAGCATATTCCTTTGGTTTGGAGACAATTTTTATTTGAGTGTGTAACCATTGATAATAATTGTAATAGTATTCATAGTAGTATTGTTGTAAAAGTAATTCCTTTGGTTTTGCTAAATTACATTTACCATTTCAAATATGTTGTAACATTGTTGGGTTTAAATTAATGAAGCCACTAAGTGGCTGGTGTAAAATAAGCAAAGTAAAATAAAAGAAAAATAATATAAATTTGGTTTTTACCCTTGGACGTTGAATAAAGTCAGGAAGGTAGGAAAATATTGAGGGGAGATATAAGTTGGCGCCACATGAGTGGCCAAGCCAACATGACGTGGGAGTCATAGCAGCCATGCATGGCCATGGACATGCTTGGTCATGCAAGCCCACAACCCCAACTTGACATGTGTCGCTTTAGGCGAGTCACCTACGTCTGGACTCGCCACATTCCCCCTCTGCGTGCCGCAACGGCACTGGTCGCCTTCCCCTATAAATAGAGCTTGACGTTATAGTAAATTCTCATTCCAGATTTTAGTAAAATACTGATAAGTGTGAGAGAGAGCTCAATCGAGGAGACTCCAAAAGATACTTTCAGAGTTTCTGGAGGTTCTCGTAGCATCATCGAATATAAGGTAGGGAAATCTAGTCTCCATGTCTACTGTAGTTACGGTCTATATTTGATTGTATATCTGCTGGCTGTTTGGATATCGTTTGAATATCTGTTATCTAAATATTGCTCGTGAAGCATGATGTTGGTGTGCTACGTGATCCATGCTATTGTTTGATAACCTGCTGCAATTTAATTGGTTACTATATTTCTACGCCAGTGGTTACAGCCCAGTAATCTGATTATTGTATTATTGTATTTTTCATCACTTGTATAAAATGATCACCTTTCAAATTGAATGTCGCGTACCGCTCTATCGGATTTTTATTAAATAAATGAATCAATGTTTATAGCAATACAAGATTGTCTTTGGTACCTGAGTTGGTTGCTCAGACGGTACCTGTTTGGCAGACGAGTCATGGTTTTGTTACCAGCGGTGATCCGCAGATGGTGCCGGTTAGATCGTCATGCCTGATTGTATTTGTCATTATCTTATCCTAAAAATAAGACCCAGGGTTTTGGGTCGTTACACGCAATATTTAAATTGAGGGATTTTGCTTTTCCAATTTGAATTGTTTTGTTGATCCATATCAACTGATCTACTTATTTTGAGTTGGGCAAACTCACAAAAAGATCCGGGTTTTTAATTATCTTATTATCAAATTTTGCATGCATCATCCATACACCAACAATAAAATAATAAGACAATAAATAAACAACCACAAAAAAAATTAAACATGATATGGATATGGCCTCTAAACTAAGATATTCTCTAGCCAATGAGAATATCTATGAACCCCAGAAATAGAAAGCTCATCTCCATGTGCCTCCACAATTTTGGTCCATGCTCCATAGCTTGAGGAATGCTCCATGCTCCTTAGCCTTGTGGAATGCTCCATCTTCAGGTCTTTAAATTTCTTTAGGCTTCTTCTACTCCATCTTGACTATCATCTATTTTATCTAGTACTAGCCAGCATCTATACTAAATAAAAATATCTTACAAGTTGAGAAAAACACCGAATCGCAGGCCGTAAAACCTAATTAACTATTACATTAATTTTATCAGCTCGCAGGCCGTAAAAACAAATCACAAAATAAACATTCACAACATCTACATCTAAGTTCATATCCAATCACCATGCAAAAAGAACATAAGCAGTTAAAATCCAATTATAACGCGCTTGGTCAATTTTAATAGATTTTGGACATACTAGGGTCAAAACTTTCCAAGAGGCCAACCATCCCTATGTTCGAATCATCAAAGGACCGCCACATGGGCATTGGGGCGGCCGGACCCTAGCCCACACGGCTAGGCCGTGCGCTAGGGAGCCCGGCCTCCGTTAGTCGTGGCCTTCCTTGGGCGGCAAGGAGAGAGGGACGGTCCTCTAGGGGGGCCGAACCACTTAAGGGATGTTTTTCCAAAACAAATTCCTCCTTGTTGCCCAATTTTAGCTGTTTCCAAGTTTGAAAAACACATTTCTCCAACTTGTGCCCAAACCCTAATTTTCTAGATTAATAATTTTCACATCCTATGTGATCCAAAATCACTAATCCTTACATCCCATGTAATACTAGGTCTTATTTGATTGAATTATATCCAAATTGCATCAATATGCTTGATTTGTCCGTTTTACATGATAAACAATCATTAAAGTGTAAAATAGACATAATCGTAACACATAAACTACACTATGCTCTACAACGTGTGGCTACGATACCACTGTTGGGTTTTGTAACGGATTAAAAAGAGGAAATAAACAAATAAGATCCGCACAAGACCCACCAAGGATCACAGGAAGAGACATCATAATGATAGTGAAGGTTGTAGTAACAAATTACCTTGTTTGTATCTTGTGATGACTTCAAACGCAAAATTGTGTTTGCATCTCTATAGCTAGTCCACACCTAGGATGAAGAACTAGATTCCTCTACACCTTTGTGCTAGCGGCCCATAGAGGAAGGAAGATCACACAATGGAGACCAAAGAAGAGATTCGACCTCTTCCTCTTTGGCCAACGGGTAGAGGGGGCGGACGGGGTCTAGGTTCGGCCTAGACTTTGTCTTGCTCTCTCTCCTTGGTTTTTTTCTCCTACTCAAAGTATGTTATGAGCATTAGTGAGAAAATAAGCTGGGAGTGCTCTTTATATAGTCCAACAACTCATTGTAAACTACATATTAGCCCCTTTCCTAATCATGACCTTACATGGATTAGTCCATCTTGCAAACTAGTCCTAATCATGTCTATACATGGATTAGTCCACCTTGTAAATTAGTCTTACTAAGTTTGCAAGTATTTGCGTTTTGATCATTCTATTTAATTAATCATATTAATTAATTCCCAAGTATAGTTTAATTCTTATGGCGTGTGACCCAAAGGTTTCTACTTAGTTGGTAGTAACGATTACTAACATGGAGCGGTGTCTAGCAACACATCCATGCCACCCAACTAATAGAAATAGTCATTACTTTGACAAATCTTGTGCAAGAATTGTCTCATCCCTTTGTCTCTATATCCGGACTGGACACGAGACATACAAGTCACACTCGTATATCCAATCCATAGTTTCTCGATCATGGGAATAGTCTTATCCGTGCAGATAACATCAATATCCTATACTGATATATCTAAGTCTGGCCAGACATTCTATAAGCACCATCCCTTGAGTGCCCCATGGATACTTTCTCTTGTTATGTGGGAGGGACAAATTCTATCTGTTTAATCAATTTATGGATAAGAATATAACATTTATATTCTAAGGACTTCATTCATTTTAACATATCTCCATATCGATAACATAAAGAATAGTAAGTCCACATAAACGACACAAGAAATAGATTGCCTCTAGGGAATATTTCCAACAATGTAATCCAAATTCACAAATCTTTACATCATATGTAAAATTAGCTCAATCTTGTTTCAATCATTTTTAATTTCATTTTTATGCCAATTTTAGGCTTTACGCGAAAAGTAGTAGAACGGTGTAAAAACTACCAATAAAGTAACACATAAACCATGTTATGCACTACGACATGTGGCTCTGATACCACTATAGGGTTTTGATACGAATCACGGAACGAAATAAACAATAATTGATTCCGTTCAATACCCTCCAAGGATCACAGGACTAGAAATCATAACGATAGTAAATGAATAAACTCATATGCACCTTAGTTTGTCTCCTTGATGGCTTCACGTGAAATAATGTCTACATCTCTACTGAAGTCCACTCGTAGGATTTTCTCCGGATCCTTCAACACCTTTGTGCTAGCTAGGGAAGAATAAGGAAGAAGATGATCACGCAAAATGAGACCATAGAGAGCCACGCCTCTATGGCCAACGGTGAGGAGGGGGCGGACGGGGGGTGTTCAGTCTCTTATCTTGGCTCTCTCCTTGCTTTGTTCTCTCTCTCTTTCTCTTGTGTGATAATAATTGTGACACTAATGAGAAAATATACTAGGAGTCTCTTTATAAAGTCTAACAACTCTTTGTTAACTACATATTAGCCCCTCTACTAATCATGTCCTTACATGGATTAGTCCAACTTGAAACATAGTCCTACTAAGTTTGCATGTGGTTGCGTGTTGATCCTTCTATTTTATTAGTCCAACTAATTAATTCCCAAGTCCGGTTTTATCCATATGGAGTGTGACCCCATAGGTTTCTACTTAGTTGGTGGTAACAATTACTAACATAGAGCGGCCCCTAGCAAGACATCTATGCCTCCCAACTAATACAAATAGTCAGTAATCCGACAAACCTTGTTACCAATGTTACCGTATTGTATTATCCCTTTGTCTCCATATCCGGATTGGACACGAGACACACAAGTCACACTTGTATATCCAATCCATAGTTTCTCGATCATAGGAATAGTCTTATCCATGCAGATAACATAAATATCATATATTGATTTATCTGAGTCTGGATAGACATTCTATATGCACTTCCCCTCGAGTGGCCACGAATATTTACTCCCGTTATGTGGGAGGGAAAAATCCTATCTACATCACTACCATCTCTAAGCTTGCTTCCTATCATGCCCGATAACTACCTTTATAGTTACTCGGTTAAGGCACAACATTTTATAATATCAAAGCATGATATTTTACAACTAGAGTATCTAGTGACTTCAAGTCTAAGGACCACAATACCATTGTCACTACAATAAGCACTTTTGACTTTACATAACTTGTATGTAGCCTTCTCGATGTGGGTCAATCCAGTATGCCATTACCCCTAATGCATACCCATGTGCTAGACTTGATATCTCCATATCAATCTACCCACATACTAGTCTATAGTTGATCGTCCTGTTAATCAATATAATGGACTAGTGATATTAAGATAAATAACACATTTGTAATCTAAGGACTTCTTAATATTAAATATCTCCATAAATAATACAATGATTATTCTAGCCAGAAACAATGTTCATACCAAACAATATTACCTCTAGGGAATCTGTTCCAAGATTATCTACTACATAATCTGAATATATTGCAGATGGGGCTTGCTGTTCTCAAGTTCCATAGATCGCTTACAAATGAGAGACTTGGGATTTGAATTCAGATATATTCCTGTCAAATGGGACAACACTAGTGCAATCTCTATTCCAAAGAATCCAATCTAGCACTCAAGAACCAAACACATAGATGTCAGGCATCATTTCATCAGAGATCATGAAGAAAAAGGTGATACCTCTCTTGAATTTGTGCCTACTAGCATTCAATTTGCAGACATCTTCATTAAACCATTGTCAGAGGAAAGATTCTCAACCCTGAGATTGGAGCTGAGTATGCTAAATAAGGAATCATTGGTTTATGGGGATTATCAGGTAATGTTATGTGTTTTTAAAGTTTTGAAATTTTTTTCAAAGCCTTGAAAAGCTTTTCAAAGCTTTAAATTTATTTGTTTCCGTACTATAGTATTTCAAGGTCTTGAAACTGTTTTCAAAGCCTTGACAATAACACTGCATGTTACATAGTCAATGAAAGGATCATCAATGCTGGGTGTTATCTCTATAGATAATTTCCTATTTATTTATTTTTTGAAATTGAAAATCAAATATTTTCTTAAAATCATAGCAAATTATTTTATTTCCTTAAGAGTTTGTATTTCTGGCAAACTCTCTTTTTAAAAGATATAGGAATATTTTGTTTCCTATTCAAACTCAAACTCCGTGCTATTTATTTCCTCTCTTCTCTACGTATATATCACTCCTGTATCTCTCTTCTAAAATACCCTAAACCCTAATGGACTCTCGAATGACTGGAGGCTCCAAAAAGAGTCCAGCGAAAAAGAGAAAGATTGCAGAAGAGGAAGTACAAACCATCAGTGATGAATCTACTTCCCAACTCCTAGTCCACCTAAACCCTCCTCTCCTTCACCAAAGAAGAAGATCAAGAAGGACAAGGAAGAACATGTTGCTGCCTCAAGCAAGAAGAAGAAGTTAGATCCATCAGGGGATTCTGAGAAACAGAAAGGAATTCAGATTGGAAGTCCTAAATCCATAAAGAAGAAGCCTCAGAAGTCTGACAAAGGAAAAGAGAAGGTTACTGGGAAAGAGATTGATGTACCACAAAAGGACACGGGAAAGGAAATTCAGATCTTTTCTGAAAAAGAAACCTCACATGGTAATAAAGCTCTCTCTAGTAAATGGTTTATTAATCATTCAGCAAGAGGAATATGGTTGGATGGTTTTGCCTCTTCTCCTATTGCATATTTTAGTCTGATCAGCAACAACATGCTAAATAGTATGAATCTGGAATGCATTAGGAGGTTGAAACAAAGCTCCTTATGGAAGATTCTTAATCCATCAGAGATTGTATACCCTAGACTTACTAGAATGTTTTATCTAAACATGAAGCAAATCAAGACCTTGAATCTAAATATCTCTTCCAAGGTTGCTGGAGTAAAGATGGAGTTAGATCAAAGTGAGTTTGCTAGTGTTCTGGGGTGTCCTAAGAGGTAAAACACTGACAATCATCCTAGTAGAGCTGAAACTTTGAAATTGGCTAGGGAATAATTCTTTCTACCAAATGTAGCTACCTCCTGAAAACAGCTAACACACTCTGTGTTAACTGTTCAAGCTAAAATTTTGTTTACCATGTTAATGAGGTGTGTAGGTCCTATGGAGAATTCTAAGGAGTTGTTTTCTTATAGAGTTCTACACTTGATGTACTTGATCATGCATGGTTATGAGATAGATTTTCCAACTATTGTGATGGAACACACGCTTTATTCCTGTACCAAGAAAAGGAATGACCCTCTGCCTTATGCCAACCTCCTTACCCTATTCTTTGATCACCTAGAAATATCTTTAGATAGGGAAGAGACAATAACAACTGGCTTTGGAATGCTTGATGAGAAAGCTTTTCAAGGATTTGAATAGTTAAAGCGAGTGAGGGAGTCTAGAAAGTCTACTCTGAATTGTCCACTAAGGAGCTGCAGTCCAAGAAATTTCTCAAACTAAGTCCCTACCCTATCCTTTAACCCTACCACCTCCATCTCAAGACCTATCCCAGGTGTTTCAAATGGTAGACTTCATTGACAATGAACCGGATGAATTGAAGAATGGACAATTTGAGCAAGGTGTTGAATTCATATAGATGAAATATATAGTTGAGAGTGTCTTCAAAAGTATCAATTTGATCCATGTTGAGTTAGAAGTTTCACAAGTTCTAGAAGGATCAAAGAAGGAAGGCTCTACAACAGACTTGTTTGATGAAAGCACTACAGAGAATGAAGTTGCAGAGATCAGGGTACTAGGAAACAAGCTGATAAAGAGGAAGTTGGGAAACAGATTGCAGAAGAAAAGGGATTGATTGATGAAGACAGCATTGACACTCAGGAGCTACTCAAAGATTCATTGCAGAAGAACAAGAAGAAGAAAGAAAAGGAACCTCTGACTTCTGCTGAACTATTTGAAATAGTGGCTGCTGATGAACCTGGAGATGAAGCTGACCAGGGTGATGATGCTGAAGATGAGGAAGTGGAAGAAAGTGATCAAGGGGAGGATGCTGGAGACAAGCCAGATGTAGACTCAAAACCTTGATTCTAGCCTTTCTTTCTACCCTATTTCAAAGCCTTGAAATCCTTTTCAAATCCTTGAAAATATTCTCCTTTTTCAATTTCTTTTTTTCCAGATTTTGCAAAAACTTTTGATCCAACTTTTTTTTTTTGATGAAAGTCAAAAAAGGGGAGAAATTTAGGTGTTTTTCTTTAGTTAAATTTTTGCATAATAAGATCTTGTGAAGATCAGTAGGTTAGCTAGAGACTTGAACTGCTTCAGTCTGTTTTGGATTTTACTTAGTTGTTTTTATTCCTGTTATGAAGTTACTATGTTTTGTCTTTAGTTCCATATAACTGTTCTGCCATGCTACTAATGTATTTCTTTGGCAGAATATTAGAACCAATTAGATTAATGGTTTTTTCTTTCATCAAGGGGGAGATTGTTAGTACACAGACTGTTTCAAGGCCTTGAAACAACTTTCAAAGCCTTTGAAACTGCACTGTACTACTGCATAAACTCAGGGGGAGTTTTCCTTGTATTATGATCTCTATCCTCCTTCGGTTTATCATGCTCTATTTGATGATGAAAGACAAACTAATCAGATATTTGATCTTGACTTAATCTCATTGTCTAAATAAGTTTCTTGCAAGATTAATTAGCTACCTCTTTTACAGGAAAACTTTCCTAAACTAATTGTATGCAGAAATGGAAATACATCTAGCATATAGATCCTACACTTGTGGAATCATGTCTAGACGTTCCTAAAATCCTCAGATAAAAGGTCAAATTAGTATCTTTGAAGATAATGAGAAACTATCCGTTAGAAAGAGCTGATAGAGAGTCAAGATATGCTGCTTGATTTTAGGAAATTCTCTTTGAATAAGATTCTATAAATCTGCATTTCAAACAAAGCAGCAAATAAGAAGATTACTGAGACAATTCGTGTACAACTTCTACAGAGAATTTCAAACATTCTCAAGGATTGAGAAGCATAACTGAAGGAGACCATTCCATTCAATCCAACATCCAGAAGAACAGTTCAAGCTACACTGCTCATACTACTCTATTGTGTTCTTCTATTGTTCTTCATTTGTATATCTTTTCTATTATAATCATAATCGTTTAATCTCGTTTTTTTGTTTAAGAGTAACAACATGAGATTCTTATTAGATCAGTTAGCTAGAGTAGGTACTAGATAGGCTAGTGAGAACCACAAGCTGTAACAGAGTATGGGACTTCTCTGTGCTAAGATCTAGGGCTTAGCTTTTGATTTATAAAAATTGAGTTGAAAATGCTGGAGGGATTAGATCCCTGAGGTGAAGACGTAGGTCCTTGAGGACTGAAATCTATAAATCATTTGTGTCTCTAGCTCCTTACTTTCACTTCCGTACTTGTCTTTTTCAAAGCTTCAAAACAGGTTTTCAGTTCAAGGGCTTGAAAGGCTTTTCAAGGCCTTGAAAAAGTTCAGAAAAAATTTTCTCTGTCTGAGTTGATTCCAAAGGCTTGAAACTTGATTCAAGGCCTTGAATTACACTTAGTTTCCTCAGTTTGTTTTTAAACTGCACCTTTTGGCAAAAACTTCCATCCTCTATTCAACCCCCTTCTAGTATTGTTCCTTTATTGTGTGACTACATAGTGTCTTTCAAACCAGCATAGCATACATATTGTATTAAACACTTGCATATTATACGATTAAGAGTTAATTAGGGTTTATCCTCATTTTTACACCGAGTTTACTGACGAAGGCTACGTCGAGTACATTTGAACCGCAGTCCGAACGTCTAGGTGAGTTCGTTGGCTCAACCCTTACTTCTCAAATGTGTATTTGGCTGCAATGTCTCTTCTTTCTTTAGTTAAACATTATTAAATGTGTAAGTGCTTTATTTGTGTTTAATACTGTGACAATGTTCCTACTCATATCAGGAACCTAATTGCATTTTCCTAATTCATGGATAATTCCAGAAGGTAGATATACATGACAGTCGCTACGGCTAATTCATCAAATTTTGCTTCATTTCCCCACGTGTAGGTGTGTCTCTCCCTTATCCAATGGTCTACATCTCTTGAGATCGTGCACATTTCTATATATAATAGATCCTTATCTAGTATCCAATACCCATGATGATGAGATAGACTGATTGACTTCTATAATAAAGATAC
This sequence comes from Linanthus parryae, assembly GCA_023055425.1. Taxonomy (NCBI): domain Eukaryota; kingdom Viridiplantae; phylum Streptophyta; class Magnoliopsida; order Ericales; family Polemoniaceae; genus Linanthus; species Linanthus parryae. The sequence continues at coordinate 25,259,025 of JALGPY010000004.1, read as the reverse complement.
CTAAAGTGAAATTCATAATTCCCTTATTTTCTTCTTTTTTTTTTTGGGTAAACTGTTAATTTTGGATAGAGGGAGAAAAATAACATGCATACAAGGGGCATACCCCAGGAAGCAGGAGGCTACATGCAACCAACTGCTAAACAAACAAAGTGAAGAACTGGTTTACATGGCAAGTCCAATGCAAAACAAATCAGAACCAAATAGCAACAAGCTACAACCAACACAAACAAGTTGTGAAACATAAGAAACAAGTGATGGTAGGGGTAAATTCTTCAGCCAACATCACAAACAAGCTAATGAACATCAAAGACAAAGTTATCAAGGGATCTAATAACTTGTCTGACAATTGCAGCAACAGGTTTTTTAACTGAGTTATGAAACCTAGCATTCCTCTCCAGCCACAGATAATAGACAGTAGCAGTAATACATCTCTTGAGGCTGTGATTCTTTGAAGAAGGTCTTCTCCAATCCTTGGACATTTGGGAGATAAACTGCTTCCAAGGAGCTCTCTGAAGAGAACAAGAAAGAAAGCATTCCACTCCCTGCAAAACCTGATCAGAATAGGTACAAGAGAAGAATAAGTGTTCATGGTCCTCCATAGAGTTAGAGCACAATAAACACAAAGAAGAGGAAGAAACACCCCAGGCAACCAATCTATCAGCAATGGACAGCTTACAGTTAATGGCTAACCAAAAAAAGAAGCTAAATCTGGGAATGTGATTAGGGAACCAACATAAATGGAACCATTCAACCTCTTCCCCTGATGATCTGAGAGAATTCCAAGCCACTGAAATAGAGAATTTCTTGTAAACACCTTCAAACCACACAAGTTTATCAACACCATCTAGGTTTAGAGTTAACCCCCTAGAGGACTGTTCCAATTCTCTAATATCCACTTGATGATTGCTAGGCCATAAGAACTGTTTATCTTGTAAGATACAACTAACCTTGGCCATTTTGGGAATGACAGCATCATAGATAAGTCTCTGTGGAAACCTGCACATAATAGGCCCTTCAAGCAGCCAAAAATCCCACCAAAGATAAACAAGATCACCATTTCCAATTAACCAGAAGCAAAACTTTCTAATGTCATTCTTCACACTATGTGCTTTCCTCCAGAACCAAGAAGCTCCTCTAGGACAATCAAAGCTCCAAATGCTTCTCTTTTTCAATAGGTGTGTTTGTGCCCATCTGGACCACAGAGAGGAAGATTTCTGAGAGATAATTCCCCATAAATTTTTAACAAAAGCAGCTTTGTTCCAATCCTTTGCTTTCTTTATCCCCAAACCTCCTTCTCTAAGTGGTAGACAAACTTTGTTCCAAGCAACTTTGGATCCTGTGGTCTTCATCTCTGCACCAGTCCAAAGAAAACTCCTGAGAACTTGATCAATCCTTTTCAAAACTCCTGCAGGGAGGATGAAAATAGTAGCCCAGTAAATTTGAGTTGCAAAAAGCACTGATTTCACCAGTTGCAGTCTACCTGCAAAAGACAGATATTAACAAGTCCAGCTACAAACTCTTGTTGTAATTCTGTCAATCAAAGGTTTACAGTCATCAGCTGTGAGCTTGGAAGTGATAAGTGGTACACCAAAATATCTCACTGGGAGAGAACCAACTTCAAAACCAAAAGCATCAATAATGAGTGATTTTTCTGCAACTCCCACATTTGAGAAGAAAATGTTGCTTTTCTGCAGATTAGGTGAGAGGCCAGAGAGTGCTGAGAACTTTTCAATAGCATGCTTGATGGGAAGGATAGCATTGAGAGAACCAAATCCAAACACCAAGAGATCATCTGCAAAACACAAGTGGGTGATACCATTCTCTTTACACTCGGGGTGAAAAAGAAACTGGGGGTGCAATGCTGCTTTTGCTAAACATCCTGCCAACACTTCCATTACAAGAACAAAAAGATATGGTGACATTGGATCACCTTGTCTAAGGCCCTTAGCCCCCACAAAATAACCTTTGTGTTCACCATTAATAGCAACTGAGTATGAAGCAGTTGAGATACAATTCTTGATCCAGTTAATCATCACAGGGGGAAACTTCATACATCTGAGGATATCAATTAAAAACTCCCACCTCACATTATCATAAGCTTTCATAAGGTCCACCTTGAGGGCACATTTAGGATGAACTGAGTCTAGGTGGTAGCCTTTAAGAAGTTCTTGTGATAAGAAAATGTTATCAGCAATAAATCTCCCCTTGACAAAAGCTGACTGAGAGTCATGAACAAGAGAGGGAAGAACAACTTTGATTTTGTTTGCCACAATCTTTGATATGCATTTGTAAGTTGAGTTGCAGCAAGAGATAGGTCTAAAGTCCTTAACCTGAGAGGGATGGTCAACTTTTGGCACAAGTGCAATAACAGTTGAATTCACAGCTTTCAACATCTGCCCTGTAGTGAAAAATTCTCTCACACCAGCAATAACATCTTTCTTAACAATCTCCCAAGAGGATTTGAAAACACCAGAAGAGTACCCATCAGGGCCTGGAGCTTTGTTAGGAGGAAGGCTCAAGAATGTATCTTCAATCTCCTTGTCTGTAATCTCAGCCATCATAGCCTCCTGCTGCTCATCTGACAAACAAGATCTAACAAAAGGTTGAACTGCCTCAAAACCCTCATAGTGGTCAGAATGAGTATTACCAAGTAAATTTGCAAAGTAGTTAACAAATTCAGCAACAACAAGTGATTGATCAGAAATGGTTACCCCTTCTGAATTCTGAATACTTACAATTCTGCCTCTAGCTTGATTACTTTTGATGTTCCTGTGGAAAAAAGCAGAGTTCTTGTCCCCCAAATTAAGCCAGGTAACTCTAGCTTTTTGCCTAGCAAATTCCTCCTCAGCATAGCAAATCATCTTATAGTGTTGCAATAACTCTTTTTCCCTCACCCTCAAAGATGAGTTCAAGGGATCAGAGTCAATAAGTGATTGGCAGCTAGCAAGATTGTCCTCTGCAATTTGAAGTTTCTCTGTGATCCTCCCAAAAAACATGGAATTAAACTTCTTAAGAGGAGACTTAAGTAGTTTAAGTTTCCTCACCAATCTATACATATCACAACCAGCCACCTGTGTAGCCCATTCATTCTCCACCAGGGTAAGAAACCCCTCATGTTTAGTCCACATATAAAAAAACTTAAATGGCTTCACTGAATTGGGTTTGGGGTCCCCAAAATCAACAACAACTGGTGAGTGATCAGAAGATAAGGTGGGCACAAACTTAGAAGTGGAAAAAGGAAAATTCTTATCCCATTCCATGTTTATAAAAACCCAGTCAATCTTTGTTGCAATAGGATTAGCAAGTTGTCTCTTTGACCAAGTGAACTTGAAACCTGTGCTCCTGAGTTCTTCCACTTCAATCTGCCTTAAACAAAAATCAAATTCATCCATAACAGCTGGCCAATTATTTCCTCCTCCAGATTTGTCACTTGGTACCCTTATAGCATTAAAATCACCAAGAAGAGTCCAGCTCTGAGATGCAGCAGAAGGTGCAAGAGAGACCAGGTCATGCCACAAAGTTCTTCTCAAGATTGGATCATTTCTAGCATACACCACAGTGGCAACAAAACAGATTCCATCACATAGCCTTTCCACCTTGCAATGAATAAGTTGGTCTGATTCAAAAATCTTAGTAACATGAAAACAAATGGGATCCCAAGCAATCCAAATTCTTCCCATATTTGATTTTGAGTAATTGTCCTCAAAGGACCAGTGTCTGAGCAAATTCTTCCTCACAAAAGCAGCATTTACAGATTTGACCTTGGTCTCAAGAAGGCCAACAAAACAGAACTTCTCATTCACAAGAAGTTTCTTCACATCACTTTGTCTCACAGGGTCATTTAATCCCCTGGTATTCCATGAACACAAAAACATTAGTAACAAAAGGGGTGGGGAGTTAAAACTTCCCTCTTCTCTGCCTAGACAGAGAACCTCCATTCAATTGATTCCCACCTGACTTTCTTTGGGAGGACAACAACAGTACCTTTGCAAGATCAGCTTTCTTCTTAGTTTGCTTCTTCCTCTGACTTTTACTCACAACTGTAGTCCAAGAACTTTCAGCCATTTCCTCACTCATTGCTGGAACAATACTCTGAGTAGGAGTTGAGACCAAAATGTTACACTCATCTGCATGATCAGTTGGGGAAGGAGGAGAGTTGTCAAGAACCATTCTGCTCATACCCTCTTCATTCACTTTTTCAACTGTTTGCAAGAAGTGCTCAAGAGAGGCAACAATTGATTCATTTGACTGTGAGCTCATGGGGTGCATCTCAACAGAAGAAGAAACTGTGTTATAGGCTGCAAGGGACTCACCAAGGTGGGAAACTTCAAATTCACTCAAATTTTCTTCACCATCTTCAGATACATCACCAAGAGATTCATTCTCAATGGTGTTGTCTTGAACAGGAGCACTACAAGATGCCACATTATCTTTGAGAGACTGTGACAAATCATAGCAAGGGAAAGAACCACTTTGGAGTTTATCAATCAAATCCACATGGCCAAGTACTTTGGGCAGTTCCTTATTTTCTTCTTCCAAGTAATTTGGGCAGTTCCTCTTCCACATTACCACCTTTGGGCTTTAAGGCAACTTCCTTGCTTTAGCAACCAAATTGCTATTACCCTTGGGGCTTTGGACAAACCTTTTGTCCTCTCCCATGTTGTTTAACCATCAATATGGCCTTTCCATTTCTCATATCAGTGCTTTGTTTAGCGGTTCTCAATCATATTGAGTAAGTTGCTTTAGAACAAAGCTTTTGGCACTTTAAACCTTTTCATGTCTAGCTCGCGCTTTGAAAGAGATTCTTTAAATGTATGGTCATATCAAACGCCTCCATTTTATCATTTAACTTCCAAAAGAATGAAAGTATAACAACACTTGTGGCTACTCAACTTGATAGCTCCTTCGCTCGTTTGCGGCTATCTCCGCTATAAATCTCTCACCTACGCCTATTCCGTATCTGGTACCTGAGATTGGTACCGATTGGGAATGCCTCTCAAAAAGAAATAATATAATAAACTATTGTTGAGTTAGCCATGGCTGCTTCGAATGAATGCTTGTCCGGGCGAGCGAGTCTGAAATTATTTATTCCTTAACTAATCGGGAATGACGTTGACTATCTCAGAGTTCATGGCAGCTAACATGAGGCAAGTCACATCCAAAGAATCATCTTTTGGTATTGCTTCCTTAGGCTTTAGTGGCATTGGCAGCTGGTGGAAAGAAACTTTCTGCTCTAGTATGTACAACTTTTCTAGCTTGAGTACAATTCTCAAGTTTCTATACTAGTCTAGGAAATTTATTCCAGAGTATTTGTCCTTCTCAAGGACCGAACACAATTGTCGTTGTTTATTGATTGTTTGCCATTGGAATTCTACAAGTAATGATAAATATGCAATTTTAGTATTGTGAACAATTATACCATATATGACAATGTCTAGATAATTAAATACAGCTCCCACTATTTTTATCGGATTAACAACCCTCTCCATTAATGCAGAAAATATCATATATCTTCTAGTGGGCCAAGATCCATATTTCACCTCCTCTTGGGCCTGCTTTGGCAGGTCACCCAAAATTTGGCTATTGAGGTAGGAAGAGCTTCTAATTGCATTCAATGCAACTCTTGGTTCAATTAGGCTATTAACTTCTTATTCTTTATCCATCTCATAGATAACTCCTAATTGCCTCGCCTCTAAGCTTTCAATCCTATTGAAGTAGCTTGGTTACGTTTGACATCTTACTTTACCAGCCGCACATTAATTGGTTGTGCAGTCGCATCACATCATGATGAATCAAGTCGCCTTGCTTTTGCAAGCCTGAACTCAATACATCTTGATCATGACGAGTGCTAAGCAAGAGAAGACAAAACACAATATTATCATTGATGGTTTTTCTTGTCATATTAATTGTTGATCATATCAACTGATCTCCACATTTGGATTGGGCAATCCCAAATGAAAGATCCTAACCTTTTTATTATTATCTTGTTACCTTCTGCATGCATCAACCATACATCAAAACAAAACAAGATAAATAAACAATTAATAATTGTGGTATGGATGTGGCCCCTAAAACTAAGATATTCCCAAACCAATGAGAATATCTATAAGCCCCAAAACAGCAAACTCATCTCCTTGTGCTTCGGCCTTTAGTCCATGCGTCCTAGCTTGTGGGTCTTCCCCGTCTTGTGATCTCTTTGGTCTTTGATCTTCTCTCCATGCCTTGACTATTTTCTATCTATCTAATTGTAGCTATAACTATAAACTAAATATAGGAACCTCCCAGGCGAGGGAGAAGAAGACACGCAAGACGTAAAATTAATTACATAAATTACATCAAAACCAAAATCAAACCACAAAATATAAACATCCAAACAACTAAGGCCACATCCAACCACCATGCGATAAAACACATAAAACTGTGTAAATTAAACTTTATTGCGCTGAGTCAGTTTTAATTAAATTGTGATAACTGGGTAAAAAAGGGTCAAACCGTTTAAAATAGTCAGACCACCGCTGAATCGGTCAAACCAGTCAGACCAGGCCGAACCAGTCTAACCGATCGGTCCGGGCTGAACGGTCAGACAGGTCAGCGATAGGGACAGTGCACCAATGGGGGTGGTCTGACAGCTTTGGCCGAACTAATTAGGTAGATAAATCAATTTTTTCTTTCTCCTTGTGGCTGAATATTAATTTGGGACATAAAAACAACATTTTTCTTCCCAATTTTCCCATAACTCTAGTTTTACATTACCAATTAATTCCTACATCATACGTATACGGAAATTCACACATCATATGTAAAATTTGTGAATTTTCTCATGAATTAATACGCATATCAATTTTACGCGTTTGTAACAGATACGGTGTAAATTGTTAAAACTGGTAACCACATAAATCAAATTATGCGCTATCGACCTGTGGTTCTGACACCACTGAAGGGTTTTGATGCCACTGGAGGGTTTTGATGCATATTGCGTAGTGGAAATACTAAAATTTTCTGCTCAATATCCATGAATCGCAGGTGAAGCATTCATAAGGTGATAAAGGAGATAAGGTTACCTTGTTAGTCTGGCTAATCACCGCGTATAATTGATGTCAACGCTTTTGCAGATATCCACACCGTATGATCTCCAACTAGAACTGCCTCTACTGTTTGTGCTAGCAGCGTAGAAGAAGGAGGAATCACCAAGGAGCTTGATCCTATCAAGCGTGAAGTGCAACTATGGAGGACGAGGGGTTCAACCTTTCTTTGTGCCGTTAACCCTAGGAGGTTCGGCCTTCTATTTTATCTTTTATCTCTTTCTCTAGTTATTTCATCTATTAGGCTTCGACTAGGCTTTTATAATTAACAAATCTTTATTAATTACAAAAATGCCACACTACTAATCCAAACCATACTTGGATTAGTCCAATACTAATCCAATCCATACTGAACTAGTACAATACTAATCCGATCCATACTTGGATTAGTGCAATACTAATCCGATTCATACTTGGATTAATTAGTAGTTTAGTCCACTTTGCTATTTAGTCCAACTAAATATGCACGTTATTGCACTTTGATCCTTATTCTTTTCCTGTTAATTAGTCCAACTAATTAACATCTATATCCAGTATAATCCTTTAGGTGTGTGACCCTATAGGTTCCTATTACATTGGCAGTAACAATTACAAACATTGAGCGGTGTCTAGCAACACATCAATGTAGGGTTTTGATTCATTGATGCGCAACGGAAACACAAACAATCATAAAACCATGAAAAACCCTTCAAGGATCACAAGTCAAGAGACATAACGATGGTAAGGGTAAGAAATCAATAACACACCTTAGGGTTCTCCTTTGATGACTTCAAACGCGAATTGTGTCACGTTCTCTATGGTTGATCCACGCCTAGAGTTGATCCTAGAATCTCCCAAGTCCTTGGTGCTATCCCGGAAGAGGAAGAGGAAGAAGAATCACGCAAAACGAGACCCAAAGGAGGGCTCTCGGCCTCCTTCTGGCCGACGGGGACGGGGCAGCGGCAAGAGGGGCGGGCGGCTCCTCTTGTTGCTTGCTCTCTCTCCTTTTGTTCTCTCCCACTTTTTTTATGTTCAATTATGAGCATAAGTTATATGGGAAGGAAGGAAGGAAGGTCCTTTTATAGTCCAACAACTCCTTGTCAACTACCTAAAGGACTTATTCTAGTCCTACTAGAATTCAATTTAGTTTCTTCCTTGCAAATTAGTCCCTACTAAGTTTGCAAGGTTTTGCAAAGTGATCCTTCTAATTCATTAATCCAATTAATTGATTCCCAAATCTAGTTCAACTCTATGTAGCGTGTGACCCCATAGGTTCTATCTAGTTGGTAGCAACTATTTGCTAATATGGAGCGGTTTCTAGAAAAACATCCATTGTAGCCAACTAATAGAATAGTCATCTTGACAACCTTTGTACAAGTAATTGTCTCATCCCTTTGTCTCTATATCCGGATTGGACACGAGACATACAAGTCACACTCGTATATCCAATCCATAGTTTCTCGATCCATGGGAATAGCCTTATTCGTGCAAATAACATCAATATCTCATATTGATTTATTTGAGACTGGCCAGACATTCTATAAGCACTATCCCTCGAGTGGCCTAGGATATTTGCTCCCGTTATGTGGGAGGGACAAATTCTATCTACGTCCACTACGATCTCTAAGCTTGCTTCTTAATGTATCCAGTACACGCCTTTATAACTACCCAGTTACGGTGTAGCGTTTAACGCTACCAAGATCACAATAATCCACAACTAGAATATCTAGTGACTTCAAGTCTAAGGATGACAATACCATTGCACCGCGAGAAGCGCTTGTGACTCAACATAACGTGTATGTAGCCTTCTCGGAGATGGGTCAATCTTGCGCAACATTCCCTAATGCACACCTATGTGTTGGATCATGATATCTCCATATCAATCCAACCCCATACTAGTCTATAGATGATTGTCCCATTAATCATTATACTTGACTAGGGATATTTAAGATAAACAACACAATTGTAAATCTAAGGACTTCATTATATTAAATATCCAATAAATAATAAATGAATTTCTAGCCACAAATAATTCATACTAAACTAGATTGCCTCTAGGGCATCTATTTTAACAGTCTCCCACTTGCACTAGAACCAATCTGGCGCATCTCGTATGCCCATACTCCTAGTGTTCCCTTCATGCTTCCACTGCGTGAGAGGCTTTGTAAGCGGGTCTGACAGATTATCATCTGTAGGAATCTTGCATATCCGAACGTCTCCTCTATCGATAATATCTCGAATCAGATGAAACTTCCTAAGCACGTGCTTGGACTTCTGGTGCGACCTCGGTTCCTTCGATTGCGCGATCGCCCCAGTGTTGTCACAGAACAACTCGACTGGATCCGCAATGCTAGGGACCACACCAAGTTCAGAAACAAACTTTCTGATCCAAACAGCTTCCTTTGCTGCGCCATTTGCAGCAATGTACTCAGCCTCTATTGTAGAATCAGCTACCGTCTCTTGCTTGGAACTCTTCCAGCTCACCGCTGCTCCATTCAGGCAAAACACATATCCCGATTGTGATCTAAAGTCATCTCTGTCGGTTTGGAAGCTTGCATCAGTGTAACCTCTTACACGCAAATCTTCCTCATCTCCAAATATCAAGAAAGCATCCTTAGTTCTTCTCAAGTACTTTAGCATGTTCTTGACTGCAATCCAGTGACTCTCACCCGGATTGGATTGGTATCTGCTTGTCATACTCAAGGCATATGACACATCTGGTCTAGTACATAACATGGCGTACATGATAGATCCTATGGCCGAGGCATAGGGTATTCTACTCATGCGTTCCTTCTCAATCTCATTGGAGGGACAGCCACTCTTCAAAAGAGTGATTCCATGTGACATGGGCAGGAATCCCTTCTTGGAATCTTGTATGTTGAACCGTTTCAACACCTTGTCAATATATGTACTTTGACTTAGGCCTAGCAACCTCTTAGATCTATCTCTATAGATCTTTATACCGAGTATATCGGCTGCTTCCCCTAAGTCCTTCATTGAGAAACTCTTTCCTAGCCAATCTTTAACAGATTACAGCATGGGAACGTCGTTTCCAATGAGTAGTATGTCATCAACATACAAGACCAGAAAAGCTACAGAGCTCCCACAAACCTTCTTGTAGACACAAGACTCATCTTCGTTTCTGATGAAGCCAAACTCTTTGACCACTTCATCGAAACGTCGATTCCAACTCCTAGAAGCTTGCTTCAATCCATAAATGGATCGTTGCAGTTTACAGACTTTGTTGGCTTGCTTTGGATCCTCAAAACCCTCCGGCTGTATCATATATACGTCCTCGAGGAGATTCCCATAAAGGAATGCTGTTTTGACATCCATCTGCCAAATCTCATAGTCGTGGTATGCTGCAATTGCAAGTAGGATTCAGATGGATTTGGTCATAGCGACTGGTGAAAAGGTTTCATCATAGTCAATACCATGAATCTGTCTGAATCCTTTAGCCACCAATCGGCCCTTATAGGTAATCACATTACCATCCATGTCGATCTTCTTCTTGAAGACCCACTTTCACCCTATGGGCCGCGCCCCATCGGGTGGTTCCACCAAAGTCCATACTTTGTTGGTATACATGGATTCCATCTCGGATCTCATGGCTTCCAGCCACTTCTGAGAGTCTGGGCCACTAATGGCCTCCTCATAGGTAGTAGGCTCATCATCTATGAGCATCGTGTCACCGGAATCGGTTACGAGAAGTCCATACCTCTCGGGTTCCTGGCGCACTCTACTAGATCTACGAAGCTCTTGTGTTACCTGAACAGGTTGCTCCACAACTGCTTGTGGTTCCTGTTCATGTTCCATAATCGGTTCAGTGATTTGTGGTTCTTGAACCTCTTCAAGTTCTACATTCCTCCCACTTGCTTCTTTAGAGACAAACTCTCTTTCTAGAAACACGCCGGTCCGAGCAACAAACACTTTGTTCTCGGTTGGTTTGTAGAAGTAGTATCCCTTAGTTTCCTTAGGGTACCCCACAAATTTACACTTATCCGATTTAGGCCCCAGCTTGTCTGATTGTAAACGTTTTACATAGACATCGCAGTCCCAAATCCTCATGAACGACAGTGTGGGACGCCTCCCACTCCACATCTCATATGGTGTCTTCATGACTGATTTAGATGGAACACGGTTAATGGTGAAAGCTGCACTTAATAGAGCGTAGCCCCAAAATGATAATGAAAGATCGGTTTGACACATCATAGATCGAACCATATCCAATAGGGTTCGATTCCTCCTCTCGGACACGCCATTCCATTGTGGCGTTCCGGGTGGAGTGAGTTGGGACACGATCCCACACTCTCTAAGATATTCGTCAAACTCTTGGCTCAAGTATTCTCCTCCACGATCCGATCGTAGAGCCTTGATACTTGTGCCAAGTTGCTTTTCTACTTCATTCTTGAATTCTTTGAACACTTCAAAGGATTCGGATTTTGCCCTCATAAGGTACACAAATCCATATCTACTGTAATCATCAGTAAATGTAATGAAGTAGACATAACCACCCCTGGCAGGCGTGGCAAATGGCCCACACACATTGGTATGTATGAGCGCCAATTGCTCACTAGTCCTCTCACCTCTCTTATTGAAAGGGGACTTTGTCATTTTTCCCAATAAACAAGCCTCACATGTCTCATATGATTCAAAATCAAATGAGTCTAGTAATCCATCCTTATGGAGTCTAGATACACGTTTCTCATTTATGTGGCCTAAACGACAGTGCCATAATTAAGCAGGATTTAAATCATTTATTTTAATTCGCTTGGTATTAATGTTGTAGACAGGATTGCTTAGATCAAGGACATAAAGTCCATTAAATAATTGCGCACTAAAATAGTGAATATTATTTAAATAAAAGGAACAACAATTGTTCTTTATTGAAATAATAAAACCATCCTTGTCCAAACAAGAAATAGAAATAGTGTTTCTGCTCATAGCAGGCACAAAATAGCAATTATTTAATTCTAAAACTAATCCTGAAGGCAGAGATAGCTCGCACACGCCTATGGCCAACGCAGCAACCTTTGCTCCATTTCCAACGCACATATCTACTTCCCCTTTAGCCAATCTTCTACTTCTCTTTAGATCCTGCATATTTCGACAAATATGAGATCCACATCCAGTATCTAATACCCATGATGTAGAGACAGTTAAATTGACATCTACAACGAAAATACCTGGTGGTGGTGGAATCACTATTCCAAGCCTCTTGTCCTCCAGATATTTTGGGCAGTTCCTCCTCCAGTGTCCAGGCTGACTGCAGTAGTGACACTCACCTTTAGTCACACCTTTGGCAATGCCACCAACAGGCTTAAGGGCAGGTTCTTTGGACTTGGAAACTTACTTGCCTTTGCCCTTGTAGGAAGAGGCAAACCTTTTGCCCTTTCCTTTCTGCACCATCATTATGGCCTTTCCCTTACCCTTGTTGATGCTCTGTTCAGCCGTCCTCAACATATTGAGTAAATCTGGCAGTTGTTTAACAATCTCGTTCATGTTATAGTTCATAATGAACTGTCCATAACTCTTGGGCAACGATTGCAACACGAGATCGGTTGCCAACTCTTGGCCGACCGGGAACCCTAGTCGCGGGAGATTCTCCAAGTACCCGATCATTCGGAGTACATGGGGTCCCACCGGGTTCCCTTCTGCCAGATGACACTTGAACAGTGCCTTAGAGACCTCATACCTCTCTACCCTCGCCTGCTCTTGGAAGAGCTGCTTTAGATGCTCGATCATATCGACATCATTCATGTTTTTGTGTTGCTTCTGAAGCTCAGAAGTCATGGTGCAAAGCATAAGGCAGGCCGCATCATTAGCGTCATCAACACGCTTTTGATACGCCTTTAGGGCATCAGGCGTTTGGTTCTCTGGACCTTCTGGAACATGCTCCTCTATTGCGTACAGTTTCTTCTCTTGCTTGAGAACAATTCTCAAGTTTCTGTACCAATCAAGAAAGTTGGTTCCAGAGAGCTTGTCCTTTTCAAGGACAGATCGTAGGGAATGTTGTGAACTCGATGAGTTGTTTGCCATTTGGAATTCTACAAAAAGGAAAATACGCAAGTTTTAGTATTTGTGAATTTTTGACTATATTCAATAATGGCTAGTTTATCAAATATAGCTCCCAATATTTTTCTACGGATTAATAACCCTCAAGATATTAATGCGGAAAATATCCTTATATTTTCTAGTGGGCCAAGATCCATCTTTCATCTCCTTATGAGCTTGCTTTGGCAAGTCACCCATAATTTGAATACTTTAGGTAGGAACAATTCCAATTGCATCCCACATGCAACTCTTGGTTCAATTGGGCAAATAAATCCTTATTTATCCATCCATATGGATAATCCCAATTGATTGCCTCTAGGTTTCTTAATCAAGTTAATAGCCTAGTTGTGTTCAACCTCTTACCTAAACAATTGCACATTGTTACGTGCCATCGCATTCCATCATTATGAACCAAGTCGCCATGCTTTGGCACGCACGAACTTGATAAATAATGATGATAATGAGTGTTTAAATAACGAGAAGGCAAGAACACAATATTTGAATTTTGAGAGATTTTAAATTCAATTTTTAATTGTTTTGTTGATCAATATCAACTAATCTATCTATTTGAGTTTGGGCACAACTCCAAATAATAGATCCGGGTTGTCTAATTATCTTATTATCCTAATTGCATGCATCATCCATACACCAACCACACAATAATAAGACAATAAAATAAACAACCACAAAACAGAAATTAAACGTGATGTGGATATGGCCTTTTCTAGACTAAGATAATTCCAAGCCAATGGAATTATCTATGAACCCTAAAACAAACAAATCTCCATGCGTCTTGGTCTTTTGGCCCATCCTTCATAGTCATGTGGAATGCTCCATGCTCCATCTTTTGTGGCTTCTTTGGCTTTGGGCTTCTTTTCTTCAATCTTGGCTAACAATCTTCTTTATCTAGCACTAGCTAACTTCTATACTAAATAAAATAAATCTCACAAGTTGAGAAAAAAAATGGAAAGCAGGCCATGAAACCCTAATTAATTATTACAATTAATTGATCAGCTCGCAGGCCGTAAAACCAAACCACAAAATTAAACATCCATATCAAACCACATCCTAAGGCCATATCCAATCACCATGCGATTTGCACATAAACAGTTAAAATCCAATTTTAACGCGCTTGGTCAATTTTAATTGATTTTAGGATTTCTAGGGTTAAAACGGTCCATGGGCCCAACAATAAAATTGCCCGGGCCCAATAAGGTGAACCACAAGGCCCTACGGCCGGCCCGGCCCAAAACCCACAAGCCTAGGCCACGGGTTAGGGCCGCCCGGCCCCTAGGGCGGCCAAGCTTGGGCGGCAAGCAAGGGGGGCGGTCCCTAGGGGGGCCGAACCTCCTTATGGGAGTTGTTTACAAAACAACTCCCTTGCTTGGTGCCCAAGTTTGGTTGTTTCCTTGTTTTGGAAGAACTCCTTCTTCCCCAAGGATGCCCAAACCCTAGATCTAAGATCCTAAAATTTCTCAAACTCACCAATTCATCCATCCAATGCAAAAATTGGACCTTGTTATGATTAATTATTGACAAATTGCATCCCATGCTTGATTTGTCTTGTTTACGCGATAAACAATCAAATTAAGGTGTAAAACAACTAAAACATAACACATAAACCACGTTTATGCTCTACGACCTGTGGCTCTGATACCACTGTAGGGTTTTGATTCATGGATGCGCAACGGAAACACAAACAATCATAAAACCATGCAAAACCCTCCAAGGATCACAAGTCAAGAGACATAACGATGGTAAGGGTAAGAAATCAATAACACACCTTAGGGTTCTCCTTTGATGACTTCAAACGCGAATTGTGTCACGTTCTCTATGGTTGATCCACGCCTAGAGTTGATCCTAGAATCTCCCAAGTCCTTGGTGCTAGCCCGGAAGAGGAAGAGGAAGAAGAATCACGCAAAACGAGACCCAAAGGAGGGCTCTCGGCCTCCTTGTGGCCGACGGGGACGGGGCGGCGGCAAGAGGGGCGGGCGGCTCCTCTTGTTGCTTGCTCTCTCTCCTTTTGTTCTCTCCCACTCTTGTTATGTTCAATTATGAGCATAAGTTATATGGGAAGGAAGGAAGGAAGGTCCTTTTATAGTCCAACAACTCCTTGTCAACTATCTAAAGGACTTATTCTAGTCCTACTAGAATTCAATTTAGTCCCTTCCTTGCAAATTAGTCCCTACTAAGTTTGCAAGGTTTTGCAAAGTGATCCTTCTAATTAATTAATCCAATTAATTAATTCCCAAATCTAGTTCAACTCTATGTAGCGTGTGACCCCATAGGTTCTATCTAGTTGGTAGCAACTATTTGCTAATATGGAGCGGTTTCTAGCAAAACATCCATTGTAGCCAACTAATAGAATAGTCATCTTGACAACCTTTGTACAAGTAATTGTCTCATCCCTTTGTCTCTATATCCGGATTGGACACGAGACATACAAGTCACACTCGTATATCCAATCCATAGTTTCTCGATCCATGGGAATAGCCTTATTCGTGCAAATAACATCAATATCCCATATTGATTTATTTGAGTCTGGCCAGACATTCTATAAGCACTATCCCTCGAGTGGCCTAGGATATTTGCTCCCGTTATGTGGGAGGGACAAATTCTATCTACGTCCACTACGATCTCTAAGCTTGCTTCTTATTGTATCCAGTACACGCCTTTATAACTACCCAGTTACGGTGTAGCGTTTAACGCTACCAAGATCACAATAATCCACAACTAGAATATCTAGTGACTTCAAGTCTAAGGATGACAATACCATTGCACCGCGAGAAGCGCTTGTGACTCAACATAACGTGTATGTAGCCTTCTCGGAGATGGGTCAATCCTGTGCAACATTCCCTAATGCACACCTATGTGTTGGATCATGATATCTCCATATCAATCCAACCCCATACTAGTCTATAGATGATTGTCCCATTAATCATTATACTTGACTAGGGATATTTAAGATAAACAACACAATTGTAAATCTAAGGACTTCATTATATTAAATATCCAATAAATAATAAATGAATTTCTAGCCACAAATAATTCATACTAAACTAGATTCCCTCTAGGGCATCTATTCCAACAATCAATGCCACACAACTAATATGAATAGTCAGTGATCTGACAAACCTCTGTGACCAATGTTACCGTGCTGTATCGTCCCTTTGACACAATATCCAGATTGAACACGAGACACAGATGCAACACTCGTATGTTAAATTGTAATTTCTCGATCCTGGGAATTGACTTATGTGAACAAATAACAACAATATCACATATTGATTTACCTGAGCCTGACCAGGCATTTATAAGTACTACCCATGGAGTGGTTGTGGATACATACTCCAAGTATGTGGGAGGAACAAATCCTATCTACATCACTAACATCTCACAACTTGCTTCACATCATGTCCGATTATCGCCTTTATAGTAACCCAGTTACGGTGAAACGTTCGACGACATCAAAAACTGATACTTCACAACTAGAGTATCTATTGACTTCAAGTCAAAGGACCTCAACATCATTGTTGCTACGAGAAGGACTTGTGACATTCACATAACTCTCATGTAGCCTTCTCGTGGTGGGTCAATCCAGTGTGTCATTAATTCTAATGCATACCCATGTGTTAGACTTGATATCTCCATATCAATCTACCCACATACTAGTATCCATGCATAGTGATCGTCCTACTAACCAATATACTTGACTAGGGATGATTTAAGATAAACAACAACTTCAATCTAAGGGATTTATTATATTAATATATCCATATATAATAAAATGAATACTCTAGCAAAAACAATGTTCACACTAAAATAGATTGCCTCTAGGGAATCTATACCAACGGTATTATCAACCTTACCCACCATGTCGAATGTACTACCAATAAACCCCACAATATTTACGTACTTCTATATGGCTCCCCTTATTTTCTAATACTTAAATTGAGCCCACCATTCCCTAACTTCCATTCGGGTCGTTATCTATTTCGAATTTCATATTTGATCCCATACTAGCACTTGCTCCTAGTTTCCCCTAGTCGAGCCTACTACCTCGCTCCTACTTTTTCCTAGTAGAGCCTACTACCTATTTATTCCTATTTTTATCTAGTCGAGCCCACTACCTATTGCTCCTAGTTTCATCTAGTCGGGCCTACCACTTGATCCACATAACTGCTTTGGACTTCTCCACCGGTTTACTTGGCCATCACAATCACTATTGGCCTTCACCGCTACTCTACTTTCCCTTTGCATTCGTTTTGGGTTCTCCGTTGCTGCTATGATTCCTTCTTGCAAACTCAATATTTGGCATATTGAGATTGAGGGAGGGTGTTTGAGTTATTTAGGAAATTATCAATTATTATTATTTTTGATTTATTAAGTTCCCTAGTTTGTTAAGATTATTCAGATGTTGTCTAGATTCGTAGGAATGCTTGCTCACCAAGCTTGCTCTTACCTATTTATAGGCATCTTGTACTTTTTTTATTGTCAAGTTCACCAATAATATTTTCTCTTCTTATATTTTAACATATTTCACAATATTATAAGAAAATAAAGTTCATGAAAATATTTAATTAGCATTGCCATATTCAATCACTAATTTAATATTTACTAAGAAAACACGTATTAAATTAAATTATTGGATACAAGTTCTAAAAAAATAATTAGAAGAAGAAAAGAAGAATTGCATCGACTATAAGAAAAATGACATAACCACTTTTCCTTCCTTGTGTAGGTTATGTATGCCCAAGTCATATTTGCTTAAGGGTGTCTATTGGAGAGGGAGTGAGAGAGATATATTTGAATTTAGACGGTTAGACTTAAAGAGATCTAATGATGATTAACTAAACACATCTTGTTCATAAACATGAAAACCCCACACTCTAATAGTATGTAGATAGTGTGATACTGAAGTTAAGACTTTTACTGTTCAACGCAGCGTTCATATCTTACTGTTGATCATCAGATCTCTCACGTATATGTGATTGAAAAGCTTTAAAGCTTTACTCCGTCGAATTATTAAATTTACATAGAGGCTCATGCCAAGACCATCTCCACCTTCTCTTGATCCAAATATTAGTGCCAGCAACACAAGGTCTTCAACAATTGGGACTAATTCTTACACCAAATCCAATATTTGATGGAGAGAAAAAAATTGACCTTTCACTATTGGCCCTCAAACAGTCAATATTGTCATATTTAGTGAATATTTAGTGCTTTTGATCTCACACAATTTTCACCAATTTTTACATCAATTAGTTGAATAATAGGATCTCACCATTTCATCAAATTTGGAGAATGGTGTTCGAAGCCTCCTACACCAAATCACCAGATGTGTCATCAAATAATGAATTTTATGACTATGGGAATAAACAGTCAATTTTAACTTCAACCAACATGATATGCATATATGCATTATCTTATATCTAGGATTTTATCTAAAGAGCTTTCTCATTCGAAAACTTACGCAAACCTCTGAGCCCAAACTTAGCTACTATTCTCATTCAAAGCGACTATTGATAGTGATCTCTTCTAGAACTGAAACCTTAGCCATCTCCCAATCTTTGCATTCATATTCTTCAAACTGTTTCATCCCATCCAAATCGAAACAATAATCATATGTGTCTCTTCCCGAATTCAATGATGACTACAACTACATTTTTAGCACCTGGATTTATAACTTATTCATCCTCGATGATTGGCTCTCTCAACCAATTGCATATTTTTCTCTTTACTTTAGTGTTTTCTTTAAGGGCTGTAGTCATGCATTTTTATTTCCAAAGGGAGAAGAAGGTTGTTTATTGTTCTAAGTCAACTTTCCAGCCAATCAATTGGTGTAGGACTCTGGACATAATTGCCATCACACCCCTGATTCTTCCGGAGTTTGTTTAGTATCCCCCATTACTGCATGATGATGAACAAGAAACTTAAATCTCGTGCTCTGGTTCACGGAAAACAACTCAAACCACAATCTTCTGATCACTCCTAACAATTTAGATGCAAACCTTGCAGTATATGAATACCTATATTTCCCTCCCCTTCTATCATATACATCCCTCCTCATGAAAGAATGATTCCTCTCTACAAAAAGGATATCATTCAAGATCTCGTAATTGGAGAGACAACACCCCCAGATCCACAATCTTCATATACCCAAGCCCTAGAATCATAAAGGCTTTGATGACTCAAGGTTCATATTAGGTTGTTTTATAGGCATGGTTTTGTAGTCAAAGCAACTTCGTCACTTTCATGTACCCATCGGACGGAAGCCCTTTCGGGGCTTCCTTAGGGACCGACTCACTCTGCGTAGATTGACTGAAGGAAGAAAACCTTCCACTGGCAGGCGATCGTGTTTTTCACAGGATTTCTCGCTACTCATGTCAGCATTCTCACTTCTGATATCTCTAGGTGTTGTCACCAATAACCTTCCTCGATTAACAGAATGTCCCGCTACTGACACTTGAAAATGCGGCATTCAAGGTCTCGTCGCTTCGGTGAATCACTTGAGCCCTGATAAATTTTCGGTGCCATGGAGCTAGACCAGTGAGCTATTACGCTTTCTTCAAAGGATGGCTGCTTCCAAGCCCACCTCCAGGTTGTCATTGCTCGATCACTTCCTTTTCCACTAAGTGATTGCTTAGGGACCTTAGCATACGATCTGGGCTGTTTCCCTTTTGACTTTGGATCGTAGCACCTAAAAAGTCAACTCGAACAACTGGAACTCCTTCGACTCCAGCTTCCTCGGCTGCTTCTTCTTCTTCTTAGGCTATGGCTTCTTCTCGGCAGGGTCTTCGATTGAAGAAAAAACGCCATTTAAGGCATCGGAAATGGAACCAGATAGGGCAACGAAGAAGGCAGACAAAGGAAGGTGAGTACCGACATTCCCCTAAGACTTCTTGCGGCCAGACGGGTGAGTACATGGAGCAACCCCGGGCTAACTGTGACCGAGTAAAATACCACAGGCCGAGTGACCGCAGTCAATCTCGACAATATATAAATAAATAAAAAAAATCCCGCACAACTCTTTCTATTTTATGTTATTTACGAACTATTATTGTTCGCGTGACAGTTTCAAGGAAAACATTTCGAAAGGTAACCAAGCTCAAGTAAGGGCTGTGAATCAAAAAACACATTTAAAGATATATTAAAGAACTTTAGACTGGAAAACCCCTTCGCAGTTTTCCTCGTGGACGCTTAGCTACAAGCAATATTAGTTTTACCACTTATCGTCTCTAAAGTTTGTAAAATTGTGTCACTTAGCTCAAATTTACTAACACCGTTATTTTTCTCAAAAATTCCGTTTGATAAGTGAGGGCAATATAGTATTTTTGTGCTTTAAAATAGGGCAATATTGTATTTTACCCTTTTTTTTCTTCTTCTTTGTTCTTCTTCCCCGATATCCCTTATCTCTCTGTAACTTACTTCTCTTCTTCTTCTTCTTCTTCTTCTTATTCTTCTTCCTCTTCTTCCTCTTCCTCTTCTCCCTCTTCTTCGTCTTCTTCTTCTTCTTCTTCTTCTTCTTCTTCTTCTTATTCTTATTCTTCTTCTTCTTCCTCTTCCTCTTCTTCTTCTTCTTCTTCTTCTTCTTCTTCTTCTTCTTCTTCTTCTTCTTCTTCTTCTTCTTCTTCTTCTTCTTCTTCTTCTTCTTCTTCTTCTTCTTCTTCTTCTTCTTTACTCGGCTGAACCTAACCCAACCACAAACTTATCGAGTCCTCTCCCTTTCTCTTTTCTTGCCACCACAAAATTTCTCTCTTTCCTCTGTTCACGCCAAAAAACCCAACAATCAGTAGCCAAAAAAGCCGACGACCTCATCGATTTCGGGATTTCCGAGGGTTGTTCTTGCACTTCCTGGGCTCGCCAGAGAAGGAGTATTTCGACAAAAAAATGAGCTAGGGCTCAAGCCAAACTTACCCAATTCAGAGCTATGAAATTTGTCTTTCGTCAAATTGATTGAGGGGTTCTTCCCTGCAAGTGTTGGGGCGTATTTGGTTGCAACATTTTTGGAGGAGAAGGGGAATTGAGGGAGTTGGATATTGGCGTGGGTATATAGTGGTGGTAGTTGGTTCTCTTGCGGAGGTGGAGGTGGTTTTGTTGGTGTGGCTGTGGTATTATTGGTGGCAGTGGTGGTGGTTTTGTGGCAGTGGTGGTGTGGTGTTTTTGGCGGTGCGGGCTAGTTGTTGTGTTGGCTGGAAGTGGGGCAGAGAAGATGAAAAAGCAGATGAAGTAGAGGAAGGAGAAAAAATAAAGAAAGAAAAAGAGGAAAAGACTATTTTGACCTCACTTAAATGAGGTTAACAGCCAGTGATAAGGGACAGTTAACGACTGTTATATAATTGGAACTAAATGTCGTATATAAACTGCAGAGATGATAAATGGTAAAATCAATATGTAGCTAAGTGTCCAGCGAGGCAAAAACTGGAAGGGGGTTTTCTGTCAAAAGTTCTAAATTATATAATCATATTTCGACACGAAAGAATATAGGAACGGAAGATTTGCATGTACACTCACCTCAATCCGATAGAAACTATCACGTAAAAGGTCCTACAGATGCATGAGGTCGGCGTCTACAAACTCGTCACCTATAAATTATATTTCCTAAATCAACATAAGTCCAACTATTTGGTATACTTTATAAGTTCTAGCAAGATCAATACTTGATTTTTTGATCAACCCGGTTCCCCCGATAAAAAAATCTACTCTTAGTTACAAATCCTAAATGAACGATACCCAATGTTTTATAAGGGATACTATAATATTATTGAGTAAGAAAACATATTTAAAAACTATTTCAACTCATTTGGTTTTAAAACAACTATACAATCTATTTAGTTGTTCTAAAAGAGATGATTTATTTAGAGAAATTTTCCTTAGTAAAAGAAACTTGTAAATTTCTGTGAAGTAGAAGCATAACAAATTCTAATTTACATTTACAAAATAAAATGAAAGAAATAGCTCTAAAGAATAAACGATTTTTACAATTACAAATGTTGAGTTTCTAGGAAAATTACTTCAAATATACTAAGAAATCGATGTTTATAAAATAGCAGAATGATTTTACAAGTGTGTGGACATAACAAAACCGAATAGTTAAGTTATTAGGACAAAATGTTTTAATTTGCTTAGTTTTCAATAAAACATTTATTGTTTACATTTTTGATAGACGCTTCGTATAAAATTTCAATACCCAAGCTACTTTTTGGTAACGAGGACGAAACTAGTATTTTTAGAAAATATTTTTAATCCGAAATTTATATTTCTATTTTCGCGTAAAATGAAATATTTAAGTAAAAGACAAATAGATCTCCCTGGGTTATAATAAAATTCAGCTAGCACCCTCACACTCACAACACAGAAATAATAAAAGATATCAACTTCCCAACAGTCCCATAACTACAAATAGCTACCCCACCTATTATACTAACATGTAGTTTATGAAAAAGACAAACACACCCCTCAAACAAGAGCCATTAATTCGATCTTCCTAAACATGGATTCAATCCTCGAGACCCAATTTTGATTATCTAGAAATAACGAGAGGGTGATTTAGAACGTACTCGAGTCAAAAAACGCGAGAAACAGTCGAGAATCGAGTCGGTCCAAGTCTCACGTCGAAGGTGATCCGAGGTGGCTTCAATTCCGGTGAATTCAATGGTGTTGGCTCCGGTTGGGCCATCTACTTACTTCTTCAGGGTCGTAGGAGTCAACTGGAACCTGTTAGAGGCCGGGGTGGTGCCGGTGGAGCTTGTCCAGGAAGCCTCGCTAGAAGTAATAGATGATAGGGGTTTGGCGTAGTCTTCAACTGCTTCTACTGCTGCTATCACTTCCTGCTATAGCTTTGATCTTTGTCTGGTCCAAAGTATAGAGTGAGAGGGGGAGAGAAAGGAGGGGGAGAAAGGGAGTTTTCCCCGATTGTGGTCTCTCATAAATTTGCGCCGGGTTGGTTCATTGGCGTCCCTTGGTGGCTGCTCCGATTGATGAAAGTAGCTGCTGCTACTGATCTACTTCAGGAAACAGAGATGAGGGATTGGAGAGTGAGTTAGAAGATTTAGAGAAGGAGGGAGGTGGTGACTGATAACTCTCTTTTAGGAGTTATTATTATACTTTCTTAGTACTTGTATTAGTCTTATTTCACATGATTTATATGTTATATTTGCACAAATATGTGAATTTGACTATTTCTAAGCCTAAGAGTGAAAAGTTATGTTTCTAGCTTATTTGTGCATGGTTTCTCTCATATTTGCTATGATAATTGCACGGGTTGTTTAGTGTTGTGTATCTTAGGTAAAATAGGTGCAATGGAGCTTATGAGATGCTTGGATATGCTTGGAATGGAGCTAGATGAAGAGGAGAAAAGGAGACGCAAAGACGAAGCGAAGTTGGAAAAGTCACACAGGACCAGCCTGCACTATTTTCGATGCCCAGGAAAATCTACAAAGAATTTTGAAGCAAGGCTTACGCCATTGGAAAGTAGACATCCGTAGCTTTCCAACGGTATATGTTAGGCCTGAAGACGAGTCCGTATGAGGGAGATACAGCCCGCGCAAAATCAGAAAAGAATTCTGTGCGGAAATTACAAACTAGAGGGGCTGAAGTGCAATTTCGGCTAGTTTTCATTAAACAGCGTGCCCATCTGGTAAAAAACGGGGTGGACGACCTAAGAGACATATATTCACGCATCTTTGAAGTCTTTGGAGCTAGGGAAGAAGGGAGAACAAGCTCGGAGCAAGGATCATCATTACATTGAAGATTTTAGCGTTTGATCTTCGTTTCTTCATCTTTTCTTCATGAACTCTATGATTTTGTTTATGTTGAACCATATTATGTCTAGCTAAACATCTTAAGCTAGGTGATTGATGGAAAACTAGGGTTTGTTGGATGATTTTCCGGATTTTGGACTTGATGCATGCTTTTGCTTAATTCTATGATCGTTCTTGTTAGCTTATCTATTCTTGTACTCAATTCTTAGTGTTCTTGGCTTGATCACCCGTAGAATGCTATTTGTTGATAGGGTTGCACGAAAGTGAATTCTTTGAGACGTGTTAAAGAATAGTTAGGTGATCTTGTAGTTTCTTGAGACCGAGAGGAGATAGAAACTTGATTAATCGTGAGAGGGTAGTTTCAATTGATTTTTTGTTAGAACTTAGTGAATTCGGTGGACCGATAGGACCCGGTGAACAAGTCTAGCAAATCAATTAGATTGTATTAATAGACGGAGATGGACCGAGAGGACCCAAAATCTATTGTTTACACAAATTCACGTGAGATCGAGAGAAGATCGTGATGAGCATTACCCGATATAACTAGAACGTGAGTAGAGTGTTTCATGCATAACCCGGAAATCGTTAACAACCCTAGGGACCATCAATTGCCTAGTTCTTCCTTATTAATCGTATTACATCACAATTTATCTTCGTTTAAAGTGAAAATTCTCCAAAAATATTTAGTTACTTGTCATTTAATTGTAGTCGCTTGTTTGTGGGCGACAACTTTATAAAATCCAAACCCTTCTTACCGGTTACGTTGATATCTCATAATTACTTTCTAGTTAACTAATAATCGTAAATTCCCTTGGGTTCGATACTCGGAGTCGTAAAATACTCCAATTACTACTTGACCGTGCACTTGCGTATACACGTAAGAAATCGTGTCAAGTTTTTGGCGCCGTTGCCGGGGACTTTAACGGTTTATTAGTTTAGTAGAAATTGATTTAGGATATCTCTTTTACTTTTTGTTTAATTAGCTACTTGTTTTCTCACTTATATTTGAGTCTGCTTTTCAGGTCATCAGTGTATGTTCAGGATCCCTAGAGAACTTGTGCCCCCACTTGAAGACCCAGAGCAGTTATTCAGAGATCAGAGGAGAAGACAGAAACAGAGCACTATGGGTGATCAATTGACCAACGCGCAGCTCAATGAGAAAATGGAAGAGTTGGCGAAACTGTTGAATGATCGCAACGCCCAGACACCGTACAACAAGTCTGGGCAGGCTATTGTGGAGAAATTCCAAACGTCCACGTATGGACACAATCCGGCAATTGTAGTGCCAGACATACAGGCTGAGCATTTTGATCTCAAGCCAGCTACGATCCAGGCAGTCACCAATCAGTTCCAGTTTTATGGGAACAAGGATGAGGATCCCAACGATTTCATTGGGAAGTTCAATGCTTATATCAAGACTATGAAGTATAAGAACGTGACTCCAGAGGCATTGAAACTTATTTTATTTCCCTATTGTTTGAAAGGTGCAGCTGAGAAGTGGCTTGAGTCGAGAGCTCCGGATTCAATCACTACATGGGCTCAATGTGTGGATGAATTCATGGCAAAGTTTTACCCAGTTCAGCGGGTGATTCAGTTACAAGGTGATATCCTTGGCTTTCAGCAGCAGGCCCATGAGACCGTGGTAGAGGCGTGGGATAGATTTATGCAT
Source organism: Linanthus parryae (assembly GCA_023055425.1). Taxonomy (NCBI): domain Eukaryota; kingdom Viridiplantae; phylum Streptophyta; class Magnoliopsida; order Ericales; family Polemoniaceae; genus Linanthus; species Linanthus parryae. The sequence goes on along the minus strand of JALGPY010000004.1, from coordinate 25,233,478 downwards.
TTGATCAGGAAGTGCCCAAATCACGATTTTGGGGACTACAAAATTTTGCAGGTCTTCTACCATGGCTTAGAACGCCATAACCAGGAGCTGGTTAACAGAGAAGCTGGAGGCAATTTTCTGTACTCTGTTGACAAGGAAGGAGCCTATGCGCTCATGAAGCAGCTCGCTAAGCAGGACTCACAACTTTATGATTCCAGGAGATTATCGGCATTGCCTGAGCCTAGAGATGATGAATGGAAGACTGGGATCAGCAAGATGGTGTCAGATTTAGCCAAGCATGTGTATCGGGATCATAAGCCAGTTGCAAGAGTAGAGGAGCAGAAATTTGATTCAGCCTTGGCCCAGATTGCAAGTGAAGATGTGAACTTTGTGGGGGCACAAGGACAGCGGCAGAATTGGAACCAAGGGAACTACAGACCAGGCACAAGAGATCATCCAGGTTTCAGGTATGGGGATCAGTCTGGAGCTATATACGCACCTGGGTTTCAGCACATGCCACAAGCACCAGTGTCGCAGGCTCCACCACCGGCTGTTGTAGCGCCAAACCCAGAGATTTCTGTACTCACTAAGGCGTTGACACAGCTGAGTAACAACATGAACGATATGACCACGACGGTCAATGCTATGTCTTCTGATTTGCAGGCTACGAAGACTTCTCTTCGTGCACTAGAGGTTCATGTTGGGCAAATTGCAACGCAATTATCTGCTAGAGCACCTGGTTCTCTACCGTCTGACACAGAGAATGTGCGTCAGGTAAATGCCATTACCACTCGCAATGGGGTTTCGTTGACTGATCCACCATACCCGAGCCATGCAAGAGCTGAAGCGTCAAAAGCTAAGGAGCACGAGGTCTTCGATTCTGAGAAGACACCTGTCATGGTCCCCCAATCAAAGGGCATGACTCCACATGATGAGGAAAATTCCAATGAGGTATTACCACCACCCTCTTCTTCTAAAGATGTACCTTTTCCATTGAAATCTAGAAAGAAGAAGGATGACTCTGAGGAGTACAGGAGATTTCTCAATTCACATAAACATTCCGTTGATTGAGGCGCTGCAGAAAATGCCTAAGTATGCGCGGTTTATCAAGGATGCAATCTATGGGAGAAAAGCTATGGATAACTTTCAGACAGTGAAACTGAATGAGCTGGTGAGTTCATGTGTCTTGCATGGGCTACCCAAGAAGAAGAAAGATCCAGGTAGTTTTGTGATTGAGGCTACACTTGGTGGGGCATATACAGGCAGGGCTCTATGTGATTTGGGGGCGAGTGTCAACCTGATGCCGCTTTCAGTATTTAAAAAGCTAGGTGTGGGGGAGCCTAGTAAAACCTGGATCAATCTGCAGTTCGCAGATAAGTCGTCCAAGAAGGCCATTGGGGTGGTAGAAGACTTACTTGTGAGGGTTGGTAGTTTTATCATGCCAGCTGATTTTGTGATCCTTGACATGCCAGTTGGTGACGTTCCGATCATTCTTGGTAGGCCCTTTCTGGCTACTGGTCGGACTTTAATTGATGTGGAGAATGGAGAGTTGATCATGAGAGTCAATGATACTGTGGAGACCTTTCAGGTTTTCAAACCGACTCCTCAGTACACTTATGAGGTGAAGCCAGACTTGCCATTTCCTGTGAAAGTTGTGCGTGGAATTTCAGAGCTGACACAAGGAGATCCGCCAGATCCTAAGGGTAAAGAATCGAGTGTGCAGGCGCACGAGGTAGTCATGAGTATCCAGCGCCAGAAGTTGGATGCGACACGACCTGCCAAACCACCTTTCTGAGCTTCATGAGGTAACTGGGTCGGGCCGTCGACCGTAAATTACAAGCGCTTGTTGGGAGGCAACCCAACGTACTTTTCTGCTTTAGTTTAGAGAGTGTGTTTTAAATACTGTTGTGTGCGTTTTTAATTCCGTTTTGTTATCTGAGGGGTGAGAGAGCGAGAATTTGACATTTGAATTGAGTCTCCGCAGGTTTACAGGTTATTATGCGATTCGGACTCCCCTTCTTGATGTGTGTAGACTCGCATGGAAATGCGCGCATCGGAGTTCGAACGTAAAAGAAAAGCGGAATTTGAACGAGAAAGAAAAAAAATGAGCTCAAGAACACAAGAGGAACATGGGAATCAAGCTAAGGATCTTCGAAGATAAAAAAAAAAAAAAAAAAAAAAAAAAAAAAAAAAATCTGAAGCTGGAGTCAGGGGTGTTCGCACGAACACCCCCTGTGTTCGCAGGAACAGCCAAGGCTCAAAAACCCACTGCTCAATATTAAGAACAACTCTTATGAACAGTGTTCGTGCGAACACTTATTTGTTCGCACGAATAGGGTTAAAAACGGGAATTCGATGATTTTTGAGGGTGAAAAGAGGAATTCAGGCAAAATTTTTGATTTTCATCGGGCAATCAGGGGTTCTTCTTCTTCCTCACGAACACAGAACCACCCAATCGTCTCCGGCGTTTCTCTCGATTTCCCGTCGCGTCTCCGGCCTCTCTCTTCTCTCCGGCGACCTCTCTCTCACTCCGGCGAACCCAGAAACCATCTCCTCTATCTCCATCGAACACAACCCAGCCCTGAATCATCACCGTTCAAATCCCAGCAATCGGTTTCTCTCTCTCTCGATTTCACCCCCGAAATCCTCTCTGATTCGACCAGTAAACCCCGATCGAGAGAACCCTCACCTCCAACCGCCATCACCATCGGCTCCTTCGTCTCTGTTAATCCCAGCCACCGAAATCACAGCCTTCACCATAGCCACAACCGGAGACCAGTGGGTCCGATTGCGAACCCAGGTCGACAACTGCAGCTACCAAAAAGAAACCAATCTCCTTTCTCTGATCATAACAACCACCGTCTCTGCGTCTGAAGCTAACAGAACTCCGCCGGCCCTCCTCCACCACCTCTCCCCCATCTCCACCATAACCCACGACCAATGTTTAACTCACTGCTGCCGCTTTTGTTTTCTGTTTGATTCCTGCGAATTGGGTCAGGAATTCGTACGAAATACTGTCCCAAACTCATCTCTGTTCTCTGTTCGTTCTTGATTCTTGCTGGGTTTGTGGGGTTTCCGTATGTGGGTCTGTGTATTAAGTAGCGGTTGTGGCGGTTTCAGGTGGTTTATGCAGCTGATTCAGGTGAGTATTGGAATTGGGTCTGATGGTATACGAATTGTGAATAGTGGTAATGGTGATAGCTGGGTTTGCTTTTGGTTGTGAAAGCATAGGCAATGGAGTTGGTGTTCTTGCGGTATGAGGTCAGTGTCATGGGGAAAAGGATGATGGTGGAGTTGGTGGTGATAGGCAGGGATGTAATGGTGGATTTGTGAAGGAAGAGTTGGGTTTATTGGAGTTTACGGCTGAGCTGGGTGTGAGGTGTGGTATTGAATTGGGTTTGTAGTAGCAGGTTGGTTATGTGGGTGAAAACAATGGTGGGTTTTGGTGGCAGTGAAGTAGATAGTTAATTCACATCAACTCCTATCCACCCCCTGCTCCTGGAATCAATTCTCCTTGCGGTGATGGCAGCGGCATCAAAATTGTGATGTGAATTGGAACTGTTTGGGTGGGCTGCTAATTGAATTACTGTTGGAATTGAGAAGAATTACCTGGTGAAAAAGGAGAAACTGACACAGCAACTATCTTCCACTAAATAATGTCTCACTTGTTATTACTACTTGTGGATCCCCATGAATGGAGATGATTATGCAGCAGCTGATATGGATTCGCCGAGTTGGAAATTGGATGAAGATATCAACCCCGGTGTGCTACTTGCCCACTCGACCGTTACGGGAGCTAGTATTGTCGTACGCGATACGAGTTCGGGGATTCTTCGTTCCTTTTTCGTCAGCAACAACGGATTAATCAACCCCGGTGTGTTAGTTCACACTCGACCGCAAGGGAGCTTGCATTGTTCCGCACAATGTTAGCTTGGGGATTGTTCTTGCTATCTCAATCAGCACTTCTCGGATTTCGTCTCCGACCTTGTGTCGGTTGTGAGTTTATTTTCTCTCTCTTTACTTACCGTTTAGGCACATCGTACTTGCTCTAGGGTTTTATTCCGACTACTTTGTCACGGTGCTTAGTCGCCGCTTGGATTAGCTGTTGGAATCTTAGGGAATACTTGAGTACTTGCTTAATTTCGGTACACACAACTTGTCACGTGCACGTAGCTTGAATTATCTCTAAATTTGTTGTAGCTACCTTCTTGTGTCGTGACTTTGGCTCCGAGTAGAACCGCCGCCCCTCGCATTTGAATGCTGAGTCTTCTTGGTTAATCTCTAAATTCATTGAGGACAACGAAGCGCTCAAGTGTGGGAGGAGTTTTAGTCTTGACTAGCCAGTCAGTGTTTGCATCGCCATGTCTGCATATAGTTTGGTCGTGTTATGTGTCTAATTATGTGGTCCGTGTCGTGATATTGTGATAGTATGTCATATTGCGTTGTGTTAGTCGTGTTGATACTTGTTTGTGTTTGTGTTTAATATTGCACGTTTTCTTATTTGAGTCTACCTACCCTATCGACTGTTTTGTGTAGTTTCGTTCGTGTCGGCTTGCATATAGTGTAAGAATAATATGAAAAAAATCAAAAAAATTAAAAAAAAAAATGAAAAATCCAAAAAAATTAAAAAGTGAATTGAGAAATGGGCAATCGAAAGAGGCTAAAGTTTGATAAATCGCGACGTGTGAGGATTTTAGGCGTAGAACATGATTTGCGACCGAGAGTGACGACGTGAGTCCCCCCTAGTAGGTATAGAGAGACTTTCTTACGGGAGTGTCTACCTATTTCGAACACTTACGTGGTATTCAAACTCAAAGTGTGTGCCTATTTTCTTACAAGAGCTGAGCTAGGTGTGAGCTAAACAAGCCGAACATCCATGTGTACGTCTTAGGTAGTCGCCAACCCGCCTCGTATTGGCACACGAAACAGCTGTGCAAGGTCGTGTATTAGAGCACTCACTGCTTTTAGAACTCACCTTGTAGGACCATTAGACGCCCCAATTTGAACCTTGGATTCTTGCTAGCCTTCGGACCTAGGGTGACGATTCTTGGCCTTCATCACAAATTGATTAGAATCACCACTTTAGTGCGTCACGAGGGGGTTGTGTAGTTGAGGTTCGATGAGGGAGTGATTATACAATTCGTTGAGTTCTACATCTCGCTTGCACTTCATTGATTATCTACGAGGGGATGCGAGGGTGAGTGAGTAGGCTTGCGCACTTCGGTGTGGCGGTGCTCCATGCCATTACTTCATGGACACAGTTGTGGAGAGCCGTGAGTGCGTGAATCTAATACGCACGGAATTGGGTTGGGTGAACTTAATTGGTGGATCGTGCTAGGTACCGGTGTTGTTTTCTTTGGTGTAGGAGGATCGGTTGGATTAGGCACGAGATACATTCATCTTCGGGACAACTTGAGAGGGGATATGGTTACATTCGAGTGTGGGGGTGTCGACTTTTGACTCCGGACATTGAGTGTGAGCTTGCGACGACTCTCAATCCCACACATTTACTTCATTGATTTCGCGGCTTGGATTTACATGGACTTTGATTGAGTTAGGAGGAGATGATATTTTTATGTGATATTCATTCATCGATTTACGTGTTTCCTTCTCCTAGCATATTTGATTGTTATTTGAAGACCACTCGGATATTATTGTTGGATTGTGATGGTATTTTGAGAGAATTGTGAAAAAAAGAGAAAGAAAAAAAGAAACAGAAAATAAAAAAATAAAAAAGAAAAAAAAATGAGAGAAAAAAGAAAAAGGAGAGATGAAATAAAGTTGAGTTGGAGTTGAATTGAAACGAGTGGTGGAGCTACTTTGACGACGACGGTTCACGTTTCATGCACGACAAACGACGATGGCCACGGAGATCACTAGTGTACCGGGGTTTGAGGGAATTGAGGGCCGGAGGTGGTGAGCTTTGGGTTTTGGTTCCTATCATCGTGGTGAGGGTGTGTGAGATGTGGGATTTGATGTGAGAATGTGACGCTTAGGACTTGATTTCGACGAGATTATCTATATGTCCCTAAGCCTCATCATGTGAAAACCATTAGCGGATTATGAGCTCGGACCTTGGATGTGGCTTTGCCTAGCGTAGTCTCTTATTTCGTGGCACACGCGAAGAGTTAGCGTACTCTTGTACTTAGTAAAGTTAGGCTTTCTATACTAACTAGGGGAGAGTCTCGTTGTCGAATTTAGTTTCAACTCTTGCTTTGTTCCTAGGATTCTCATCACTTCATGATAATCGATTTAAGCCAATGGAGATTGCCCGATCTCAACCAAAAAGATAAAAAGTGTGTTTTGTGTATATATGTGTTTGTGTAGGATCGAGTCGTAGTTTGCATTTGCATCATATTGTTGCATTGTCGAGTCTTGTGTCGTTTGCGTCTTGAGTCGGCTAGTAAATAGTGGTTTCACTCGGGACGAGCAAAAGGTAAGTGTGGGGGTATTTGATAAATCTCTTTTAGGAGTTATTATTATAATTTCTTAGAACTTGTATTAGTTATTTCACATGATTTATATGTTATATTTGCACAAATATGTGAATTTGACTATTTCTAAGCCTAAGAGTGAAAAGTTGTGTTTCTAGCTTATTTGTGCATGGTTTCTCTCATATTTGCTATGATAATTGCACGGGTTGTTTAGTGTTGTGTATCTTAGGTAAAATAGGTGCAATGGAGCTTATGAGATGCTTGGATATGCTTGGAATGGAGCTAGATGAAGAGGAGAAAAGGAGACGCAAAGACGAAGCGAAGTTGGAAAAGTCACACAGGACCAGCCTGCACTCTTTTCGATGCCCAGGAAAATCTACAAAGAATTTTGAAGCAAGGCTTGCGCCATTGGAAAGTAGACATCCGTAGCTTTCCAACGGTATATGGTAGGCCCGAAGACGAGTCCGTATGAGGGAGATACAGCCCGCGCAAAATCAGAAAAGAATTCTGTCCGGGAATTACAAAGTAGAGGGGCTGAAGTGCAATTTCGGCTAGTTTTCATTAAACAGCGTGCCCAGCTGGTAAAAAACGGGGTGGACGACCTAAGAGACATATATTCACGTATCTTTGAAGTCTTTGGAGCTAGGGAAGAAGGGAGAACAAGCTCGGAGCAAGGATCATCAATTACATTGAAGATTTTAGCGTTTGATCTTCGTTCTTCATCTTTTCTTCATGAACTCTATTATTTTGTTTATGTTGAACCATATTATGTCTAGCTAAACATCTTAAGCTAGGTGATTGATGGAAAACTAGGGTTTGTTGGATGATTTTCCGGATTTTGGACTTGATGCATGCTTTTGCTTAATTCTATGAACGTTCTTGTTAGCTTATCTATTCTTGTACTCAATTCTTAGTGTTCTTGGCTTGATCACCCGTAGAATGCTATTTGTTGATAGGGTTGCACGAAAGTGAATTCTTTGAGACGTGTTAAAGAATAGTTAGGTGATCTTGTAGTTTCTTGAGACCGAGAGGAGATAGAAACTTGATTAATCGTGAGAGGGTAGTTTCAATTGATTTTTTGTTAGAACTTAGTGAATTCGGTGGACCGATAGGACCCGGTGAACAAGTCTAGCAAATCAATTAGATTGTATTAATAGACGGAGATGGACCGAGAGGACCCAAAATCTATTGTTTACACAAATTCACGTGAGATCGAGAGAAGATCGTGATGAGCATTACCCGATATAACTAGAACGTGAGTGGAGTGTTTCATGCATAACCCGAAAATCGTTAACAACCCTAGGGACCATCAATTGCCTAGTTCTTCCTTATTAATCGTATTACATCACAATTTATCTTCGTTTAAAGTGAAAATTCTCCAAAAATATTTAGTTACTTGTCATTTAATTTTAGTCGCTTGTTTGTGGGCGACAACTTTATAAAATCCAAACCCTTCTTACCGGTTACGTTGATATCTCATAATTACTTTCTATTTAACTAATAATCGTAAATTCCCTTGGGTTCGATACTCGGAGTCGTAAAATACTCCACTTACTACTTGACCGTGCACTTGCGTATCACGTAAGAAATCGTGTCAGTGACTGGTGGTGATGGAGGTGATGACGATGACGATGGAGGTGGAGATGTTTAATGGGTATGAAGAAGGTGACCGTTGGGGGGAGGGTGAGATGGGAGTTGTGAGCTGCTGTTTTGGTGAGGAGGCTATTTATAGTGTGATTTTCTTGGAGAAGTTGATCTCCAACAGTGATTGAAGGAGATTGATGGAGGCAGGGAAAATTTCTTGCCGACAAAGAAATTTGGAGTAGATGGGTTTCACAAATAAAGTAATTGGAAATAATAAATTGAAGATGATTAGATAGGTTGGGTGTACCAGAAAATAGGGTGCATGATTGGGTGTAGCAAGTGTAAGATAAATCGCGGTGGTCGCAAACACACTCACGAATGAATAAACACACTCGAAAGTGATAACTCTATATTAGAGTTATATTTCTTGTGTGATTTATATCATTTTTCGTGCTTTCCGAGTTGATAATCTTAGTGTAACACTATGAATTTAGAGAAAATGTAGAAGTTTAGCTTTAAGCTTTAATTCGTTAATCCAAGTGTTTCTTGTATTATTTTATGTGTTTTTTTTTCACGTTTGATCTGTTTCGTGTTGTTTTAACAGGAAGCGAAGCTTTGGAAATGAAGCGTAGAGGAGAAACAAGCTTGGGTGATTATTCGGGAGCTTAAACTAAGAAGAAATCATGAAGAAACAGTGGAAATACATGAAGAGGGGAGGCGAATGCAATTTAATGAAGTTTGTGTAATGACACTTAAACCCCCAGAAGAAAAGTCAAATACTTAGATATTTTGGAGGTGAATATGTGAGAAAACTCAATGGAAGTGTAGGATCACAATTGTGATCACAAGATCAAGCAAGACCACAATTTGATCCTATGATCACAAAGGCGGCCGCACGATCAAAAACAAAAGAATATCATAAGACCACAATTGTGATCACACGATCAGAAAAACACCACGAGGTGATCCTACGATCACAATAGGTGGTCTCACGATCATGAATCCAAGCAGGCACAATTTTGAAGGGGGTCAAAGTGCTAATTCACAAAACTTAAAAAGAAGGAACGGGGTAGGAATCAAAGAGAACAACCTAGGGCTTGAAATAGAGGATTCACGCATTGGAGAAGAACGGAGGACGAAAAGACAAAGGACGAAGGCTCATGAACTCCATTGGAGATTTAGGTTTTCTACTTCTTCTTCTTTCAAATTTTCTATGGAGAAACTTGTGAGTTTTGTTAGCTTAATTTCGATTAGCTAACCACCTAACTAGGCATGTCTACGAGATCCTAGGGCTTCATGTAGATGATACGTTTTCCGGATTTAGCTTTGTTTCATGATTTATGTTTCTATCGATTGAATGATATTAGTTTCATGAAATTGTTATTGAATTTCGTCTATTGGCACGACGTGATCGGGATATTAAGCGTTGATTGAACTAGGGTTTGTTCTTATACTTAATCATGCTTAAATGTTAAGATCGTTCTAAATCAAATCTTCGTATTCTATGCTTAATTCTTAACGGGAACGGAGTAATTAATCGGAACCGTTAGTTAGGTAAGGAAGCGCGCGGCAGTAACTTTAACTCGCTAAGATGAGATATGAGCATCAATCCTGAATAACTGAGACCGGAAGGAGAAGTGAGTAGGATTGGCTAGTATGGGTAGATTCGGTAGGATTATTTATCTGTTCCGTAAACGGTGGACCGAAGGAACCCGTTATCGTACCTATAGATGACCTGCTAGAAGGGGCCAGTAGAAAACATGAGATCGATAAGAGACTTTAGTCAACCGATACGTAAAATGACATGAGACCGACATAATATTGTCATATCCTACTGAACGGATTGACTGGGATAGAATTAACATGTTACTAGATAATAAAGAAATCGTCTACATCCCTAGGTGATCTAGAGATCGCCTAGTTTCTCCATATCTATTTTATTAAATAAAAAATAGTTTAGTTGCTTATTTCACTTTCATTCACTTGTTTGAGGGTGGCACTTTTTTAAATCACAATTCTTCCTCCCTGTTTCGGTACTCTAATCTAATCGAAAAACAAAATAATCGCAAGTCTGTCATGTGGAGTCGATAACTCAGGGTTGAAATACCACCCTTATATTACTTGATCGTGCACTTGCGCACACACGTTAATAAATAGCGTCAGAAAGTTAGAGTCTCTATCCGATTTTATCGAACTTGGAACTCCATGGTATCTCACTATATTCTTGAAATATGTGTCTGCTCTTTGTTCCATTTTCCACGTGTCCTTCATCGGACTAAATCTCTTTGTCTTGGTCAATCTGTCTAGGACTACCCATATCTAATTGAGTCCATTCTTCTATGTCGGCAAGGCTTGTCACAAATTCCATCGAGATGGAGTCCCATTTCCATACTGGAACATCCAATGGTTTGAGTAGACCTCCCATTCTCTTATGCTCGAACTTCACCTTCTGACATATTAAGCATCTAGCCACGAATTCTGCCACTTCTATTTTCATGTTGGGCCACCATAAAAACTTCTTCAAGTCCTTATAAAGCTTTCACCTCTAGGATGAACTGAATACGTTGTGTTGTGTGCTTCCCGCGTTAAATTCTTCTTGGTTTCGTAACACTTCCGTGGTACGCACCACCTTCCTTTTTAGTCAATGCTTCCATCCTCATGAATCTGAATTTCCTTGGCATCTTCTGCTACAATCTTCTTCTTGACCCTTTCGAGCTTCACATCTTCAGCCTAATTGCTCCCTGTTTCTTCAAATCCAAAGCAGTTTCTGAAGCGTTCCTTGTTCGACCACTTTGATTTCGAGCTTTCTGAACTCATGCATAACCAGTCTAACAAGAATATTGTAAGTTCACAGGTTTCACAGGCTTAAAATACAGAGCTATTTTCAAGGCCTTGAACCATTTTTCAAAGCCTTGAATCACAGGTTTCACAGGCTTGAAATAGCAGAGCTATTTCAAGGCCTTGAAAATGTCTGACATGTATGCTTATTCTAAGGGGGAGTTTTTCTGAATTATTCTGATCTTATTCTAACTCTCTCACCTGTATATTTGAACTGTTATTACTTGATGATGAAATACAAAAGATTTGATTCACTTAGACTTCATCTAATTAACCTGTTTGACTTAGTTTTGCAGGGAAAATTTCATTTCCTATTTTGCAGGATTGGCTTCCTAATCTTGATTTTGCAGGAAAGGAAACATTGAGAGAATGTGATTATGTGATCAATCAGACACTCTTGACAGCTTCTCAATCTGTTTATAAGACAAGATCAAAACAATATCTTTGAAGATTATGATCAACTATCCGTTCGAGAAGGCTGTTAAGAGAGTCAAAGTTGTTGCCTACAAAACAGGAAGTTTGTTGCCGAAAATCAGGGAAGATTTGCAGAGTATCCAAGCTGTATAAATAGATCTCATATTTTGAAGAAACAACAACAACACTCATCTAGGAATAAGAGAGACACATTTCAAGATTGACAAGCATCAAAAAAGCACATCATTCTCACAATCCTTCTCACATAAAATAACTGCATACTTCACTGCAGTTCCACTTACAGTGTTCTTCTATTCTGAGCTTAATTTGTATATCATTCTTATATTACTTCTAGCTCTCAGTATAAAGTATTGTTCAAAGTGAACAATAGAGAATTCTTAGTTAATCAGTTAGCTAGAGCAGGTACTAGATAGGTTAGTGAGAACCACAAGCTGTAACAGAGTAAGGCATATCTCTGTGCTTGAGATCTAGGGCTTAGCTTTTGATTAATAAGAATTGTGTTGAAAATCCTGCAGGGAGAAGATCCCTGAGGTAGAGACGTAGGTCCAAGTGGGCTGAACTCTATAAATCCCGTGTCCCTTGCAGTTATCTTTTCATTCTCATACTTGTTTTACACAACATTCAAACTAGTCTGTTTTCAAGGGTTTGAAACTGTTTTCAAGGCCTTGAAAAAGACTTGTCTATTTTTTCATTCAAACTGTATTTCTCTCCAAACGCATGAAACTTTTTTCAAGGCCTTGAAATTCATTGCTCTTCACCAAAATTCTCATCTTTGCAAGTTTTACAAAAAGTTGGCGTACTCTATTCAACCCCAGCCCCCCAAAAGTTGGCATACTCTATTCAACCCCCCCCCCCCTTCTAGAGTATCTCTACTGCATTTATACCTTCTTACTCCCCTTTCAAATATAATAACATTCATTGCATGGCTTGACATTCTTCTTAATGTGTCTGCAAAAAAATTTCCCTTTCCCTTGTGATACTGGATGTGTAGGTTATTATCCTTGATTATCTCTAGCCATCTCTGTTGTTTGTTATTCAGCTCCTTCTGGATAAAGATGTTTTTCAGGTTGCAGTGATCTTTGTAGAGCTTCCGAACTTCCCCGTGTAGATGGTGTCTCCATATCTTCAGCGCAATTACTATTGCTTCCAACTCTAATCATGTGTGGCATAGTTCTCCTCGTAGGGTTTCAGCTGTCTTGAAGCAAATGCCATTACCCTTCTCTCCTACATAAGCACACATCCTAGTCCCTTCTTCGATGCATCGTTGTACATCTTGAACTCGCTAGAATCATTTGGTAGAGCCAATAGTGGTGCTGACGTCATCTTTTCCTTTAGAGTTTGAAATGAGCTTCACATCTATCGTTCAAGTGATACTCCACTGTCTTCTTTGTTGGCATAGTCAGTATCTTGGCAATCTTGAAAAAATCCTTCACAAAGCGGCTGTAGTAGCCATCTAAGCCAAGGTAACTCCTAATTTCAAATACGTTCTTCATTGTAGGCCAATCTTTAATTGCTGAGATCTTCTTTGGGTCTACAGCTATTCCATCCTTAGAGATGACGTGGCCCAGAAACAAAACACGATCCAACTAGAATTCACACTTTTACAACTTGGCATACAATTGTTCATGTCTCAATGTTTGCAATACTTCTCGGAGATGCTCTTCATGATCCTCATATCTCTTCGAGTTCACCATGATGTCATAAAAAAATACGACTACAAACCGGTCCAAAGATGGATTCATCACCCGGTTCATCAAATCCATGAACACAAAAGCGTTGGTAAAACCAAACGACATCACCGTGAACTCATAATGACCATATCTCGTGCTAAAAGCAGTCGTTGGAATATCTATCTTGGATACACGGAGTTGGTGATATTCGGATCTCGAATTGATCTTCGAAAAGACACTGGCACCTTGCATATGAACGAACATGTCGTCAATCCGAGGTAGAGGGTATTTGTTCTTGATGGTTGCACTGTTCAACTCTCGGTAATCAAAGCATAACCTTAAACTTCCTTCTTTCTTCCTCACGAACAACACTGGTGCTCCCCAAGGTGACACACTTGGTCGTATATAGCCCTTCTGTAGACGTTCTTGCAAATGGTCCTTCATCTCCTTCAATTTAGCGGGTGCCATTCGATTCGACGCCTTTGAAATAGTTGCGGTTCCAGGTGTTAGGTCCGGAGTAAACTCCACTTCTCTCTGAAGTGGAATTCTGTGAATCTCACTCAGAAATACATTAGGAAACTCCTTCACAACCGGTATCTCCTCCAGCACAGTCTCCTTCTTAGATACATCTTGGACATAACACAAGTAGGCATAGTTCCCCTTCTTCACTTGGTTGACGATGGTCAAAACTGACACCAGTCTGATATCAGGCTACGTGATGATACCACAAGTAGTGATATTTTCTCGTTGGGCCCTCTCAATCCAACCTTGTGATGATAAAATTCAATAACTTCTCGGTACCTCCCAAGCCAGTCCATTCCAAGGAATACATCTATACCCCCAAGGTCAAACTTTATTAGGTTGGCGGTTAAGGTCTTGGTTAGGATTTTCAACTCTACTCCTTCGAATATAGTGTCGCATACAGTTATATGGGAAGTAGATGTAAGATGAACCATAATTAAATAGTACGGAATTTGGTTGCTTATAGATAAGGAAAGTACCCGTGACAACTCCATGATCAACCTTTGCCACAGTCTTTGTCAGCACAACGATTCTTCCCACATTTTCATTATGATCTCCTCTCCTCCTGCACCAGCTCCATTGTTGATTTTCATTCCATATCCAGCATTATGGTTCCCAATCTTGGGTTGAGTTCCATCCTGTTCGGAATTTCCTGGGTTATAGTGCTGCTACCTGCCATAGATATAACTTCCATTGTTATGGTAGTTGCGATTCCCGTTCTGCTCATTTCAAAACTGCTGGTTGCAACCAAATTTTTTCCAATTCTACTGGCGGTTTCCCTGATAATTATTTTGCTATGGCCTCCCAAAGTTGCCTCCTTGATTCACTTGCTGGTTCCTAGCTGGGTGTGATCGACATTTATAAGATCGGTTTCCCCTCTTACCATAGTTGTGGCATATGACCGGGATCCCAGTGTAGTCAACTCCAGGGTGGTTCTAGTGACACTTGTTACACTTATAGTGGCGAGGTTGCTGACCTCCAGGATTTTGATGATTGCCTTGATATTTCCCCTGATGTCATCCTCCACTGTTGGGCTTAAACCTCTAATTTCACTTTGCCAAGTTGTTGTTACTTCCTCCTACCTCTTCTATCTTGCGTTTCTTACATGCCACATCTTGGGGTGCCTGGACTCGCCATATATTTGCAGCTTTATCGTAGGCTTCATGGAGAGTAGGATAAGTTCTGTTTAGCAGAGACGTCTGTAGTTGATTGTGCAATCCATAGATAAATTTGGAAACTTTCGAATCCTCATCAGGTACCATGTGACAGTTTACGTTATTTACGGATTATTCTTGTTCGTGTGACAGTTTTAAAAGAAAACATTTCAAAACGTAACCAAGCTCTAGTAAGGCGTGTGAATCACAAAAGACATTTGGAGAAAAATTATAAAATCATATTTCGACACGAAAGAAGCTAGGAACACAAGATTTGGCATGTATACTCACCTCAATCCGATTGCAATAACCCACGTAAAAAGGTCCTATGGATGCACGTTTTCCGTGCCACAAACTTGTCACCTACAAATTATATTTCCTAAATCAACACACGTCCAACTATTCGGTATATGCTATAAGTTATAGCAAAAGTAGTAGTTAATTTTTAAATCAAACCGTTCCCTCGATAAACGAAGCTACTCTTAGTTACAAATCCTAAATGAATGATACCAAATGTTTTATAAGGGATACTATAATACTATTGAGTAAGAAAACATATTTATAAACTCTTTCAACTCGTTTGTTTTTAAAAAACCTATTCAGTCTATTTAGTAGTCCTAATAGAGATGATTATTTTGAGAAGTTTCATAGTAAAAGAAATTTGTAAATTTTAGTGAAGTAAAGGTTTAACCAAATGCTAATTTACATTTACAAAATTAAAATTGTTCTAAAGAATAAAAAATTTTGACAAGTAAAAATGGTGAGTTTCTAGGAAAATCTAGTGCTAAATATTCTACATTATGCATCGATGTTTATAAAATAGAAAGTATCATTTTACAAGTGTGTGGACATAACAAAATTCAGTAGATAGTTATTAGGCCCAAAACATTTTAATTGTTATATAAAATATTTCTTGTTTAAATATTTAATAAACGTTTTAGACGAAATATCAATACCCAAGCTACTTTTTCCTTAACGAGGACGAAAAATACTATTTTTGGAAAATATTTTTATTTAGAAATTTTCATTTTTATTTCGCGTAAAATGAAATGTTTAAGTAAAAGATAAGTAGATCCCATGGGTTATAATAAAAGTCAGCTAGCACCCCCTCCCCCTCAAACTCACAACACATAAATAATAAAATATGTCAACTACAAAAAGCTACCCCACCTATTATACTAACATACAGTTTATGAAATAGAGAAACACACCCCCTTAAACAAGAACCATTAATTCCATCTTCCTAAACATGGATTCAAGCCTCAAGACCCGATTTTGATTATCTTGAATGAACTAGAGGGTGATTTATAATGTACCTGAGCCGAAAATGCGAGAAACGGTCGAGAATAAATTTCGGTCAAGTCTCACGTCGAAGGTGATCAGAGGTGGTTTCACCTTCATTGAATGAAGATGTGTTGGGTCTGACTGGGCCTTCTATTGATTTCGTCAGGGTCCTAGGAGTCGAATGGTACCCGTGGGTGTCGCTGGTGGAGCTCGTCCATGATCCCTCGCCGGAAGTAATGGAGGACGGTGGTTTGGCGGAGTCTTCAACAGTTGCTGCTGCTGTCACCTACAACTATTACTGCTATCACTTGTGGCTATTGCTGCCACCTATTGTTGTTGCTTCAACCTCTGTCTTGTCAAAAGTAGAGAGTTAGAGGGGGGGGGGACCAAGGAGGGAGAAGAACAGGGAATTTTCCCCGATTTTGGTCTCTAAAAAATTTACGTCAGACTGGTTCGCTGGCGGCCCTTGGTGGCTGCTCCAATTGAGGAAAGCAACTTCTGCTGCTGCTCTGCTTCAGGCAACTGAGACGAGGGTTTGGGGAGTGAGAGAGAAGAGATAGAGAAGGAGGAAGGTGGTGACTGGTCACGGTGTTGATGGTGGTAATGAAGATGACGATGGAGGTGGAGATGGTGAGCGGATGAAGAAGGTGACCATCGGGGGGGGGGGGGGGGGGGTGAGATGGGAGGTTTGAGCTGCTGTGGTGGTGAGGAGGCTATTTGTAGTGTGAGTTTTCTCAGAGAAGTTGATCTCCAATAGTGATTGATGGAGACTGATGGAGGCGGTGAAAATTTCTTGCCAATAAAGAAAATTGGAGACAAATTGGAGATAAAAATTTCTTACTCACTTGA
Source organism: Linanthus parryae (assembly GCA_023055425.1). NCBI lineage: Eukaryota > Viridiplantae > Streptophyta > Magnoliopsida > Ericales > Polemoniaceae > Linanthus > Linanthus parryae. Next base: position 25,216,729 of record JALGPY010000004.1, on the reverse strand, counting down.
GAATAAATAAACACATCCGGATTAAGTTACATATCTTATTTGTAATACAAATATGTTCCAGGATCGTCACACGAACTTCTTGAACTTCTAAAAACCGATAATTCACCCAAACACTATTAGCAACTAAAATAACATTTCGCTTCCTGGATTACTATTTTACCTTAAAAATTATACGAGGTATTACCAGAGCAACTTCTAGGTTCTCTTCTTATAGAAATAGCCAAAGTTGATGTGGATTAGGCTTCCTCACGGACCCTAGGGTTTTTAAGGATTATGATATGGATTAATGTTGATCAATCATTTCTTGCTGGATTCTATATGGATGGTTTTCTAAGAAATCCCATTTGGATTGAATGTAGAGCTGAAAGAGTTTTCAGAGTGTAAGGCTTGTAGTGTCATTGGACATAATCTATGGCATTGGGCCACTACTCTGGTGGTTGCCCGTGCGGTCATAAATCATTGTCTTCACCTCGTGGCGGTTAACCATGGTTATGAACTTTTAGGTGAACTGGAGTTCAGTATTTTATGGTTCTCCTATCCTAAATATTCCACCCTTTCCCCCTATCATCCAAAATGCATCACCATTGTCCCTCTACAGAGCTTTCCTTACTCTCCCACATCAGAAGTGTATATCCCCTTAGCCAACCTAAACATTGTCCCCTTGGACCTCCCCCACCAAAGTTAATGAGAGGGATTCACCATTGATTGTTTCAGAGCTGTATGACTCATTTATTAATGCGTTGGATCAAGTTTGGAATGATTACCAGGAAACAACACCACAACAACATTCTTATCCTCGAAGAAGAACCTCCAGAAACCGATGAATATGCAGATTCTCTCATGGGACAACAACAACATGATAATTCGGAAAACCCTAATTGGCCTAATCTAATTGGCATGGGTGATATTGATCATAGTGAGGATACTGAAGACAAGCACCATTACAAATTCATCGGCCTTTTCTTCCCTGCCCGATTTTTTATATCCTGTTTTTTTTGGGTAAACTTCTAATTTTGGATTAACAGGGAAAGAATAAAGCAGTACAAGTTTACAAGGGGCATTCGCTACGTAAAGCTCTGTGGTTACAAGAAACCACAAGCTAAAATAAAGACAACATAATGTAATCCTTACATTAGCTACAAATAAAACAGTTTTTTTTTGGGTAAATGTCAATAGTATAAAAACAGAAGATCAGTACAGGTTTACAAGGGGCATTCCCCAGGTAAAGCTATGCAGCAAACAACAGGCAAGCCGCACATGGCAAGCTACAAACACTGCAATCAAGCTAAACTCCAGTTTCTAACAAGATTTACAATGTGGTGGCTAGCTAATACATCTTTATCCACCAGTTTAGTTCTAACTAAGTTAGCAACCTTTCTAATAATAACAAAAACATTGCTAGGTTTTCTTTGGAATATCCTACTGTTCCTTTCAAGCCAGATACAATAGTCCCCTACAGAAAAACACAGTTTCAGGGTATTGTTTCTGATGTGTCAGTCTTCAAAGCAGCACTCAAGTGATGAATCCAACTCTTCCATGTACTCCCAGGTTGAATACCAAAGAATTGCCAGATTTGTGCAGTGAAGCTGCAGCTGCAGAAAAGATGGGAGTGTGTTTCAGGAGCTGCATTACAAAGACAGCAATTTGTAGCTGTGGTAATAGCCCAACTAGATAACTTGTCCATAGTGTTCAATCTCTCTTGAGCAGTCAACCAAAGAATGAATGACACTCTGGGGATTTTGTATCCAAACCAACACAAGTGAGTCCAACTCAGTGGAGAACTCCTATCTCTGATCAAATTCCAAGCTGAAGAAATAGTGAAAGAACCTGACCCATCAGCAAGCCAAACAATAGTGTCAGAAGAAGCAGAAGGAGGGGGAAGGTTATCTGTGAGGTGCACTACCTCTCTCATGTAATGGCCTTGAAGACTAGGCCAAATCCAATTAGAATTCTGTATGATACTGCTCACCTTAGCATCTTTAGGAAGAGCAGCTTCATAAAGAATTCTATCATTCATGGCTGGGAGAATGGGACCCCCTGGAAGCCAGTTATCATACCAGAGATAGGTTTGAGAACCATTGCCAATTCTGGATTGAAAATAAGGCCTGAAGGTCTCCTTCAAACTGATCACCTTCCTCCAAATCCAAGAGGCATTCCTGGGGCTATCAAGTCTCCAAAAGGACCTACCCCTAATAAGATGGGTGTGGACCCATTTTACCCAATAAGAACTGGTCTTTCTAGTCACCACATTCCACATATGTTTGCCAATGGATGCATAGTTCCAGGTTCTGGTTCTTTTAATTCCCAAACCTCCTTCACTAGTAGGAAGGCATACCTTGTCCCAAGCTAGCTTAGCTCCAGTGTGTTTAAGCTCTACCCCTGACCAAAGGTACTTCCTCATCAAAGCCTCCATTTCATTATGAACTTTCACAGGTAAGATAAAAATGGAAGCCCAGTACACCTGTAAAGAGAAGAGCATGGTCTTGACTAGTTGGAGCCTACCAGCATAAGAAAGATATTTGATAGTCCAGGTTTTAATCCTGCTCATAATTCTTTCAATTAAGCACTTGCAGTCAGCATAGGTGAGCTTGGAAGTGATGAGAGGCACTCCTAGGTACCTAACAGGAAGAGATCCAGCATAGTAACCAAGAATGGACATAATCTGCTCCTGAATAAGTTGGGGCACTCCTGACATGTATATAGTGCTCTTCAGGGCATTTGGTTGTAGACCTGAGAGTTTAGTGAAAGTGTGAATGCCATCCTTGATGAGGCTGACTGATTGAATGTCACCCTTACAAAAGATCATCAAATCATCAGCAAAACAGAGATTTACAATCCCCTCTGGTTTGCATCTCCAATGGTACCCAAAATTAGGATTAGAAGCCTGAGAGTGGAGGATACCTGACAAGACCTCCATCACAAGAACAAAAAGGTAGGGGGACATAGGGTCCCCTTGCCTTAGACCCCTTGTGCCTTTGAAAAAACCACATAACTCACCATTGAAACTGATGGAGAAAGCAGCATTGCACACACACTCTTGAATCTATCTTATCATCATGGGGGGGAAGCCAAAGCAAGCAAGAGTGCAGAGGAGAAAGTCCCACTTCACATGGTCATAGGCCTTCATGAGGTCTATCTTCATAGCACATCTAGGAGTTGGACTAGACAGGTGGTAGTTTCTAAGAAGCTCCTGGGAGATAAAGACATTGTCAGAAATCTGCCTTCCTTCAATAAAAGTAGAATGGGAGGCATGGATGAGGAAAGGGAGAACAAACTTGAGTCTGTTTGCAATGACTTTAGACATGACTTTGTAGGTGGTGTTGCAGCATGAGATGGGTCTAAATTCTTACACTTTGGTAGGGTTCTCAGTCTTAGGCACTAAAGCAATGGCAGTGGAGTTGAAAGCTTTGAGCATTTGGCCAGTAGAGAAGAATTCCATGATGGCCCCAATAGTGTCATCTTTAACAGTGTCCCAGGAGCTCTTGAAGAAGCTAGCTGTGTATCCATCAGGGCCAGGGGCCTTGTTGGGAGGAAGGGACTTGAATGCCTCCTCAATTTCCTCAACAGTGACTGGTCTGCACATCTGGGATTGTTGAGTGGCAGTAAGGGTGGTTCTTATGAAGGGGGAAATGTGCTCAACTTGAAGACCATCTTGATGGCTGGGGGGGCCCAAGAGGATTTTAAAATAGTGGATGAATTCCTCCTTTATAGCTACCTGGTCAGTCAATTGTACACCTTGTTCATTTGTAATAGCCACAATTCTGTTAGTAGCAGTCCTGCTCTTCACAACTCTATAGAAGTAAGCTGTGTTTTGATCCCCCAAGCTGATCCACTTCTCTTTGGCCTTCTGTCTGTAGAAACTCTGTTCAGCTTGTGCTAATTTGTAGTACTCAATTGCAGCCACCTTTTCCTCTTCCCTGAGGAGTTGATTTTGAGGATCAGCATTGATTTTGTCTTGGCAATCTTGGAGCTTATCCCTGCTGATTTGAGTCCCCAACTGTATGTTGCTGAAGTGTTTATGGTTAAGAGTCCTGAGTTGCTGCTTCAGACACTTGAGCTTCCTGAAAAGAACAAACTGTCTAGTGCCAGATATCAGTGTTCCAAGCAGAGCTAACAATGTGTGGGAATTCAGTGTGCTTGGTCCACATGTCAAAAAACCTAAAAGGTTTGTGGATAGTTGTGATCTCTTTACCAGAATAAATAACCACTGGACACTGGTCAGAAGTCATGTTGGCCAAGGCATTTGCAAATGAATTAGGGAACAAGGAGTACCACTGTAGATTCACCATTGCTCTGTCAATGCTGGAAGAGAAAGGGTTGGTAGACTGTCTGTTTGACCAAGTGAAGAAGTGCCCTACTGTTCTCAGATCCTGGAGCTCAAACTCAAAAGTGCAGTCATTGAACTCATCACAAAAAGAACCAGACCCTCCAGACCTCTCATTTTGGAACCTGGTAGCATTAAAATCCCCTTGGACAATCCAAGCATTCTGACCAATGGTGTGAGATAGCTCAGTAAGAGAAGTCCACATGTCCTTTCTGTCAACAATGTCATTAGCACCATAACAGTATGTAATGAAAAACTCAATATCTGTTCCCAAAAGACAGACATGACGGTGCAGAATTTGCTTGGTTTCTTTGATAGGAGTTACAACAATAATTTTGGGATTCCACATGACAATAATTCTAGCTATAGCAAAACTAGCAGTGTTGTTACAAGAGTGCCAAGAGTTACAGATGTTCCTAGTGACAGGAGACAGGTTACTCTCTTTGACCTTGGTTTCCAAAAGACCAATCATACAAAGATTGTGCTTCTTTATTAGGGTCATTCAAACCCTTGTATTCCATGTAGCAAAATTCATGGAAACAACAAAATAGGAAAAAGAGGGAGGGGTTACGTCCTTTCCTTAGGGCTATGCTTAGCCCTAGGGTTAAGTTTAGGAGTTTGCTTACTCCGGGTCTTGCTCTTGCTAGAGTTAGCATTGGCTTTAGGTTTCTTCCTTTTAGTAACAGGGGTCCAGAGGTCAGGTTCAGTAGGAGCTGGAGATCCTTGGTGCTCAACAGTGGAGTTGTTGATATTTAAAGGAAGATCATCAAGGCCTGGGAATGAGAATTGGCTAGACTCCTCAGAATAGAGATTCTGAGTTTTTTCTTCAGTGGCTGTAGCAGAATGGTTTGGACTCCTTGTCTCACACCCCTGAGTAGGGGTATTAGAGGGGTTGTGCTCAAAAGTATCACTGGCATAACCCTCTTCACCAAGGTAACTTTTAACAACGCTGTCCACCTCTTCTTCACTGTCTGTGTCAGCTTGACCCTCCTCTTCAGATTCCATAAGAGCTGTGAATTTAGAAGTGGGTTTTGGATTTGAAACAGCTGCAAGCTGATCCAGCACCCTGCCTGAGAGAAGAGCTTCCTCAATTGGCTTTTGAATAGTTCTCCATGGCTTTGGATTGCCTTCTGGGGGAGCAGCATGTGTGTTTTCCACTTCTACTGTGCTTGTCTCCTTGTTCTTTCCTTGCTCATTGAGTGGGGGTTGTGGTTCATGTTGATGCTTGGGTTGCCATGAAAGATTAGGAGAGGTGCATTTGTGGCCAAAGACCTTGAAATAAGGACAAATTGGAGGAAGAGGAGGAAGATCAACAAAAACTTCAACCTCCTCCCCATCTTCATCAAAAGCGTGGAAGCTTTTAGGAATGGTGGTTGTGACCTCAACCTCAATGCAAACCCTAGCATAGGAGATTCTAGACCTGTCCTTAGTTTTCCTATCAGCACAAAGAGGTTTCCCAAGAGCACTAAAAACATAACCAAGCACATCTTCATCCCAAAGCTCAATAGGGAGATTATAAAGATTCATCCAAATAGGGACCCTCTGATGGTTTACCTTGGCCATATTGAGCATGGGAGTCCATTGTTTCAACATAATAGGTCTACACCCAACGTGCCATGGCCCTCCTTCAAGGACATCTAAGCTCTCCTGCTCTGTGTCAAAATGAAATAGGTAAACTCCACGTTCATTGGCTTGGACACTCCTCAAGCCACTTTTCCCCCATAAATCTTCAACAGCTTGTTTAATGTAAGATAATGCAAATCTCTTCCCCAAGGTGTAGCCAACAAGACAGGTCTTAAGGGCAGTTTGTTCTTTGACAAGAGCTTTAGGAATGAAAAGCCTACCATTCTCCAATTTGGCATTGGGGTTGAAATTGAGCTTTACTCCAGAACTGATGTTCTTCTTAGCTTTCTCAGCCCAGGATGTTGTTTGAACAACAGGAGGAGTTACAGAAATTGGGATCTGAGGGATCTCAGATTGGCCAGGAAGGCTCGGGAAATCAGTAGGACTTAGTGTCTGGCTTCTATCTGGGTCCTTCAATGGAACTTCACAGGAGTGGGTGGGAAGGTAGCTGGGGTGGATTGAGGTAGGGGCAGTTCTCTGACCATTAGTTCGAGAACCAGAATTACCTCCACTTGACTGAGATCTACCGCAAGAGCGAGCTTGTGAAACTGGGATTCTTCTAGGATATGGAGTGGGAGGGCCTCCAACCATTCTGTGACCACTGTCAGGGGAGCTCTGCTGCAACGATGAAGTCTGAGGGTCACCGGACATGGCTTCCGGTGACCTCAAACCTCCAGCTGGAAATTGCGCGGGCTCAGAAGTGGGTCATGAGTGGTTTCAAAAGATAGAGGGGAGAGATCGATGAGTGGAAACAGGGAAGGGCAGAGATTTCAATCCTCAATCAATGCTAAATCTTGGTCGGAAGATTCAACTGGTTGGTTGGTTGTTGGATAACATTCATGAGGTGTGAGGGAACCTAGAGATCATTTTCTCTCTATAAACCAACTTTTTTGTCGCAACGTTGTTGGTTGATACAAATAAAACAGGTTACTGTTAGCATAGGAACCCACGAGCCTTAAGCTAGACACAAGTTCTGAAAGTGAAAAAGAACAAATACATAACATATAACACACTGTAAACGCTCTTGGGTCCAATGAGACAAACCCAACTAAATTGGATTCTCAACTCATCATAAAAAGTCAGCTTGACTCCATTACTTTGGGAAATTGCTTTATCTCCCTGACTTTCAACGTCGCTCAGAACACCCCTTGGGGCAACCTGTAGCTCTTGACACATTTTTGGGGTATCTCCATTAATTCTGACACTTGGTTCATATAGAAACTCCCTTAATATCCTCTGTCTTCCTTTTGAATCAGAGAAAATATGTATCCTCAAGGCTAGCAAGCTTGAAACAATAAGTGTCAGTTTATCCTCGAGGCTCCATGAGAGCACTGGAACGTTGAATCAATCGTGGAGGCTCAGAAGAAGAAACCCCTAGGTCCACACGGGCCCTCCTCCCTCAAAGGTGTTCACCACAAGACACTAAAGATAGGAAGACATGTCGATGTCTTCACTGTAACCTCTCCCTAAAAACATCAGAAGTCGATGCCCGCCACAGATCGCCAAAGAAGTGCGTCGTCACCCCCTTCGGCGTACCAAAAGTGGGACATCATCAAACTATGCAAAGAGTGGAGAGAAAGGCGAGTCTTGCCTCCTCTTGAAAGTATACCAACGAAAGACCAATTTCGCGATCAGAACTGGTGCGAATGTCATAGAAAAATCTAGCACCATATGTTTGAGTGCAGGAAGTTGTGATATCTCATTAGGCAAAGCACTCCAGAGCTATGGCTAGTGGATGACGACTCTACCAAAAATGCACAAAGAAATCCCCCACATATTGGAGAGATAGCCATGATCTCCTTTGTGGAAAACGCCGATGGAGAAGGAGACATTTTAGAAGTGCACGAAGTGGCAGGCCAGCAAGAGGACAATGAAAATATGCGAGCTGCTGGGGCCACAAAAATGTCAAAGTTTCAATCATTCTTCAACCGAATGGATTTTTTGGATCCCTTTCGCGCGGAAAAATGGAGAAGTCCATCCTGCCAGTGGCTGAGGATTTCAAGGAGAGAGTTTTCTCTATAAACGGAACGATTTTCAAGGCCACGCGTACGGCCTCAACAGTCATATCCTTCTTCCAGGCGGAAAAAAGGAAGAAGAACCACATAGTAAACCTCTATACGTCACTCCGCTCATAAATGGAACATAATTCAAGCAAGCCTTTATTTACATTTGAGATACGTTCAACGTGATGTCCTTAAAAAATGCAAAGTCGCAAGAATCGGAAGGAGAAGAACCACGGGACCCCCTCACCCTTTACGATTTTGGAAACGGCTACAAACCAACTGCGGGCTCTTTTCGTGTTGACTTGAAAGTGGGGAAAATCAAGTACGTTGCAAGGTTCCACGTAATTGATGCCAACACGACTTACCACAAGATCCTTGGAAGGGATTTCATTTACAAATTCAACGCTATCCCGTCAACGACGCATCAAGTCATGAAAGCCATCTGGCTGGGAAAAGTAGTAGACATTCCAGCATTGGTGAACCATTTCAACATTAACGAGTCTCACTTTCTAGAGGCCGTGTGGTGGAGCCAATTGGGAAGTGAAAGGATAATGTGACCATTCAACCCCACCCTTTTCCAACATGGTATGAAGTCTGACGCCAAACGCACACTGGCCTAATGCTATGCATAGAATGCGAACCTTCACGCAAGCAAAAGCCATTCCTCACGAAGAAATCGTACACGCTTAAGATGACTGCAGACTGACAGTCTCAACCTCAAGTGCACGACTGTCGCGTGTAGTAATATTGAAAAGTCCGGATTTATCGAACCCAAGGGACTTGTCGTGAAACAATTAGTATCGTTAACCTTCTGCGAGAAAATATGTGCATTTTTCACTAAAATACGAAATTTAAAAGACACACTAAATTAACAAGTTGAGATCACGATTATAAACGAGTATCGGGATTTTCCCTTGGATCACTAGGTTGTCACCGCTAACGTAGTATGTTCATGAAACACAGATGATGATTCTTTTTCCAAACGAGCATTAATCTTTACTAATCTCTCTACAAAAACCGATGTATATGACCACGCAAATTGATCTTTTTCAAACTTACAATGTCTACGCCATGCATTACATTCATATAATCTACTCATGTTCTCAGTCAAGTAGGTTGATTTCTCTAACCTAAGTGCGACTAAGTGTTCAATTCACTTTTATGGGTAATTTGTTGATTTCTCTAACAAATATTACCTAAGATCTCCCAATTTCAATGTCTCACAATCTGAAATATAGAATACAAGCATGAATGAAACATAGAAAATAGCTCATTATCAATTTAAGTTACTAAAACATGAAGCATAATCCATAATTCGCCAAAACGGCTTCAACCCTAGCTACCGAGGAGAAATCCCGATATCAAGTATGATTTTTGAATGAGTGATTGATGTTTCTGAAGTAACCTAATCAGTCATGGTACGAGAATTGGTAGCTCATTGGGTAGGTGGGGAACTGGACAATGGAAAGATATAAGGAACGAAACGAACATGGCGAGAGATATATATGAGATCAGTGGATGGGTTAAGACACTTCTAGGATGATTGGGTGATCGAAGAACCTAAGAATATGCATGGAATCGAACTAGGTCCGAGTTTGTGTGTGGTGTATGGTCGAAGCCAGGGGAAGCACTGGAATCCAAAGGTTGAAGGAACTTATAGTTCGGGAAAGAGTTTGAAGTATGGAGAGTCATTGAAAAGAGTAGGAGGGGGCATGAAATTGATTATGTATATTGTGGTTGGGAAGGAATGTGGATAATAGCTAAGTGGGAAGGATGCGGTATGAAGGAGAGGGAGACCAGTCTCAACAATGTGGTGATATATGCGCTTGACAGAGGTATTGTGTTCAGGGGTATATGGAGGGTTAGGGAGATGTGTGATACTGTGGAGGTTAAGTTGGGGTAGTAGTTTAACAATTTCACCGCCATTGTAAGAGAAGAGAGTGACAATGGACTGGGCAAATCGCTTCTCTATAAGCCGTTTGAAGTGCGAGAAAATTGAATCAACGTCAGAGTTTGTCTTGAGGGGGTAGAGCCAAACATATTTGGTAAAGTGATCAACAAAGACTACATAATAGAGATAGCCATCACGAGAAATTTGTTTGGTACTCCAGACATCACTGTAAATCAATTCAAGTGGACGAGAGCTTGTAAGAGAGTTTTTTAAGAAGGGAATCTTGCGAATTTTATTGATATGACATGAAGTACAAGAGAATTTCGTAAGACTAGACAAAGATAGGGAATGATTGCACTTTTGCAGAATGAGCCCTAACGTTTTATTAGATGGATGACCAAATTAGTGATGAAGACTGTGAATATGTGGGGAAGTGGTTGTATTCATGAGAGGAGGGTTGATGCGAGGAGTGTAGTAGACACCATTTCAGTTTTCACCGCGCAGAAGAGTGGTTCCTGTTGAGCGATCCTTCACAACAAAATGAGAAGAAAGGAATTCAACCGAAGCATGATTATAATTGCAAAGCTAGGAGACATAGACAAGTTTTCGATGTAGTTTAGGGACACACAGGACATTGGACAGACGAAGAGGTTTAGTGGAGGAAGAGAATTTAGTTCTAGTAATGTGAGAGATAGAGAGACTCTTACCGTAGACAAGAAGGATCTCCTCAGGACCATCATAAGCTGCAAGATTTTGAAGATCATCTGTGCTAGGGGTGACATGATGGGAAGCTCCACTGTCAAACATCCACGCATCAGAAGATGATGAGGCTTGGCTAATTGTGGTATTGATCACATGTGTATCGCAGCTAAATGGGTGTGGTCACGCAAAATTCGATTGATTTTGCGACATTCGCGAACAACATGCTATGTGAAGTTACAAAAGTGACAGCGCTTCTCGGGATGGCCATGCAAAGTTGTGGCTGTTGGAGGGACACGCGGTCCATTTCGCGCATTCGATGAGTGTCGCAACAATATTGGTTCCCTTAGTGACCACCATTGTGCGAGTACAGAGAGTATGCACGATGATGTGAAGTCATTCCTGATGACGATGTGTCGCATTGGCTGTTGCAAGGAGCGGTGCAGATTATGATTCTGTAGTTTACAAAGAGCGCTCGTGCTCCTCAATAATGGACACGAGTTCAACAATTGAGACTGCTGTATTGCAAACTCAAAAAGCTACGAAGATAGGGAGTACTCGACTCCAAGTTGATTGATGATCAATATGAGAAGGTCAGTGTTTGACAGTGGGCTCTGCGCGAGAGAAAGGTCGTTGGCGATTTCCTTCATATCCTTTATGTACTCTGAAATGGAGCGATTTTCGTGCGATTTGCGAGCAAGTTTGTTTTTGAGTGCAATAACTCGACCAGAAGAAGCACTAGCATAGCTTTCCACGAGAATGGTCCAAGCTTCACGAGCATTGGATGCTGAGGAGATCATTGGATGAATGGACTCGGTGCAGCTACCGAGGAGGGCACTGAAAATGATCTGGTCTTGGTGAAACCAAATAGAATTGGCAGGGTTTGCAACTAATTTCGCAAAAGCAGGATGACGTGGCGGTGGTGTGGTGGATTCGTGGATGAACCCTAAAAGATCAAAGCCTATCAAAGTGGTTTGGATTTTTCGAGGCCAAACGAGGAAACTGGCGGAGGAAATTTTTATGGGGAAGTTTGTTGGGGCATTTAGTTGGATCACTGATGGTTGGTAGTCATGGTGGCGATGGTCTGCGTCCGAGACCGAGAAACAAGGTTGCTGGCTTACGAATTGCAAAAAGAGAGAGATGGATCATGTAGAAGAAAAACTTCTACATGTCTGATACCATATGAAGGTTGAGTGAGTGAATGATGTTTCTAATGACCATTGGTCCGTATTAATACAAGAGGAGTGATATACATACAACGTATAATCACCTAAAATAGTAAAGAGATAATTGCAACATAAAAATTGATCCCATAAATCATGGGAGAGTCAACATACATTAGGGAAGAGATAATTGGTGATTATCTTATTCCTTGACATAAAGTCTTAGCTACTGATAATCATGATCACGACAACAAGTTTTATCAAGATCATGAAGAAAACAAATAACAACAAGAGAAGAAGATATCAAACGAATGATTCCGAGATCCAAGCGTTATCCAATGGCTTAGGATCCTCCAACCTCCTCCAAAAGACTCCTCTGCCTCTTCGGTCCTAAAAATTTTGAATATAGGCCTGGGCACGATTTTTAAAGTATTTTTGCCGAATTTGCAATTCATCCCCTCCAATTTGCAATTCTCGGACAGAATTGTGTACTGATCTTGCGCGGGCTTTTTCTTCCTCATCCAGACTCCAGTTTGGGCATATCTTATATCGTTGGAAAGCCCCGGATGTGTAATTTATATTGGAGTAGGCCTTGATCCAAATTTTATTCTGTAGATTCAGAAGCATCCCGAAAAGTGAAGTATGGTACAAATCAGCCTTTGGAACTGTTCTTCGTTTATGCATCTTCTTTGACAGACCATATCTTCCTCGTCCGGCCTTCTATTGAGCTTTGTGACCTACCATTGGACATAGTTTTGATCCTAATTTCATTTTCCACGTGTATCACTACTTAAGTCCTTTTTGAACTCAAGATATCATCCAAATAGTGAAGATTTGTCACTTTTGCTCCTCTAACTTTCATTCTCCAGCTTCCTTTTGAGCTTGCTTTGTTTCAGAAGTTCGTTTCATACCTCCTGACAATCGTTTTGTATTCGTTCGTATAAATACAACATGAGCATGCATACCAAGCGATTACTTTTGACAAATAACATCTAAACGCATAGAAACGCCCGGACTAGCAATAAATCACAACAAGCTCATTCTTCACAAGTATTTCAATGTAACGGCCTTTTACTAATCAAATTACATCGGGAATCACGCAAAATTGTAGATAATAAATTTTAGAATATAACCCTTATTCTCCTAATAAAGAATTTAATTCTTGTTATGGAGTTATCACAGACGCAAGAGAGGATGCCATCACATCCCACCAAATAGGAAAAAATATGTGAAACTGAAGGTGCGCGAGGTCATCCGTTTCCCCGAGAACAGGTGTCCCTAACATTGAGGAAGTGACTACCAAATAAGAAAGCCAAATAACCATGGAGGTAAAAGTGCACAAAGCCCTGGAATGTTTCCAAGACAATCCCCGGCCGTAGAAAGAGGAATTGGAACATGTAGATATGGATCCTGGAGGCCCGAAAAGAGGACATATATTTCGTGGCATAACTTGAAGAGGACAAAAGGCACAACCTACTCGAACTACTACAAGAATATATGGACGTGTTTGCATGCGGTTATGGAGAAATGTCAGGCCTAGACACAGAATTCACCGTGCACATGTTAAACGTCCATCGATGTGGAACCACTAAATCAAACTGCAAGAATATTTTGCACGAAGCTGGAAGTCCAAATTAAAGAGGAGGTGAAAAATCTACTGGATGCCAATTTCATAAAATCTCTACACCACGCTACCTCGTTGTCAAACATTGTTCCGGTATCCAAGAAGAATGGTCAGCTCGCCACCTGTGTAGATTTCAGGGACCTGAACAGGTTGTGTCCCAAAGAAAATTTCCCTATGCCAAACATTAACTTGCTCGTAGATTCCACAGCGGGCACCAGATTTTTAGGTTCATGGATGGATTCAGTGGCTATAACCAGATAAAAATTACCTAGAAGATGTAGTGAAAACTACATTTATCACCCCCTAGTTGTATTCCACTCCATGGTCATGCTGTTTGGCCTCAAAGGTGCATGAGCAACTTACCAGAGGGCCATGATGGCCCTGTTCCATGATATGATGCACAAGGAAGTGGAATTCTACGTGGACAACCTGGTTGTCAAATCGACGAAAAAGAGGGACCATTTGAAATATCTATGAAGGGTCTTTTAAAGGTGTAACGTGTTCCAACTCAAAATAAATCCTATGAAGTGCACATTTGAGGTCATGTAAGGAAAATTTATCGGTTGTCTTATACACAGACATGGGATCGAGTTAGACCCTGCCATGCAATCACGAGTCTAATCAGAAAACAAACTCAAGAGCTTTTTGGGGAAGTTGTCATACATGCAGTGATTCATACATGCGGTAGCTGAACTCTCTCATCCGTTCAACAATTTGGTAAAAGAGGGAGACATTTTCTAATGGAAACATCACCTGGAGAGCTTTGAAAAAAATTAAATCCCGACTAATTTCCCCTTGCGTCATGACTACACCTCAGAAAGGAAGTCCACTAATCTTATACTTCACTTCCACACCCGGTCGATTGGGGCCCTCCTCACGCAAGAAGGGGACGGACAAGTTCTTAAGTCTACTACATCTCAGGGGTGGTTCAAGGCGCAAAGACATGATATTCAACCATCAAAAGTCATTGTATGGCGTTGGTTTTTGTGGTCCAAACGTTGAAGCACTACTTTATCTCTCACAAAGTAACGGTAGTGACCAAGAGCGACCCCCATCCGATATCTTTTTGCAATTCCCCATCAAGTGGAAGGATTGAAAAATGGTTGTTAATTTTGTCAGTATACGATATCACCCGCGGACGAACCCAATCCCTCAAATTGCAGCAAATTGCTGATCTCCTCATACAGTTCCCTGATGGCTCTCACGAACCCCAATTGAGGGTAATCGCAAGGGATATGGAGATCCACAATGTAGAAGGAAGATGGTCGCTTCACTTTGACTGATCTTATACAAGAACAGGAGAAGACACAGATTTTGTGTTAACGGAAGATGGTCACCGGTCGAGGAAGTGGTGAAATTGTCGTATAAGTCAAATTTCAAGCTTTCCAACAATGAAGTAGAATATGAGGCTCTCATAGCTAGTTTATTCCCAGCGAAAAGCTTGGGAATCAGGCATTTGGTCATCATGGGATATTCTAAGCTCAGAGTGAAGTATTTCGCACTAAAGGAAATGAAACTGCTCAGCTATCGCACCACTGCCTAGAGACACGCAGCCAGTTTCGAAACCATCTCTTATCAACATACCCCATGTGAGACAACAGACACGCGAACGCCTTGACAACCCTGGGATCCAGGATTGCCAAGGACAATGCACAACTAACATCACTATTCAGACCAAAATACCGCCCACCTCTATGCGAGAGGTAACCGAACCCCGCGGCGAAACCAAAGGGGCAATTGGAGAGAAGAAGTCATCAAAATTATTAAAGAAAGTGCGACTAACAAAGACCGGGCCACCTTCAAGGGATTCGTCATGCATGAAGACCTTCTCTATCACAAGGGTCGTGGTAGGATTCTTCTAAGATGTGTCACAGCAGAAAAGGGCATGGCTCTGCTATAAGAGATGCACAAAAAATGATGCGACCAAAATGAGATACCCCTCTATAGAAAGGTACAAAAACAACGGCATATTTTTCCCCATATGAGCTCGCATATGGTCCTAATCGAAGTCCAATGCGATTAATGCAATCTAACACTTGACATACTCGAGGCATGTGCCATTGACGATTATGACAATTGGAGGAAACCTTTGACGGAATATCTTCATGATGGCACACTCTCCCCAAAGAAAAAAACAAGTTGCTATCGTAAAAAAGAAGGCCCGCAACTATGAAATAGTGCAGGGCATCTTAACAAGAAAAGGCGTTGCAGGAATGCCCTTCGGTGCCTCGCAGGACATAAATTGCACATGATAATGGAAGTTGCCCATGTATTAGACTATTTTTTATGCTAGGGGTAAATTAGTACTTTGACGCACAATGTTTGGTTATGAGTTACTAGAAATAGCTCATTTAATATTCTTGGATTAATGAGACTAGTATATAATCGTTATTATATTATAAGTTACTTATTATAATTAGTTTACATAAAATTAGCTTAAATAATACACTGAAATAATACATTATAATCATACTATTGGTGCTACCAAACTATCTTAACAATTTCCACCTACTTGTAGTACTACCAAAACATCTAACAATTTTTACCTATCTAAGAGTACACCCAAAGCACCTTATAACTCCCATAAACTTCATCAATTGGTCAATTGACCAAGACTCTTAACCCATTGGCCAATTAACCAAGACCAGTTGACTTGACCCTGGTATAGGTTGGACCTAACCTAGGTACTTCTGCTGCATTTAATCCCTCCTCCTCCTTTTTTTCTCCAATACAGAACAACAAGAGACAAACACCATTCACCATCTCCATCACCACCAGCGACCACCACGACCATCATCACCTCCGTCTCTCTCACCCTCTGCCTCCCTATCTCTTTCTCTCTCACGACCTCTGTCTCATATGACGAAGAACAGAGCCAGCAAGAGTAGCGGCCAAAGGACACCACTGCTGCGACGAACCAGACAGAAAACCCACCTGCTCCTTCCCTCTCTCCCTCAGGCTTTTTGATCACTCTCTCCCATGTGTTCTCCTATGATCTGTCCGGCAACCAACAGAGGCAGCAAGGTCAACCACCTGAGCCACCGTCTCAAGACCCGAAGGCCATCGACATGAACCTCGTCCGCGCTGCTCCCCCCCCCCCCTCCGCTGCTTCTTGTGACTCCTCCGACCTCCTCAAGGCCCGATGAACCCAGAGAAGTCCCCCCCCCCCCCATGACAGCTCCTAGCCGCCGGAGCTCCATTATTTCCAGTGAGTTCTTAACCAAATTTGGGCAATCGATTTTTCCGTCAATCGGTAACCAAATTTGGTGATTTTTGGCTTAAATCTTAATTGTTGGACTTGAATTTGGGTTTTATGACATCAAATTTGTATGGGTATGAAAGGTTAACATGATTCAAGATTTGGATTGATGAAAGTTGAGGAAGATGATGAAGTAGGGGTGATCTTGTATTTAATAGAAACTTGAGGGTATGATCTATCACATCAGAAAGTACTATTGTCCTCCTGTGGGGTAACTTGTATAATATAGGCAAAGCCTAGGGGATTTGATTGTAGTTTAACAATCTGCATTCACAACATCCACATCTAAGGCCATATCCAATCACCATGCAAAAGCACATAATACAGTTAAAATCTAATTTTAACGTGCTTGGTCAATTTTAGTTGATTTTGGATGTACTATGGTCAAACGGTCGAAGAGGGCCCACCAACTACTTGGTCGAACCCTAAATGACCGCCACACGGCCCCGACGTCCCTAGGGTTTCAGCCCTAGGGTTGTTTCCTTCCTCTCCTTCCTTGTTTCCCAAGTTTGCTTGTTTCCAAATTAAGAAAAACCCATTTTTCCTAATTTGTGCCCAAAACCTAGTTTTCTAGATAAAAAATTTCACATCATATGTGATCCAAATTCACTAAATATGTAAAATTAGCTCTTTCTTATTTGAATCATATTCAAATTGCACCATTTTGCTAAATTCAGTTTTACGCGATGAATAAGAATAATGGTGTAATAATTGACTGAAAAGTAACACATAAACCATGTTATGCACTACGACATGCGGCTCTGATACCACTGTAGGGTTTTGATACGGATTACGCAGTGGAATAAACAATAAACAGTTATGTTCAAGACCATCCAAGGATCACAGGACTAGATATCATAACGATGGTAAAGGATAGAAACATCATGTACCTTGTTTGTCTCATTTGATGACTTCACGTGAAATATTGTCCACGTCTCTAAGGAAGTCCACTCCTATAATTGCTCTGGATCCTTCTCACACCTTTGTGCTAGCTTGGGAAGAAGGAGGAAGAGCAAGATCACGCAAACGGGATACCCAAGGCCACGCCACACGGGGCCGATGGCAAGAGGGAGGGGGCGGACGAGGGGGTTCGGCCTCCATGTCTTGGCTCTCTCCTTGCTTTGTTCTCTCTCTCTCTCTCTCTCTCTCTCTCTCTCTTGTGTGATAACAATTATGACACTTATATTAGAATAATAAGCTAGGAGTGCCCTTATATAGTCTAACAACTCCTTGTTCACTACGTATTGCCCCAATACTAATCATGTCCTTACATGGATTAGTCCACCTTGTAAATTAGTCCTACCAAGTTTGCTTGTGGTTGCGTATTGATCCTTCTATTTAATTAATCATATTAATTAATTCTCAAGTCCGATTTAATCCATAGGGAGTGTGAAGCCAAAGGTTCTACTTAGTTGGTAGTAACAACTACTAACATAGAGTGGTGTCTAGCAACACATCTATGCCACCCAACTAATAGAACTAGTCAGTAATGCGACAAAGCTTGTGACCAATGTTACCGTATTGTATTATCCCTTTGTCTCCATATCGGGATTGGACACGAGACATATAAATCACACTCGTATATCGAATCAGTAGTTTCTCGATCCAGGGAATAGTCTTATCCATGGAGATAACATCAATATCCCATATTGATTTATCTGAGTCTGGCCAGAAATTCTATAACCACTACCCCTCGAGTGGCCGCGGATATTTTCTTCCGTTATGTGTGAGGGATAAATCTTATCTACATCAGTTCCATCTCTAAATTGATTCCTATCATGCCCGATGACTACCTTTATAGTTACCCGGTTAAGGCGCAACGTTTGATAATATCAAAGCATGATATTTCGCATTTAGAGTATCTAGTGACTTCAAGTCTAAGGACCACAATACCATTGTCACTATGAGAAGCACTTGTGACTTTACATAACTTGTATGTAGCCTTCTCGTAGTGGGTCAATCTAGTATGCCATTACCCCTAATGCATACCCATGTGCTAGACTTGATATCTCCATATCAATCTACCCACGCACTAGTATATAGTTGATCTTCCTGTTAAACAATATAATCGACTAGGATATTTAAGATAAACAACACATTTGTAATCTAAGGACTTCGTTATATTAAATATCTCCATAAACAATACAATGATTATTCTATCCAAAATAATGTTATCTTCGAGGGCATCTCTTCCAACAGGAAAACGTGAGAAAATGAAAACACTATAAAAGTCAAAAATCAGAAAAATTGATTTTTTCTAATAAGGGAAATCGAATACCTATAAACAGAAGATAGTTCAATGAAATAGTTTCGGAGAAGGAAGCGTCGTAGTAGGGATACTCTAATTTTTAGCATCGTGCGCTCCTGTTTCACGAAAGGATGTCTCGGGTATTCAAGTAATGTGGAATATAGACGAGTGCATACCTTTAGTTCCTATAATGTGCTAGGAGGATTAGGTCCTATAGTGGTCGAATAGCCTTTTTTCTAATGGAAACTTGTGGCCTCTTGAAATCAGGGGTGGACCTTTGTGTTGAGTTGGTTCCATGCGGTACACACTTCGGCCTATGCGAAGTTGGGGAAAGTACACCACCATCCATCAGGTGGTTTCAAGAGCTAACCGAATAAGCCCACACTTAGTTGCTCTAAATGCGCGATTGAAATAAAAGAAGAGAATTAAAAACAAAAATGAATTATAATCTTCTCTTGGATTAGATACCGTGAACAACCTAATAAACCTCCGTTCACGCGGGGAATTCGGATTCGATCCAGTTAGAGAAGTTAAGGAAAATTAAGTCAAGTCGTATTATACGGAGTTGTGTCTCCTGTCACTGGAACAATTCGCATTCAAATGCAATCGTGGGTAAGAGATTTAAATCTCAAATGACTTGGCGACGAAATATTACTTTAGTGACTGGGGATGCCTAGACCTTCTGAGCTAAAAGACCTGCCCAAATCTTGGATTGTTATTGGTGGATATTTGGGGATCCTTTACTGAGCTTGTGTTGGGTTTTGACGTAGGTAACGCAGCGGAATAACAAAAATTCCTACTCAAAGCCCACCAAGGATCACAAGGAAGAGCTAATCATGACATGATAAGAGCATAGAAGATGTTTACCTTGGTTTGGGAGATCACACGAAGAATAGTGTCTTCGTCTCTATGAATATACACACCTTGTATCTTGATTGGATTCCTTCTTACCGAGATGTGCTAGCAACGGAAGAAGGAGGAGGATGATCACGCACAACGGAGAACCAAGGCCTCGCCTTGGTGTGGCCGACGGCAAGGGGGGGGGGGACGGGTGAGAGGCTTCGGCCTCTTGCTTGTCTCTCTCTCTTTCTTTGTTAACTTCTCTCAATAATGACTTGTGTAGAAAATTAACAAGCTAGATATCCTTTATATTGTCATAACTCTTTATTAACTACATAAAATCCCCAATACTAATCATGTCCTTACATGGATTAGCCCACATGCAAATTAATCCTACTTAGTTTTCTTGTGGTTGCGTTATGATCATTTTATTAATTATTCCAACTAATTAATACCTATATCCAATTCAATCCATCCGGTGTGCCCCATATTTCTACTTAGTTGTTAGTAACTTATTACTAATATGGAGTGGTGTCTAGAAACACATCCATGTCACCCAAACGATAGAAACAAGTCAGTGATCCCGACAAACCTCGTGCCCAATATCTCATATTGTATTATACGTTTGTCTCCATATCCGGATTGGACACGTGACACTCGTATATCCAATCTGTAGTTTCTCGATCCTAGGAATATGCTTATGCAAGTAGATAACATCAATATCTCCATATTGATTTATCTGAGTCTGGCCAGACATTCAATAAGCACCATCCCTCGAGTGGCCATGGATATCTGCTCCCATTATGTGGGAGGTAGAAATCCTCTCTACATCACTACGATCTCTAAGTCTGCTTCCTATCATGCCCGATAGCTATCTTTATAGTTTCCCGGTTAAGGCGCGACGTTGGATAAAATCAAAGCATGATATTCCACAACTAGAGTATCTAGTGACTTCAAGTCTAAGGATTACAATATTATTAGGACTCTGAGAAGCGATTGTGACTTTGACATAATCTAATGTATCCTTCTCGTCATGGGTCAATCCAGTATGCGATTACTCCTAATGCATACCCATGTGTTAGACATGATATCTCCATATCCATCTACACACATACTAGTCTATATTTTATCATCCTATTAACCAATATAATGGACTAGGGATATTTAAGATAAACAACACATTGTATCTAAGGGCTTCATTATAGTAAATATCACAATAAATAATAAATGAATATTCTAGCCCAAACATCGTTCATACTAAATATTAGATTGCCTCTAGGGAACCTATTCCAACAGTCTCCCACTTGCATTAGAGCCAATCAAGTGAATCTCGTATTCCTATAGATCTAGCATGCCCTTCATGCTTTCGTTGCGCAAGTGGCCTTGTGAGCGGATCTGAATGATAGTCATCCTTTGTAATCTTGCACATCTTCACATCTCCTCTATCGATCATATCACAAATATGATGGAGTCTCCTAAGTACATGCTTTGTATTCTGGTGTGATCTTGGTTCCTTGGCTTGTGCGATCGCTCCGGAGTTGTCGTAGTACAACTCCATGGGATCCACGTTGCTAGGGACCACACCAAGCTCAGTGATAAACTTCTTTATCCAAACTGCCTCTTTTGCTGCTTTCGCAGCAGCAATGTACTCAGCTTCATTTGTAGAATTAGCAACTGTCCCTTGCTTGGAACTCTTCCAGCTCACAACTCCTCCATTCAGCAAAACACGTATCCCGACTGCGACCTGTGTCATCTTTGTCGGTTTTGAAGATTGCATCAGTGTAACCAATTACACTCAAATCTTCCTTACCTTCAAATATCAAGAACACATCCTTAGTTCTTCTCAAGTACTTTAGGATGTTCTTGACAGCAATCCAGTGACTCTCACCCGGATTGGACTGATATCTGCTTACCATACTCGACGCGTATGATACATCTAGTCTGGTACACAACATGGCGTACATGATGGATCATATGGCCGAAGCATAGGGTATCCTACTCATGCGGTCCTCTCAATCTCATTGGAAGGACAGTCAGTCTTAGAGAGAGTGAATCCATGCGACATGGGCAAGAATCCCTTCTTGGAATCTTGCATGTTGAACCTCTTCAACACCTTGTCTATATATGTACTCTGGCTTAGGCCGAGCAGCTTTCTAGATCTATCCCTATAGATCTTGATACCAAGTATATAAGCTGAATCTCCTAAGTCCTTCATTGCGAAACACTTTCCTAGCCAATCTTTAACAGGTTACAAAGTAGGAATATCGTTTCCAATGAGAAGTATGTCATCCACATACAAGACCAGAAACACTATAGAGCTCCCACTAACCTTCTTGTAAACACAAGGCTCATCTTCGTTTTTGATGAAGCCAAACTCTTTAAATGAGTCATCAAAACGTCGATTCTAACTCCTAGAAGCTTGCTTTAATCCATAGATGGATCAATGTAGCTTACAGATTTTATTGGCATTATCTAGATCTTCAAAACCCTCTGGTTGTGTCATATACACATCCTCGAGGAGGTTCCCATAAAGGAACGCTGTTTTGACATCCATTTGCCAAATCTCGTAGTCATAGTAAGCTTGAATCACAAGTAGGATTCGAATGGAATTAGTCATGGCGACTGGTGAAAAGGTCTCATCATAGTCAATACCATGAATCTGTCAATACCATGAATCTATCTATACCCTTTAGCCACCAATCGCCCCTTGTAGGCAACTACCTTGCTATCCATGTCAGTCTTCTTCTTGAAGACCCACTTGCACCCTATGGGCCGAGCCCCTTCGGGTAGTTCCACCAAAGTCCATACTTTTTTGGTATACATGGAATCCATTTCGGATCTCATGGCTTCTAGCCACTTCTTGGAGTATGGGCCTTTCATGGCCTCCACGTAGGTTGCAGGCTCATCATCCATGAGTGGTAAGTCATCGGGCTCAGCCACGAGAAGTCCATACCTCTCTGGCTCATGACGTACCCTTCCTGACCTACGGAGTTCCTGTGTCACCTGAACAGGTTCTTCCATAACGTCTTGCGGTTCCTGTTCATGCTCCTTCATCGGTTCAGTGGTTTGTGGTTCTTGAATTTCTCCAAGTTCTACAGTCCTCCCACTTGCTTCTTTAGAGACTAGCTCTCTTTCTAAAAACGCGCCGGTCCGAGCTACAAATACTTTGTTCTCGGTTGGATTGTAGAAATAATATCCTTTAGTTTCTTTCAGATATCCCACAAACTTACACTTATCCGCTTTGGGCCCGAGCTTGTCTGTTTGTAAACGCTTTACATAGACATCGCAGCCCCAAATCTTCATAAACGACACTATGGGACGCTTCCCAGTCCATATTTCATATGGTGTCTTCATGACTGATTTGGACGGAACACGGTTAATGGTAAAAGCTGCAGTCAATAGAGCATGTCCCCGAAATGATATTGGAACATCCGTTTGACACATCATAGATCGCACCATATCTAATAGCATGCGATTCCTCCTCATGGACATGCCATTCCATTGTGGTGTTCCGGGTGGAGTGAGTTGGGAAACTATCCCACACATTCTAAGATACTCGTCAAACTCTTGGCTCAAATATTCTCTTCCACGATCCGATCGCAAAGCCTTAATACTCTTACCAAGTTGCTTCTCTACTTCATTCCTGAATTCCTTGAACAATTCAAAGGATTCAGATTTGGCCTTCATAAGGTACACAATTTCATCTACTGAAATCATCAATAAACGTAATGAAGTAGGTGTAACCACCTCTGGCAGGCGTGGGAAACGGCCCACATACATCGGTATGTATGAGTGCTAGTAACTCACTAGTCCTCTCACCTTTCTTATTGAAGGGGACTTTGTCATTTTTCCCAATAAACAAGACTCGCATGTCTCATATGATTCCAAATAAAATGAGTCTAGAAGTCCATCCTTATGGAGCCTAGATATACGTTCTCATTTATATGGCCTAAACGACATTTCCATAGATATGTAGGTGTGTAAAAGGAAATCCGCGAGAGAAATCCAAGTGTACACCTCAAGTAGGGGATTAGAATAGAACACATAGAAGTGTAGGGTGTGAGTAGGGAGAGAGTAAGCAATGGAAACTGCTCTAGAGAGAGAGACAGTAGGCTAGAAAAAGATCTGAGAGAGATTAGAGAGCTGTAATGGAAAGCTAACGTCCCTATATATAGTGGGGAAGTGACCGTTGTGGGGGTTAATGCACCATAAATGGCGGCTTAATGATAGCCTTATAACGACACGTTCGACTGTATATATAGGGAACGTTACGCACGTGCCCGCATATATCGGAGACCGTTATGAGATCGTCCGCATTTATGGGATACGTGAGCCTTAAACCTCTCAGTCATTTACCAAAGGTCGCGTGCGAGCTTGGTTGTCGCTCTCGCGCGACGGATCTTACTCTATCCTCCAAACCACTAAGTCCCTACAAGTCCCGTGTGATTAGATAAGCATGGGTAGTGACTGGATGTGTATGGAGCACAGATGGGTGTGTTGGATGGTCGTCACGTGGCTCTGATCTGTCTGTATGGAAAGCACCATCTACAGTAGGATTTAAATCATTAGTTTTAATCCTTTTAGTATTTATGTTATAGGTGGAATTATTTAGATCAAGGATATATAATCCATTAGACAAATGCGCACTACAACAGTGCATACTATCAAAATAAATGGAGCAACACTTGTCCTTTATTGAAATAGAAAAACCCTTCTCGTCCAAACAAGAAACGGAAATAATGTTTCTTCTCATAGCAGGCACATAATAGCAATTGTCTAATTCTAAAATAAGTCCAGAAGGCAAAGATAGTTCATAAACGCCTATAGCTAATGCAGCAACTCTTTCTCCATTCCCAACGCGCAGATCTATCTTCCCTTTAGCCAATCTTCTACTTCTTTTCAAATCCTACACATTTCGACAAATGTGAGAACCACATCCAGTATCCAATACCCAAGATGAAGAAATAGATAGATTGACGTCTAACAAAAATACATGGTGGTGGTGGAATCACTATTCCAATCTTCTTATCCGCCAGATACTTGGGGAAATTCCTCCTCCAATGACCCAGCTGGCTACAGTAGTGACAATCACCTTTAGCCACGCCCCCACTACGCATTAAGTATTCCTTGGACTTTGAAACTTTCTTGCGCTTGCCTTTAGAAGTAGAGGAAACTCCCTTGCCCTTCCTCTTATTCACCATCATTATGGCCTTGCCCTTGCCTTTGTTGATGCTCTGTCCAGCTGTCTTTAGCATGTTCAGCAATTCTGACAGAGTCTTACTGATCTCGTTCATGTTATAACTCATGGTGACCTGGTTATAACTGTCAGGCAACGATTGCAAGACAAGATCAGTAGCCAAGTCTTGGCCGAGTGGGAACCCCAGCCATGTGAGGTTCTCAATGTACTCGATCATTCGGAGTACATGAGGCCCGACTAGGTTCCCTTCTGCAAGACTTCTCTTGAACAGTGAAATGGACACCTCATACCGCTCATGCCTTGCCTATTCCTGAAACAACTGTTTCAATTGTATGATCATATCATAAGCTTCCATGTTTTCGTGTTGCTTCTGAAGCTCATAGGTCATGGTGCAGAGCATGAGGCAAGTCACGTCATTAGAATCGTTTATATGTTTCTGAAAAGCTCTTACGTCGGCTATAACATACTCATCCTGGGGTGGTTCTGGAATAGGATTGCCTAAGACGTACAACTTCTTTTCTTGCTTAAGGACAATCCTTAAGTTTCTGTACCAGTCAAGGAATTTTTTTCCAGACAGTTTGTCCTTCTCAAGGACAGATCGCAGGGATGAAGTCGATGTGTGACTGTTTGCCAAATGGAATTCTACTAAAACGAGAAATGTGCAATTTTAGTGTTTTGAACAATTTAACTATATTCAACAATGGATAGATCGTTAAATATAGCTCCCACTAATTTTCTCGGATTAATAGCCCTCACCATTAATGCGGAAAATATCATACATATTTTCTAGTGAGTCCAAGATCCATATTTCACTTCTTCTTGAGCTTGCTTTGGCAAGTCACCCAAGAATTGATTATTTAGGTAGGAACCATTCCAATTGAATCTCATGCAACTCTTGGTCCAATTAGGCAAATAATTCATTATTCTTTATCCTTTAGATAACACCTAATTGTCATGCCTCTAGGCTTGATCAATCTAATTGATTTTACCCAGTTGCGTCCAACCTCTTGCTTCAACAATCACATATTACTTGTTTGTGTCGTCCGCAACACATCAAGGTGAATTAAAACTCCTTTCTTTGGCAAGCCCTAATTTAATAAACCTTGATCATGAAGGGTGTTTAGGCAAGAGAAGGCAAAACGCAATATTTCCATTGAGGGATTTAATAGCCCTTATTCGTTTGGTTTATTCCATCAACATGATCTACTTATTTGGATTGGCCAATCCACAATAAAAGATCAAACTTGTTTATTATTATCTTGTTAACGTTTTGCTAGTATCGCCATACACACAAAAATAAATAACAAGACATAAATAATAAACATCCACAAAAGAAAAAAAAATAACGTGGCATGGATATGGCCCCTAGACTAAGATATTACCAAGCCAATGGTAATATCTATATACCCTAAAGTTACAAGCTCATCTCCATGTGCTCCACCATAGTTGCGCGCGTCTAGGATGGGACCTTCATCGCCTTTGTGGCTTCTTTGGTCCTCCGGTCTTCTTCTCCATGCTCTTTGCTATCATCTAAATATTTCTAATTCTAGCCTAACATCTAGAATAAATAAATAAATAAATAAATAAATAAAGCCTCACATGTCGAGAAGATGATCAGCTCACAGGCCATAAAATTAACTAACTATTACATTAATTTGATCAGCTCGCAGGCCGTAAACCAAACCACAACAAACACAAACATCCACAACCTAGGCCATATCCATCCACCATGCAAAAAGGCAAATAATACAGTTAAAACCAATTTTTAACACGCTTTTCAATTTTAGTTGAAATTGGGTAATTAGGGACACAAAGGTCCAAGGAGTCCACCATCCACCATGGCCGAACCAACCAAGGACCAAGGCTAGGCCTTGGGGCGGTCGGACGAGCCTCAAGCGCGGCTAGGCCGCACGCTAGGCCGACCCAACCCCTTGGACGAGCCTAGCTTGGGCGGAAAGGCAAGGGGGTCGGTCCCTATAGGGGCCGAACCTCCTTTGTAATTGTTTCCAAAACAACTCCTTGCCTTGTTGCCCAAAGGTGGTTGTTTCCATAAAATTGTTTCCATAATTGGAAAAACCCCTTTTCCCAATTGCGTGCCCAAGAAGCCTAACTTTTTCAAGAACCCAATAATTCACATCCTATGTGATTAAACTCACCAATTTACACATCCGATGTTAAATTAGATATTTGTTGTCTTGAATCAAATTCAATTTGCATCTACTTGCCAATTAATTTCAGTTTCGCGTAATATGAATTAAACGGTGTATAAACTGAAATCGTAACACATAAAATCATGTTATGCACTATGACATGTGGCTCTGATACCACTGTTGGGTTTTGACGTAGGTAAAGCAGCGGAATAACAAAAATTCCTACTCAAAGCCCACCAAGGATCACAGGAAGAGCTAATCATAACATGATAAGAGCATAGAAGATGTGTACCTTGGTTTGGGAGATCACGCGAAGAATAGTGCCTTCGTCTCTATGAATATCCACACCTTGTATCTTGATTGGATTCCTTCTCACCGCTATGTGCTAGCAACGGAAGAAGGAGGAGGATGATCACGCAAAACGGAGCACCAAGGCCTCGCCTTGGTGTGGCTGACGGAAAGGGGGGGAGACGGATGAGAGGCTTCGGCCTCTTGCTTGTCTCTCTCTCTTGATTTGTTAAGTTCTCTCAATAATGATTTGTGTAGAGAATTAACAAGCTAGAGATCCTTTATATAGTAATAACTCTTTATTAACTACATAAAAGCCCCAATACTAATCATGTCCTTACAGGGATTAGCCCACATGCATATTAGTCCAACTAAGTTTGCTTGTGGTTGCGTTATGATCCTTTTTTAAATTAGGCCAACTAATTAATACCTATATCCAATTCAATCCAGCCGGTGTGTGACCCCATAGATTTCTACTTAGTTGGTAGTAACTTATTACTAATATGGAGCAGTGTCTAGCAACTCATCCATGTCACCCAACCAATAGAAATAAGTCAGTGATCCCGACAAACCTCGCGCCCAGTATCTCATATTGTATTATCTCTTTGTCTCCATATTGGGATTGGACACTAGACATAATAGTCACACTCGTATATCCAATGCATAGTTTCTCGATCCTGGGAATATGCTTATGAAAGCAGATAACACCAATATCTCCATATTGATTTATCTGAGTCTGGCCAGACATTCAATAAGCACCATCCCTCGAGTGGCCATGGATATCTGCTCCCATTATTTGGGAGGGACAAATCATCTCTACAGCACTATGATCTCTAAGCTTGCTTCCTATCATGCCCGATAGCTATCTTTATAGTTGCCCGGTTAAGGCGCAATGTTGGATAACATCAAAACATGATATTCCACAACTAGAGTATGTAGTGACTTCAAGTCTAAGGATTACAATATTGTTAGCACTACGAGAAGCGATTGTGACTTTGACATAATCTAAGGTATCCTTCTCGTCGTGGGTCAATCCATTATGCCATTACTCCTAATGCGTACCCATGTGTTAGACTTGATATCTCCATATCAATCTACACACATACTAGTCTATATTTGATAGTCCTATTAACCAATATAACGGACTAGGTATATTTAAGTTGAACAACACGTTGTATCTAAGGACTTCATTATATTAAATATCACAATCAGTATTAAATGAATATTCTAGCCGAAACATCGTTCATACTAAATATAGATTGCCTCTAGGGCACCTATTCCAACAGCTTGTGCTTACGATCATCATCTCTTCAATTGCTTGCTATTGGTGGTAAAATTTCGAAAGAGACTTGTGAGAACTTGAGGATTTTGGTTGATGATAGCGAGATTTCCCAAACTATATAGAAAAGAAGAAAAATATGCATTGTCTAATTTTTGCTTTGTAAAATATCGAGTTTCATTGTATAGTCATGTAGGTTGCATAATCGTGTGTGTGAGTCGTTTGTGTAACATGAAATCATAGTGTGAGGAATGTTTTTGATTTTGCTCGGGATGCGCAAGAAGGTAGTGTGGGGGATTTGATAACTATGTATTAGAGTTATATTTTTATACGATTTAATATCGTTTTGCGTGATTTCCGGGTGATAAATTGCAAATTCTTACGAATGAGAATCGAAGTGTATATAAGTTTACACTATGAATCTTGAGAATCATAGAAGTTTAGCTTTGAGTGATAAAATCAAAGCATGAAAAGATACAGCAGATCGTGCGATCTGCTTTATCTGATAGTGCGATCTGGAAAACGCAATGTTAATGAGTTTCTAGTGAGATGTTTTTGCTCCCACCTCTCTCCTATCTTTTCGTTTTCCACTATGAAACCCGGTGAACACCATCGTTCCTGATCCAATCTTGGCGTTGTTTCTATAGATTTCTTGTGCTTTCTTCTTCCGATTCTCCTTATTTTGCTGCCTGCAGTCCTTTCGATTGCCTTTTCGATTTTTTTTTTACGTCGATTGCCGTTCATCTTAGGTCTTGTTGGAAACAAGGGTTTCTGATTCTTTTTCGTCTCTTTGTTCCACGAATCCGATGAAGAAACCATCTCGAATCTCGACCCCCTACCCTGCGAAGAGTGTTGACACACTCAACCAAGCGCCATCATGCGAACCGTCGGTGCTCCCAAATCCCGAGGTAGCCACTCTAGCCGCCTCAGATGATCAACCGTCTCAGATGATTTCAGGTCCCGAGAAGAAGATTCACCCTAGCTTCGTTCCGACAAAGATTGTCTTTGAACCATTGAAAGATGCTGATTCAATAGCATTTATTAGGGGGGATGAAGCGTTTCCACCGTTGTCTTCTGAACCAATGGCTATTCCCGCAGTTGCAACGGTCTTGAAGAACAGGGTTAGCCAGTTTGACCCTGGTTTCAAGCTGAAGTTCATCCCAGAAGCCTTGATTTGTGATGGAGAGCTCATCACTCCTGATTCTATCACTGATTTGGGCCGAGAGAAGTGGGAGACCTGCATGGTTGGCTTTATTCTGGGAAGAATTTACCTTTCATGTTTGTGAAAGACTCTGTCTTCATACTTTGGGGCAAGCTTGGTCTTAAACATGTTTCAACTAACTCAGATGGAGTGTTTATTTTTTAGTTTAACACTTTACAGGAATGCTCTGAGATTATGGAAAATGGGCCTTGGCACATTGGAGGAAGGTCACTCATGGTAAAGCCATGGGTTCCAATGATGAATATGAAGAAAACAAATTGAAAGAGAGTTTTTGTTTGGGTTAACATGTATAATCTCCCAACTGATTTGTGGACTGAGGAGGGGCTTAGCTATGTAAGTAGCTCCATTGGTATACCACTTGGAGCTGACAAACTTACTAAAGATGGTACTAGAGTTTCTTTTGCTAGGTTCTGTGTGGAGATTGGTGCAGAGAAGCTTTCACCAAAGGAGTTCAAGGCTGTCTCTAAGGGTGAGAAAGTTGATGTTCACTTTGGATACCCTATGTTTCCTCCATTGTGCCTTTCTTGCCAGGTGTTTTGACATAAATGCCCCCCTCCTCCACGAAAACATGATACACTTGGGAGGAAATGGAAACATATGGCCAAGGATAAGAATGTAGTTGATGTTAATTTGAGCAAACTGGACCTGATGAATCCTCTAGCCAGTGTCTCAGTGCCAAGCTATGACCTGTCAAGAAAGTTAGGTGAAGCTTCTACTAGCATTGTACATGGTGAACATGTTAGTGATTGCTTGAATGACTCAGAAGGTGTTAACCCTGATGAAGATGAAGTGTTGTGTGATGACTTTGATTCCAGTCAAGTTGGGGAAGCACTTGAGGCCTATAATCAGAATGTAGGGAAGATTTTGAGTCCAAGGACGACAGATGTGGATGTACAAGCTTCATTTGAGGGGCTCCTGCATACACTTGAGGTTTTGAATGAAAGTCCACCATCATTTGTGCTGAATGTTAATGTTTCTGCTGGTGAGGAACAAGATACTGCCCTTGGTGTTGAAGTGAGTGTGGAGAGTATTGTTGATGAAGATGTCCAAGATTTGAATGTGATTGAAAACACACTCATTGCCAATGAAGTTGTTTTGCCTTCTTTAGTGGTTCCTGATTCAATGTGTTCTCCTCTCCATGATTTCCTTGTGCTTGGTGGGGAAGGGATTATAATTGGACCACTGTCACCTACAAGAAGAAGAAGAAGTCTGTTATGATTGGAGGTCAAAGAAGGACTCTGCCTAGGTCTAGGCAGAGAGGTGGTAAGTAATCCTCCCCCCAACCTTGTCCATGGATTTATGTTCATGGAACACTCAGGGTTTAAATGACCATGTTAGGCAACATGATGTGATGCAGCTCTGTACAGTTGAAAAATTTTCATTTATTGCTCTTTTGGAAACTAAGGTTCAAAAGGAAAATGCAAAAAATGTGAGGAAAAATCTTTTGAAGCACTGGGATTTTGTTGACAACTACAGCCCCTCAAATATGGGGAGGGTTTGGGTGGCATGGGATCCAAGAGTTTTTGATGTTAGTTTGCTTGACTCTTCTGATCATTTTGTTCATTGTAAGGTTACTAGATCTACAGATGGGATATCTTTCTTTGCTACTACAGTTTATGCAAGGAATGATCATATGCTAAGGAGGGAAATTTGGCATAGTCTGAAAGCACTTTCCTTCAACCTTGACAACCAGAACTGGATCCTTCTTGGAGATTTTAATTCAATTTTGACTCCTCAGGACAAGATGGGAGGTACTGCAGATTGGAACTCATGTATGGAGGAATTTGGAACTTGTATTAATGACATTGATTTGGAGGAAATGAGGAGAACTGGTCTAAGGTTTACTTGGAGTAATAGACAATGTGCAAATCCAATTTCTACAAAAATTGACTGGATTTTTGTGAATATGAAATGGGACAATACTTTCCCTCATTGCACATCAGTTTTTAGATCCACCTTATCTTCTGATAACTCACCAGCTTTGATCAATCTGGGTATCCCTATCCTTTCCTCTGTTAAACCTTTTAAATTTTTTGATATGTGGTCTAAACAGCCCATGTTTTTTTAATTTAATTGAGCAGGAATGGAAGCACCAAGTAACAGGCTGTCACATGTTTAGGCTTTTCAAAAAGATGAAGTATTTGAAAGGCCCCTTGACAAAGTTCAACAAACAGCACTTTGGTAACATTTGTGAAAGATTACAAGAAGCTACTTCTAATCTGGAGGAATGTCAACAACAACTGGATTTGGACCCACTCAACTCAGATCTTAGAGAAGAAGAAAGACAGATTTTGAAGCACTATAAATCTGTTTGTGGAGCTGATGAGGAATTTATTAGACAGAAGTCTAGAGTTATTTGGCTCAAGTTTGGTGATACAAACTCTAGTTTCTTTCACAGGAGTGTTAAATCAAGACAAGCCAGATCCAGAATTGTATCAATTCAGAATGAGGAAGGAGTGACACTTACTGATAAAAAATAAGTGGAAGCTGAATTTGTTGATTACTTCAAGAATCTGTTGGGTGTGCCATCCTCTGACTCTTATGATGGTATTGAAGCAGTCAGACCACTTATTAGAACTGTCTTGTCCCAGCAACAAAAAGACAAAATGATCCTTAAGTTTACAGATGAGGAGATTGAAGAAGCTTTCCTAGGACTCCCAGCCAATAAAGCCCCAGGTCCAGATGGGTATTCAAATGGTTTCTTTAAGCAGAGTTGGAGTGTTATCAAAAGAGAAGTAGTTGACAGTATCCATGAATTCTTTGATAGTGGAATGATGCTCAAAGCTGTAAATGCTACTTGCATTGCCTTGGTTCCTAAAATTGCTTGCCCTTCCAAGGTAAAAGATTTTAGACCAACTGCTTGTTGCAACACACCTTATAAGTGTATATCAAAGCTGATTGCCAACAGAATTAAGGAGTGCCTTCCTTTTCTGGTTCATGAATCACAGTCTGCATTCATCAAAGGTAGACTTATTGTTGATAATGTCTTCTTGTGCCAAGAACTTTTAAGAAACTACCACCTTGATGTTGGCCAGCCAAGATGTGCTCTTAAAGTTGACTTGATGAAGGCTTATGACAATGTAAGGCGGGAATTCTTATTTGATGTACTGGAATGTATGGAATTTCCAGATATCATGATCTCTTGGATTGCTGCATGTGTTACTACTGCTTCTTATTCAGTGGCTATTAATGGACACCACATGGGTTACTTTGAAGGTGCAAAAGGGTTGAGGCAGGGTGACCCAGTTTCACCTTATTTTTTCTTGTCATGGAACCACTCTCTGGAGCTCTTCACTTGGCTTCACTTGACCCTCATTACAGATTTCATCCCAATTGTAGGCAAAATGCAATCACACATTTGTGTTTTGCAGATGATCTTCTTGTTTTCTCTCATGGATCACCTGAAGCTGCTGCTCCTATCAAGAAAGCACTGGATATCTTCTCTGCCCTCTCAGGTCTTAAGCCAAATTTGTAGAAAAGTGATGTGTTCTTTGCAAATGTTTCAATCCATCATAAACAGAGTATTTTAGCTCTGTTTGGCTTTGTGGAAGGTTCTCTTCCAATAAGATACCTTAGGGTTCCCCTTTTAACCTCTAAACTGAGACATGTTGATTGCAAGCCCCTCACTGACAAAATTATGGCAAGGGTGTGTACCTAGACTGCTAAATACCTTTCCTTTGCAAGAAGATTGCAACTTATAAAGTATGTTCTCTTTGCTATCCAAATTTACTGTTCATCACTTTTTATTCTCCCAGCTAGCATTTTGAATAAAATTGATCAGATCTTGAGAAACTTTCTTTGGTCAGGTTGTGAAATGAAGATGTCAGGTGCAAAGGTTGCATAGGATGATGTTTGTCAACCTTTTAATGAAGGTGGCCTTGGGATTAAGCTGTCCAAGGAATGGAGTAAATCTGCAATTGTAAAGAACATCTGGGGGCTTATCTCCAAAGATCCATCTTCCTTGTGGGAAAATGGGCACATAATTTTCTTCTCAAAGGTAAAAGCTTCTGGAACATCAAGTGTCCACAGGGGGCCTCATGGTTTTGGAGGAAGGCACTGGGTTTGAAGAATGAAATTTGGAAGCATTGTTTTTGGAAACTTGGTGATGGGAACCTTGTCTTCTTATGGTGGGACTTTTGGCTGCCTCAAGGCCCTCTGATGAGAATCTTTCCACCTCGACTGATTTATGATACTGCAATCCCAGAATTGGCTAAGGTGAGCCTTATTGTTCATAATCAGTGCATTACTTGGCCAAGTAGACATAATGTTGATGTGAAAACTATTGAAGAATGGTTTGATCATCTGTTTTTAGGCCATGAAACTGACTCTTTGCAATGGAAAGATGGCTCCACTCTGAAAGAGATTTCAATTGCAGCTGCTTGGAACTCTTTGAGAAAGAAATCAACTGTTGTTCCATGGTGGAGCTTGTGCTGGTTTCCTGGTTATGTCCCCATATTCAGCTTTATTTTTTGGCTAGCCATCAAATACAGGTTGTCTACTTCTGATAGATTGATTGCATGGGGGGTTTCTACCACTTCAGTTTGTTTGTTTTGTAAAACTGGTACAGAGAGTCATGATCATCTATTTTTCAATTGCCCATTCTCCTCCCAGGTGTTGCAGTTCTTTGAGAATCTTTTCTCTTGTACTATTAATGGTGATCCACTGAAGATGTTAGTGCCTAAGCTTGCTAAGAAGTGGAAGGTTTCTTCTCGATCCCAGGAACACATCCCTCAAGAGATGTATTTATGCTGCTATTTATTATATTTGGGCTGAAAGGAATTCAAGATTCAACACACACTGTGAGAAGCCAGCTGGAGTTGTTATTAGACAAATCACACAATCTTTACTTTTTGATGGATTTGTTGTTCATTAGTGATGTTGTTTGGGGTTTAAACCCTTCCATCCTTTGTTTGTTCTG
Organism: Linanthus parryae; assembly: GCA_023055425.1. Lineage (NCBI taxonomy): Eukaryota > Viridiplantae > Streptophyta > Magnoliopsida > Ericales > Polemoniaceae > Linanthus > Linanthus parryae. Next base: position 25,182,001 of record JALGPY010000004.1, on the reverse strand, counting down.
TTCATTATTGTAACAGTTTGTAGGAACTGTCCTTGTACCTTGTTTAGTTTTGCTTGGATCCCCCAAGTGAACCTGTTCTTATCTTCTAGCTAGTTTGTGTTTACATCTTGTATTCCTTCTAGCAGGTTGTCTCATGTGACAGCCTAGCTTTACCTGGGGTATACCCCTTGTAAACCTGTATTGATTCTTTCCCTTGTTATCCAAAATTCACATCTTACCCCAAAAAAAAAAGATAGTGCGATCTGATGTAAGTTTAGACATGAGTCTCTTCCTCTAAACTACGTTGTTTTGTGTTATTATCTCATAACCCTTCGAATAATTATTACATTACTACTAATCAATTAAGGGGCCGAGTCATTCTGTCACTCACGCAAGGAAATAAAGAAGAGGACCAAGAAGACGATGAAGAAAACAAGGCCAAAGCCTCCATTGAAGATCTAGCTTCTTAGTACTTCTTCTTCTTATGTCAATCTTTCTATGGAGAAATTTACTTGTTTTTCTATTTGTAATACAATTAGCTAAACGTTTTTCTAGGCTTCTCTGGAGAGCCTAGGGTTTTTTGTATGTAGTTTTCCGGATTTAGACTTGTGTAATGCATTGGATTTATTTCTATCGATTGAATGTTAATTTCTTGAACCTTTTATTGAATCTCGTCTATTAACACGATTTGATTAGGATGTAATATTTATAGATTAAATATTTCTTAATGTTAATGTTCATTTTAGTTACGTAATCTTGTTCTACGCTTACTCCTTAGTATGAATGGAGTAGCTAACCGGACATGCTGATAACTCCCCACTAGGAGTTATATGTGAGCATAATTAGAGGGGTATTTATGACAAGATTGAGCGTTTTAGCCAAATTTCATCCCTGATTAGCCTCATAATTTTACGACTGAGTGTAATCAGATTCTTTATGCATTACTGCTTTATTTCAGGCATTTCTAGATATAATCACACGGTTTTCATATTCTCTATGAAGAGACGTGAATTATGCAGGAGTCTGGAATGAAGAAGGAAGGCATGAGGAAGAGCTTGGGAGGCTAAAGAAGCAGAAAAGGGACAGACATGCTTGTTGTCTGCGTGGCTGGCAATAGCCACGGAGCAGCCTCGCAGGCCGAGACCCAGAAGCAGATTTTGGCTAATTTTTGGTGGATGTCTACGTCCCTGTCCCGAGACTTCGGGGACCACTTTTTGGCTAAGGATGAAAGAAATTGGTTGTTATCTATATAGATGGCAGCAGCTACACAGCCCGAGAGGAGGAAGAGAGAGAACAAGGCCAGAAGACCCCTGTCTCCGCGACTGGCAGTAGCCACGCAGCAGCTGTGCAGGCAGGGGAGAGAGAAAGAATTTTCGGAAGCTGACAGTGCCATTGTCTCTGTGGCTGGTCACAAAGTCAGTGGGAAATTCTGAGGCGGTTTGGCCAGTGGCAATTTTGTAAATTCATACAATTTTTCTAAAAGCTTCTCAGCGCAATATAAAGGAACGTCTAGAACTTGGTTTTGACACAGTATACACCCAAGGAGAAGTCTAAGCATCCTCAGAGAGAATGGAAGCGCGAATCCAAAATCCAAGACACTCGTTTGATCTCACTCGCTCTTTATTTCAGAAAATTTGTTATTTAATTATGTCGTTCGATAGCAAAACCGTTTACCTAGGTTCTCGGTGAACCTAGGGCTCGTTTGTTTTTTGGCTTGTGGATGTAGGACTAATAGTGATGGGAATATAGTGAAGGGATTGATAGTTATAGTATTAATAGTGATGGTGGAGGGTAGAACATTGTTTGGGTGTTGATATCACTAAAGTGGTACTAACCATTAAAATGACTTCATAGGACATGTATTATTAAAGTTACCTTTTGTAGGAAGCCACTTATAAGGATAAAATCGTCAATAACCAACTCAGTACATTAATACCTGGGGTACCTAGGTATTGGTTAGTCCCTCATATACAGCCTATGGGTGGGTCCATATTTACCAAGCATTCTCCATCATTTCTCACCAAACAAGGACTTGACTTATTAATCCCATTCTGATAGTCTAGTCCTTGGCTAAGACCAAAAACAAAAGTGCCCCTAGGGTTCCGTATTCAGTATCTTTTTCTACTTTGTTTATGGATTCATGATCTCCAGATCTTAATTTCAGCGGTTTTTATTTGTTATGCTCGACTTGATCACCCAGAATTGCTACAGACTCAAGCCAGTAGACGGAAGTGACTGGGTAGGAAGATAAGGCAGAATTTAGCACCTTACCCCGATGGACCCAACAGATAAGGGGAGATAGGACTAGCCAAAGCGTTTGCCTAACTGTGAGGTTTTGACCAAGGCCTTTAGGACAGGTTAGAAACCCTAGCAGCCTTAGAAAAAGACTCCAGATTTAGGTAGCTTAACAGGATCCGAAAATCTACAGGATCGTGACGACGTGTAGGAACTGAAAAGCTACTACACTATTGGTACGTGGCACAAACAATATGACTGATGTGTGTTTTCATATAAAAAAGAACGAAAATTTGAAGAGACCCTAGGGGATCCCGAAATCTAGTATCTCAAAGCCTAGTTTACAACCTTAAGATTATTTAGAAATTCTCATAAAAATATTTACTCTTCAGTTTTGTATTCAGTACTTAGTTCGTACTCAAAATCTCAAACAATTCCTCATGTTTTACACTCTATTTCTTAAAACCGATTACTTGAGAAAACCTGAAAAAGTCCTCGTGGTATCGATAATCTGATTTGAAATACACTCTATACTACTTGATTCGTATACTTGCGAAGAGCACGTTAATTTTCACATCAAGTTGTTGGCGCCATTGCTGGGACTATTAACGGTCTATTTAATAGTCAAAATTAATTTTCATATTTTTTTCGTTTACTTTTATATTTCGTTTTATGTCACTGCTCTTGAAATCTCTGTTTTCATGACTTTCTGGTGTATGCCAAGATTGCCCCACGACTTGGTGCAACAACTCGACGATCCAGAACAACTTTTCATAGAGCAAAACCATAGACACTGAGAAAGAAGAATGGGCTACGCCAGAGGAGAAGTGCCAGCCGATCCAGAGACACGTACTCCAGACGAGATGGCTCGGTACATCGAGGAGCTGATCACAACAGGCTTTGCTACCCGGAACAATTAGAGGACATACAACAGATCTAGAAAGCTTTGGTGGAAAATTTCAAATTTCCTATGGGAGGACATGAACCAGCTATTGTGGTGCCCAAGATCACTGCAGAGCACTTTGATCTAAAACCGTCCACCATCCAGACTGTTCATATGCACTGCCAGTAACATGGCAGAGTCGATAAAGACCTTAATGACTTTATTTGGAAGTTCGAGGATCATTGCAACAAGGTTCGGTACAAGGGAGTCGATGCAGAGGCACTCAATTTGATCATGTTTCCGTACTTCCTGTACGCGATAGCCAAAGACTGGCTCGAATCCCGTGAACCCATATCCATCACTACGTGGGAAGGATGTGTTGCAGATTTTCTAGCAAAATTCTACCCCACATCGCGAGTTCTCTAACTACAGAGCGAGATTTTATCATTCAAACAGAATATGGAAGAGACGGTGGTAGACGCATGGGGCAGACTGACGGGATTGGTGAAAAGGTGCCCTAACCACGGTTTCGGGGACGCAAAGATTCTGCAGATATTCTATCATGCCCTTGATAGGAACAATGCTAACATAATTGACAGAGAATTCGGAGGGAAATTTATGTACCATGTGGAAAAGAAAGGAGCCTACGAGTTGATGAAGCAGTTAGCCAAACAGGACGCGCGCCTGTTTGATGACCGCAGGCTCACCGCCCTAGCCAAGCCAATAGTTGATGATCGAATTGAAAATCTGACCAAAGTGGTGACTGACCTAGTCAAGAAGGTTTACTCAGAAAGAAGGCTATTGCAGCAGTAGAAGAACCAGATTTGGATGCAGCCTTCGAAGAACTCAGAACTGAGGATGCCAACTATGTGCAGCAACAGTGGGACCCAAGCCGGTACAGGCAGGGAACACAGGTTCATCCTGGGTTCTGGTATGGGAAACCAAACTGTGCAATCTATGCACCAGGATTTCACCATAAACCAAAGGCACCTCAGGCACAGCAGGCACCACATGCACATCAATACAGCAACGAGATGAAAGAACTGCAGGCCACGTCACATGCCATGAATGCCAGTTTTACACTGCTGGATGCACTTACAGCAGATATGACCACAACAAAACTACACTGCGCACTTTGGAAGTGCAATTGGGGCAGTTGGCCCCAGCAACAAGCAGAAAGAACACCAGGGAACTTACACTCAGCCACAGTTAACAATCCACGTGCTCAGATCAATGTCATCACATCTCGAAGTGGATTAGCACTACAGGATCCTCCATACCCTAGCCATGCACGTACAGAAAAGTCAAATAATATTGAACACAAAGTTTTTGGCAAGGATGATAATTCAACCGTCACTAGCAGAAGGGCTCGGTTGGAAAAGCTACAATGCATAATGATGAAGAAGTTGAAACGGTGCCTATCTCCAAAGAGGTGCCGTATCCTTTGAAAACACGCAAGAGGATGATAGCAAGGACTGTGCCAGATTTCTCGAGATGTTCAAACAACTGCAGACTAACATACCCTTTGCTAAGGAATTGGCAAAGATGCACACTTATGCCAAGTTCCTCCAGGACCTTCTGTATGGAAGGAGGTGTTTGAGCGATTTCGAGACTATAAATTCGATTGAAAAAGTGAGCAACTATGTGAAGAATGGGCTACCTGGGAAGAGGAAGGACCCTGGCAACTTTTTCATCCCAGTGACCCTAGGTAATGCTTACATAGGAAAGGCTATGTGTGACCTAGGGGCCAGTATCAATCTGATGCCTTTAACGATTTTCAAGAGTTTGAAGGTCGGTGAACCCAGGCCCACCACAATCATTCTGCAGATGGCGGAAAGGTCCGTAAAACAAGCATATGGAGTCATTGAAGACATTTTGGTGAAAGTCGGAGAATTGATTTTTCCGAAAAAATTTGTAATTCTAAACATGGAAGCAGGAGAGGTACTGCTCATTCTGGGCAGACTGTTTCTGTCAACTCGAGAGGCCATGCTAAATTGAAAGAGCGGATAACTGACCATGCAGATTAATGAAGACAAGTTGAAGTTCGACGTCTTCAAAAATCTGCAACTGCCAAACAATTACGAACTTGAAGACTTCTACGCAATATAAGTAGTCGATGAAGGTCTGCAAAACGAGGAGATGGATGAAATATGGGAGGAAATTGACAATATGTACAAAGAAGAAGAGGAGAATACCAGGTGAGAGCTTGCCATGAGAACTGAATACTGGACCACTCTACATCCGGACGAACAAGGCGGGCAGAAACCGGCCTTGGTCCCATCACTCGAGGAACCACTAGAACTGGAACTGAAACCACTCCCGAGTCATCTCAGGTACGCATACATCCATCTGCCAAATCTCATAATCATGATAAGCTGCAATAGCAAGTAAGATACGAGTGGATTTGGTCATTGCGATTGGGGAAAATGTTTCATCATAGTTAATACCATGAATATGTGTGAATCCTTTTGCCACCAATCGGCCCTTATAGGCAATCACATTTCCATCCATGTCGGTGTTCTTCTTGAAGACCCATTTGCACCCTATGGTGCGAGCCCCTTGGGGTGGTTCCACGAATGTCCATAATTTGTCGGTATACATGGATTCCATCTCGGACCTCATGGCCTCAAGACACTTTTGAGATTCTGGCCCTTTCATGGCCTCTCCATAGGTAGTAGGCTCATCATCCATGAGAAGTGCATCACCAGAATCAGTCACGATAATTCCATACCTCTTTGGGCTCCTGGCACACCCTACTAGATCTAAGAAGTTCTTGTGTTACTTGAAATGGTTGTTCCACAATAGTTTGTGACTCCTGTTCATGTTCCTTTGCTGGATCAGTGCTTTGTGGTTCTTGAATTTTTTTCAAGTTCTACATTCCTCCCACTGGCTTCTTTAGTGAAAAATTCTCTTTCTATAAACACACCGGTCCGGGAAACAAACGTTTTTTTCTCGGTTGGATTGTAGAAATAATATCCCTCGTTTCCTTAGGGTATCCCACAAATTTACACTTACCCAATTTGGGGCAGAGTTTGTCTGTTTGTAAACGTTTTACATAGACATCGCAGCCCCAAGTTCTCATAAAAGACACTGTGGGATGCCTCCTACTCCACATCTCATAGGGAGTCTGCATGACAGATTTGGATGTAACACGGTTAAGGGTGAAAGCTGCACATAATAGAGAGTGTCCCCAAAATGATAATGGAAGATCAGTTTGACACATCATAGATCGAACCATGTCCAACAGAGTCTGATTCCTCCTCTCGGACATGCCATTCCATTGTTGCATTCCGGGTGGAGTGAGTTGAGATAAGATCCCACAATCTCTAAGATAATCATCAAACTCTTGGCTTAAGTATTCTCATCCACGATCCGATCGTAGGGCCTTGATACTTTTGCCAAGTTTCTTATCTACTTCAATCTTGAATTCCTTGAACAATTTTGAATTCCTGGAATTCCTTGTAAAAAGAGGACTTTGTCTTTTCCCAATAAACAAGCCTCACATGTGTCATATGATTCATAACAAAATGAGTTTCGGAATCCATCCCTATAGAGTCTAGAGATTTTTTTCTCGTTTATATGGCCTAAACGACAATGCCATAAATAAGTAGGATTTAAATCATTAGTTGTAATCCTCTTGGTATTAATGTTATAGACGGAGTTATCTAGATCAAGGATATATAATCCATTAGACAATAAGGCATTATAGTAATGCAAACCATCAAAATAAATAGAGCAACATTTGTAATTTATTTTAATAGAAAAACCTTTCTTGTCCAAACAAGAAACATAAATAATGTTTCTGCTCATAGCAGGCACAAAATAACGATTGTCTAATTCTAAGATAAGTCCAGAAAGAAAAGATAATTCATAAACGCCTTCGGCTAATCCAACAACTCTTGCTCCATTCCCTGCACACAAGTCTATCTCTCCTTTAGCAAGTTTTCTACTTCTCTTTGGATCCTGAACATTTCGACAAATGTGACCTCCACATTCACTATCCAATACCCAAGATGAAGAGAAATACAGATTCACATCTATAACAAAAATACCTGGTAGTGGTGAAATCACTATTCCAAGCCTTTTATCTTCCAGATATTCTGGGCAGTTCCTTTTCTAGTGTCCAGGCTGAATGCAGTAGTGACACTTACCCTTTGTCACGCCCCCCACAGGGATTTAAGGGAGGCTCCTTAGATTTTGCAACTTTCTTGCTCTTTCTTTTGGAGGTAGATGCAACTTGCTTGCCCTTTCCTTTATTGACCATCATTATGGCCTTGCCTTTCCCTTTTTTTGATGCTTTTTTCAGCTGTCCTCAACATATTGAGTAAATCTGGCAGAGGCTTACTGATCTCATTCATGTTATTGTTCATGATGAACTTGCTATAACTATCAGGCAACGATTCCAAGATAAGATCAGTGGCCAACTCTTGACCCACTGGAAACCCCAGGCGCGTGATACTCTCCAAGTACCCAATCATGCGCAGTACATGAGGCCCCAACGTGTTTCCCTCTGATAGATGAAACTTGAACAATGACTTGGACACCTCATACCGCTCATGTCTAGCCTGCTCTAGGAAGAGATCCTTCAAATGTATGATCATATCATACGCAGCCATTTTCTTGTGTTGCTTCTGAAGCTCCGAATTCATGGTGCAAAGCATAAGGCATGTCCCATCATTAGCATCGTCAACGATCTTCTCACGTGCCTTTATGGCTGCAGCAGTATTGTTTTCTGGAACTTCAGGAGCTTGCTCTTCTAGAATGTACAGTTTCTTTTCTTGCTTCAGAACAATTCCTTAAGTTTCTGTAACAGGCCAGAAAGTTAATTCCAGAAACCTTGTCCTTCTCAAGGACTGATCGTAGAGATTGTGTTGAATTCGATGAAATCTTTGCCATTGGAATTCTACAAAAATGAGAAATATACAAATTTTAGTATTTTGTGAACAAATGACTACATTTAATAATGGCTAGATTATAAAACATATCTCCAACTATTTTTCCCGGATTAATAAACCTCTCTATTAATGCGGAAAATATCAATTATATTTTCTAGTGGGCAAAGATCCATATTTCACTTATTCTTGAGCTTTCTTTGGCAAGTCACTCAAAATTAGTTATTTAGGTAGGAAATAATTTCCAATTGCATCATATGCAACTCTTGGTTCAATTAGGCAAATAACTCCTTATTTATCTATCCCATAGATAATCCTAATTGCATTGCCTCTAGACTTTCAATCCTATTGAAATAGCCAAGTTGCGTCCAACCACTTACTTAAGAAGTTGCACATTACTTGCTTGCGCCATCGCGCCATCCTATAAATAATAATATCGCCTTGCTTTGGAAAGACCAAATTTAATACATTATAGTTTTGACAAGTGTTAAGTAACGAGAAGGCAAAAAACGCAAAATTTAAATTGATGGATTTTTACCTTTTAATTTTAATTTTTTTGTTGATCCATATCAACTGATCTATTTATTTGGATTAGGCAAATCCAAAATAAAATATTCGGGTTTTTAATTATTATCTTGTCACAATTTGCATGCATCATCCATACACCAAAAACAAACAACAAGAGAATAAATAAACAACCACAAACAATAAGTAAACGTGGTGTGGATGTGGCCTCTTAGAACTAAGATATTCCCAAGCCAATGAAATATCTATAAGCCCTAAAAACAGCAAGCTCATCTCCATGTGCCTTCATCTTTAGTCCATGCGCTTTAGCTTGTGGAATGATGCCTTCTTGTGATTTATTCAATCCTTTAAGCTTATTATCCATGTTTTGACTATAATCTAACTATCTAATACTAGCTATCATCTATACTAAATAGAGAGACCTCACAAGTTGAGGAGAAGATGACACGCAGGCCGAAAAACTTAATTAATTACATTAATTACAATAAAACCAAACCACAAAAATAAACATCCACAACATTCACATCTAAGGCCACATCCAATCACCATGCAATGGCACATAATACAGTTAAAATCCAATTTTAACGAGCTTGATCAATTTTAATTGAATTTGGGAATCTCTAGGGTCAAAACTGTTGTGGACCAACTAGTTAGGCCGAACCCCAATGGACCGCCACAAGTCCTTGAGCCGGTCGGCCCTAGCCCACGCGGCCAAGCCGCTCACTAGGCCGGCCCGACCCCTTTGGCCGTGGCTTGCTTGGCGCGCAAGGAGGGGGCGGAGTGCTTGTTTCCACTCAAGAAAAACCCATTTTTCCTAATTGTGCCCAAACCCTAGCTTTTCAAAACCCAAATTGACACATCATATTTGAACAGAATTTGCTAATTTTAGTATTATACGTAAATTTAGCTCATTCTCTACTGAATCCTATTCAGTTTGCATCATTATGTCAATTTTAGTTTTACGCGATAAATAATAACTATGGTGTAAAACTGACAGAAAAGTAACACATAAACACGTTATGCACTACGACATGTGGCTCTGATACCACTGTAGGGTTTTGATACGTATTGCACAATGGAATAACAATAAATAGATTTCGGTCAAGACCCTCCATGAACCAAAGATCTAGTATCATAACGATGGTAAGGGATAAATAGTTTGTGTACCTTGTTTGTCTGAATTGGTCACTTTACGTAGAATAGCGTCCACGTATCTACGAATATCGATACCCAGGAATGCTCCGGATCCTCCTTGCGTGTTTTTGCTAGCTCACGCCAAGAAGGAGGAAGAAGATCATGCACAACGAGGACCAAGAGGGTCGCGCCTCTTGGTGGTTGAAGGCTGAGGGGGGCGGACGGCTAGGCTTCGGCCTAGTCTTCTTGCTTTCTCCTTGCTTTGTTCACTCACTCAATAATGAACGCAACTTATGAGAAAATAAGCTATGAGTGCCCTTATATAGTTAATAACTCCTTATTAACTACATATTAGCCCCAATACTAATCCTGTCCATACACGAATTAGTCCACCTTGCAAATTAGTCCTACTAAGTTTTCATGTGATTGTGTATTGATCCTTTTATTTAATTAGTGCTACTAATTAATCCCAAAGTACGATTTAATCCATAAGGTGTGTGACCCCATAGGTTTCTAATTAGTTGGTAGTAACAATTACTAACACAAAGTAGTGTCTATCAACACATCTATGCCACCCAACTAATAGAAATAGTCAATGATCTGACAAACCTTGTGACCAATGTTACCGTATTGTATTATCCCTTTGTCTACATATTCGGATTGGAAACGAGACATACATGTAACACTCGTACATCCAATCCATAGTTTCTCGATCATGGGAGTACTCTTATCCACGCAGATTACGTTAATATCCCGTATTGATTTATCTGAGTCTGGCAAGACATTCTATAAGCACTACCCCTCGAGTGGTCGTGGATATTTTCTCCCTTATGTGGGAGGGACAAATCATATCTACATCACTACCACCTCTAAGATTGTTTCCTATTACGCCCGATAAACGCCTTTATTGCTACCCAGTCATGTTGTAGTGTTTGACCATATCAAAGTATAATATTTCACAACTAGAGAATCTAGTGACTTCGAGTCTAAGGACCACAATACCATTTTCACAACGAGAAGCACTTGTGACTTTAACATAATTAATGTAGCCTTCTCGTGGTGGGTCATTTACGGCCTGCGAGCTGATCAATATTGATGAAATAATTAATTAGGGTTTACGGCCTGCGAGCCGGTATTTTTCTCAACTTGTGAGATTTATTTATTTAGTTTAGATGCTAGCTAGTACTACATAGAATAGATAGCCAAGATTGGAGAAAAGAAGACTAAAGAATTAAAAGGAGCGGCAACATGGAGCATGCAACCCGGATCTTTATTTTCTTACTATTGTTGTTGATGTATGGATGACGCATGCAATCTGGTAACAAGATAATTTAATAACCCGGATCTTTTTTTTGGAGTTTTCGCAACTCAAATAAGTATATCAGTTGATATGGATCAACAAAAAATAATTAAAAAAATTGAAAGAAAAATCCCTCAAAAGTAAAATATTACGTTTTGCCTTCTTGTTACTTAAACACTCATCACAAAATCGATTCATCAAGATCGTGCGTGCCAAAGCAAGGCGACTTGATTCATCATTATGTGGTGCGATGGCACATGTAATCCGCAATTGTTGGAGTAAGAGGTTGGACGTAACTACGTTATTTTAATAAGGATTAAAAACCTAGAGGTACTCAATCGAGATTATCTATGGGATGGATAAATAAAGAATTATTTGTCCAATTGAACCAAGAGTTGTATGGGATGCAATTGGAATTGTTCCTACCTAAATAACTAACTTTTAGGTGACTTGCCAAAGCAAGCTCAAAAGGAAGTGAAATATGAGTCTTGGATCACTAGAAAATATAATGATAATTTCACATTAATATCTTGAGGGTTATTAATCTGTAGAAAAATAGTGAGAGATATGTTTGACAATTTAAGTCCTTGTTAAATATGGTTAATACGTCACGATACTTTGCATAATCCTATTGTGTTGAAATCCCATGGCATTAAACAAACGAAACACGACTTTATGTCCATAAGATGGACAAGCTGTCTAGATTCTATTTTCTAGATTGGTATAAGATTGAGAATTGTTCTCAAATAAAAGAAAAATGGTTGTACATCGTCGAACATAAAGTTCTCTTCCCACCGACTACCAAAACACACTAAAACCTAATGGAAGGAACATCAAAGAATGGTTCTTTGGATGTGACATGCCTCATGTTAGCTGCCATAAACTCTGATCTTTGGAAGCAAGATGAGAACATGGATGCGTATGATATGATCATACATTAAAGAAGCTCTTTCAAAGAGCGAGCTATACATGAAAAGGATCTGAAGTGTTGCTCCATGTTGCGTTCTCTTGCTTAGTACTCGTCATGATCGAGATTAATCAAGCTTGTGCGTGCCAAAGCAGGGCGACTTGATTCATTAAGATATGACGGGACGACACTAGCTAGTAATGTGTGATTGCTGAAACAAGAGGTAAAACGCAACTAAGTTATTTCAATAGGATTGAAAGCTTTTTGGGGGTTATCTATGAGATAGATATAGAATAAACATTTATTTACCCAAAGTGGACCAAGAATTGCATTGGATCCAATTATAGTTTTGTTCAAAGGCAGCTTACTCAATGAGAATGAGAACCGCTGAACAAGACATTAATTAGGGCTAAGGCAAAATATGTCAATAGTTAACAACATGGGTGAGGGAAAAAGGTTTTGCGCCGAACCCATAGGTATAAAGCAAGCTTGTTGCTGAAAGCCAAGTTGCCTTAGATCTCTAAAAAGGTGGTTTAGTGGAAGAAAGACTGCCCAAAGTACCTGGAAGGATATAAACGAATTATGAATTCCACCTTAGGGATTTTGTTGTAGAAATCAATGAGTCTATCTCATCATCAGTATATGATACCAGATGAGGATCTCACGTTTATAGAAATGTGGAGGATCTCAAGAGATGTAGACAATTGAATAAGGATGAAATAAACCTACACGTGGGGCAATGAAGCAAAGGGTTGTTGAATTAGCCGTAGGGAATTATTTCTACCTTTTTGGAATTATCCATGAATTATACAAATACAATCATGTCACTGCTTTGAGTAGGGACATTATCACAATTTCTTGTTTTGACAAGAAAAATATTCTATTAAAATAATGGAAAAATGTTGTTTCATTTATTTTGATAAAATGCATTATTGTAATGCACTTTTGTCTAAGTGGATTGTATATCCTTTTTTATGTTTTATCTATAACACTTGTACCTAGAGGCTTGCATATAAAGATATAAGCCTCACTCATCTTTAGCATTATCGTTTAGGCCACATGAATAAGAGATACATATATATGCTCCATATGGATGGATTTCTGGACTCATTTGATTTTGAATCATATGGGACATGTAAGACTTACTTATGAGGCAAAGATATGATCTTTTGGGAATCATACATATTGATGTATGTAGGCCGCTAAACACAAATGCTAAAGGTGGTTTTTAGTACTTCATCATATTTACTGATGGGATCAGTGAAATTTGGATTTGTGTATCTTATGAAGAAACAAATCGGAGTCCTTTGAATTGTTCAAGGAATTAAAGAATGAGATTGAGAACCAGCTTGGCAAAAGTATTAAGGCTCTACGATTAGATCGTAGGAGGAGAATACTTAAGCCAATAGTTTAGCATCTAAGGGAGTATGGGATGTGATCCCAACTCACTCTACCTAGAACACTATTATAGAATGGCGTGTCTGAGAAGAGAAACCGGGCTTTGTTGGACACAGTTCGGTCCATGATGTGTCAAACTGAACTTCCAGTTTACTTTAGGGGCCATGTTCTGATTACACCAAATTTCGCCCTTAACCTTGTTCCATCTAAATTAGTCATGAAAAATACCATCGGAGATATGGACTAGGAAGTGTCCTAGTATGTCGTTCATAAATAATTTGGGTTATGAAGTTTATGTAAAAAGGTTTATAGATGAACTTGAACCTAAGTCGAGTAAATGTACTATAAGGAATATCCTGAGGAAACAAAGGATATTATCTCTACAATCCAATCGAGAAACAAATTGTTTGTTGCTCGAACTGCTGTGTTTCTAGAAAGAGATTGTCTCTAAAAGAAACATGTGGAGGATAGTAGAACTTGAAGGAGTTCAAGAACCACAACAGAAAATTGATCCTTTTGATAGAACATGAGTATGATCAGAAGGAGTTGTGGGGCAACCTACTTAAGTAACATAAGGACCTCGTAGGTCAGGTAGGATATGTCAAGGAGCTAGAGAAATATGGATTTCTCATAACCCGATGATATATTGCTCATAGAGATGAGCCTACAACCTATGAAGAGGCCACGAGTGAGCAATACTCTCATAAATGGCTTGGAGCCATGAGATACGATATGGAATCCATGTATACCAACAAAGTGTGGACTCTGGTGGAATCACCTGAAATGGTAGGACCCATAGGGTGGAAGAGGGTTATGAGGAAACCAACATGGATGGTAATATGATTACTTTTAAGGGACAATTGGTTGGGAAAGGGTTTCCTATGAGTTCATAGTATAGACTATGACAGAATCTTTTCCCCAATTATGATGCTTAAGTCCATTAGCATCTTGCTTGTAGCAATCTTTCTACAGATTGAGTCAAGCTTCTCGGAGTTGGATTCTTCGAATTGATGATGCAATCAAAAGAGTTTGATTCCATCAAAATTGAAGATGAATCTTATGTTTACAAGAAGGTTAGTGGGAGCACAGTTGTATTTCTGGTATTGTATGTAGAGACATACTTATCATTGAAAATGATGACCCTACTTGGAAATCTTATAAAAATTTACTACGGAATTAATCAATGATAGACTTAGGCGAGGAAACCTATGAAAATATATGGAGATATATCACGATGGTTGTGCGGCTTAGGTCATAGTACATAAATTGACAAAGGTGTTGAAATGATTCAATATGCAAGAACTGTGATTCTTACCTATGTCACATGGAATTAGTCCGTGGAAGACTATTGTCTTTCCAATTAGATTGGCAAAGGAACCGTATGAATGAGATTCACGAGATACGCCATGTTGTGTACTAGGCCAGATGTGTCATATGCTATGACACAAAGATACCAGTCAAATCCGAGTGAGCGTCACTGGATAATTATCAAGATTATCCTTAAGTACTTGAGAAGAACTAAAGGATGAATTCTTGATATATGAAGGATAGGAAGAGTTCACTGTAAGGGCTTACAGTGATCCAAATTTCCAATCTAACAAAGAAGATTTCAGATTATAAGTCAAGTTTTATGTTTTGCACTAGTGGGAGGGACTGTGAGATGGAAAGGTCACTGATTCTAACATAGATGACTGAGTGAATTACTGCATGAGATGCACTTACTCAGAAAATTCGATCTCAATCAAATTGTTGATAGAAGAGATGTGAATATTTGTAAGGTACCAGCAGATGTCTCGCCTACCATGCCCCTACGCAGTGTAAGCATGGAGGGCTGCGCTAGATCAATAGGCATATGATGCAGGAGATTGACTCTAGTGCAAGTGGTAGACTGTTGGAAATATGTCCTAGAGGCAATCTATTTCTTGTGACATTTATGGATTTACGGTTCATTATGTTATCGATACAGAGATATGTTAACATGAATGAAGTCCTTAGAATATAAGTGTTATATTCTTAAATATCCCTAGTCAATTATATTAATTAATAGGACAATCAATTATAGACTAGTATGGGTTGGATTGATATGGAGATATCACGATCCAACACACGGGTATGCATTTGGGGTAATGACATACTGGATTGACCCATCTCCGAGAAGGCTACATACTGGTTATGTAAAGTCACAAGCGCTTCTCGCAGTGACAATGGTATTATCATCTTTAGACTTGAAGTCACTAGATCATCTAGTTGTGGAATATTGTGTTTTGGTAGCGTCAAACGCTACACCATGACTGGGTAGCCATAAAACCGCGAATCGGACACAATATAAGCAAGATTTGAGATCGTAGTGATGTAGATAGAACTTGTCCCTCCTACATATCCGCAGCCACTCGAGGGATAGTGCTTATAGCATGTCTGGCCAGACTCAGGTAAGTCAATATGGGATATTGATGTTATCAGCACGAATAAGGCTATTCCCAGGATCGAGAAACTATGGATTGGATATATGAGTGTGACTTTTATGTCTCGTATCCAATCCAAGTATAGAGACAAAGGGATGAGACAATGCTTGCACAAGGTCTGTCGGATGACTATTTCTATTAGTTGGGTGGAATGGATGTGTTGCTAGACACCGCTCCAAGTTAGTAAATAGTTACTACCAACTAAGTAGAAACATATGGGGTCACACGCCATATGGATTGAACTAGACTTGGGAATTAATTAATATGATTAATTAATTAGAAGGATCAAAACGCGACCACTTGCAAAATTAGTAGGACTAATTTTCAAGGTGGACTAATCCATGTATAGACATAAATAGGATTTTCCAAGGTGGACTAATTCATGTAGAGACATGATTAGAACTAGTTTGCAAAGGGGACTAATACATACATGAGTAGGATTAGGAGAGGGGTTCTTTATGCGATAGGACAAGGAGTTGTTGGACTATATAAAGAACACTCCTAGCTTATTTTCTCTACACATCTACATACTTTGAGTAGGAGAGAATAAATCAAGGAGAGAGAGCAAGAAACAAGGAGGCCGAACCGACCCCCTTGGTCCGCCCCTACCCCGTCGGCCAAATAGAGAGGGTCGATCCTTTCTTTTGGTCTCCGTTGCGTGATTTCTTCTTCCTCCTCCATCGTTCCTAGCTAGCACAAGGATTTGGAGGATCTAGATCTCAATCCTAGGCGTAAATCAACCGTAGAGACGTGATACTATTCGCGTTTGAAGTCATCATAGGAAACCTACAAGGTGACTGTTACAAATCATTTACTATCGTTATGAATTCTCTTCCTGTGATCCTTGGAGGGTCTTTTGCGGATCTTTTATTGTTGTATTCCGCTGCGTAATCCGTTGTAAAACCCTACATCATCATATCTGTATTTTAGAAGGTATCTTCTTTATAGATGTCTCATAGATTCTGAAGTATAGGATCTCTCACATATATTCTTTCTAGAGTCTATATTGTTTCTAGATCTGTTATTCTGAACTGTTATACTTATTATTTGTTAGATCTGACGTTGTTTCTTCTCTTGGAGGGAGGTGTACAACAAACGGTTGGTTCTAGGGTTTATCTCTATTTTCCTGTTAGGTCTAGGAGTCGTTTAGTGTTGCCTAGAGTCTCATTTCGTATACAACTCCCGTTTGTGCCATTGGTATCTATTCAAGAGAGTTTTTCACTCATGAGCTAAACGGTGATAGAGTTGTTCACTTGACAAACTAACATAGGAAAGGTCCTGGGGTACACGCCTGAACGAGGTTCTTCATGTATCTTGTGTCACTATCCCGATGAGTAAGTATGTTGTTTCCAACTACATTCAAGCGAGGCTTGGATTGCCACGACATAGGTTGCTGAAAAGAGATTGCAGAAACTTGGTAGGTAAAAGGTAGTGTGGTGAGTAGCTGATCCGAGGGACAACTCGTTATCTATTTTGTATCAGATGTTTCGTGCAATATATTTGTCTAGCACTAGTTGGTGCTAGCAGGTGTGGTTTGTATCCTAACTATCATTCTCAGGCGGAGAATATAGTGAAAGATTCCCCACGGTAAAAATTGTGTGTGCTTTGCGGATTTACTTTTCTTGTGCTTTGTGGATTTACTTTTCATATAAATGTTGTAGATACTCTGTTTGATTTGAAGTTTATATTGCATCTACTATCGATCTTTATGCAGTCTTTGTATAAAATAGATTAGATCTTATTGCCTTGTCAATTATCTATTTTGTTATACCTGGCGAGTTCCAATCCAATTGGCTCTACGTTGTAGACTTCCGTTGTCTCGTGATTTGCAGGTATAGATAAGTAGACACACTCGTACTCGTGAGCTTGTTTTGTTGAGGAAATTCCACCAAAACAAACAATATCAGAAAATGTGTTAGTACACAAATGTGAATCGAAAATCTCATAAATAAAATAGAGAAGAACGAGAAAGGGAGAAGGAAAAACTTATCGATTTGTAGGAGATGAGGAGAACAATGGTGTAGGCTAAGGCGGTTCAGGACCTATCTTTAGGATAGTAATTTCCCCCACTATACGGTGCAAAATGGGCTACACGGAAATGCTACCCACCGATACAATGCATACCACGGTAGAGAAGAAGCAAGATTGCACTTCTAGTCTTCTCCTAAATTAGAACCCAACCCGGACATGAACAAGTGACTGAAGAAGAGAGACATAAAACTCTGAAAACTTCATTTGACACAAAAGACATGTATTTATTGGAGTGCTTGAAGCATCTTTTCTGAAAGACAATAAAAAAACACAATTGTTTGTTAAAGTTACAACAATTCGAAACAAGACAATTTTTCAGAAAAGTCGCGAATTTAAATTTAAATATAAAAAAAGTATTTTGGAATTTTTTACACAACATGTTTGCCTTACGAAATATCCTCTTTCACTTATGCTTCCTCCACTAAGAAAGAAGTATCAAACACAAGCCCTTCTGCGTCTATGTCCATTGTCAAGGGTTCCAAAACAATGAGCGTCAAGATATTTTCGACATCAATGTGGATAGATCTTGGAACGACCGTACATTCATGACTAGTATTAGGATTCGCACCACATGAGCGGATGGATCTCAATGGATTATTAGGAAAAAGACTGATGCTTCAAGTGCTATCCAAGCTGGATTGCTTGATGTCAAAAACGGGGTTAATGCTTTACATTATAATTACATGCGTCAATAGTAATATTGACAACTCTATTGTCTTGTCGTGTTTTGGGGATTGGAATATCCTAGTCTTTCGAAATACGTCCGCTTTGTCAGGATTAAGCCTTTTAGATTTTTGTTATACTTCTAAAGCTATTTGTTCTGTGGTTGGTTTAGTTCATAGAGCTGCAAAGAATCCTGCTTTGATAATCCTATGTAGTAGTTGTATTCTCGTTGCTGGTAGTTTGTTCTGTTGCTTGGACTCTATTATCTAGTAATGATAACGACGTTTTATACAAAAAAAAAAGTACTCCGAATTTATCCAATTTCAAGTTACTGCAAGATAACCTTGCTTTGCAAAAGCAATAGCTAAAAGTAGCTAGTAAGTACGCGTTGGATTCTACTAAGAAATTTTTTCAAGCACGTTGCATTTTTGTTTTCGATTTTGCTCAGAACCCAACTAGTCAGAGAATGACAATAACAGTAATTGAGAGAGATCTCAGCTATATATAGCTTGGATCCCACTCAGTACAATTTAGGTTGAGCCAGAAAATGCAGCAATGGAAGTTCTCTTGACAGTATAAAAATGAAAAGATTAAACAAACTGGTAAACAATTTAAAGAGGAACACAAGGTAATAAATACCACCGTATCTGTTTGAGGTTAGATTATAACTGGAACATACTATAATCGGAACAAACTTGAGGCGAGTTTGTTCAATCACAGGCCTCTAAGACATTTCATCAATGCTAACGGAAATATGTGAAGTGCAGAGAAGCTAGAGGATGCACTTGTAGGAGCTGAAGTCAAGAAACAATGTCTCCTGCATCAAGCGAGCCAACCTGCTATATCATCCCTCGACATCACTACTCAAATTAGTGAAACACGGTAATGCAGTAATTCTTTTCCATCTATGTTGATTCCAACATTGTTGAACTCAATAGGTACAGTAGCATGGTTCATAAGAAGCTTAAGAGGTTGTAGTAGTTATGAATTTTGAGTATAGGACTCATACATACAAATGGCCACACGCTTGCACATGCAATGATAGTACATAACAAAGAATATCTCCAAAGAAAAGTATCGTCAGCTAAAGCTATAAACAAAACCAGATGCTTCTGTACTGTTTGATCTGATAATCTCACCAGCAATTCCAGTGTCAGTGTGAAGCGGCTCAAAGTGCTCTATTTCTTGTTGAATATGCCAAAGATAGACTTAATGGCATTAATGGCGCCCTCGTTGATGAATGATTCGTCAAATCTTTTCAACAGGGTCTCAAATTCTTCTGTTTTTCTTATGTTAGCTAGATCAGGGTCTGTCCGGATTCTCTGTTATATGTACGCAAAGATTCAGAAGATTCTCGACAAATGAATAGAAAGAACAGTTGAGGCATGCTTTTCGTGTCATCCAATACCTTGTAGTCTTCGTATCCTGATTTCAAGGCATCTTCAAGTGCAGACAGTCCAGCTTGTATCTGAACGAAAACCAAAAATGAAGATGTGTATGAAAGGATTGCTGAAATTCTTGAAGTTGTAATGAGGTTGTAATATGTGTATGACTGTATGTATGATTAATATGTACATACCTGATTAAGCTTTGAATAGCAACATGCAACATTGTAACTCGCTACTGAAGCTTCATCTAATTCTGGTCTTGACCCTAACACAGACTCGAATTTCTCCAAGGCTTCTTCATATTGTCCGCTCCTTCATCATTTACAAAGGAAAAGATTGACTTGTGAAGAAGTGACTCCAAATGTCTCAAAGCGGAACTTAAGGAGCGCTCCATGTTGAATAAACAATTTGGAAGAGAAAAGTAATGATTGGGTAAATCGAATAATTTCAGAACCTTTTAAACTTTTGAGTTGATAGAACTTAGAAGGTGTTGAATCAAATTCAGACAAAAAAGGACCTTTGAAAGAAGGGAACTACAAGATCAAACTGAAAAGTTGGCAAAGGCTTACTTGTAAAGCCGTAGCCCTTGGCGTAGATCTTGTTCTCGCTGTTGTTTCTGCTCTTTCTTCCTCGTGTAGTTTTGCATCTGAGCCAATTTCAGTCTTTTAATCAGCAAAGAAAAATTTCTGAACTTGTTTCCTATAAATAAGCTAAAGGAAAACTAATAGCAATGCATTTCTCGAGCATGCAAGAGTTAAAGAAGACGACTTACTTGGATTTCTCTAACTCGGCTACTGACCACGCCAGAGTTCCTCTCAGCTCTGATTATCTCTTTCTCCGTTAGTTCACCCGTATCCTCGGCCCTACCTGGACACGAAATCCATAACACTGTTGGCTATTTGGCAATATCAATTAAAATTTTTAGGTAATAACAGGAAAAGTGAAAATGAAGAAACTAACCAAATCTCCTTTGCATTTTCATGAGTAAAGGACCAACTCTCCCGCGGATGGTGTACATGGTTCTCCCATATTCAGCAGCTGGCCATGTTTCTTCTCCAAAAATTGCACTGTATACAGATATTTCAGGAACAAGTACTCGGTATAATCTCATGCAGTTACTGAATACCAGAATGTTTTCTCCTTAAAAGGATATGCTCTATCTCCATAGGGCGCTTGGCAAATAAAAAACCCAAGTCATTGTTGGCGACAACCAAGGAAGGGCTCTCCAAAAACCCAAAATACTCGTTACAAGGGACAGGTGTTCGTGGTCTTTTAGTAGCTAATGTAAGATCACTTACAAGTAGAAGTTCAAGAAGAATTCAACTACATTTCTTGTTTTCTTCCAAGTAAAAGCTGTAAAGCTTATTGACATGTTATTTTACAAAATGTTAACTTTCAGGCTTCAATCTTAAGCTTCAATGAACAATCTCTTGAAGTTATCTTGAAAGAAAAAAAGATGAAAGTTAACTGATAAATTATTAGAGAGCTAGGCTACCATGAATTGCAAACCTGAGAGCCTCTGTTGATGATTCTTTTAACTCTCACCCATGCCCATGACACTTAAATAGTGCACTTAAACCAGGCATGGATTCCTGAACCTTCATTTACACCGTAATCCTTTAGAGCTTAGACACAAAACTATGAGTTGTGTCTTTGGGTGTTTACTTAGAGGTCTTGAATTTGAAACTTGGGGAACCGAAGGGCTACCTATTGGTCTTATGGGACATATTAGTAATTATTTACATTTTAGTATTTATCTGTCAGTCCTTCTCTCAGTATGTTAATAGCTTGTATCAGTTTGACATATTTCTTAATATCACAAGTTTCTACATGGTGTCAGAGCAGGTTCTGAACCCTAAATTCTATTTCTTTCTTTTTTCTCAAGAGGATCGACCAATATCATCGTCGTTCCCTCCGTTCCTTCACTGTCCTATCACCACCATCATCACCGGTCATCCGTCGCCCACAACAGCGCTCCTGCGCCACTCCAGATCGTCGCCTCTGTAACGTGATCGCGACCCTCTGCTTTGTCGCCCAGTTGCGACTAGGGTTATCAAGTCGCCGTCCTCTGTTCTTCGGAAATCACCGTCCTTGCTTCGCCGGACCCTCTGCTAACTGCGCCGGCGCGCCGCCAATCGCCGCAGTCTGCGACCCTCTATTGCGCTATTAATTGCGCCGTCCATCAAGTCTCGTCGGCGCCCATACCGTTGTTCGTTGTTGCGCTAAGGTTTTGTTTTTGCTTTCTTGTTCGGCGCTGTTGTCTCCTCTCTGCTAGGACGAACGGTGAATCACAACCACCGCGTTACAGCGGCACAGCACGACCCTATCTCCGGTTCAGTTTTCTCTTCGGATTGATTGCCAGCCATACTCTTCTCTTCAGCGCGATTTCTCTTGCTTCTCATTACCGAGTAAAAGTTCACCATCGCAGAGGGTTCTTTGCCCTCTGCGAACAAATAAACAAATAAGAAAAATGAAGCAAGCACATGGGTTACTGCTGAGCAAAGAGGCAGCAAGTGGTGCTTAGGTGAAGCAATCTGGTACTTCGCGCCTGCTGTAACCCTGCGTGGTTCATTCATTTGCTCTTTATTTTGGCTGTTATTTTGGTTGCTGCTTTGGTTATAATGGCCCCAATAACATTGTTCCGGAGCAGCCTCAATTTTTGCCACAGTGGCCCTCTCCTACTCTCACCTCAGGCTCGCAGCCTCAGTCCTCGCCCGCCAATCCACGGCAATCGCGTTCGTTTCAGGGTTTTTGTCAGGGTTGCGGTGAGCAAGGTCACCGGATTCGTCATTGTTCTCGGTTTGGCTGGATGCTTCAGCAGTATCATGACTCCGGAACTCCTCGCCCGACCGGTTATCGCCTGGATCCTAACAATCGTCAGCACTGTCAGCAGTATTACGACTCTGGGATTGCTCGACCATCCGGCTCTACTGGGGATTCAAATTCTGCTTCTTCCTGGGCTCCCCGGGCTCATGTTGCCACTGCTCAGTCGGGATTACTGCCCACACCGTCATGGATACTTGATAGTGGTGCCACTCACCACATTACAGCTAATCTGGATAACTTATTGCTGCACCAGCCCTATACACGTGGAGATGATGTCACCATTAGTGATGGCACGAGCTCGCCAATCACCCACACTGGTTCGCTATCTTTCCTCTTCTTCTCGTTCCTTTCAACTTCATAATGTTCTCTGTGTTCCTTCCATTAAGAAAAATCTAATATCCGTTTCCCAGCTTTGTTCGTCCAATAACCTAGTAGCTGAGTTTTCCTCTGTTGGCTTTGTTCTGAAGGATCGAACCACGGGGACGTCTATCCTCACCACCCTCCTTAGAGATGGAGTCTATGAGTGGTCAGCATCCACTCCATCACTGGCACTCGTCACAGAGTCTCGTCCGTCGTTTCATTCGTGGCATCATCGTCTTGGTCATCCAGCTGGATCTGTTTGTCGCCTAGTAGTTTCTAAGTTCACTCTTCCGTTCAGTAGTTCACATGAGTATTTATCCTATAATGCCTGTCAATGTACTAAGAGTCACAAACTCCCTTTTCATAATTCAATTATAAAGTCTTTTCGACCTCTTGAAGTTGTCTTTTCTGATGTTTGGACTTCTCCTGTTACATCTCATGATGGCTCCAAATACTATATCATCTTTGTTGACCATATTTCTAAGTACATTTGGCTCTATCCATGACTATCTCTCTACTAATAGCATCACCCACCTTACCTCTCCACCACATACGCCTGAGCATAATGGGTATGCTGAACGACGCCATCGACACATCGTAGAAACTAGTCTTGCACTGCTTCATCATGCGTCCATGCCCACCCACTACTGGCGCTATGCCTTCACCACTGCTGTCTATCTTATCAATCGTCTCCCCACACGAAATCTCCAATTCTGTTCCCCGTTTCAGATCATCTTCAACCAACAACCTAACTATGCCAAACTTCGTGTCTTTGGTAGTCTCTGTTACCCTTACCTCCGTCTGTACACGGTCTACCCCTTGTGTCTTTTTCTGGTATTCCTTAACGCAGAGTACATATATCTGTCTTGATGTCACTTATCATCGTCTATAAGTGTCCCGACATGTTCGGTTCGATGAGTCATCATTTCCCTTTGCGATTCAATCGCTTGTCCCCCTCTTCCACACCGGATGATCTTGCCTCCCCGTGGTTTCCTCCTTCCACGAGCATACTTACACATCCATCTCTGTTACCATCAGTAGCTGCACCCTCGGCAGTACCTTCGTCTCCTTCAGTTGTTGTCCCATTACCTTCACCATCTTCCCCCCAGATATGAATGCACCTCACAGGTATTCATGACAACACTTTGTTCGTCATACATGTGCCCCCGCCCCCTCTCCACCTCCTACACTGATCGAATCCAGATTCCCCAGTGGTCGAATCTCAGCCTCCTGCACCCCCCTCTGCCTCCACTCATCCTATGGTCACCAGGTCTCGGGATGGCACTAATCGTAGCAACTCTCGCTATACATTTACTGCTATCTCCTCTAGTGATACTGATAGTGAACCTACCTCTGTCACTGAGGCTTTGAGGTACCCTCAGTGGCGTACTTCCATGACTGCTGAGCTTGATGCTCTAGTTCATAATAATACATGGGATTTTGTTTTACCACCTCGTTCTGCTAATGTGGTTGGTTGCAAGTGGGTTTTCTGCATTAAGCGTAACCCTGATGGCTCTATTGACAGATACAAGGCGCGTCTGTTTGCCAACGGATTTCATCAACGACCCGGCATTGATTATCATGACACTTTTAGTCCTGTTGTTAAACCTTCCACTATCTGACTGGTTCTTTCTATCGCTGTTTCTCAGCAGTGGGCAGTGGCCTATGAGACAGTTGGATGTTAACAATGCTTTCCTCCAGGGCTCTCTCTTTGAGACTGTGTATATGCAGCAGTCTCCTGGCTTTGTTGATCAGGATCGTCCTAGTCATGTGTATCGCCTTAATAAGGCAATTTATGGCCTCAAGCAGGCCCCCAGAGCATGGTATGCTGAGCTACGCCATTTTCTTCTTCAGCAGGGCTTCGTCAACTATCGGGCGGATGTCTCTCTTTATATATCATCGTTCGGGGGTTATCCTATTATGTGGATGACATTGTTATCACTGGATCTGATCCGTCTGCTGTTCAGAGCTGCATCCGTGATCTTTCTCTGCGTTTCTCCTTGAAGGACCTTGGGAACTTATCGTATTTTCTTGGAGTTGAGGTCCTCTCACATCCTCAGGGTTTACTATTGTCACAACAGAAGTATATTCAGGATCTTCTTCATCGGCTTGGAATGTCCTCTGCTAATCCTGTTCAGACACCTATGGATACTTCTGCTGATCTTACAGTCACTAGTGGTACAACTCTTCTCGATGCTAAGGAATACATGATGGCTGTTGGGAGCCTTCAGTTTCTTTTCCTGACGCGGCTTGACATTTCCTTTGCTGTTAATCGTCTCTCTCAGTTCATGCACAGGCCGACTACAGCTCATTAGAATGCAGTCAAACGACTGTTGCGGTATCTTCATGGGACTTCCGATCTTGGGTTGGTTATTCGGCGCGGGCCTCACTCTCTTTACGCTTTCTCTGATGCTGATTGGGCAGGGAACAAGGATGACTACACTTCCACGTCTGGTTATATTGAACGCACTGTTGCTCGCTCATCCACTGAGGCTGAGTACCGTGCCGTCGCAGCTGCCTCTATCGAACTTCGCTGGATTTGTTCCCTTCTAGCTGAACTTGGGGGTACCTTGCCTGCCGCTCCCATCATCTATTGTGACAACATGGGCGCTTATTACGTCTGCTCTAATCCCGTGTTTCATTCTCGCGTGAAACATGTTGCACTTGACTTTCACTTTGTGTGTGAACAGGTTCATGCTGGCCTTCTACGGCTTTTCCATGTTTCCTCTGCTAATCAGTCGGCTGATTGCCTCACCAAGCCACTCTCCCGTGGCCCATTTCTTTTGTTATGGTCCAAGCTTGGAATCTCGTCACGACCCTGCAGCTTGCAGGGGCGTATAAGACATATTAGTTATTAGTTACATTTTAGTATTTATCTGTCAGTCCTTCTCTCAATATATTAATAGCTTGTATCAGTTTGACTTATTTTCTTAATAGAATCACAAATTTTTACAAGTCTTGGTAGGTGCTATTTTTTTCTGGCTGGTTTATTTCTCTAGTGTGCACCCAAAGGAAGCGGCTAAGGGTTCCCACATCATCAAAAGAAAAATAATCACACTCCTGCATAGAAATGGTAAATAAAAGAGATACTTGATTACTATGTAGGGGAATGGATAAAAATATTTTGAAGTTCAACGTCTGTCATTGGGCACGCTGTATTATTAGTACCAAAACTAGTTACAAACCCCCACTTTCTTCATCGCTTCTGGTTTCAGTTCTTCCTTTTGTGTCCAATACCAAATAGTGTATCCTTATCCTTCATCAAATGTTTTCAATGTTATGATTTTCTAAATTCTCAAATAATAGCGTAATGACACATAAGAGAGGGCACACAATTAGATATGGTAAAGTTGTAACTCATATAATTGCAATCTCTATAGTAAATAAATCTGCAAACAGAGAGAGAGATACCTTGTGGCAAGCACTCTATCCCCAACGGCGAACATCCCAGTCTTATCAGCTGAGCCTCCAGGGGCAATGGCGTCAATGTAGGTCCCACCATCTCTTCCTTTCCTGAACTTCAAACCATAGGGTTGCAACAACTCCACCTCATAGTAATCATCTTCTTCTTTCCCACTATCACCCTCGGGTTTCGATGTCTCAGCCTCCGTTTCTGATGCTTTAACCACCAAATCCCAAGGTTTGGCTAATCGGGTATAGCTGAAACTGACTGAATTACTCAATAATGAAGGATTTGAAGAGAGGGATTTCAAGAATTGAGTTGACGGAGATGGGTTTGCTTTTGTTAGTAGAATTGTTCTTCCCAGAGGTCGGGAAGAGCATAAAGACATGTAGCTGCTTGGAGATGCAGACATGGTTGTTTATTGAAGGTCAGTGATGACAGTAGAAGAAGAGTACTGCAGAATTGAGAATAGCCATATGGGTGTCTTTCTGTTTGGAAAGAGGGAGAGATTGGTGTTCAAAGGATCAGGAATGTGAGTGGATTTCAGTGGCTCTGATTGGTCCAGTTTTGAGTATATGCAACCACACACCTGAACTCGGGACCTTATATATGCAGGTTTATTAACGCTCTACAACTTAAGCTACCACCCTAGCTGTTTTATATTCAACTTTTAAGTGGTTCATAACATTACGAAAATAAACTAGGTTCACTCCGCGCGCGCTGCGCGCGGCGTTGTCTTGGAGCTCCAAAGTTCACTCTTGTGTCGCTGTCATTCCAATTGAATTCCATGTTTTGCAATAACAGTATAGTGGAAACAGGGTTGTTTTTTTTAAAACAGCAAATGTGGTGTTTTTTTGTGTTTTTTTCATACTTTTGGTGTTGAAAGACATTTGAACTATGATTTGATGCAACAAATATCAAATATATGTCGGTATTGTACGTAATAATAATGTTTAAGCAAATTAACAGTGAAATTTAGTAATGTTTCCAAACGTGTTTTTGATTTTAAACAGTGTTTATAAACGGATACCAAACAGTTTTTTGATTCTGTTTTTAAACGTGTTTTTTTGGTACGTTTTTTTCCCACTGTTTTTCTTGTTTTTAAACGGATACCAAACAAGCTCATAGTTGATATTATGCATCGCAATCAGATGTTTAGTGTTTCAGAAGGAGGTATTCAAAATTTTCCTCCCATATTTAATTGGTTTTCATAATTACGCTCTGCTGCTCTCCCACAGGCATCATTTGCTCTGCCAGCACAACAAAATCACACTCATAACCTAAAAACCTAATCTATTGTCAACGCCTATTTTCATCTCCAATCACTCACCATCTCTGTCCTTCTGATTTACGTTTCATCATTGAGATACATTGTTTCGTGTGTGTTGAAGATTTCTGCGGTAGATTTAGTGGGGTTTGCAATATCTTCCCATTGATTCATCTGTTTTGCAGCATGCATTTATTGAAAACGTGTCTCTTTGAAGATGCATGGTAATAAGTTTTGTGAAAGGATATGAACAGTTGCGATGGTCTTTTCACATTCATACTTACATCTTGTATATAAGCACAAGCAATTGCCTCCGGTCATAACATAGAGTGACTCAATGGATTCTGGTAAAGAAAATACTGACGACAAGTTGAGGAAGACTGCCAAGAAGAAGATGAAGAAAAAGGTGAAGAAAAGTCAGAAATATGAGAGTGAGTTGCAATTCACAGAGAGTGAGTCTGAATGGGAGAGTTGGCCTGAACATGGTTATGTGGTCGGGAAGGGGTCGGAGACAACTGTGTATTCAGACGCGGAAGAGGAAGATGAATTCTGGCGAACTGACACGGCTTCCTCATATCCGCTAAAGTGGAAGCATTCTGTTTCCCGTTCTTCCAGTTCAGGTAGAGGTAAGAAGAAGAAATTCAGAGGCAAAGGTACTGAAGATTCGCAGAGGAAGAAAGCAAATTCTCCACCGGATGCGACACCAGATAAGGGCGGCAAGAGGAAAAACACAGATGAAGATGTTCCGGAGTCGTGCAAGAAGAAACCAAGATTGTAGAGTGTCCAGCATCTTTAATATTCTGTTCTGATCAAGTGTACTTTTATGTTAGGTATTATGAGCAGTATCGTGAAATTGAATCATGTTTATTTTGAAGTAGTTATATGAACTGATGTAATCTTGGGATATATTTTCTCGATCAATGCAGTTTTTAATTTGAGTTAAATTAATGTTTGTTTACAATGATTTATTGTATAATCTTAATCATGGATCGTCGCAAATTTTGTATATCGGATCGACCAAGTTATTATATTTTTTTTCCCCCACATAAACTGATACGATTGATTTGCTCATCCGGTAAGCCGATCCTGGATGTTAATGGAACAAATGTCATCATGCTTAGTATTATATCTGTTGGAAAATTATAGTGTTGTTTTCGTTGTTGTTGTTGTTGTTGCTGTTCCGGAATGCAGTGCAGGCAAATTCGGATATGCACCGCTACGAATTAGGGATATGAACTGATGTAATCTTGGGATATATTTTCTTGATCAATGCAGTTTTTAATTTGAGTTAAATTAATGTTTGTTTACAATGATTCATTTTATAATCTCAATCATGGATCGTCGCAAATTTTGTATATTGGATCAAACGATTTATTATATTTTTTCCACCACATAAACTGATACGATTGATTTGCTCATCCGGTAAGCCGATCCTGGATGTTAATGGAACAAATGTCATCATGCTTTGTATTAATTCTGTTGGAAAATTATAGTGTTGTTTTCGATGTTGTTGTTGTTGTTGCTGTTCCGGAATGCAGTGCAGGCAACTTCGGATATGCACCGCTACGTATTTGGAAGATTATATTTATTCCTTTCGTTGACCAGATAGTTTTTAAAACCCTCTTTCTCGAAAAATTACATATTTACGTATGTTAACCAAAGCTCATTGGTATTCGTCATTCGCTATGAATTCATCATATCAGAACTTGAAGATACCACTGCCTGCTATGATGTATATTATTTGCCATGTTAGACGTTGGATTTATGGAGACACAGGATTGAAGTTTGGAGCTGCGAGACAATGACCGATGCAAAGGACTGGCAAATTGTACAGCAATTCCACCATGAATCCATAATCCGCTGTTATTAGGGAATCCATAATCCATGTTATTGTTTGGTTTAATCGGCCAAGACTGTGGTCTGATCAAGTTTTGTTATCTTGAATGCATATCTTGCATTATTTTGAGATCATATGTATGTACTTGCACCGCATTTGTTGATGTTATTGTATGTTCAACTAATGATTATATTTTTGTTTGAGTCAATACACTGCGTCGTCGTTCCATGAATTATTTGTAATCATGATGTGTAGTTGTACTAAGTAGTTGTTATTTTATTTCTTGTATTTCGGAAATTAGATTCCCATTAATCTTGTAATATTGGTAAATTAAGTAAAATAACAACTCTTAACATAGCTATAATTTAATTAAGTGAAATTAAAACTGTTGACATAGCTATCATTTATTTAAAGACCAAGATTACACAATAACATGGATAGAGGGACCTAATTGCCGTACTGATGAGACTGCATCAGTCTGTGTCAGGAGAAGAAATGTAACGCTTACAACTTTCTAGTTTGTCCTCGACAATTAGATCTTGAATAATATCTGGAGCATCATACAATATTTTGTAACGATCAGGTTGTTGTGATCCTATAGATGCAAGCCGCTGTGCGACACTATTGTCCAGTCTTTCGATAGGAGTCAAGGCTATTTTCATTCGTCTCAGTAATGCATATCCATAATGGATCTCGCGTTTCATCGAGAGCGGAGCAGTGGTCTGCAAATGAAAGATTTTGCTCGCTTCATAGTTGGAGGTCTCAATCTTGATTTCTTTCCAGTCATTATCATAAGCTGAATGAATACCATGATAAATTGCCCACGGTTAACTTTCCAACTGACTGAAACCATCAATTCTTCCTATGAAACCAAGCTGCCAGTTTTCATTGTCATCTCGGCAGACACCATCAATTCCACCGGTATTTGTTGCCGGCGAGATAAACCCGTGCACGTTTATCCTGACCACTCCTTCCAGGGAAAGAATCAAATATTAGAATATATATCACGGAAATATTTCAGTGAATGTAGTAGGAAGTATGGTATCTCGTTGGCTAACTACTATTATAGAATAACATGATAGTATTACATTTTGAAAGTACTATTGATATGAAAACATGATGGGCAACTTACTGTGAGGAGTCGAAATGGGACGCGGAGGTGTTTCTCAAATCAGGGTTGCTGCAGTAACAAACTGCGATAGTGATGGACTTGAAGCTGAGGAACTTGCAATAGTTTGATTACTGGTGACTTCTTCTTCAGAGACTGTTCTTTTGTGCATTTACATTGTTACTGCTTATGCTATCAGTTGATAGTTTATGCACCTTGTTATGTTGATGACAGCATCTATATCTTTCTTATAAAACAGGTGAGGTGAAATGCATGGAACATAATGCGAGATGATACCATACAGTTAGTCCGTGAGTTTGTCAGGTAATTTGTTTCTTTCCATTTTACTGTTTACAAATTCAGCACTGAGTTACTGTCATTGGATTCATGTGTAACATGAATATGTGTATCGATGACAACAGTCCCGTGAGCTACTCTGTCATTGTTCAGATGTTGTTATTCGCAGCTTTTTTGTATATACCCGTGATGGACGTCCCAATATTTGTGAAATGAAGGCATTGCCTCAAGACTAAAAATATGTGCTTCTTTTTTTTTTGTGTCATTTCAATATTGCATGGTAAAGTATGTATTGTGAAAATTTCTCGTCGTGTTTCAAAGGTTTTCGTTAACATGCATACTATATTGCATGTGCAGATGATATCGAGTTGCTGAGCAAAGAAATTGTGTAAATATTGGATTTATCGAGGATGTTCTAACTGAAGGGAGGCGAATCCCTGGACCAGTTCGATTGCATGTCTGCTATACCGATTAAAACTTGTTTCAACATGAACGCTAGAAACTTTACTAGGCGGAATTAGGGTTCATACCTGCGTCCAAGCTATCTGATGTAGGTCTGAGAACACTCCTGATCTTCTCCGTATTCCTGAAGTTCCTCCTGGATGCAAGTGTGGGCTTGCTGCTTCCAGAATCCTTCTCAGCCTCCATGCGAATTGCTCTCACTCTCGAAACCCTAGATCTCGGTGTGTATCTAAAGCATACGAATTCTAAAGGCTAAGGAAACTTATATAGGCTACGGGAGGGACCTGGAGGAGAAAATACGAATCAAGCTCCTAACTTTATCAGAACTTCTGGTTCCACCCGAACCTAGTCCGAATAAAGTTAATAACAGTTAGTACCACTAAATAACTGTTATTGCACTCCTTTCCATATTCTCAAAAACTAATATTTCGAGCTCCTGTTATTAAATACTTATTATCTCCCCATGTTAAGATTACAGATATCCGTCGATTAAATTAATTACTGACTAATTCATTTAATCGACCTCTTCCCAATTCCTTGATCCTTACCACTTAACTTATTTGATATGTCCAGATTATCAAGTAATCTACCTGCAGGGTTTGACATAATCAAAACTTATAAGCTTCATCAAGGGGATATCATCAATCCCAAAACCGGGACAAGGATTCCTTCGATATATCAATCTACACCATGGACTCAATAGTATTACCCAACTCACCGAGGTTATTTACTCCATAGGAATCTCACTCACTTGACTTGTCAAAGCAATAACTACTAAATACATGTGCACATTGACTATCTAAGGATTAAGAGCATAAGTAATCATAATAACCATGAGACATAGCTTGTCTTATTATGTCAGTACAAAGACAATGATCTCAACTTGGTCCTGTTCAATATACACAAAGTATACTAGCACATTGAGTTGAAACTATAGTATGAACTATACTGTTTCCTGTAGCCAAGACAGACCTACTAAAACAATGTGCTACAATCGTTCCGATGGTTTGTCTAATTCCATCTAGATTGTGAACTCACAACTTTCATTCCACAAGAACCGAAGATAAGATCTTCTGTGTGTAAGCTAGACTCTACACACCAGATCTTCTACTATGTAGAACAATAGACAACTATGCACAATAATAATATAACGCAAAAAACATTGCCCAAAACCATTCTCATAAATATCAAATTCATATAATCCAATACAAAAAGCATGGCTTTTAGTATTCAATCCAACAATCTCCCACTAAGACTAAAAGCCATGCAGCAACACACCTCAAACCCATTCCCTCTACGTGACCATCAAAAGCCTTAGCTGTTAAACACTTTGTAAATGGGTCTGCCAAGTTATCCGCTGATGCAATCTTCATCACTGCCACATCACCTCTGTGCACGATTTCTCTAATCAAATGATACTTACGCTCTATGTGTTTTCCTTTCTTGTGAGCTCTTGGTTCCCTTGAGTTTGCAACCGCGCCGCTATTATCGCAATAAAGCGTCATAGCCGGTTGTGACTCGGTACCACTCCAAGATCCATTAGAAAGTTTCTGAGCCAAACAGCTTCCTTAGCAGCTTCAGAAGCAGCCCCATATTCAGCTTCCATGGTGGAATCAGCAATACAAGATTGCTTGATGCTCCTCCAAATAATGGCTCCACCTCCTAATGTGAAAACATATCCAGAGGTAGACTTCCTGGAATCCCTATCTGACTGAAAATCTGAGTCTGTGTACCCGATGGGTACAAGACTAGATAAACCAACATATAGTCTCGAGTCCTTTTCAGGTACTTCAATATATGTTTTACCGCAGTCCAATGTTCTCTGCCAGGGTTAGAATGATATCTACTAACCATGCCAACAGCAAAGCAAATATCTGGTCTAGTACATAACATCGCATACATGAGGCTTCCTACTGCAGAAGCATAAGGAACTGCTTTCATACTTTCTATCTCATCAGGTGTCTTAGGACACTGATCCTTAGATAGACTGATTCCATGTCTGAAAGGGATCAACCCTTTCTTGGAATCCTGCATGCTAAACCTTGCAAGAACAATATCAATATAATTGGCTTGTGACAAGCCCAACATCCTATTTTTCCGATCTCGCATAAGCTTGATCCCTAGAACGTATGCTGCTTCTCCCAAGTCTTTCATATCAAATTGACTTGATAACCATACCCGCACACTAGATAATACACCCATATTGTTTCCAATGAGCAATATATCATCAACGTAAAGTATCAAGAATACCACAACGTTTTCTTTACACTTCTTGTACACACACGGCTCATCTGGACATTGATCAAAACCAAAAGATTTGATTGCCTGATCAAAACGGATGTTCCATGATCTAGATGCCTGCTTGAGTCCATAAATAGACCTCTTAAGCTTGCACAACTTGTGCTCCTGGCCCTTAGCTACGAATCCTTCTGGTTGCATCATATAAATGCACTCATCAAGACTTCCATTAAGGAAAGCTGTCTTGACATCCATTTGCCAAATTTCGTAATCGGGATGAGCCGCAATGGACAAGAGAATCCTGATAGACTTAATCATGGCTACTGGCGAAAAAGTTTCCTCATAGTCGATCCCTTCTTTCTGTGTAAAACCTTTCGCAACAAGCCTTGCTTTGAAGGTTTCAACCTTCCCGTCTACCCCTCTCTCTTTCTTGTAAATCCACTTACACCCGATGGGTTTTACCCCATCTGTTGGATCTACAAGATCTCAGACCTGATTGGAGTACATAGACTCCATCTCAGAAATCATAGCCTTTTTCCACTTTTCCGCATCCGTACTTCCAACAGCTTCATTATAGTTACTGGGATCAGTATCATGTTCATCAGGGACCTTGTCAAAAGACTCTCCCAAGTACATGTATCTGTCTGGTTTACGAGAAACCCTTCCACTACGACGAGGCTGTACTTGTGGTTCACTAGTAGTAACATTTTCCCCACTGCTTGGTTGCGGCGAAATGTCACTACTATCTTGTGGATCACTAGTATTGTCATTTCCCCCACTGCCCTCTTGCGGTGGGATGTCAACGCTATTTTGTTGTGTATCACGAGTATCTACATTTCTCCACCCATCCAAAGGTAGTTGAATGTCGATATCATTTTCTTGTGGTATTTCTTCTTGTACAGTTGGTATATCATGACCTTGGACTACTTGATTTCCTCGCATTTCTTCCAGAACAATTTTACTTTTAGGCTTGTGATCCATAATATAGTCTTCCTCTAAGAATCTCGCATTGGTGCTAACAATGACTTTCTGATCCTTCAGACTATAAAATAAACCCCCCTTTGTTCCTTTCGGGTATCCTACAAAGACACATACTTCTGTCCTTGATTCCAACTTACTTGCGTTCCCCTTCAGAACATGTGCTGGACTACCCCAAATCCGAACATGCCGTAGACTAGGCTTGCGCCCAGTCCAAAGTTCTCTGGGTGTAGTTGGTACTGACTTAGACGGAACCAAGTTCAGAATATATGCAGCTGTCTCTAAAGCATGCCCCCAAAAAGAAATTGGTAAATCTAAATAACTCATCATGGATCTCACCATTTCTAAAAGAGTCCTATTCCTTCGCTCTGCCACTCCATTCTGTTGTGGCGTACCTGGAGCAGACAACTGGGATTGAATCCCTTGTTCCTCCAAGTAATCCCTGAATTGTCCCAAGAGGTACTTGCCACCTCGATCATATCGAAATGACTTGATATATTTTCCTAGACGCTTCTCTGATTCTGCCTTAAAAAATTTAAATTTCTCAAAGGCCTCAGACTTATGCCGCATCAAATAAATATATCCATATCTGGAGTAATCATCAATAAAAGTAATGAAATACTCAAAACCTCCACTCGCTTGGACATTCATTGGTCCACAAACATCTGAATGGATAAGCTCCAACAGTTCTTTGGCCCTATTACCCTTTGCCAAAAATGGCCTCTTGGTCATCTTACCTTCTAAACATGACTCACATGCTGGTAGTGCCTCCACTTTTAATGAACCTAATGGTCCATTCTGAACCAGCCTTTGTATTCTGTTTATATTGATATGACCAAGTCGTAAATGCCAAAGATATGTTTGGTTTATCTCGCAAGGTTCCTTTCTCTTTTTAGGTAAGCTATCCGAGTTATTCAGTTCATATAGCTGCGCTATGGGAGTCTCAGGATTTATAATGTAAAGACCATCCACCAATGTACCAGAACATATAAAACGTTTATTTTTCTTAATAACCAAAGAGTCATTAAAATAAACTGAATATTCATTCTTAACCAACTTAGAAACTGAAATCAAATTCCTTCTAATGGAAGGTACATAAAGACAATCTTTCAAAACTAAAATCCTATCATTCCCAAAATGTAAGAAACAAATTCCTATTGCAACTGCAGCTACTTTATTCGTGTTGCCCAAGTGTAGATAAATCTCGCCATCACTAAGCTGTCTGGTTTCCTGGAACCCCTGCAATGAATTGCAGACATGGTCAGTGGCTCCCGAGTCTACACACCAGGTTCTAGTAGATCGAACCGCTAAACATGATTCAACTATTAGTGAAAGAGATATACCTGAGTTGTTCTGGATTGGACGAGTCAGGAACTTTGGACATTGTTTCTTCCAATGCCCTCTCTGGTTATAGAGGAAACACTTGCCTTTCGGCTTTCCCAATGTCCCCTGAGGAGCAAGTGCTTGCTGTGGCCCACGAGCTATTCCTTGAGGTGCCGGAGCAACCTTCGGAACTACTGCTTGTGCAACTTTTTTTTCTTCTTAGCCCTAAGGTTAGAAGCAGAAGGCTTTTCAGCCACCATTACATTAACCGGTTTCTGAAGGAGTCCCTCAGCTGCTTGAAGCTCCTTTAACAATTCGGCTAAAGAATAAGTCTTTTTGTTCATATTATAATTTAGCCGAAAACTGTTAAATGAATCAGACAGCGTCATGAGCACGATACCGACCTGAGTTTCCTCATCGATTACAGCTCCAAGGATCTCTAGTTCACCTAAAAGACTTATCATCTTCAGAACATGATCCCTTACAGAGGACCCTTCAACCATTTTTGTGTTCATGAGGTTTTTCATAGCAACCTGCCTGGCAGCACGATCCTGATACCCAAACATCTCTTTGAGGTTCTCCATGATCTCAAGGGCAGAGCCCATGTTCTCATGCTGATGCTGCAACACATTAGACATGGAGCCTAATATGTAGCATTTAGCCATCTGATCGGCTTTCTTCCACCTCTTATAAGGCTTGGCTTCTTCCTCAGATGCCCCTTCTAGAGGTTCTGCAGGACATTCCTCAAGAAGCACAAATTTGTAATCCTCAGCAGTTAGCACAATATTCAAATTTCTCTTCCAATCAATATAGTTGGATCCATTGAGTTTGTTTTGATTCAAGAGAATAGATAGTGGGTTGAATGAGTTCGACATTTTTGAACCTGAGAATCATGTAAATAAAACATATAAGGGCAATGTAAACCACCAATATTCTAACACACATAAAAATACTATGCCACGATGGGTGGACGTCTACCATTCACTCTATAGTTAGACATGGTACCTTTGGTCCTGCAAGCCATAGCAGTGACTCCGATGGGGAGGATACTATAACTTACATCTAAGTTTATACCATCATTTTACTTCTAACCCATTACCCCATTACATGACTCTCAGATGGAGAGATGACACATAAACAGTAATAATTAGAAATATCCTTAAAGGAATTTATACCAGTGATACTGCAGTGGTTATGTTCGATAAGAAGGTTAACTCCAAGGCTAACACACAAAACCAACTACATCACTTATAAATCAATGACGGAGACCGCGGGATCTATAAACACTAGACTCCCTCTCCCACTTAGTTGTTTGAACAATTTAATACAAATTAAATTTATATATCCATGTTGTCCATGATTTAACATGCAAGCATCCACA
This sequence comes from Linanthus parryae, assembly GCA_023055425.1. NCBI lineage: Eukaryota > Viridiplantae > Streptophyta > Magnoliopsida > Ericales > Polemoniaceae > Linanthus > Linanthus parryae. The sequence continues at coordinate 25,144,724 of JALGPY010000004.1, read as the reverse complement.
ATAATCATACACACAGATATAATCAAGCACATAAAAAAAATTCAACCACACACAGCCCAGCTATTATGGTCGGAGCCTCTTTAGTCGGGTTAGCAAGACCCATCTGACCCAGCGACACGGGGATCGACCTTACCGGTAAGGTCGCCGAAAAACTTTTTCCGAAAATCGCCATGCCGTCGCTGTGGAAAACTTGACGATCTGCAATCTTTCGTCCTTCTGTCTCCACTAATATTACAGTAACCCTAGTCTCCATGGATTCCGCAAATCAGTCTGTAACAGAGTAACAGAGACTGCTACAGACTTTCAATGCCACCAAGGAGCTCACACGTTTATCTAATACTAGAATAAGAGAACCTAGGGTTTACTATTACAGAAGGTTAAAAATATTTTTCATCCACGAAAAACAGCGTGGGAATCAAAACCAAATCAAACCACATACATCAAACAGTATGACCATAATAGCAGGACACGATTCAATCTGCAAAACAGAGTTAGACATCGCAATCTTCCTACTCTAACATGCATAGCCGGTTCGATTATTGGACAACATGGATGTATAGCAGATATGCAGGGTCAAACGGGGCTCTGATACCAATTGAAGGGAGGCGAATCCCTGGACCAGTTTGATTGCATGTCTGCTATACCGATTAAAACTTGTTTCAACATGAACGCTAGAAACCCTACTAGGCGGAATTAGGGTTCATACCTGCGTCCAAGCTATCTGATGTAGGTCTGAGAACACTCCTGATCTTCTCCCGTATTCCTGAAGTTCCTCCTGGATGCAAGTGTGGGCTTGCTGCTTCCAGAATCCTTCTCAGCCTCCAGGCGAATTGCTCTCACTCTCGAAACCCAAAATCTCGGTGTGTATCTAAAGCATACGAATTCTAAAGGCTAAGGAAACTTATATAGGCTACGGGAGGGACCTGGAGGAGAAAATACGTATCAGGCTCCTAACTTTATCAGAACTTCTGGTTCCACCCGAACCTAGTCCGAATAAAGTTAATAACAGTTAGTACCACTAAATAACTGTTATTGCACTCCTTTCCATATTCTCAAAAACTAATATTTCGAGCTCCTGTTATTAAATACTTATTATCTCCCCATGTTAAGATTACAGATATCCGTCGATTAAATTAATTACTGACTAATTCATTTAATCGACCTCTTCCCAATTCCTTGATCCTTACCACTTAACTTATTTGATATGTCCAGATTATCAAGTAATCTACCTGCAGGGTTTGACATAATCAAAACTTATAAGCTTCATCAAGGGGATATCATCAATCCCATAACCGGGACATGGATTCCTTCGATATATCAATCTACACCATGGACTCAATAGTATTACCCAACTCACCGAGGTTATTTACTCCATAGGAATCTCACTCACTTGACTTGTCAAAGCAATAACTACTAAATACATGTGCACATTGACTATCTAAGGATTAAGAGCATAAGTAATCATAATAACCATGAGACATAGCTTGTCTTATTATGTCAGTACAAAGACAATGATCTCAACTTGGTCCTGTTCAATATACACAAAGTATACTAGCACATTGAGTTGAAACTATAGTATGAACTATACTGTTTCCTGTAGCCAAGACAGACCTACTAAAACAATGTGCTACAATCGTTCCGATGGTTTGTCTAATTCCATCTAGATTGTGAACTCACAACTTTCATTCCACAAGAACTGAAGATAAGATCTTCCGTGTGTAAGCTAGACTCTACACACCAGATCTTCTACTATGTAGAACAATAGACAACTATGCACAATAATAATATAACGCAAAAAACATTGCCCAAAACCATTCTCATAAATATCAAATTCATATAATCCAATACAAAAAGCATGGCTTTTAGTATTCAATCCAACACTAACATTATAACTTCAGAAATGCTTTCTTTCTGTTTCCAGATGATGCTGTCATATACTTGTGATTCTATTGTTGTTTCAAGAATAAAATAAAATAACTTGATAATTTAAGAAGCATTATTAGTGGATTTATTATTATTCGAGATAGAAGCATAAAGTGATACAATTTCTAATTTACAGAAATAAGAGGAAACATGATCGCTAATAGTGTAACACGTTGTAGAAGGAAGCAGACAAACATTCACTGATCTGTTGCTGCAGATGTTGAGCGGCATCGTCTTGGCTTATGCATGGATTATCAATTTCTTTACCATGCATACTGAACTTGCTTGACAACCCATTTGGTTATCCTGTGGTTGGTTGGCTGAGTGCATTTGAAGACCCGAACATATAAATTTTCATTTGTATTCTCCACGTTCAAGCCGACGATTAGAGCTTCTTGTTCCTCAGAATGGAATGCCATTTTTTGTGATATATAAGTATGACTAAGTGTAAATTTTATAGGAATAAGTAGTGTGTCATGGTCGAAGTCATTTGGGGCGAGTTAGGCAGTACATGTGGTGTCATTGTTGCTAGATTTGCAGCAGTGTTTCGGAGGAGTGTCTCCGCAGCCTGGCCGAAAATCATCACATCCATTATTCCAGTGTCATCTCGAAGTTCCACCATAACTCGGCATCTGTGAAAATGGTATGTAATCGTATTATACGTGAATGTATTTCTAATTTGTGAATTTGTGGTATTTGATTATAGTCAGTGAATTCGGTTAATTTTCATGCATTTATCAGGAATAAAAATATTCAACCTGGGGCTCGTGTTGCATTGGGTGTTATTACAGACGGAACAGTTTGGACGTCGACGCACACGATTGCAATGGTTGCAGGCATTGAACCATGTGGTTTGACTTGTCGGAAAGATCCGTGTCGATACCTTAATCCAGGCTTCCTCATACATAGGCTTTTCGGTGTTGGAGGCAGTCGAAGAAACAGAAATCAGAAGGACGGATTATAAAATAAGAATGTTTGAAGGAAGATAACTTATGATTAAGGGGAAAGATTGAAAAGCAAGAGGGAGAGATATCCGAAGAAAAGAATGTGTTGAAAGATTGTGTGAAAAATAACTATTCAAAATTGAAAAGGTGAAAACATACGAAGATCAATATATTATGACATAGTTGGATATCGTGGTCTTCGATCCAATATGTGATAAAAATAATCGAAAGTTGTGTTACGTTACCAATGACGCACGAACATCTGCAATCTTGGATGGCATCATCTTGAAATTAGACTGGATTTGTTAGTTGTATTCTGATACAACTTTTAGAGCTCAATGGTATTGGTTGCAATTTGATACTGATTTTGAACATGGAAAGCAGTACTTATATAGTGAGTTCTTCTCTAACTCTGCTCACATTTTGTGCAACATATAATTAATGTATTTCCTAATTTCGATGTAACCATTGCAAATTGAATTTTCATCACATTATTTCATATGTATTGATGGTGTCTTGCATTGACAGTTCACATTCATAGATAATTGCCCATGCAATTTGCAGAGGTTATTTACATGATCATTAATATTTCCACACTATCTGATCAGAGGGTGCTTTTCAAGAGGGTTCATATATCAATGAGTTATTTGGAGCCTTGTTAGCACATTGCAGCTGAAATTGAAAAGACTCTGCAAATATCTCTGCCAACCGTTCATTTACTGTGACTTTCAATGTGCAAATTCAGTATGTAGACAGGTATAGCTCTTCTTCATGACCTGGTAGATATTGCAACAAATGCATTCTCTGGAGTTTGCATGTGTGGAATCTCGAGGCATTGAATTCTACAACTGCATGTGTGCATTCTAATTGGATAGTATACAATCTAATGCGGCAGTTGAAATGCTGTTGTTTTGTGTGTGGAGGATTTGCCTAAATTAGTACTGCAACTGAAATTATTAAGATTGGTTATGTCTGAAGAGGCTATGTTTGATTGAAACAGAAGAAACAGAGGTAGCATGTGATACTTGATTTGATTATTTATCCTAAAACTTGTTCTGAATAAGTTGATTGTTGATATCCAACAATATATGTGAATCAGTATGTAAGCTCATGCATTAGATATCAAGCAACCCACAGACAAAGCATTAAAATAGTTAATACATGATGCATGTCATCAAATTAAAAATTAGACCGCAGCAGCAGGTTCTTATGTTTCTGCAAAGATAATAACATAGAACAAGACCGGAATACAGAATCATACAAAAGCCATTAAGAAAGATGTCTGGTAATTGATATGACATAGTACTTTCATACGTTGAAGCTATGCTGGGAACACTTTCACACGAAATTTTAGAATGCTTGCATCAACTAATTCCACGGCACATGCATCTCCAGTACGTACATTAGCGCCTCTGGTGAAGTGATACCAGGAGACTCGTCTCTTGTCGTTGTTCTCTCCACCTGGGAATTTACAACGACAGCTCCAAGTTGCAGTACCAGCAGTGCCTGTAATCTGGACCAGCGTTGTTGGATCCTTCAAATATGCCCTGGTGAAATGAGCTGGTATATTCTGCAATATGAACATTTGGTTGTCAACCGCTGGTGTCGAAATCGAACGCAATAGCAGTGTAAATGAAAGTTAACGTTGTAGGTTTACCAGTCCACCAGACGACTCCAAATGGGACTTCTGTATTTCAATTGCAAAGCATGGATTGTTGCAGTGAGCCTTGTAAGAAGCAGCCTTCCTGAATGCGCGAGTAGCTGCACCCTTTCTCGCATTCAGAACAGAAGCTCCAGCATTGTAATCTAGCTCTGATGTAGTGAGACCGTAGATTGTCACTTTGAATTTCGAATGTCCCTGGTACTTGAAATTCAGCATGTGCCCAAATGACAGTGAATAATGTTCCGAAAATTCCTTCCATCCTATTGTAAGATATATGTCGTTGCCTCTACTCTTCATTTTAATCTCCCATACTCGGCCATCTGGGATTGAAAGCTCTGCATTTATTCCAAGATCGGATCGATGACGTTGGACAAAGTCATCTGGTAATCTCTGCAGTGAATAGATGTTGGTTATTTTTAATAAATATACATGTTGTTACAATTAATATTAATCTCATTCAATCTTATTTGTTAAAAATATATGCGATGTAAGGCTTACCAAGTTCTTGTTGTCTTCATCTCGATCTGTGATAACTCGAAAGAACTTCATTTCCAGATAGCTGCACGGAAAAGATCCTGATCTGTATTACTGATTGTGGCATAGAGAAGAAAAGCTAAAATATATGGATTTTAATGCGTTCTATTCCTTCCTCCTATATTTGCGAGCGGTTTTACACAGGTTGTGATATGCTTATTGTGTCTTGCCTAGGGTAATAAGCTTTTGTGGGAATAATTGGGTTTGAAATCCATGGATGATTATTGTCCAAAACCATGAATGGCAAATGTCAGTGCGAAGTACTTGGGATGTGATATCTCCTTAGCTATCTCATGATGAACTCACATAGTAATGCGAAAAAACTGGTTGTCAACATAATATCGATTGTTTAGCTATCATTACCACATGCTATGGATAATGTTAAGAAATAAAGTCTGATGTCTTGCTACGTAATTCCTCATAAGTCTTCATACGTATTCCAACTACCATGTATTGTATTGCTGATATTACATCATGAAATTGACCTTTGAAGTTAATCGAAACTCATTATAGTTTTGAACACATGAACTCACATATGTTTTCGAGAAAAAATGTAAATTGTACCTAACATCATTCAACTCCCAGCCTTTTTTCCTTCAGTTGTTGGATTAATAAGTTTTGTCTTAACTGAGCTGGAATTTCCAAGAATTGTAATTTCTCAACTATGATATCATCATATTAAATATTCAATATCTCAATAGTTGATGACCTATATATCTTCAAAAAATATCCATTGTTATTAACATATCTACGTGTTTGCTAACACAGTTGGATAAAGTGTGGCTACTGTTGCACCCATAAGACTCATTTTATATTTCTGCAAAAGGTCATCTTTCGAAACCACACGTTTCAGATCACTACGATTCAAAATATTTATACATGGAAAAAATTATTGATCAATCTATTAGTAAGATTAACAACAGTAAATTCATAGACATTGTAGTTACAATCTTATAACATTGTGTTCTTTTTTCTTTTCTCTTTTTTATTTTTTTATTTTTTTATTACTTGGCTCCCACACAAATATACCAATGTATGTCTGAAATTCAATCAGACTATGAACTTCTTACTAACAAACAAATTTAGATACGTTCAGTAGCAAACAAACAAATTTCGTACATACGCATAGATTACTATTTCTAAATCAAGACATTGATAGCAGATCTGGAATGGAAGTCACCAAAATAACATCTGAAAGGGTTAGCATACGATAATTTGCAATTATATGTTGATGGCAGGGAATGAGTATGAATAATGTAAGATTTTTTTTTGTATGAAATTATTCAGACAGAGGATACGGTATTTGGAAACAGGTACCTGTAGAGTGGGGATATTGAAGCTTGTGACACAGAGAGATCTGATGAATAGAGATGGGAGAATTTGTCAGCTAAACAATCACAGATAGCACTACGGCGAATAAGTAGATGACGATCACAACTACATCATAACACGGAGTAGCTATTCGAAATTACAGCTAGGATATAAGTACGAATACATGTTAGAGAAGAGTTAGAAGTCAGGGAAGATCTGGATGAGAAGATGAAGTTGGAAGGTCTTCTTACCGGAAGTATGAGGTTGGATAATTGCAAATCTACAATGAGGATATTATTCATTGAAATCTTAAAGTTAGCTCTGCTTTCAAGGTATCACTGATAAAGTTTTATTATATTATTTTTGTTTATATTCTACAGGTTGGTTGGTAATAACCACTATAGTGTTTCATTTTTGTAATAATCTTTATTAACCCTTTTTCTAACTGACGTTACCTTTTAATGGTATGAAGTAATGAATTCTGTCTGGTAAATTGTAATATTTATTTATAATATGTGTCTAATTACGACTTCAACAATGCAGACTAATAAGAAGATTGTCTCTTGGTAATATATATAACCGACGCCAAGTTTCATTATGTGAAGTATCATACACATATTACCAAATTACAACAAATGAAGAACTTTCTGTGGAATAATATAATGGAAATACTGTATCTCCGTTTGAAATTTTATAAATATTTCATGCGTGTTTCAGTAAGACGTGCGCAGTTGGAGATGACATGTGACTGCAGTAAGGTAACGCAAAGATTTTTACATAGACAAATTAAAATGAAAATTAGAAAACCCTTATATCTTTAACTTTAGATAGACTAAGAATTGCAAACCAACTTTATTGAACGACTACATTGCAAGAAGAGCAGGAGTTGAGGTCATTACAAAAAACCAGAGTCGTTAGAACTTGCTAACATGCCGAAACTATGAGGTACAAGTTTCCATCAAAGGGGTTCAACATAGTAGTGCAAAAGTTCCAGAAATACAGCATATAAATTCCACCGCGGAAAATATCTCTGCAAATTCATTGCTTCTTAATCCTCTGCTGGGGTTGTTGGAGACCGGTTTCGCTTGCATTCTGAGGTTGACGTGCTGGAAGCTATTGATTGCTTCTTCGCAGTGCTCATTTCCTGCAGTTTTATGTGAAATTGGGTCTGGATGTGGAGCTGCTGCTGCTTCAGAAAATTTACTTTGCCCAGCATTTGAATTTGTCGCTCGACTCGTTGAATTTCCTTTTGAATATCTGCGATCATTTCATCAACATTTTTACCACTGTTGAGAATTTTGCGACAGATAGCTGCCCCCTCTGCTCTCCCCCTTGGAATACTGGGTGTTTCTTCTGTCACTGTTGGTTCATTTGCAGAGTTAGGCCAGTTTTCCATCGTACTATATCTGCCAAAATTTCCATAGTTATGAACCACAATAATGTATATATTTGTAATGGTTATTCGTTGCAGTGTACTCGTGAATATGTCAAAATTCCGTGTTGTAAAACTTATCTTACCATATACCCTCTTTTTTTCCCTTGTTGTAATTGCATAAGCACAGTGTAGATATTGTAATGAAATCCAATATGTAACATTAGTATCTAAGTTAGTAACCTGGATTAATAACACACCAAAGCTGGTTGAACAGGCAACACAGAAGTGGACACTAATCTTGCATCCCGATTGTACTTCCCCCAGTTATCTGCACATTGTAAAGTAACTTTGTCAAATTTCTGTGTGAGGAAACACCATTTCTTATTTATGCTAGTAATAATTGTTACCTTCAAGTGTTGCTGAGCAGATGAAGCAACTTGCAAGATACTAATTTATATCTGTTCTTGCAACTTGGTCTCCAAGAAATGTCAGAACTATATTGACAAGTGTCCTCAACCACTTTCTGCACTGTGATTGTTCTATACCATTGTGACGTATGTGTTTCATTAACTGTAATAACCAAATTGTATAAACATGCTTTCTTTCAGTTCTATAAAACAATTCCCAATTTTTTCACTGTTATCAAATTCAGGCTACATTATAGTATATGGAAACCTAATTGGATGATGTAAATGTAATTAATTATTACTGTTGAAATATTTATTCTCACTGGTAATATAAATTCACATAGTTGCAGAAAATTCATTCTTGATTGTCGAGTATATCTGTACTGGTTGAGTGCATGCATTGGTTCTTAAAAAGTGATGAATATGAAGCAGATCTTAGCTGCCAGATGTCTGGCATGCATCCAAACTCTGCTGTTGCTTCTAGCAATGGCTTACTTACATTGCCATCAAGTTTGTTCACAGTGTGCTGCATTCATTTCTGAAGCAGTAGGAATTACTATTTCTCCAACTGGTTCCTACTTTTTGGCTGGAAACCATAAATTAGCAGATACAAAAATCAATTTATGAAATGTTACTGATGATATTATTATATTTTCATAGAATATAGCTATAAATTTGATTTGCTGCATATATGATGATTTGTGGGAGCATTTTTTAAAAGAAATGGAAATATCAATATAAATTTGTTCTAGTGCATATATCTCAACATATGTTACTGAATGTAGATTATATTCTATACAACAACAACTAATTTGTCTAGGATACTGCTTTAGTTTACATGCAGCTGTATTCATAGATGAACTGATTCTGTAAATGTTAGATCTGTGTAGATATTGACCGCAGTATTATAAAATAATATATTTTTTTTATACACTACTTAACCAAATTCCAATGACAACTTTGAGTAGAAAGAGTATTGGAATTCGCCGAAATTACCAACATTATATTACACAAATTATTGATGTTAATGTCAGAAAATAAACCAAGTACAGATGCTGAAACTGATTACTACGCTCTACGGTACGTCTTCCCTTTCCTTTCTTGCTCAACAATATCCTGAACAGATTCAGGTAGACCCATTGTTTCGAATGCGTAACATCCATCGTGATGTTTGAAAGCTACACAAAGTGCATCTGCCGCAGAGTTACCTTCACGATGGATAAATGTTATCAAACATGATTTGAATTGTTTCTGTAGTTTCCTAATTTCTTCGATTTCGGAACAGACATCTTCTGGGAATACATGAGAACAATATCAGTTATGTGATCAATAATGTTTTTGGCATCGCCCTCTGCCCATATATCGAGCCAGTTGCGATCTAATGCATACCTCAGACCTTTGCAGAGTGCAGAGGCATCTGCAAATTCAGAGTTCTTCTCATGCTCAATTTCAGCAAAAGCATACACACAATCTCCTGTATAATTCCTATAGAGACCAGCACGAACTATAGTTGGCCAGGTTGGGCGATTGTAGTCGCAGTAGAATCCACCATCGAAATTAAGTTTGATGATATGTTTTGCAGGAGGTGACCAGTGGATTCTAAGAGATGATGTAGATGGGGAACGGATCTTGTTGGTAGTTGAAGAAGAGGACGCAGCTTCATTACCTTTCTTTCAGTTCATAGAACTCTGATGAGTTTGGCTGCGAGTCGAACATGGATTGGATTTTCTCTCAGGAGGCGAGTTCTCGAGGAAGAATATACAGTCATCATCAGCATTATCTGAAGCATATGGCAATTGCAAATCACTTTGGTATACAAATGATGACTCAATGATTTGCGGAAGAAAATCCGATCTGTGGGGAGGGAAATGTAAGGGAACTAATAGCTGAGTGTCCGGTATTGGAATTGGTGAACCATAATTCTGTGGTGAAGTTGAGTAAAAATGTGATTGTGGGTGAATATTTGACGATAGTGGGGAGTACTGATATTGGGGAGATGCAATGGAGTTGCAGTAATTATACTGCGGAGGGGAATGTGGTAATGGAATACCTGTATTATAAGAGCCATGTAAGAACTCCGCGCGGTTAGGCGGTGATGCATAGAAAACTGGTGACGTTGGACTTCGCACGACGGAATTGTTCCAGTTATAATGTTGTGGACAGTGCGGTAGTGCTATACCTGCACTGTAAGACGCATGCATGAATTCGTCGTTGATGGGAGGCGATGCATGGAAAATTGGTGATGTTGGGCTGCGAGTAACATGAAATTGGTGATTACCAGCATCATACATTGTTTTTCCGGTTATTGGATGATAGGGTGAACCCATGTTGGGCTGCACTGTATTGTTGGGTGAGAAGACGTGGACATAGCTCTGATTTGGGATGCTTATTTCGGCAGTGGGAAGATCTGTTAGCAAGGTAGTAAAATTCCAACAAGAATGCTCCTCCCCAGAAGTATAGTTTGACATGGTGAATAGATTGAGAAATATTTCATGAATTGCTCACAATCAATGTCCTAACATTATATAGGAGACTTAGGAGGAGCAGATATTTTAAGTTATTTCCAAGCATGTGTATTAAATGTGGGTAACAATATTTCGTGTTGGTTATGAAATCTAATAACTTATGCAATTTTTTTTTTCTTTTATTTTTTTCTCCTCCCCTCCTCCTCACCAAAATTTCCAGGCACCATTTATTGTTTTCATTGTGTACATGCTATTATATTATACATGCGTATTAGAATTATATCCATGTAACTGCAAGGTTTTTAAGTATGCAAGATCAGTTTAATGAAATGCAACTGTAAACATGCAAAAATCAATATGGCTTAACATTAGACTGTAGGCAGATGAGGTGCGTGTTCAAAAATAGAACAGTTTTTGAAAGAAGGGGGAAGGGGAGGGGGGGGGGGGGCAAAAGGCAGGGAGATAACAATGGAACATCAGCATGACATTATCTCCATGCATTTTCTGAAGCAGACAAAAGTAGTAGTGTAAATGGGTCATAGCAGAGCATGTATTGTAGTAATGCCTCTATGTACACATGTGATTGCATACTTGATCTGCAGTCGGGCACATGTGCCGGCATTGTGTGAAACTACGCCATCTCCACTTGACGAACACTCCATTTGTTGACCCATCTGCGATTCATGCTTGTAGATCCAGCAAGTCGAAAGTAGAACATGTTCTTAACACTCGATTCATTAGCTTTAAGTAATAGCTCCTTCTGTTCCTGAAACGAAGAAATGTACTGTAGTTATCGCTGTATTCATAAAGCACACTAACTTATTAAGTATGACATTAGTAGTGGATAGTTCAAAACGGTAAATGTTGGCCACATACATCTGCTGTCATTGCCGACAATATAACAGCACTTTTCTTAAGGACAGCCTCAACCCCATGGCCGAAAACGACGACATTCAGCTCTCCAGTATCATCTCCAATTTGAACTTCTAGACGACCCCTACAGAGAGCAAAAATGGATGCACTCAATACTTTTTTTTCCTTACTCTCCTATATTTGCCTATCGCAAATTGAATATACATCTTAAACTGGAGACAAGAGAATTATATCACATTACCAGGGTACAGAAGTGCAATCAGAATTGTGGCAACCAGAACAATTGAATTTTTCTCCGGTCAGATAGCTTGTTGCACGAGTACACATATTGCAAGCATGATACCATGGTCGTTGAGTTTCAGGTAAGGCAAGAACCGACACTTTGACCCACACGTTAGTATCTACGGACTTCAAAGAATGGGGACACAGCTGTCAGGCAAACATAACAATGAATTCCCAAGAAAATGAGATACCTATGACGTAAAATATACCGGTTTTTCTGGAAGATCAGTAATCTTTGACAACTTGAATTCAGTCTTGTTTGTCTTAGGATTTTTCTGTGCCAGTAATAATTCAGGGTCCTTCACTTTATCAATTTTCTCATAGTTTGCGTCACGCCTAATCAGGAAGAACAGATATCAGGTTAAATTTGAAAATTATGCTATGTTGTAGTAATTAGAAACTGTGCAAGTAGTTTCATTCATATACCAGTCATTCAATTCTTCAACTCTTGGATCATCAACATTGTGCAAGAACATAGTTGACATTGTTGTCTTCAGAGAGAAATCTACAAACAGTGAAATAGTGATTAGATGAATATAATGTCATGTAAGCTATGTTTACATATAATGCATTCATATATCCATTAGGATTGTAACTGTATACTTCCATACTCATAAATACTTATGTTAGGTGAAGATTACCCAGATATGTTGTCGAACACACATTCGTCACAATTACAACTGGATGAGCACTGGCCAGTATATTCAGTTTATCTCCTTCTGTTGTAGTTGCATCGTCCCACAAAGATAAACAAACTGGTATACCGCTGAATTGACATATTTGAATAGGACAGTCAATAATTGCATACAGTAAACACTAACAAATGAACACTACCTACTACAACACAACACACAAAATCAGAGTACTTACGAGTCATCCAGAACAATTACATCCCTGACTCGAGCACGACCAGGTGAATCTTTCCGGGGTACAGTCTTTGTCGACATAACAGCAATGATGATGACAGCAATATCTATAACCATTGTGAACTACAAACAATAACAATAAGAGGGTTTAGTAATTATGGGAAAACAGTTATGACTTTACATTAACATGAGATCTATATGTAGCAGTGACGCAAAGTAGTGCATATAACCTACCGAATTTCTCGCAGGAATTCACAAGAGTGCGAGCTTCTTTCAGACTTTTCAAATTATATTTGCTCCCAGATCCTTCATCAACCTTATCTTCCACTGCAGTCACCTCCATTTCTTTGTTAAGGACAAGAGAGAAATCGTGATTTATGTAACGGTACTTAGGGTTGACAGGTCGGACAACACCATTGCTGAACCAGTAGGAATGATAAACCTGTAATTTCTTGTCAAAGTTGGGTATATCTGCATCAAATGACGTTGCTTGGATTTGCTTACCCTGAAAATTCGATAGAAATTTATTGAATATGGAAACCAGAAGAATAATAATAACAATTGTAAGAACAGTAGCGACAACACATTATATTTAGCAAATTAAACACACTAATCAGTGGTAGATTGACTAATATGTTTGCACAACTTTAGTTACAACCTCACTGTCACAGAGAACAAAACGTTGGTACTTTGTGTTCGAAGCCTTTCCCGTCAGTATCCGTGATTTTTCTGCGACACGTAAACGAAGCTTCCATTCTTTGCATTGGTCCGTCAATCCAGACAACTTCAAAATTTTACCTTACATGATTTGAATGAATTCCTATGAAAGGTAGCTGAATGTTGTTAGTATATAACCTATAGAGATTTTCAATTAACGATAAAGCGTGCGGTGAATAACATTATGGTCTATATTACTGTGCAACACACGAGTGTCACTTCTGCATGATGAAATCAGGAAGCACTAACTATGGTTGGAATCTATCCTGTGTTTTGTGCACGTGTTGCTCTACGCAACAGATCTTTGTAGACAACATTTCGAGTTGTGCAATTAAATTTTATGCCGTCAATTGGTTCCATTAACACTTTAACTGCAGATCCTAACTTGGCCCTAGATAATGCAACATACAGCTGACCGTGGGAGAATACAGGTTGGGGTAGGTAAACACCAACACATTTCAGAGTTTGGCCTTGCGACTTGTTGATGGTCATAGCGAAGCATAGTCGTACTGGAAATTGTTTCCGCTCAAACTCTATGGGATAGTGGTTTGTTTGGGACGGTCTGAGCGGGATCGGAGGAATGAACACTGATTTTCCCTTATTTGGACCAACTGCAATCTCACCATATATTACATTAGGTAACAACTCCTTGCATATAAGTTTCACACCATTTGACAATCCAGATGAAGGGTCAATGTTGCGTAGCAACATTAGCGGACAACCTGGCTTCAGTTCTAAGTGGTGGGGTGGCAACCCATTAGGAGTCAGTGTGTGCAGGAATTCCACTGGATGAGTCGACTGGTTCTCTGGCAGAGATCGGTCAAAGCTATTATATGTATGAGATTGTCCCGGAAATCTACATAGCAGAATTTGATTGATTCGGTCAACGCAGTCGTTCCGAGGAGTCAAAATTGCTCTTTCAGTAAGGTACCTCGGGTTCAGACAGTCAGATTGGAAATTGCAGTGGACAGAATTAATAAACAAGTCTACTGACGTGCTTTCATCAATGAATGGCACGATCATTGATCGTGGCAAATCTATTGTGGCTTCGTCTACATCTTGCACGCTACCATTTCCAATGGAAAGGAGAAATTGACAGAAGATGGGATCATCAATAGCGCGCATATTTTCTGTGAGATAAAGCAAATGCATACTGGCCCATAGAGGTGAGTCAACAATGCTGTTTGAGATACATTCCTCCTTGCTTGCACGCACCGTCACAGGCAGCACCTGCCTGAAATCACCTCCGAAAACAACGACTTTGCCACCAAATAGTGATTCATCAGAACATATATCGCGCAGCATACATTCAAAAGCCTCTATATTCTGCTTCTTCGCCATTGTAACCTCATCCCATATAATAAATTTGGCCTCACGAATAAGATGAGCAAGATCTGTCTGTTTTCCAATATTGCATGTATTCTTATCTGTAGTATCCAGGGGAAGCTTGAAGCGAGAGTGTGCAGTCCTTCCACCAGGCAAGTTTGAAGCTGCAATACCAGTGCTAGCAGTAGCTAGAGCAATCCCACCACGACCTCGGACATACGCCAGCAGAGCTCTGTATAGGAATGTTTTCCCAGTTCCACCCGGTCCGTCGACAAAAAAACACCCACCCTTCATTTCACTGATATAATTCGTGATTATTTTGTAAGCTGTTGATTGCTCGTTGTTTAGCTGATCGATTGCGACAATGTCTTCGGCCGGAATCGGTACTGCCAATTCCTCTTCAATTTCGCGATTGACTGAAGAAATTTCTTCAGGATGATTAACAGGTAATGAAGTAATGAAATCAGTCAGTTGTCTCCCCATTGCTTCTAGAAATATATTGACTCCTTTAACAGTTCTAAATAGAATTTGAGCTTCACTTAATCTTCCCTCTTTTCGGAAATCTTCAGACAAATTCACATACATCCGATCCCACAGAGAGCGTGGGTTGCCTAGTTGGCAGTACACAAGGACAGTGGCAAATAGACGTCGCAATGTTTGAGGCATTTGAAAAGTCGCAGCTTCTTCCAAACAATCTTCAAGTGCTGTGTCTTTTTCCAACAGACCAAGCTTCTCACACGCCTCGCGGTATGATTCACATACGTGATTCCTAACTGTCCGCAATTGCTCATATGATTCAGCACCTCGGACATGAGTCAGTAATAATCGAAGGAAAAAGCGGTCTCCCTCCAAAGGATTAGCAGCAACAATACGCCCAATACTGTAGCCCTTTTTCCGAGGTTCCCAGCATGAATGTGTGTTATTCCACACATAATGTTGTGGAAATTCACTATACAGCCAACGCTTTGCACTTTTATCACTCTTATTACTTTCAAAATATTCCGTCAACATTGTCTTCGCATACTTCTTATCCGCGGCAATGTAGGGAAGCTTTGTATGTTTGTCGAAGGAAATAGATTGCATTCCGGGAAGGTGAAGTGGAAGTGCAATGACAGAAGGATGCATCTCGTTCAGTGGGAACCTGAAAAGACGCCATGCAGCCTCCGGAGGTGAAATCCACCTTGCAGACTGGAATGCTGCAATTTCATCAATACCGGTAGTTTGATTTGACACAAGTTGGAACGCCACCTTATCATGCCCTTTGTAAATATACTTGTACAGATATTTAACTGCCTTGATTGTTGAGCAAATCTCAACATTTATGTGGCAGTCATATTTCGCCAGCAAATACGGATTGTAAGGCACGACCCATCTGTTATCAAGAGTGGCACCTCGAACCTCGACGGTGCGGCCATTGTGCTCTCGGCGATAAATAGCAAATGAATTGTCACCTAATCTTGTGGCGCTGCAAAAATCGCGAGGATATCTGTTCTTGCACCCAGTCCGAGGCCGCATGCATACATTCTTCTTGTTGTGTTCACCACAGGGACCGTGCATCATATGCTTCACTACAGCATTGTAAAGATGAGGGTTGACTTTAGGATCAGGAATTTCAGCTGAGATATACCTGTCATACTCATCAGGTTGCATCAATTTCGCAAACTTTTTCAGAATTAGAAGGAAATGCACATGCGGAAGACCACGTTTCTGATACTCGATCACATATGTATAAGCAGCAATCGGGCCAAGAATTTCTCGATCAACCAAATCACGTTTAAGCTCGATTATTTTGGCACGGAAAATTCGGGCTACTAAATCCGGTCGGTTGGAGGCTTCCTCATGAGGCAGGAGCTCATTCTGGATTTCGGACCACCTAGGATTGCAAGTCATCGTTACAACGTAATCAGGCTTTCCGAACTGACGCACAAGTGCCATTGCATCTTGGTAACGACGCTTCATATCTCGTGGTCCCCCAACAAACGAAGGCGGTAGTACCACATGACGACCAATGTTCTCGAGATTGGTCTCTCCTGCAGCCAGACTATCAAGTATACCTCGATAAAGTTCTGCACGTATTTCATCCTGGTTAAAGCGCACATAATCAAGTCGACTTGTTTCTAATTTGATGTACATGTCAAGAATGTATTTTTGAAGCAGACGACCGAAAAATAAAATCGAGGAATGCCGGATGCTTCGAATTTGCAGCCGGTAGCAGTAGTACTGCCGGCAGGTGACAGTCACACTCTGCGACTCTGGGTCCTCTTTACCTGCATGAAGCAAAATGACATTTACAACATGTTTTAAATATGTCCGCAAAGTAGAAAACATTATGTGATTGAAGAGCATTGAGCACATGCGAACCTGAACGTCGCTTCTTTCCCTTCGACCCTTTCGCAGCATTCTTCTTCGTAGGTTTCTTTTGGATACCAGTATGCCAACTAGGCTGACCATAAGGGAACATAATCGGGTACTGTAGTGGATCGTAGCACCCCAGGTGGTACTTGATTGGTTCCGTACCCCCCTTCTTTCGCTGCACCAAGATATCACGCGAGTACTTGCCTGCACGGTATTCATCATCTATCCAAATGCCTGCAACCTGGTCTGAAGTGGGCATGTTATGGGTTCTCTGATCCAGTCCAGGGTCACATCGAATACGTACATCACAGTCCATGAGTTCAGGGGTCTCAGACATTGACTGAAATTTTTCATTGTAAGGATTGGATTTCAGGATGTCGGTGAGACAAGTTATGATGGACGGATCGACATTGCTGAAATTCTGAGACCGACAATGTAACTGATAAGCAGGATCGTAAAAATATAGCTGCAGATATCTAGGTGTCTCCTCACCGGGGTCTAGGTTATTGATGTAATGATATATTTGACCCTGAACCCTGAATGTGTAAATTCCTTTGCCATTTTTGAGGATTTCACGATCGTTCTTCATGCCCATAGATGTGAAAGAAAACAAACTGTTGTATGCACGAATTGAAGTTCTGAATTCTTGACTTGTTGCATTGTCAGACAGTAGCAACGCAGCTAGTGTATCTGAAATTTCATGTGCGGCAAGAACAACTCGGCCTGAGCTTCAGCAAAATCCATCTGGTTCATATGCAAAGAGTTTTGCCTGGCAATGAGGACATATCCTTGGCTGAGGTAGCCGGCTCGGTTCAGAAGGTGGAGGAGGGGGATCACGTTTCCACCTCTTTGTACGCTTCTTCTCTACAATAGAGACACATTCAAAGTAATCATCAATTCTAATGAAAGGAAACGGGCAGAATATCATGACATCAACAGGAGTACAATACTCACTCGAGGGTTTAGTGCCAGTCGAAGTACCGGGCGAGCGTTTGCTGGACTCGCCCACCAATGAGCTTGATGCACCACCCTTATCAATAGGCTCTGCTGTTGCGGGGATGTTACCCGATAACTGAGCTGCAGTGTATTCAGGTAGAGGGGATACAATCGGGGCATGCACTGAGGGAGAAAACGGAGCAGTCATAAACTTAGAAGGAGCGAATGCCAGTGCATGACTACGCTGACCATTGTACACATCCAGAGCAGTGACACAGAAGCCTTGTTGCACAACAATTTGTGAGGAGATAGAATATGGCATTGACTGTGCAGGCACTTTGGAAGAAAGCGCTGCAGTACTGCCTCCATCTGGTGAGCCTGCAGTACGATCTTCGGACGTCGGATCTGCAATACCACGTTTTAGTGACCTCTCGGATGAAACTTTCCCCGTTCCACTGCACTTACGTTTGGCAGTAGACATAGGCCCGGACACAGCATCTTTTTCTTTAACTGTGCGCTGTCGAATATCGCCCCGAGTAACACTGCTGCTCTTTCCACAGACTGGAGAAGCAACTGAAGCAACCTTTGAAGGTCTCCCCCTTTTCCCACAACCTCCTCGGCTTGCCACTGTACGCACTGCCTCGTCTGGATTAGAAACACTATAGTCCACCTCTTCTCCATCACGAACAGCAGCTTTTGGAGACTGTCCTCTTCCACTATGTACTCCTCTACCACCGCCTACAGGCAACAAATTTCCAGTAACAGCGCCATGTGAGTGCACTTGATGTCCGGACCCAATGCCTACAGGAACATCGGCAACCTCCTCTGATCCAATCACAGGGAACATATCAACATCAGTCGGTGAACCTTCTCTGGCACAGCTGCTTTGACCGAGTCTTTGAACAGGAGAGCAATCAACTTGTTCTCTGAAAAATTGATTCCGGAAAACCCCAGAAATATCCAATGTGTTTGAATCAATGCCTCCCTGAGGTCCTCCTCCACAGCCATCAATGACGCCGTGTGAAGTTGCACCGCCCTCATTTTTCCGAGGCCTTCCTCTTCGACCGCATTCGGGAGCAACCCCAGCTGTACGCGCTGAATTGGCATTAGCACCAGTGACTGAATGTAAAACTTCTCCATCCGATTTCCCTCCTACAACATTTGTAATTCCTGAACAATCCACAACATCAATTCCAGTCAATCCACCAGTCAATGCTTCCGAAGACGTAAATTGCAAACCACAGGGATGCACAACATCAACCAATGAATTTTCACTAATGATGTCGGCGACTTCTTCTGTTTAAATCACGGGAGATGCACCAGCAGCAGTGGATGAACATTCCCCATCACAGCTACTTCGAACCAGTGTTGGTATGGCGGAGGAATCTACTTGCTCACGGAAAAATTGATTCCGGACAGCCCGAGAACTGTCCGATACTGTTGAATCATTGCCTCCCTGCAGCCTCCCCTGAAGGCCATCGGGGGCACTGTGTGAAGCTGCACCTGCTCCATTTTTCCGAGGTCTTCCTCTTCTACCACGTCCACGACCACCCCCACGTGAAACTTCTCCGGGAGATATCCCTGCTACAACATTTGCAATTCTCGGACAATCCATGGCAGCAATTCCAGTCACTGCAACACTAAATGATTCAGAGGGCGTAAATTGCATAGCACAGCATCCTGCAACATCAGCATATGATTTTTCACTAATAGCATCAGCAACCTCCTGTGGTTCAATCGCGGCAGACACAGGAACATCAGTGCATGCATCTTCACCAGCACAGCTGCTCTGGCCCAGTGTTGGTACGGAAGAACAATAAACTTGTTCTCGGAAAACTGATTCCGGACAGCCCCAGAAATATCCAATGCTTTCGGACCATTGCCTTCCTGAAGCATTCCCCCACCAGCTATACGCGCGGGATTGACATGATCAAATTTGCCCGAGCGTGAAACTTTTCCGCCAGCAATCCCTCCTGCGAGATTTGCAATTCCCGAACAATTCACATCACCAATCCCAGTCACCACACCACTCAATGCGTCGGAAGACATAAATTGCATACCATTGAGACAAGCAACATCAGCAGATGAATTTTCGCTAATAACGTCAGCGACCTGCTGTGTTTCAATCAGGGAAAACGCTGTATCAATAGTAGATGAACTGCCCCCAACACAGCCAGTTCGGGCCGGCGCGGGTACAACAGAGGACTCTACTTGTTCACGGAAAAATTGATTCCGGACACCCGCAGAAATATCAAATACTGTTGGATCGTTGTCTCGCTCCAGCCTTCCTTCAAGCCCGTCGGTGACCTTGTGTGAAGTCGCACCAGCTCCATTTTTCCGAGGGCTCCCTCTTCTACCACGTCCACGACCACCCCCGCGTGAAACTTCTCCAGCAGATATCCCGCCTACAACATTTGCAATTTCTGAACAATCCACGGCAGCAATTCCAGTCACTGCACCACTACATGATTCGGACGACGTAAATTGCATAGCACGGCATCCCACAACATCAGCACATGAATTTTCACTAATAATATCAGCAACCTCCTGTAATTCAATCACAGGAGACACGGCAGCGACCTAATGTGTTTCAATCAGGGGAAACGCTGTAGTAGTAGTGGATGAACCACCCCCAGCACAGCCATTTCGGGCCGGCCTGGGTACAGCAGAGGACTCTACTTGTTCACGGAAAAATTGATTCCGGACACCCGCAGAAATATCAAATACTGTTGGATCGTTGTCTCGCTCCAGCCTTCCTTCAAGCCCGTCAGTGACCTTGTGTGAAGTCGCACCAGCTCCATTTTTCCGAGGTCTTCCTCTTCTACCACGTCCACGACCACCCCCGCGTGAAACTTCTCCAGCAGATATCCCACCTACAACATTTGCAATTTTGGAACAATCCACGGCAGCAATTCCAGTCACTACACCACTACATGATTCGGACGACGTAAATTGCATAGCACGGCATCCCACAACATCAGCAGATGAATTTTCACTAATAATATGAGCAACCTCCTGTACTTCAATCACAGGAGACACGGCAACATCAATGGATGCACCTTCATCAGCACAGCTACTTATACCCAGTGTTCGTACGGCAGAGCACTCAACTTGTTCTCGGAAAAATTGATTCCGGACAGCCCCAGAAACCTCCAATGCTTTCGAAATGTTGCCTACGTCAAGCATTCCCTCACCGCTACTGCAGGCATTGTGTGAGGTTGCACCGCCTACATTTTTCCGAGGCTTTCCTCTTCTACCACGGCCACGACCACCACAGCCCTCAGTTCGTCCACCGGATACATGATCAACAGTAGGCAATGTATAAGACAGATCAGTAGTAGCATCATATGCAGGATGGATAACAGTCGACGGCAGCGGTGTGAGCACGGCAGGGCATTCAACCTCTTCCTGAGGCAATAAATTCCTGCGCGATCCGGGAACTTGCAATGATTCTGATTCAGTGGCTCTTCGACGCTTTCCTCTATTAATGGTAGACATACCTAAATTGTAAATCATCGCTCAAGTCACACCGCAAGAATTCTAGAATCGAAAGAATGTTTTGATACAGGGAGTGCTGCCCATTTTCCCATTTCTTGGCACTCTTTTTTTAACCCTCCACCTCCCTCATTCTGCAATGGTCTGCTGCCGGTAGTGAATGCACTGATAATTCAATTCAAAATCATTCAAAAATTACCTATTCCCTCCCACAATTTTAGTGATGTACATGTTCTAACACAACATATTCATAATCACTAATAACAGTTAGGTTTTTAACATACAGTCCATATTATAACAGATTAATCACCATATTATAGAAATCACACACAACCATATGCCGTCATAGTATTTTTACCACCTAATAGAATCAGGGCCACATAATATCGTATACATTTGACACATCATTAATAAACACATCTACCACAAGCATTTCTAAGAACAGCACCAACACAATTTTAGAAATTACAACGAAGAACCTGTGATGTGCAAATAGTGATGGCGACGCAGCAACCACTCAGCCTACAAGCTCCTTTCAGGGCACTGGGAGTTACAGCAGCGGAGGGGGAAAAAAGAAAATTTAGATCATGCCTGAATTTCAATCATGCCATACAGCAAAACATTCATCCGAAGATCTTACCGGAAAAACAGTCAACAATCCAGTGGGGTGAACTCGTAACGACCAACAGCACATGTGTAACTCCATAAACCAACTGAAACAGATAACCCGATGAAGTTAAACATGGGAAATTCAAAAGGACTGAAACAAGCAGACAACTGCATAACTAAATTTCGTCCCCATGCCGAAAGTCATCCCAAAAATTAGGAGCACATACTACAAAAGTTGACAACAAACAGGCCAATTTTGTAATCACACATAATGTAAGAGCTGCTGCATAGCGGAAGACAATGCATTCACACAATTATCAAATCATTAGCATTTAATAACACCAAACCTCCATACCAAACTCTATATTACAGCAAACTGTAAACATTTAATAGGGGACCTACAAACTGCAAACGATCTAAACATGCAACTGCATTCAGACACCTATGTACACAGAAGGAACCAAATCATCAGCATTTAATAACACCAAACCTCCATACCAAACCCTATATTACAACAAACTGCAAACATTTAATGAGAGAAATGCAAACCGTAAACAATCTAAACATGCAACTCCTACATTCAACCTCCGAAGGGGAAAAAGTAAACAGTGGGAAAAATATTAAAAAATAAATAAATAAATAAATTCATCCGAAAATAGGGAGAGAGCATTGCACATACCAGGGAAGAGATCAAACAAAGCAGAAAATGGAAGAACACAGACATCCTGTAATTATACCGAAGAGGATGAAGCGACACGTGGAGGTTATGAAGCGGCAGCTTACGTCACAGTTGTGGAGCAAACAGTAGATGTACTTGGGCTCCAAGCAACAGAAGGCGGTTGTGATTCCACCAATGACCACCGAGACCGACTGAGGGCAGATTCCTTAGGGAGAAGACGATGATATTACTACAGCCAGTCACTATGTTCGGCACTGCAAGAAGGGCGAAGCAGCAAGGGCAAAATCGACTGCTAACAAAAGGTAATTTTCTTCATCACTTTTACATCTTCATCAATTAAACAGAAGCTATTTTTTTCCTCAATTTTACATCTACATCCAACTCACAAAACATCAATACAGCCACTAAATATATTTCGCACAGCCAATAAAGGGGAAACAGCAGGGGCAAAATCGACAATTAACAGAAGCTATTTTTTCATCAAATTTACATCTCAATCCAACCCAAACAATACAATTACATGACCCAGCCACTGGTGGTTCAGTAAATGACCGTCCCATAGGAGGGCAAAATCGACAGTTAATAGAAGCTAATTTTTTCCTCAATTTTACATCTACATCCAACTCCTACAACCAAATTACAGCCACTAAATCTATTGAGGACAGCCAATAAAGGGGAAACAGCAGGGGCAGAAACGAAAGTTAACAGAAGCTATTTTTTTCATGAAATTTACATCTACATCCAAGTTGTACAACCAAATTACAGCCACTAAATCTATTGAGGACAGCCAATAAAGGGGAAACAGCAGGGGCAGAAACGGAAGTTAACAGAAGCTATTTTTTTCATCAAAATTACATCTACATCCAACTCGCACAACCAAATTATAGCCACTAAGTCTATTCAGGACAGCCAATAAAGGGGAAACAGCAGGGGCAGAAACGGCAGTTAACAGAAGCTATTTTTTTCATCAAATTTACAGCTACATCCAACTCGTACAACCAAATTACAGCCACTAAATCTATTAAGGACAACCAATAAAGGGCAAACAGCAGGGGCAGAAACGGAAGTTAACAGAAGCTATTTTTTTCATCAAATTTACATCTCAATCCAAGCCAGACAACACAACTACATGACCAAGCCATTATTGGTTCAGTAAATTACCGTTCCGCACGAGGACAAAACAGACATTTGACTCAAAATAAATTGCAAACCACGACGTGGCAAGCTACCGTTGGTAGACATTGGCGGCAAACACACATGCAAGATAATCAATGGTCCACAGTGTCCAAAAATCCTAGTTGGCAAAGGGCCATATCTTTTTTTATTATAGGTAGTATGATACAATGTGAAATGTTTTTTTTTAAAAAAAATTGTCTTAGACTTTTCCTCTAATATTTTTTCAAAATATTTTCATAATAAAATGAATTTAATGGTTGAGAATTTTACAGTCAAAAATATATTTCAAAATCTGAATAACCAGGCCGTCTTAATTTGTTACTTCCTCCATTTCGTCATGATTTTCGTAGTTGACTTTAAAACTCACTTTGACCGACTAATTTAGTTAACTATATCATACAAAAAATTGCTATTTTTTTAATAATATTGTAATATTTAAGAAATATTTACAATATTAGGAAAAGATTGAAAAAAAAATGTATCATATCGTTAACTAAATTAGTTGGTCAAAATGACATCAGGAATAGTGCATTGAGAATATCATGAACATAGGTAGTACTATCTTCGTTCCTCTGAGATATTCCCAGTTGACTTTTTTAACTATTCACTGGGTTATCTTGACCCGGTGATTTAATTAGCAAACGATGTAATTTTTGGTAATCTTTCCATGTTGTTGTAGAGTAAACTTTACGCTACAACACCATGTAAAAAAAAACTTATTTTGCTATCTAAATCCAAATCAGTTGATTGCGGGTGAAAAACGTAGATCCTAGAGAAACGGAGGTAGTGCTTCCTCTGTTTCTTTTCTCTCTTCCAATTAATGTTTGCACGCAGATTGAGAGACCTGTTAAAAAGTCTATTTTACCCTTCCCTTTCGCAGCAATACCATTCACTGTCCCCCCTCTCTCTCTGTCTCTCTCTCCCCTTTGACTCTTTGTTTACGGAAAAAAACAACCAACATCAAACCAAGAAAACAGATTTATACATCTTTTAGATTTTTTCTCACAATCTTAACATGAAGAAAAATTACATCAAGAATCAGCAGCAGCAGCAGAAGAAGAAGAAGAAGAAGAAGAAGAAGAAGAAGAAGAAGAAGAAGAAGAGAGTAGGTGAAGAAAACAACGATCCAAACCAGATCTGGAGGATAAGGTAAAAAATACGAAGACCCAATCGATCTGGGTCGTCAGGGTGGTCGGTGATCCTCTTCTCCGTCGATCTGAACCACCGCCATGACAACCGCACACAGAGACGGATACGGGGATGGAGACAGCGACAGCGACAAGAATGCAACAAAGGCGACGAGACGGCGACGAAGGCGGCGACGTCGTCCTCCTCTTCCCTCTTCAACTTCTTCTTTCTTTGCTTGTTCTCTCTTCAGCTCTATTCACAGAGATATGTAAAATGGCTGAAATGAGGTGTAGAGTGGGGTATTAAATTTGGGCTAAAATAGTGGGGTATTATTTCGGGGGTAAAAATAGTCAAATAACGTTGCAAATGTTACTATTTTAGGAAAGTGGAAGAAAGAGAAGAAACGAACGTTTTAGGCAAGTAGGAAGAAAGTGAAGAAACAGAGGAATGTATATAGGAGGGCCTAGTAGAGAAATAGCGGTGGGGCTAGTTTGGATGAGCTAGATTAAGGCTCCGCTTTCTCTCCAAGATTTTAGGCGACTTTTTACTTTTTCGTAAGTCATAAAAAAGTTCTATTTGCTCTTTTTTCTCAATTTTTTTTTAGAAAACTATTTCATCTTTTTGTAAGACTAAAAAAAGTTGTTTCTAACTTATACTTTTTTTATCCTTTTCCTTATTAAATTACTTTTTAGAAGGATAAAACAGAAGTTAAGTAAACAACCTTTTAACTAAAAAGATAACCAAAACTTTTTAGAAAACTTAATAGGTACAAAGTAAACAACATTTTTATCTTTTTCTAAAAAAGATAAAATGTCACCTAAATTTTGGTAAAGAAAGTGGGGCATAAGTGAGTTAGTTGTTTAGCTAAAAATATTATCTAATCTTGAGTGTTTGAATATGATAAGTTATTATATATCAATATTTTATCGTCAAATCGAGAAGCCTAGAGAGAAACTTAGGATTCCAGATAAATTCTATTTATCAAAATTCAGAATCCTAAAACATAAAAAGATGATTCCGCAAATTCTGAATCCTCTTTTCAGACCCAAAATTCGTTTCTCAAAATCAAAATCCTCTTTTAAAATGGAGAATCGTCTTGGCAAAATAGAATTCCAGATTTTGAGAGATTTTTGACCAAAAAACCTGAGTATTGAGGAATCATCCGTTCGATTTTTGGTGATTAAAAAGTATCTAGCTAGCATTCCTGCGAAGCAACGGTGAAGCGAGGAACCAAGAACGAAGCAGCAAAACTGGGGTTGTGTGTCTGTTTGTGCGAAAACCAAAAGTGTTTGTACGAACATGTTCGTGCAAATACTTCGGGTGTTCGTACACACACACATTGTTTGGAGATTTTCGTTGTTTCCTTGTTCGATTTGGAATGTTTTCTCTGTTTCTTTTGGCACAAGTCGGTATTCTAGCCTAACACTTCGGGTTAGGGGCGTGTCTTTCAATAGTGTGGTTGATTGTATTGGTCTCTCGTTAATAAATTGGGTTGGTTTGGCCGTGGACGTAGCTAGTCTCAAAACTAGTGAACCACGTTAAATCGTTGTGTGATCGTATTCGTTTAATTTTTCGTTTCATCACTCTTCTTGTTCCAAATTTGTTTTCTAACAAGTAATATCAGAGCCAGGTTGTTGGGTTCGGGTTTGACGAGGAGCGATTTCGAACATGATGGTGAAGATTGATCATTTTGATGGGAATAATGGGTTTAACTTGTGTCAAATCAAGATGTGTGCTTTGTTGAAGCAACAAGATCCGTGGTTTCCACTAGCGAACAAGATGGCCATTGATACAACCACACCAAAGTTTGTGAAGATGGAGGAGGAGGCGCATGCAACGATCATGTTGCGCCTCCCGAACGATGTGATCACTGGATTCGCAGATCAGGATACGATAGCTGGTTCATGGAAAAAGTTGGAGGATCTCTACGCAAAGAAATCAGTGGCCAAAAATTGATGTTGAAGCAGCGGTTATTCGGTCTACGAATGTCGTAAGGTACGCATATTGGAGATCACCTAGACAATCTCAACATTATCTTGCTCGAATTGAGCAATAGTGACGAGTTTGTGAGTGCTGTTGATGCAAATTTGATATTGTTGGTGTCTTTGCCTCCATCTTATGAGGGTTTCTTTCAATCGTTTATTGTTGGGAAAGAAATTATAACCTATAGGAAGTTCAATCGGCATTGCACATGAAGGAATTGAGGCACAAGGCGGCAAAGATTGAAGATCATGATGGTGGCGTATTCATGGTCAAGGGTGGTGTAATACCCTGTTGTCATTATAGGGGTAATTGTTGAATTTTTGTTAAGTTTAGTTAAATATATGTCAAACGGGGAAGTATTCTTAGTTTTAGAAAAAAAATATAAACTAGTTAATTAGGGGGTGTCGTTGTAGTTTGAAGAAGCTCTAAAAACTAGTGGGTAAATTCATAAAAGTGAATTAAATATTAATACAAAGGGGGGGCTCACATTTCTCAACACTCCTGCAACAATCTTTCCCCTCTTCTTGCGCAACTTTCTTCTCCTTCTTCTTATACTTCGTCTTCGTCTTCTTCTTCTTCTTCGGCAAAACACCACAACCACCTGCATCAGAGCCACCACCACCTCCGTTATCTCCCTCATCTCTCCCTTCTCTCTGACCCTCCCTCTTTACCTCGCTCTCTCCCTCTTGGTCCAAAAACAGCAACGGCAGCAACTGCATGGAGGCAGCCAACGCCGGCCAAGAAAACTGACGGGAGCCACCGTCGACCCACCAGCTGCTCTCTCATCCTCTTCCTTCAGCTCCTTCTCTGTCTTTCTCCCCTCTTATCTTCCTCGCAACCCAGAGAAGACCCCAACAGCAACAGTAGCAGCCGGAGCTTCGCGAGCCACCACCGCCGTCGTTCCACAATTATTTCCGGCGAGGAGTTTGCCCGAGCTCAACCGACACTTCCCACCTCCCGTTATCCTTTCCCAATCGACCCCTGAAGATCCATGGAGCACGTTTATCTCCTCAATCGCGCCCAGAAGCTGCTGGAATACTGCTGTCGAGCATCACCGCCGAAACCCACCGACGACAACCTTGACCCACTCCGTTCTTCGTCGTTTCTACGCTTTCTTAGGCTGGGCGAAGGATTCGTAGACGTAGGTTACTTTGACTTCTCGTGAGGACAACTTCGAGCTAATTGCCATTTCACTTGAGGTGAGTTACATGCTTAGCCTTGCGTTCCTAGCTTCCTTCGTGTCAAATTGCGATATTTGAGACTTGTCTCAAAATATACTTGGGAATTACTTGCTTGGTCTTATGGGCCTACTTGTCTAATTGAAAATAGTTTTCAAACTTGTTTTAATTGATTAAGTGACATTATCCTTCTATTCTTGGGAAACTCAGTGTTTGTTATATTGAATGAGAAAATCCTCAATAACGTAAAGCGGAAGATCGCACGTATCGGAATCAGTTTTTATTTCAGAATTTCGCTGATCTGATTCTTATGATTGGCTCCGGCCAGAAACACCGACTCAGGAGTTTCCCTTGACTAGTTGAGTCTTGGATCTTTGTCGGCTCCGTCCGGGAATACAGACAATGGATTTCCCCTTGACTGCTTGTTCTGGTCATGGAATATGATTATGTTGGCTCCGGCCGGAAACACGGACTCTGGAGTTTCCCCTGACTTCTTGTTGAAGTCTTGGACTTATTGGCTCTGGCCGGAAACACCGATTCGGGATTTCCTTCTATGCCTTGTTGGCTAGAGATATTGTTATTCGACAGGCCCTACGATGGCATCTCTATTTCTGATTATTGTGAATAATAATTGGCTCCTTGATTCTATATTGGGAAACTGTTAACAATGTTCACGATCTGGATGGTTATTGGCACTTGGGAATGATTCATTTGGTAATTTGACGAATATCGAAATGATTCTTATTAGCACTGCTTTTTATACAGGCACGTGATAATGCTTTACTTATACTCTATCTTTCATGTTTTTACATAATAATGTGTATCTCACTCATTATTTCTTGATGACTTTGGAAAACTGTGGTCTCTGTTTCATTCCCCCGCAAGTTTAGGAGTTGGGAGCTTGGCATAAGGGGATCGCGAGCACATCTAGCAATCAGTAGTATTTTTAAGCTGAACTCTTAGTTAAATTTCACCATGTATAATAGTATGCATCATGTTGAAGACAAATGATGAGTTGTAATATATTAAAATTATGGAATGTTTTGTTCACGATTTCCACCGCATCACTTTGAGTAGCACCCTCTTGGGCTATCCGGTCCGGAAAGGAAAGCTCGGAAACTAAGGGGTGCTC
This sequence comes from Linanthus parryae, assembly GCA_023055425.1. Classification (NCBI taxonomy): domain Eukaryota; kingdom Viridiplantae; phylum Streptophyta; class Magnoliopsida; order Ericales; family Polemoniaceae; genus Linanthus; species Linanthus parryae. The sequence goes on along the minus strand of JALGPY010000004.1, from coordinate 25,115,367 downwards.
CAGGTGGAAAGGGTAAGGTGGACATCGGAACTATGGTAGATCCGACTTACCATCGGACGTCTGTGCATTTTTTCGTGAGAAAGTTAATTGGAAGCGAAATTGTCCCAAGAACAAAGGATCTGCATATGCTACAGTTCAAGGTGGAGGGACGACGTCCGAGGACGGCTTTGTTCTCTAAGCCCCATGTGGACGGCTTGGGCTCCAGGCGTGGGAGAATGGGCGCGTTTCTTGTTGGCATGCGGTTGTTAGTGCATTATTGGGTGTGGATCGGTTGATTGCATGTTATTCCGCATGTATTGTTTGGCAATGTGTTATTGTACACGCATTGATTGTTGGCTCATTTTTTGGGCGTGTATCCGTTTGCTTATTGGTGTGGTTCTTTTTTTGGTTGCTTAATTGGCATGACATTGATCGATCGATGGACACTTTCTATCACTAATTGTCATTGGAGTGATATTGAGAGATTCATTGGGTCATGGTGCATTAGTGGTGCGCTGGTTGGGACACACAGGTCTCTGCGTTAGTTGAGATGCAAAGATGCGCTTTGGTGTGGCACATAGGGGATGTATTATAACACCACAATTTCGGGAATACATTCGATCGGTTTATTGGATTGATGAGAGCATTGGATTGGTTGCTAGGGTATTTGAACCAAGGTGGAGATCTGTTATGTTTTTTGTGATTCAGAAGTACCTAGCTAGCGTTCGGGCGAAGCAATAGCGAAGCGAGAAAGTAAGAACGAAGCAGCAACATGGGGATTGTGTGTGTGTTCGTGTGAACACCGAAAGTGTTCGTACAACGTGTTCGTGCGAACACTTCGGGTGTTCGTACGAACACACTGGTCTGGAGCAGTTTTCGTTATTTCCATAATCAATTTGGAATGGTTTCTCCTTTTCTTTGGGCACAAGTTGGTAATCTAGCCTATATAAAGGTTAGGGTCATGGCTTTCAGTACTGTAGTTGGTTGTATTGGTCTCTCATCAATAAATTTGGTTGTTTTGGTCGTGGACGTAGCTAGTCTCAAAACTAGTAAACCACGTTAAATCGTTGTGTGATTTTCTTTGTTTTGTTTTTTGTCTCATCGCTGTTCTTGTTTCGAATTCGTTTTCTAACATTATACCAAAACCTTGATCACGTTTTTCAGGAACAACTCTCAACATAAAAAATAAAACAAAATTCACACTGAGCTATCATACACACACACACTAATCTCTAAAAGTGTGAATCTATACTACTCTCTAAAAGTGTGAAGGTGTTTTGGTGTTTTAGTGTTTTAACGGGTTTTTTCCCTTGAAAAATAACAAATTTACAAGAATACCAAATTAGAAGAGTTGTGACTATTCAAATTAGAAATGTAATTTAAAATACAATTTTTGATGAGTGTATACCTCAACGGTTGTGACTATTTAGTTCGTGTCATTTCTGAATAGGTGTGACTATTCAGTTTGTGCCTTTTAAAATGGATACCTTTACCATTATATAAGGAAGTAGAGTCGGTACCAAAAAAATTCTCTACCCCCCCCCCCATTATCGTACAATATTTTTTGTTTACCTCCTAAAATTTGGTAATCATTTTCGAGACCGTACCATATATTGGAGGGGTATCAAGGCCTAAGTGGACCGCACTTTACGACTTAAGTGGAAAATGAAGCATGTATCGTCGGAGACGTTTTTTCAAACCCAATTGCATCGTTGAGGGGCATATAAGTCCTAAGCATATTTTCAGTATGTCAAATTGGTTTACACACATTTCATTACCACTTATTTGCGCTATATTACTCATCGACATTGAGATATGTGCTCATTCTTCTTAAATTTTTCTTCAGTTTGAATTGTTTTCCTCATTACTCTTATTTGTTGAAATTCGTTTATAAATAACACAATTTAATGCAAATATTGTAATAAATAATATTCACGTGCAAGACACGTGCTCATAACTAGTATTTTAATGTGTTCATAGTATTTTCTTAGTTTCTTAAATTACCCTTGAGAAATTATTAACAAATTCAGAAAGTTGTGACAATTCAAATTAGTGTAATATAAAATTAAATTTTAGATGAGTTTAAATCTCAATAGTTCTGCCTATTCATCTCATGCATTTTTGGACGTGTATCTTCATCGTACTTGAATGATTGTGACTATTTAGTTTTTGCTTTTTTCAAATGGGTAGCTTCACCATAATAAAAAAAAGTGTTGAGTAGTATTGACTATTTGTTGTCTTCTTTGAAGAATTTGGCAATCATTTCCGAGCGAACACCACGACTTAACAAGGACTTTGATCTACTTGCCGAATGTTTGTGTAGCCGTGTAGCCCTACGAGAAAACAAAAAAGATAAGACAAAAAGTACTTCAATATGTCAAAGTTGACAATAATTTTTTAAATAATTAATACTTACACAAACATTCTGCAAGTGAATTAGTGATTCTACTGCAGACCTATTTCCACAAAACCAACTCTCTATTTTGTCCAAAACTTCCGTTTGGATAGTCTAAGATCATCTCCAAGAGAGGGCCTATAAGTTGTCTTTGACACAAATGTAGGCCAATTTTGCCAAAAACCAGCTCCAACAGCGAGTGCGAAATTTGACCTAAATTTGAGTCAGACCTATAATTGGACGACCTAAACAGAAGACAATTTGAAACTGGTGTAAAATTTAAAATAACTTACTTATTGCTCTGCTCCTCCTCTGATCCTCCTCCTGATCCTCCACCTGCTCCTCCAACGTTCAAATTCACATAGCAACGGTAAATTTAGAAAATTTATAAATACTTATCAACAATCAAAGTACAAAAAGACAAATATATTACAAAAATCACCTTAAACTCGCTTCAATAGTTGAATTAATTCGATATTAAATTTATGAAAGTATGGTAATTGTTAGATATAGTAACACATTTTTTTTAGGATAAAAACTGATATCATTACGAGTGGGTAGTCATGCCCAATAGATCACTTTGAAATACAACATCCGTCCAATTAGGGATAACAGAGAAAAAAGACATATCATCTTCGTTTAAGCCTCTCTTGGCAAAGGAGTGCGCCAATTGATTTGCTTCTCGGCTGGTGAAGGAGAAGTCCACTGTGGAAAATCTTGCTAGCCTTCTCCTGCACCCGTCGAGTGCAGCTTTGAGGTCCGCAAGCGCAGCAGCCGCCTTGATCTTATCTGCGAAGCCTTCACGAATCAGTTTCACCGCTTTTAAACAGTCAGATTCGATGATGACGTCCCTCAGGTGAAGCTCCTCCGCGAATTTCAGACCCTCCTTCATCGCCACCACTTCGGTCACTAGTGAAGATCTTTGCCGCAATATTCTCTGTAACCTCCCAGCTCTGAAGTTCCCTTGTTCATCGCGTACACAGAGCCCTATTCCTGTAGCAATATAATTTTCTAGCCAAGCTGCATCCGTGTTTATCTTTGTTCTTCCCGTAGAAGGTGGTTCCCATTTCTCCTTTCCGGAGTACTGCATCGTCCTATCTCCTTGCAGACCACAGATTGAAGATTCCTTGTACCAATTAAGATAATCAAGCCCAAACCTAACCACCTGAGTTGGGGTTTGATTAGAGTTATTGAAAATCCTATCATTTCTATTTCGCCAAATCGACCACACTGTTGCCGGAAACTTTTCGCACAGCTGGGTTGGCTGATTGCTGAAAAAATCATAAATCCAATCTTGAACCCGTCCAGCTAAAGGAATCCGAAAATTAGCTCCCATTGCCTCCGTCCAGACTCTTCTTGAAAAGGCACAATAAATGAAGCAATGATCCTCACCTTCTTTAATATTTTCACAAAACTTGCAATCTTGCATAACCTCAACTCCACGGTGAATTAGTTTGGAAGAAACCAGTAGCGATTCATGCCACAAACACCAGGCCGGGAACAGGAGCTTCTTAGGTATCTTCAGTTTAATAATGAAAACTATGACTAATGTTGCTGGCCTATTTATTTAGGCTAGTTGCTGGACCAGCAACTCAAAAAGTACCCGTGTAAAATTTAGGACATATACAAATATAGTCCAATGACAATTCAGCTCTTAGAGATGCTATAAGGTTTTATCCTGAATTAGCAAATTTCTACTCACCTTTATTGCCTTATTACCTTCCCGTTGTGCTGAAGAATCCCAACAATGATGATCACCCCGTGGAGATGCTAACATAATCTCAACCGTGAAGACCATTACACGGAGATAATATAGTACCTAATGAGGCAATGAGCATCTAAAACAATCTCTAGGGTCGGACTAGTGACAGGTCATGGGGTTATTACTTCATGGCCAATTGTCAATAATGTTATCAACTGTCTTATTAACTCATTTTCACTTCTGATGTTGATTCACGTCTACTTTTTGCCTGCTCTGTTACAATCTGCTGTAGAACATCATATTACGGGACTAGTTCTTGAAGGAATTGCAATTAATATTTACGGCTCTAACTCAGTTTCAAAACATTTATGTTAACCTCATTTGTACCATAATTTCATCTCCAGTTTACGGAAAGTCACGTTATTATTATTCAAACAATCCAAACCAGCACAGATTGGATCTACTTGCAGAATGTTTGTGTAGCCCTACAAGAAGCTGAAGATAGCAGTAGGTCCAGAACAACACTGCAGCCATTCCAGAAATTCTATTATCTTGAGAATAATCCGAAGTTTAAGGTGCAATAGTACACCCTTTTACATAACAATAAAGGAGCTCTACAACTTCAAATTCCTTTATTTTCCAAGCAAAAGAAAAAAAGAGTACATATTACAGAGCAAAAACACAAATCTACAAACACAGGGATTCAATGTAAATTTAATGCAAGTCACAAAGTGGAAACGAACTGACAACATCAACTCTTAAAACTACTCTTTTCTAATGACCAAAACCTCGAGAGATGCTAGGACACAAAAGAACTCGAGTCCAAAGCTTTCCATTTGTCTTATTTTCTTGTATCATCCACCAGAGCCCTGAATTAGACAAGTAATTTAACTAGATCACCCTGTGAAACTTGTGTGATACCATTTAATTTGGATAGAAGTTTAAAACTGACGACGAGAAGTGAAAATGTAAGTTACAGTACCTAAAAGTTAGATCTTCACGCTAATGCTTGACAGAACTTTCTTCCCATAAGGACTGGTCCGGAGCACAGGAACAAGTGGTCTGATAGCCTCAACCAATGCAGCTTGAAGTGTTCCCTGCAAACAAAGTATTACACAGGCACACAATAGTGTAAAGCTAATGTTGAGATAAAATTATTTGACCTTACATTGGCCATCTTTACATATTTTAAACAATTATCATCCTGACCTTACATTTCCCATTAATTAGGGGCTAAAAAACACCGACTCACGTGTTAGACATGATACTAACACATCGGTTTCACCGATTTTAAGGAAAATATGGCTCCCCTCTTGAATCTACTTGTCCTACTCACTAACTCGACACCAAATCTCAACTGCCTGACAACATATCTCCAACTAATTTGTATAAATATACCCTGAGAAATTCTCTCCATCATATAGTTTCTATCTGTGTCATCGTTCACAATACTCATGGTTCGTCAAATTATGCTGACCCTTTAACTCTTTAAGCAACACATGATAAGGATCTCGACGACACCTGTAGTCATCTGGGTGATATACCATCCTATGTTCCCACTATCCCAAGTACCAATGATACATGATAGCTATTGCTCTAATTTTTCTACTAAACTACACTAGAAGCTTGGGAAACCTTGTTGTAAATCTAACAATATCAAACTCCATCTCAAATTCTTGAATATCACTACTGTAGTTTCATGTGTCTCATTCGATATTTATTTCCAAGTACTTCAGAGAGTTGTCACGATTATTCCTACCCGTATCACAACCCGATAGAGTAATATTAGCGCACCCTTAGGCTATTTAAGGGAACCTACTCAGAAATAAATCATGTATCAAGATGGAGGTTGGCATGTAGGTCACTGGATAGATAACTTTCATCTTTTGGTCAGTGAAGTTGTAACTTTCTAGTTTCTTCAGAGTAGTGTTCCAAGAGTAAGATTTGAAGACTGGACTTTTGTCTGCACCGAACCATCAACCAACAGCATAAGGTAATTCAATGTTAAACTAACCGTTCTTATTCAAATAATTTTACTAGTACTTGGGGTGGGGGGTCCTTTTGGAGGTAAAAGTGAATCAAAATATAGTAAAAATATTTCGTGAAGTTGTAGATTTGGCTCGGAAAACCAAAAGGGGTCTATGGTGATGCTGTCCCACAATTCAAGAATGCATCAGATGCCTAAATACTCAGAAAGTTTCAACTAGTAAAGCTATACAAGTAAATCTATAAAAAGATACTCCTAGGATAATATGTGTGTACCGTGCTGCATACCCATTCCGTAAACCAAAAGGATCGTCTAGAAAATCCAAGTAACATATGACACCATGATTCTGGTCAACCTCCTTACGGCAGTAGACTGGATACATTAAAGCGTTAACAACGGAGTAAAATATATAGATGCCCGTGTGGCGTGTACCATGAAAGAACCAGTATGTTTCAATACAACTTCTGGGAACAGTGTCTAACCTTTGAATGTTTCAATGCAGCTTGGAAAACATAATTCCCATAAGGATCTTGCATAATTTGATCTAAATGAGGATTTTTTATCAGCTCCCTTATTATTCGACATCGCCGTTCTTCCCCAGCGTATTTGAGGCATTTTTCAACTACATTGCTGCTGTACTTCTGCATAGACAGGTCTCCATAGTTACCCTCTAGGTGGTCAATTATATTCACAGTTGCCCACGGGAGATCGATCTCAAAGACAAATTGAACAACATAGTTCCTGTAAGAATGAAAAAAGGCCACATTGGCATCAGATTGCTGATGCAAAAAAAAACAAAAACAAAAAAAAAAAAAAAAAAAAAAAAAAAAAAAAAAAAAAAAAATAAAACAAAACAGATGGGGCATACCCCAATTAAGACGCACCAGAAACCTAGCAAGTTATCTTCCTTCCCTGTTACCAACTTTGTTTGTTTGTTTGTTTGTTTGTTTGTCTGTTTTTTTCACATTTGGACAATAATTAACTTGAACCAGAAACCTTTCCCTTCTTATACTCAATAGTTGGTAGCCCCGTCGAGTGTGATAGCACAAAGAGTTGCTAATTACAAGTTAACTGAGGCATGGTACACACCTCGAACTCGAAAGGTACATTAGCTAGATAAACAGATATAAATGATTTTATTCAACTTAACCATCACGTCTCAGTAGAAATAAACTAATGCAGGGCAAAATCAGGGAGGATAATTACCCAAATGGATCTTGGGAAAGAATCAAAGCATTTGAAGTGATCTCGCATATCAAATGATGCATTTGCTCACAATCAGACTGACCAAGGCATTTTTGGAGCACACAACAGCCGTAGCGGTCTGTTGCCAGTTCAACACAGTTGGCAGTTGCAGCTTCAAATAGAAACTGCAAAAGAATGAATCACCAATATGATTTACCAAAGTAATATTCCTCACACATTATGCACACTTAAGAAAACTAGAAAGGACGTGTTCACCAACGAAAGCACGTTCCTGGTTCTTTCCATATAGGTCATCTGATCTCCTAGACTTACAAAAACTACGCCATACCCATTCTGAAAGAACTTGTCATTTATATCTCATAAAATCAAATATCAGATTACCCAAAGTCACAAGCCAAATCCAACTTTTGAGATGCTACTTTTCTGTCTACCTTGGTCAGATTTTTTTTGGGTAAACTGTGAATTTTGGATTAAGGGAATCCTTGGTCAGATTTGTTCTGAGATTCCAGAAGAAGCGTTATCTAAATGAAAAGGCGACTTGCATTCACTTTCCCCGTGATACTAGTATATATAACAAACATTTTGAGGCTCACTAAGCTTAACGCCTTAACCCATTCTCACTTTCCACTAACATAAATTACGATATATAAAGCTAATAAGAACAGTAGTTTAGTATGTCTAGTGCAGAAACTTCTCAAAGAAATGACAATGTCGGCGCCTTGTATAAAAAAGAATGAAAAAGAACATATGATTTTCAGATCAATTCCATGGGAAGATATCATGCAAGTTTATCATTTATTTCACTTACACCGCGATATTCGGGCATTATATACTGCAGGCATTTCTGTGCAACATGATTCCCATTCATGTTTTTTATCAATGCCACAATGCCAGGCTTTAATGAGGAAACAACAATAGAAAACTGCTCTTGGCTCTTGAGGGTCTCAATAACCTTCTGAACGGAACGAGTCCTGCATTTCAAAGTACCAACACTTGTCAGCACGAAAACTATCATGAGAGAGAGAGAGAGAGAGAGAGAGAGAGAGAGAGAGAGAGAGAGAGAGGAAGAGAGCAAACCCGTGCATGTCACATGATATCCTTAGAAGATCTCCTGGTTTTGCAGTGATTGCACGAACTATCTGCATCTGTTGATCGTCATCACATACTTCAAGCAGCTTCTGCACAAGGTAGTTGCCAAAAGGATCCGTCATCAGCTCAACAATATGAAGAATAATTTCAGTAAATATCCTGTCGATATCTTCCCGAGTTCCCTCAGTAAATCTACTTTGCAAGAAGCGGCACCCATATTGATCCTTTGCCAGGAAATATATTTTACCGTAGATTTCTTCAACTGAATTATACTTCTGGAGGAGTGGCCTCCAATTACTATCACTCAAATCAGCACCATCATGAAACAATTCTCTTGACTTTTTGCAATCCAACACGAATTCGGAGTTGGAATTGAATAAATCTTTATGGCAGTGACCGTTTGAAGAAACTCTTCTGTTGCTGTTGCTGTTGCTGTTAAGGTCAGCATGAAAATCAGTTGCATTGAAAGAGCCATGTTTAACTGATCTGAGAGAATTCAGTCCATGTGATCTAGTTAAAATCTTCTCAGGAAACCAGTTTTGGTTAGATTGGTTAAAGGTCCTTGAAATCAATGGTTTGTTCCGTGAGGGGTCTTGACCAGAGAGTTCAAAATGATGAGATATTGACCTATCATTACACGGCTGCCAACAATTCTGATGTAATTGCCTGGAAGCAACATTGCTATTTGTTTGGATAATTGGAAGCTGACCTTGCAGCTGTTGATGCTGGAGCTGCTGCATATACGTGTAATGATTCATCCCTTGAAGCTTTTCCTCCTCTATATGTCTCCAAGGAATATTAGATTGATGAACCGGAGACTGAGAGTCCATAGAGTATCTTTTAGCCTCATGATATGGAAATTGAAGTCCTCTCATATGCACATTAGAGAGGAATTGAAAATCTTGTGCACTTGATAAATCCGAACTTTCTGGGTAACCTTTGGTTTGGTCAAAACTACCGGATGACACTGCTCTTGATGTTACATTTGGTGCCATTTTGTTTAAGAATCCATTCGCGTGATGGCCATTTGAAAAGTCAGGCATTTTATGAGTTGCTTCTTGGTTCCTTAGACCATTATTGAAGGATAATCCTGCAAATGCTGAGGTTAATGACTGGTCATCTGCTAGAGTTGGTTCTTCCTGCTGTGCCCTCTCCACTTGTGGTTTCTTCATATCATTGTCCAAATCACCGTTGTTCTCAACATTGATCAATTTCATGTTCTTTGAGGAAGCAACAAGTCCGCCACATTCCTCAGTGTTAGGATTCGTGGAAGTAGCATCGGGTATCTCATCGAGAAGCTTCTCAAACTCATCAAACTCTAGTTCATTAAGTCCCTTTCCCATCTTCTAATAAGTGACCTCTTGGATTGATAATAGCAGCCTAAATAATATACACCATGTCGTTAACTCCCAAGAACCAGAAAACTCTATCGATTCACGAGCATCGTGTATCCTGAAAACCAGCTAAAAGGTGTTATCTCCCCAATGATGTTACACAATGCACAATGGGTCATCAGATTCCATTTGCTCAAACAAACAGAATGAGGGAATGTGTACCTCTAGGGAATTAGATGATCAAATATAAAGTTTGAAATCAAGTAAAATGCTTATCCAAAACAAAAAAAGAAAAAAAAGTCCCCATTTGCAAATACATCTGCAATGCTAGTTCACACAAATGTGGTATATTCATTTGTATGTGTTGGGTTATTTTATACCAGCTGAAAAGTACTCTGTGTCTGGCTCAAGATCCAAAAAACTGAACATTTAGACTCGATCTAACTGAGCAAAAAACATTTCCAACCGCGCAAGTACAGCCGTGTCCTTTACCAAACAGAGCCAGAATCAACTAGTCCAAAAGAAAATTAACATTAACATTTAAAGCACCACAGAACCGATCAAATGAAAATGCCAGTATTGTATACCAAAACCCATGACAAATTTTATACCCGTTTCTGATCATCCCATCAAAACCCAGATCATGATCAACCACAAATATGTCAAATTTCCAAGACAAATTGTTCCCTAACCACAAGTCCACAATCCATTGCAAATTCCCTGCCCATTTTGGATCATGTAATCAACTGTGACAAAACCCACAAAAACCCAGATCAAGATCAACCATGGAAATGACCAGAATCAGCATGACAAATCACTAGTGTGAATCCATGATACATCATTATGATCATTTCGAACGAACATGCTAAAATTGGAAGACTTACCGAGTAATGAAGCGACGAACCCATTAGGCAATGAAGAATTGGGAATCAAAAAGTGGGGTTTTTGAACGGATTAAGATTTGGGTTTGTGGAAATTGAGGAAGGAGTGAAAAGGTAGCGGAATTTTTGTAGGTAAGATCATAGAGAGAAGGGAGAGGCGGCGTGGAGAGAGAGAGAGAGAGAGGATGTGATCAAAGAGGAGGACTGATGGAGTGAGTGAGAGAGATAGAGAAAGAATCGGCAGATATGAGAGGAGAGGAGAGGAGAGTGAGAGTGAGATTACATTTACATTGAAACACGAAACAACACTTCTACCAACTACTACTACGAAAGCAAAGCATAGCAATTAGAGAGAGAGAGACCCCTTCCATTTTCATGCATGCTTTCTCTTACTATAGCTTTCCGGATGTTGGTACGTTTTTGGTTATTTTGCCCCCCTCCCATCACCTCCTGCCCTGCGAGCTTAGTATAACTACTAGTCACTCCCCTACTACACTACTAATTTGTTATCAATTTCATTCATATTACTACTATTTTATTTCCTCCAAATAATAGCAATAAGAATGGTAAAAGGCGTTTGCACCCCGTCAGGTTTGATTCAAAGACACTTCCACCCATTTCCAGCTTGGTAAATGATATTTTCACTCTTTTTCTGCCAAACTGCAGGACACTTTGTGTCATTTTATACTCTAAGAGTAAACAATTGTCCCCAAAACTACTATTAGTGACCGACTACTGCCCCAGACTAAGGATGTCACAATTGGGAAGGGTAAGTGTCCTGAAATTTGGCACATCAAAGAGGTGAAAGTGTCATTTCTCAAACTAGAAGGGGCGAACATGTCTTTAATCTAAATAGGAGTACAATTTATTTTTTTCCCCTGGAACTCAAACTAAAATGTTACTTTTTCAAGACAGAAAAATGAATATAGAAAGTTAAATGCTTGTTACACAGTCCTTTTACTATTTCTAGATCTCCTCCATTTTCGGATGGTCGTTTAATTTTTTAAGCTCGTTTAAATTTTGTGGACAATTATACACACTCTAGCTCCTAACATTTGGGTGAATTTGGTATGTATTTTTAAGTTGACCATTTAGTAATGAAATAAATACGTAACAAAAATTGAATATATTTAGTTGAAAAAGTATGTACTATTGTTTGTCATGTGACAATATTGTTGTTTAGTGAAAGTTATTATATTTCCTAAAAAAAGTTATTATAAGTCTAAAAAAGGAAGTTCTTATTATATTCTAAAACTTGCGTATTTTTCTTTTGTAGAATTCCAATGGCAAACAACTCATCGAACTCATCTCACTCCCTACGCTCTGTCCTTGAGAAGGACAAGCTCTCTGTGACCAATTTTCTAGACTGGTACAGAAACTTGAGAATCGTTCTCAAGCAGTAAAAGAAACTGTACGCACTAGAGGAGCAAGTTCCTGAAGGTCCGGAAAATAATACTGCTGTAGCCCTAAAGGCGTATCAAAAGCGTCTTGAAGGCGCAAATGATGCGGCCTTCCTAATGCTTTGCACCATGCCCTATGAGCTTCATAAGCAACAGGAGAACATGAATGCATTCGATATGATCGCACACTTGAAGCTACTCTTCCAAGAGCAGGCTAGGGTTGAGAGGTATGAAGTTTCCAAGACATTGTTCAAATGTCATCTGTCAGAGGGAAACCCCATAGGGCCGCACGTGTTGCGTATGATCGGCTATCTAGAGAGCCTCGACCGCTTAGGGTTTTCGGTGGGTCAAGAGTTGGCCACCGATCTCATCTTGCAATAGTTGCTTGAGAGTTATGGACAGCTCATCATGAACTATAACATGAATGAGATCGTGAAACCTCTGCCAGATCTACTCAATATGTTGAGGACAGCTGAACAAAGCTTTAACAAGGTAAGGGCAAACCCATATTGATGGTGCAGAAAGGAAAGGGCACGAGGTTTGTCTCTACCTCCAAGGGAAAAGGCAAAGCAGTTACCAAACTCAAGGAATCTTCCCTAAAGCCTATTGGTGGCATTGTTAAAGGTGTGACTAAAGGTGAGTGTCACTACTGCAGTCGGCCTGGACATTAGAAGAGGAACTGCCCAAAATATATGGAGGATAAAAGGCTTGGAATAGTGATTCCACCACCACTAGGTATTTTTGTTATAGATGTCAACTTAAATCTCTCTTCATCTCGGTTATTGGATACTAGATGTGGATCTCACAGTTTTCGAAATGTGCAGGGCCTAAGGAAAAGTAGAAGATTGGCTAAAGGAGAGATAGACATGCGCGTTGCGAATGGAGCAAGAGTTGATGCATTGGTCGTAGGCGTGTACGAGCTGTCTCTGCCTTCATGATTAGTTTTAGAATTAAATAATTGCTATTTTGTGCCTGCTATGAGCAGAAACATTATTTCTATCTCTTTTTTGGACAAGGATGGTTTTACTATTTCAATAAAGAACAATTGTTGTTCCATTTATTTTGATAGTATTCACTATTGTAGTGGGCAATTATTAGAGGGATCAAATCGCAACAACTTGCTAATTTAGTAGGACTAATATGCAATTTAGACTAATCTGAACTTGAGTAGGATTAGGAGAGGGCCTTTATGTAGTAACAAGGAGTTGTTGGACTATATAAAGGATGCTCCTAGCTTCCGTCCCTACAACTAATGCTCATAACATAAGTTGAGTAGGAGAGAAGGAAGGAGTGAGCAAGACAACAAGAGGGCCGAAACCCCCCTTGCCGTCTGCCCCTACCCGTCGGCCAAAGAGAGGCCACCCCTCTCTTTTTGGTACCCCGTTGCGTGATTTCTTCATCCTCTTCCATTCTTCCTAGCTAGCACAAGGTGTTTGGAAGATCTATATCTCAATCGTAGGCGTGGATCAACCATAGAGACGTGATAATTTTCGCATTTGAAGTCATCAAAGGAGACCTTCAAGGTACATAACACGAATCCTTTACCATCGTTATGAATTTTCTTCCTGTGATCCTTGGAGGGTCTTGATCGGCTAAATTATTGTTATTCCACTGCGTATCCATTATCAAAACACTACACAGACATGAAATAAGCAGAAACTAGAAGTGAAAGATGATCAACCTTCTGGGAAAAAGGTCAGAGTGAAGACCAGTGTAGTTAAAGCCAAAAGCAAAGGAAGTTTTGGTAAGTATTTACTTGCTGAAAATTGGTTTATCAGCCCAGGAGTTAAACAAGTTTGGATGGATGGATATGCTTCTTCCAAAGTTGCTTTCTGTAGCCTAACTTCTGATGATCTATTTGATAAATTGGACATAGATTGCATCAGAAAGTTGAAAGATTCATTTGTTGGGAAGATGATAAACCCTAGTTCTGAGAATAATCCTAGGCTTACAAGAATGTTATATTTGAATTTGGTGCAAGAAGAGGAAGAGAGTTATGTTTTAACTTCTTGAGTTGCAGGTGTTGCTATGAGGTTAGACCATAAAGTTTTGGCTAAGTCTTGGGGGTTCTTAGGAAATACAAGGTGAGTGAACATCCTGAGAGAAAAGAATGTTTGGAGAAGGCAAAAGAGATATTTTTCATAGAGGTTACACCAACTGGACCAAAGCAATTGACTCACTCTATGCTCAATTGTGAAGCTAAGATTTTGTTCACAACTATCATGAGGTGTATTGTCCCAAGAGAGCATTCAAGGGAGTTGTTTACTGATAGAGTGCTCATCCTGATATTTCTGATTTGTCAAGGGTTTGAGATAGATCTTCCTAATGTTGTTATGGAGCATATGGTTTATTGTGCAACTAGGACAAGGAATCATCCCCTTCCTTATGTAAATTTGCTGCCATCATTCTGTTAGAATAGGTTCCCTAGAGGCAATATAATATTTAGTATGAACAATGTTATTGGCTAGAATATTCATTTATTATATATTGTGATATTTAACATAATGAAGTCCTTAGATGCAATGTGTTGTTTATCTTAAATATCCCTAGTCCACTATATTGATTAATAGGACGATCAAATATAGACTAGTATGTGTGTAGATTGATATGGAGATATCAAGTCTAACACATGGGTATGCATTAGGGGTAATGGCATACTGGATTGACCCACAACGAGGAGGATACATTATATTATGTTAAAGTCACAATCGCTTCTCGTAGTGCTAATATAATTGCAATCCTTAGACTTGAAGTCACTAGATACTCTGGTTGTGAAATATCGTGCTTTGATGTTATCAAACGTTACACCGTAACTGGGTTATCATAAAGATAGCTATCGGGCATGATAGGAAGCAAGCTTAGAGATCGTAGTGATGTAGAGAGGATTTGTCCCTACCACATAACGGGAGTAAATAAGCTTAGAGATCGTAGTGATCGTAGTGATGTAGTGATGATAGGAAGCAAGCTTGCACCCCGTCAGGTTTGATTCAAAGACACTTCCACCCCTTTCCAGCTTGGTGGTTTGATTCAAAGACACTTCCACCCCTTTCCAGCTTGGTAAATGATATTTTCACTCTTTTTCTGCCAAACTTCAGGACACTTTGTGTCATTTTATACTCTAAGAGTAAACAATTGTCCCCAAAACTACTATTAGTGACCGACTACTGCCCCAGACTAAGGATGTCACAATTGGGAAGGGTAAGTGTCCTGAAATTTGGCACATTAAAGAGGTGAAAGTGTCATTTCCCAAACTAGAAGGGGCGAACATGTCTTTAACCCAAATAGGAATACAATTTATTTTTTTCCCCTCAAACTCAAACTAAAATGTTACTTTCTCAAGACAGAAAAATGAATATAGAAAGTTAAATGCTAGTTACACAGTCCTTTTACTATTTCTAGCTCTCCTCCATTTCCGGATGGGCGTTTAATTTTTTATGCTCGTTTAAATTTTGTGGACAATTATACACACTCTAGCTTCTAACATTTGGGTGAATTTGGTATGTCTTTTTAAGTTGACCATTTAGCATTGAAATAAATACGTAACAAAAATTGAATATATTTAGTTAAAAAAGTGTGTACTATTTTTTGTCATGTGACAATATTGTTGTTTAGTGAAAGTTATTATATTTCCTAAAAAAAAGTTATTATAAGTCTAAAAAAAGGATGTTCTTATTATATACTAAAACTTGCGTATTTTTCTTTTGTAGAATTTCAATGGCAAACAACTCATCGAACTCATCTCACTCCCTACGCTCTGTCCTTGAGAAGGACAAGCTCTCCGGGACCAATTTTCTAGACTGGTACAAAAACTTGAGAATCGTTCTCAAGCAGGAAAATAAACTATACGCACTAGAGGAGCAAGTTCCTGAAGGTCCAGAAAATAATACTGCTGCAGCCCTAAAGGCGTATCAAAAGCGTCTTGAAGGCGCAAATGATGCGGCCTTCCTAATGCTTTTCACCATGCCCTATGAGCTTCATAATCAACATGAGAACATGAATGCAGTCGATATGATCGCATACTTGAAGCAACTCTTCCAATAGCAGGCTAGGGTTGAGAGGTATGAAGTTTCTGAGACATTGTTCAAATGTCATCTGTCAAATGGAAACCCCGTAGGGCCACACGTGTTGCGTACGATCGGCTATCTAGAGAGCCTCGACCGCTTAGGGTTTTCGGTTGGTCAAGAGTTGGCCACCAATCTCATCTTGCAATAGTTGCTTGAGAGTTATGGACAGTTCATCATGAACTATAACATGAATGAGATCGTGAAACCTCTGCCAGATCTACTCAATATGTTGAGGACAGCTGAACAAAGCTTCAACAAGGTAAGGGCAAACCCATATTGATGGTGCAAAAAGGAAAGGGCTCAAGGTTTGCCTCTACCTCCAAGGGAATAGGCAAAGCAGTTGCCAAACTCAAGGAATCTTCCCTAAAGCCTGTTGGTGGCACTGCTAAAGGTGTGACTAAAGGTGAGTGTCACTACTGCAGTCGGCCTGGACATTGGAGGAGGAACTGCCCAAAATATATGGAGGATAAAAGGCTTGGAATAGTGATTCCACCACCACCAGGTATTTTTGTTATATATGTCAACTTAAATCTCTCTTCATCTTGGTTATTGGATACTAGATGTGGATCTCACATTTGTCGAAATGTGCAGGACCTAAGGAGAAGTTGAAGATTGGCTAAAGGGGAGATAGACATGCGCGTTGCGAATGGAGCAAGAGTTGCTGCATTGGTCGTAGGCGTGTACGAGTTGTCTCTGCCTTCATGATTAGTTTTAGAATAAAATAAGGGTTAATTGCATTTTACCCCCCTGTGGTTAGGGGTTTGTGCAAAAGACCTCCCTAGGGTCTCAACTGTAGCAATACACCCCCTTGTGGTTTGGTTTTTGTGCTGTGAGGGGGTAGTTTTTTGTTAATGAGGTTCAAAAGACTGTAATACCCTTACATATATAGATTGATACACTCATTTCTCATCTGGCTTTCTCTCTCTAAATCAGATCCAACTCTTTTCTCTCTACACCTTCTTCCTTCCTTCCTCCTTGTTTCTTCTTTCTTCATGATTTCAAGAATACAAAGTTCGTACGAAATTTTAAACAACCAAATCAAAGAAACATCCAAATAACAGGAGGATTTGAGTTTCATACCCCCACCAAAAATCAGACAAGATACACAATTTGGGATGGGGGGAGGAGGCTGTGGTGGTGTTGGGGCAACAAGTTTCAGATTTGATTTTGGGTTTCATGAACTGACAGAGGGAGAGAAGAGCAGTGACAGAAGTTAGAGAGAGAAGCAGAAGCAGCGGAGCTCGTGGTGGGACTCTGTGCGGCGGGCAGAAACGTGGAGGCTTGTAGGCGGTTGCAGCGCGCCGCCGTCGTTGTCGTCATCCTCCAGCGGCGCCGTCCTCCACCCACTTCGTCGACCGTTCTCCCTTCGTCGGTGGCACTGGCGCACTTCTCCAGCCCCTCCCTCCTTCCTCCTCCTTCTCCTCCACCTTCTCCAGATCTTTTGCTCTCCTTTCTCTCCCTCTTCTTCTCGTCCTCCTCTAACCCCCTTCCCGTTCTCTTCCTTAGCCAGATCTATTTCTTTTCATCGTTCTGGATGTGATGTGATTTTTTTTTTGTTTTTTGATTTGTTTTTTTAATAAAAAGGATATAATGGGTATAAAAAGTGAAAAAATTGACGGATTCCCCTAAAACTAACGGAACCGCACAAAAACCAAACCACAGGGGGGTGTATTGCTACATTTGAGACCCCAAGGGGGTCTTTCGCACATAACCCTAACCAAAGGGGGGTAAAATGCAATTAACCCATTAAATAATTGCTATTTTGTGCCTGCTATGAGCAGAAACATTATTTCTATTTCTTGTTTGGACAAGGATGGTTTACTATTTCAATAAAGAACAATTGTTGTTCCATTTATTTTGATAGTATTCACTATTGTAGTGGGCAATTATTAGAGGGATTAAATCGCAACAACTTGCTAACTTAGTAGGACTAATATGCAATTTAGACTAATCAGAACTTGAGTAGGATTAGGAGAGGGCCTTTATGTAGTAACAAGGAGTTGTTGGACTATATAAAGGATCCTCCTAGCTTCCTTCCCTACAACTAATGCTCATAACATAAGTTGAGTAGGAGAGAAGGATGAGGCTTATGATCGTGCAGCTGATATATGGCGAGTTCAGGCGACCCATGATGAAGTTCGAGGGAAGCGTAAACAAGCCGAGACAGGAAGTGGTAGTAGCCAAATGACCAAGGGTAATGAGACTGACAAGAAATTCAAACCCGATAGTGGAGGGAGTTACAAATGAAAGTATCGTGGTAACCAAAAGAATCAAGGTAATCAGCAAGTTAGACGCTTTTACTGTAAGTTATGTCCGAGAAACCATCCAGTAGAAGATTGTGTGGGAAATCTTGTGACTTGTAAGAACTGCATTAGGAAGGGATATAGAGATTACGAGTGAACATCACAACTTTCTAGAAACCGAAAAGGTAACCAAAGAGGAAACAATCAATGGCGAAATCAAAATAGTACCAAGGGAATCGTCTGTACAATGGGAATCAACAGAACGGGAATGGCAATATGAATTATGGAAATCGCAACTACAACAAAAATGAAGAGAACAGTTATTGACGAAAATAGAACTACAACAATGGAGGTAATAATGGAGTTTAAAATCGGAATGCCAACAACAATGCAACTGTTACCGGAGGAACTGGAACTCAGAATTATAATGCGAGGAGAATTACGGTGATGACGGGAAATGAAGCGGAAGCAACCATGGAATCATTATGGGTACTTTCTTTATCCATGAGAAACAAGATTTTTTTTATTATTTGATTCTATTGTATCTTATTCGTTTATATCATCATCAATTGTGGATAAATTGGATTTAGATAAGCCAATTAGTATATGCACACGTGTAGCAACACAATCTGGTCAAGTGACAGTATGTGACACCATGTTCGAAGGGGTATAAGTGAGAATATCGTCATTTAAGATGTTAGCTAATCTTATTATATTTGATCTTGGAGATATTGATGTGATCTTAGGAATGGATTAGTTGGGGAAGTATCGAGCAGTTATTGATTGTTATGATCAAAAAATTCGTTTGAGATGACCCAAAGGAGAAAAAGTGTTGTATCATTGAATCACGAGGGTGATAGCAACTTTTAGGAGCTATCTATTACCTCCATTTTACCACATTATCATGAGTATTTTGATCTTAATTGTAGAGAATATGAGTCGTTTTGTCACTTGTTGCTCAGCATGTGCTATATTGTTAGACCGGGTGTTTTCTATGCATATTTCTTTTTTTGTCAAATATAATCGCTTGGTATGTTTGTTCATGTTGTCTTGGTAGGAACGGATGCTAATCGGTTATAGAAAGCATTGAACGAACTTCGGAAACAACTGGAGCTCAAGTGGAGTCAAGAGAAGCCGAATTGGAGGAGCTTGGATGACCAATTTGCGCTATTTTGATACTATCTGGAGTTCTAAAATTAATTTGGGGATGAGACAAGTGCCAAATGAAAGTATACTCAGATAGCTTTCCAACGATAGGTCACAGAGCTTAAATCCGAGTTTGGACGAAGATCTTATGGCCCGGCGAAGTCAGGAGCAGATTTCAGGGGACTATCGTGCAATTACTTAAGACTTCTGCGGGTTATGATTGAAGAACGAACTAGGGACGAAAAAACATATCATTCACGCATACAGAGGAAGGAATAGAGGCAAGGGTGCTGAGGAGATCGATTGGGATCATCCCCAACCCGGAGATTTCACCGTTTGATCTCTTTCTCTTCTCTTTTCATCACTTTTATGGAGAAACTTTGTTGTGTTGCTACGATTTCAATTATTAACTAGACGTTTTGCTAGGCTTCTCTAGAGAGCCTAGGGTTTATGTATACGAATATGTTTTCCGGGTTTAAGACTTTGTTTCATGCTTTCTGATTTGATCTATTGGATGACATTTGATTTCATGAACTTGTTGAAGATCTTATTCTATTGACACGACTAGGGTAGGAATTGATAACTCATGAATCTTCGTGTTCTTCATAGATTGTGATCTTGCTTAAAGCTAATATCTGTTTTAACTAATTGTTCATATGCTATGCTTAATCCTTGGCAAGAATGGAGTAATTAACTGAACTTGTTAATTAGCTAGCGAGTGTGTGAGAGCCACTTAGACCTAGTTGTGATGAGATATGAGCAACAATCCTTAATCACGGAGACTGAGAAGAGAAATGTGTAGGACTGGCCTGAGCGGGTAGATTTGGTAGGAGATAGTGAGGTGTTCGTGTGGTGGTGGTCTGAGAGGACATCATTCCATGCACTGTTGTTAGCCTACTAGAACGGACCGGTAGATGTAGGTGGACCGACAGGACACCAAGTAGACCGTGACGTAGAACGACATGAGACCGATAGTAGATTGTCGGTACCATTACCCGACTTAAATAGAATATGATTAATTTGTTACATTGCTAATCCGGAAATCATCTACAGCCCTAGATGATCTAGAGAATGCCTAGTTTCTCCATAATTGTTTTAATAAAATAAAAATCCAAAATTTTTAGTTTAGTTGTTTGTTTTATTTCAGTCACCTGTTTGAGTGTGACAACTCTTAAAATAACAATTCTTCCTCCTGTTACAGTATTCTAAGTTAATAACTAATTGAATAATCTCAAGTCTTTCCTCGTGGGATCGATCACTCGGGGTTGAAATACTACCCTATATTATTTGACCGTGCACTTGCGGTAACAAGTAAGAAATCGTGTCAAGTTTTTGGTGCTGTTGCCGGGGAACAACAGTAGATTATCTAGTTAGGCGTTAGTTTAGAGTACTGTTCTTTTAGTTTTGTTTTAATTTTTTTCTATCTCATTGCTTCACGGGTTTCTTGTGAGTTTGTTTTTGCAGGAACGCAGGAAGCAGGAGACGTAATGAGCATGTGGAGCGACGAGGATTATGTGGGGATTTCTCGTTACCCCTACTACTGTGCTAAGTGTAGATTTTGGCACAATGATTACACATGCTCAATGATTTGGTGCTACAAATGCAAGAAGGATCATAAGTATGAAGACGCATGCATATTCGATCCACTTCATCAGCATCAAGAGGACTCATCAGCAAGCATGGAAGACTTGCACAATATTATGGGGGATATCCAAGCGCGCATCACAAGGATGTCCCTTGTTACAGATGAGCCACAAGAGGAGCCTTTGTCACATGACATTGAGCCCCTAATCGAGCCTCTATGGTCACCATCACAATATGGTTCGGATGAACCTCATTGGCTACCAGCTGTCCTAGAGATGCAAAGGACACTGATGGCGAGAATGGAGAAAGACTGAGAATCCGAATCGCAAGCTGCAGTGATGGAAGAAGAGGCACCTGAGCTGAGCGAAGAGTGCAATGTCCCTGAACAAGTTGTGGAATTTGCCACTTATGAGGACTCAGACTCTGATTCTGACTGGGGTGGACTTGTGTGTCCAACAATGGAGGAGGCGATGCTCTCTGCAAGCCAACCTCCAATTATCTCACAGCCTTGGCATGATTGGGATGAGACCAACATTGGGAGCTTGTGGTGTGCTGATGATGAAGCTGGCGGAGAAATAGTGTCCATTACAGTTGAGGTAAAAGCCCCTTCTCATATTCTTGAAGACTTTCCATATCTCATGTAAATCAAGTCCGCAATGATTTGAGAAGACTTGTGTATGGAGAGCCTTTTGTGGAAGGACATGATGGGCAACTTCCGATTTCTTGTTCGATTGGCTATCCTATTGACGATCTATATGCCATAGTCAAGGGGTTGGAAATTGTCAAGTGTGAGGGTGTGAGTGAACTGCATGTGTTGACTGACGAGCATAAAGCACCAAGGAGGTACTACTGGGATGACTTTATGGCCAGAGATTCATTTGAGCCCAGTCGTACTCTATCGAAGTTGATCAAGAAGAAAAAGTACAAGATGAAAGAGGTTGACTTTCACAGCTTTCCACCATGTCCAAAGATCCTGTGTGCTCGAGATAAAAAGCTTATTGAGAGGAGATGGTTGAATAAGAAGAAGTGGAGCGTTAAAGCATCCTTCACTATCCTAGACGGTTGAGGTAACCGGGTCGGGCCATCGACCTTAAATTACAAGCGCTTCTTGGGAGGCAACCCAATGTAGAGTAGGATATTTGTTATTTTATTTTTGTATTTAGTTCTCCATATTGATTTTGAGGGGTAAGAGGGAGTTGTTTTAATATTTCCTATGAGTGTGCTGGACACAGGTACCGAAGAGCCCTTCAGATTCCCCTTCTTGATGCACGTGCACTACATTGCACGCAAAACGAGGAACAATGAGCAATTTGATAATAGGAGCTCGAAAGAGAGGCTACTCAAGGTAGAGGAGTAGCTATTCATTAATTGAGTATATTGGCAGCTAGTTATGGCACGGAGTTGCACGCATCGGAATCCAAAGAGGGATGAAGAAAACACAAGTTTAAAGGGGCACGATCCTTGCGCTAGAGAGAAATTTTGGAGATGAGATGAAAATTTCCTTGGGATTTGGGAATTTTTAAGTCAACATTGGATTCTAAATTCAATGATGAGTCCGTGAGCGCGAGAATCAAAGGCATCGGACACAGACGAAGAAACTAGAGCAAAAACAAAAACCGGTAAGTTCCAGGGCATTTCGGCCCGAAATCCACTGATTTTGGGCCGAAATGAAAAGAAGGTTCTGTTTTGAAATTTCCAAACCATTTCGGGGCCGAAATCAAACCCATTTCGGGCCGAAATGGTCTGAACACCTCCTTAATTGGGGGCATTTTGGGCATTCCGGAGCTACTATTTATAGGTAAAAACCGGATTTTTAACACTTCCAACCCCAATTTCGGATGAAAACACTCTTTTTCATCTTCTTCCTCTCAAAATCTTAAGAACACTCACACACACAAAACCCTAAACTTCTCCAAATCCAAAACTTTTTGTGGGTTTTGCTCCTTGCAAGCTCGCCATCAACATTAACTCGCGGAGTTTTGAGAGATAGTGAGCGGTTTGACTCTGGGGGAATTCAAAGAGGAAGAACTCCAAGAACTTAAATTTTCCAATTCATCGCTTTGGAGGGGGATTCGGCCAAAGCTCCAAGAGAGACTTGCAACGGGAACACCAAGGAGCATTGCGATGTAGTCTTTCTACGACTTGCTTGCGTTTTCAAAAAATTTGGTCGACCGATTTGGTCCTTCTTGACCAATTTTCGCAAAACCTGTCCCGTAAGAACAGTACTTCGGGACCTTAGGTACGTTTTCTCTCTCTCACTTTAGAATTCTTGTCTAGTCACTCTATGCGAAGTGCTGCGCAACACTTGTAATTTTGTCATCTAATCCTTACACTCTGAGATCATGTCCTTTGGGGGTACACTCTAAATTCATTGAGGACAATGATTATCTCAAGTGTGGGGGGGGGGGGGGGTTACACATATCTTTACTAGTCTAAACTTGCATAACCATGTTACATATAAATTAGAGAGTCGGTTCTGCATATACATATAGATTAGTGAGTCGGTTTTGCATATAGAGTTAGTCCTTAGGATTGCATGTGCACGTTCCTATATTGCATTGTATTTATTATTTGTGCACGTTTAATTATTGAGTCCACCTACCCAAATTTTGTTAGTTAATCGAGTTGGGCCAAGCATATAGAGTTAGAAAAAAAAGAAAGAAACTAAAAACAAGAAAAACCCAAAAAATTGAATTTTTTTTTAGAAAGGGCAATTGAAGAGAATAAGCGTGGAGAGGGCTCAATGATAGAGATTCCCTAGGAAGTAGGACAATCTGAGGTGAGGTAGACGCGAGAATCTGGAGTAGGAATGCTATAGGGCCAATGCACTCGAGAATTGTGAGTAGCTGTCTCTCAAACTAGTATCCTACTAGCGTTACACCACCGTCACTTAGGTAGTCGTCAACCCTCCTCGTAGTGGCAACTGAACAGCTGTGTGAGTGATCTTTAAGGGGACCTCACGTCCCGTCTCCATCGCCTAGGTCCACTAGTTACCCCAATTTGATCCATTTACCCCTTTTTATTCACAGCCTCTAGCCTAGGAAGTCGTTCCTTGTGACTTTCATCACTAGTTAGAATGGTCCCTTCCTATGCGTCATGATAAAGGGAGTTGAGTTAGGGAGGTTCGTTGAGGGTGAGCTGATATTATACATCTTGAGTGGATTATCTTACATGTCATCCTTTGAGGGGATGTGAGGGTGAGTTAGAGACGGCAGCACACTTCGGTGTGGCGGTGAGTCGTGTCCTTACACCACGATCACAGGTGGAGTGCCGTAGTGCGTGACATTCTTTTCGCACGTCATGGGGTGGGGGTTGATTGATATTACAGGAGGACGTGCTAGTGCTTCATTTATATTTTCTATATCTTAGGTGATGAAGAGGATTGGTTGGAATAGCACGTTTACACATTGACTACCGGGTTTTTGATATGTTTTACATCGAGTGTGGGGGTGTCGACATCTATTTGATTACATCATTGATTTGACACATTCCACCCCCACGTATCTATTTTGATATTTGATCTCCTTGGATATTGTTATCATCATTGTTGGCTCCATGTGCTTATTGTTGAAAAAAATGAAATTGAAATGGAATAGAGAGCAAAATTGAAATTCATGAAGACCAAGGAGATGAGCTATGAATCTTTTGATCACTTCTTAACATTTGTGGCCCCAAGAACGGCGTTACACCAAGATTGAGCGAAAGAGGGCCGGAGTAGTGAGATTCGGTGGGGTTCCTTAGATTTTGGCGAGGGAGTGTGAGAATGGGTTTTTTGCGAGTTATATCATGACGTCTAGGACCGCGCTTCGAAATATCATATCCTACCCGTCCTAAGCCGTCAACCTTTGAAACCCATGGATAAATAGCTCGGATGGTAAGTGATAGGGATACGTTTGATGAGTGTGCGGAAGCAACTTATTGAGTGTTCGTGCCCGTTCTGTCTGACGAAACTGGCCGCAAGTTCTACCGACCGTCGAAGTTATAGAATCTCCAAGGGAATGTGAGAGCCTGATGACATGCCGGTTTGCTTTTCGAGATTGCCCAATCTCTAACCAAAAAGAAAAAAAAATATGTTATTTACTTTATTGCATTGTTTATAATCGAGTTGCAATGTTTATAGTCATGTAGATTGCATAGTCCAGTGTTTGAGTCGGTGTGTCCAAGGAAAAGTAAAGATATATGTGAATCTTGGAAGCGAGTGTTTCTTGGGACGAGCATGAAGGTAGTGTGGGGGAATTTGATAGCACCTTTTAGGAACTATATATTACCTCTATTTTACCACATTATCACGAGTGAATTGAGCTTAATTGTAGAGAATATGAGTCATTTTGTCACTTGTTTCTCACCATGTGCTATATTGTTAGTCCGGGCGTTTTCAATGCATATTTCTTTGTTTTTTGTCACATATAATCGCTTGGTATTTTTTTTCATGTTTTCTTGGCAGGAACGGATGCTAATCGGTTGATAGGAAGCATGGAACGGACTTCGGAAACAATGGGAGCTCAAGTGGAGTCAAGAGAAGCTGAATTGGAGGAGCTTGGATGACCAATTTGCACTATTTTGATCCTACCAAAGTTCTACAATTAGTTTGGGGATGAGACCAGTGCCAAATGAAAGTAGACTCAGAGAGCTTTCCAACGATAGGTCACGGAGCTTAATCCGAGTTCGGACGAAGATATTATGGCCGGCAAAGTCAGGAGCAGATTTCAGGGGGCTATTGTGAAATTACTGAAGACTTTTGCGGGTTATGATTGAAAAACGACATGGGGACGAAAAAACATATCATTCACGCATACGGAGGAAGGAAGAGAGGCAAGGGAGCTGAGGAGATCGATTGGGATCATTCCCAACCCGGAGATTTCACCGTTTGATCTTTCTCTTCTCTTTTCATCACTTTTTTGGAAAAACTCTGTTGTGTTGCTACGATTTCAATTAGTAACTAGACGTTTTGCTAGGCTTCTCTAGGGAGCCTAGGGTTTACGTAGACGATTATGTTTTCCGGGTTTAAGACTTTGTTTCATGCTTTCTGATTTGATCTATTGGATGACATTTGATTTCATGAACTTGTTGAAGATCTTAGTCTATTGACACGGCTATGGTAGGAATTGATAACTCATGAATCTTCGTGTTCTTCATAGATTGTTATCTTGCTTAAAGTTAAAATCTGTTTTAACTAATTTTTCATTTGCTATGCTTAATCCTTGGCAAGAATGGAGTAATTAACTGAACTTGTTAATTAGCTAGCGAGTGCGTGAGAGCGACTTAGACCTAGTTGTGATGAGATATGAGAAACAATCCCTAATCACGGAGACTGAGAAGAGAAGTGTGTAGGATTGGCGTGAGTAGGTAGATTCGGTAGGAGATAGTGAGGTGTTCGTGTGGTGGTGGTCTGAGAGGACATCATTCCGTGCACTGTCGTTAGCCTACTAGAACGGATTGGTAGATGTAGGTGGACCGACAAGACACTAAGTAGACTGTGACGTAGAACGACATGAGACCGATAGGAGAGTGTCAGTACCATTACCCCGCTTAACTAGAATAGGATTAACGTGTTACATTTCTAATCCGGAAACCGTCTACAGCCCTAGGTGATCTAGAGAATTCCTAGTTTCTCCATAATTGT
The DNA here is from genome assembly GCA_023055425.1 of Linanthus parryae. Classification (NCBI taxonomy): domain Eukaryota; kingdom Viridiplantae; phylum Streptophyta; class Magnoliopsida; order Ericales; family Polemoniaceae; genus Linanthus; species Linanthus parryae. The sequence continues at coordinate 25,088,734 of JALGPY010000004.1, read as the reverse complement.
TTTAATTAAATAAAAATCCAAAAATATTAGTTTAGTTGTTTATTTTATTTCAGTCACCTATTTGAGGGTGACAACTCTTAAAAATCCCAATTCTTCCTCCTGTTACAGTACTCTAAGTTAATAACTAATTTAATAATCTCAGGTCTGTCCTCCTGGGATCGATAACTCGGGGTTGAAATACTACCCTATATTATTTGACTGTGAACTTGCGGTAACGTAAGAAATCGTGTCATATGGAACCATGTATTAGGCAAGTATCAGCCTTAACCATTGTGAGTCAAGTGAAGAAAGAAAATTCAGCGTATCTATGCTATGTTAGTGATGTCTCAGAGAAGGAGAATGAGTTGGAAGAGATACCTATAGTGCGATAATTTCTGTATGTTTTTCCCGATGAGATACCAGGTAGGTCGCCAAATAGGGGAGTCGAGTTCACTATTGACTTAACACCAGGCACTACACCAATTTCAAAAGCACCTTATCGCATGGCACTCGTCGAATTATAGGGATTGAAGGACCAATTAAACAATCTCTTGCAGAAAGGATACATTCAACCAAGTGTTTCACCTTGGGGGAGCTCCGGTGCTTTTTGTGAAGAAGAAGGACGGAAGCTTAAGGCCGTGCGTCGACTATCGAGATTTTAATAGCAAAATGGTAAAGAACAAGTATCCCTTACCCCGCATTGATGATTTGTTCGATTAGTTACAAGGGCCAAGTGTGTTCTCGAAAATTGATTTGAGGTCTCAATATCATCAGCTCCGTGTTGCTGGAAAGGATATTCCAATAACAGCCTTTAAGACGTGGTATGGTAACAATAAATTTATTGTGATGCCCTTTGGTTCAACCAACACACCGGAAGTACTATGCCTAATGAACCATATTATGAGACCATTTTTCGATCGTTTTGTGGTAGTCTTCATAGATGACATTCTTGTTTATTCGAAGAGCGATGAAAGTCATGAAGATCATCTCAGAGAAGTATTGCAAACTTTGAGGAAGGATCAGTTGTATGCTAAACTGTCTGAGTGTGAGTTTGGCTAGAACGAGTTCCGTTTTGGAACATATAATTTTGAAGGAAGGATTAGCAGTGGATCCACCAAAGATTTCGGCAGTGAAAGGTTGGCCAAAATCGACGAATGTGTCCGAAATACGAAGTTTCTTGGATAGCGTCGACATTTCGTGAAGGATTTCTTGAAAATTGCAAGGACGTTAAGAAATTTAACGAAGAAGACAATAAAGTATCAATGGAATGGAAGTTGTGAAGGAGCATTTCAGACCTCTAAGGATAAATTGAAAAAATTACCAGTATTAGTGTTACCGAATTACTCTGGAGAATTTGAGGTATATAGTGACGCATCGAAGAGAGGAATGGGATGTGTTCTGATGCAGGAAAGTAGGGTGATTGGGTATGCTTCAAGGCAATTGAAACCGCATGAGGAGAACTATGCTACACCTGATTCGGATTTACCAGATACTATTTTTGCATTGAAGATTCTGAGACACTATTTTTACGGATCTTTTTCCAAGTTGTGTACGGATCATAGTAGTCTTTGTTGGTTTTGGATGCCCTAGAGGCAATTCTTTTAGTATGAACTTTAGTTTCTATAATAATCATTGTATTATTTATAGAGATATTTAAAATAATGAAGTCCTTAGATTACAATTGTGTTGTTTATCTTAAATATCCCTAGTCCATTATATTGATTAACGGGACGATCAACTATAGACTAGTATGTGGATAGACTGATATGGAGATATCAAGTCTAACACATGGGTATGCGTTAGGAGTAATGGCATACTGGATAGACCCGCCGCGAGAAGGCTGTATTAGATTATGTCAACGTCACAAGCGTTTCTCGTTGTGCTAATGGTGTTGTAATCCTTAGACTTGAAGTCACTGGATACTTTAGTTGTGAAATATCATACTTTGATATTATTAAACATTACACCGTAACTGGGTAACTATAAAGATAGCAATCGGGCATGATAGGAAGCAAGCTGAAAGATGGCAGAGATGTAGATAGGATTTGTCCCTCCTACATAATAGGAGTAAATATCCAGGGCCACTCGAGGGGTAGAGCTTCTGGAATGTCTAGCTAGACTAAGATAAATCAATATGGAGATATTGATGTTATTTGCATGGATAAGTCTATCCCAGGATCGAGAAACTATGGATTGGATATACGAGTGTGACGATTATGTCTGGTGTCCAATCCCGATATAGAGACAAAGGGATAACACAACACGGTAAGATTGGGCACAAGGTTTTTCGGGATCATTTACTATTTCTATTAGTTGGGTGGCATTGATGTGTTGCTAGACACCGCTCTATGTTTGTAAATAGTTACTATCAACTAAGTAGAAACCTATGGGTCATACACCATATGGATTAAACTAGATATGGGTATTGATTCGTTCGACTAATTAATAAAAGGATCATAAGGCAACAACAAGAAAAGTTAGTAGGAATAATTTAAACGTGGACTAATCCATGTAAGGACATGATTAGTATTGGGTCAATTATGTAGTTAATAAGGAGTTATTAACTGTATAAAGGAACTCTAGCTTGTTATTTTATAATCTAAGTCATTATTGAGAGAACATAACAAAGCAACAGAGAGAGAGAGAGAAAAAGCCTAGAGGCCGAAGCCCCTAGACACGTTGGTCCCCCCTTGCCGTCGGCCTCCATAGGCGCCAGTTTTGTGCTCCGTTTTGCTTGATCCTTTGCTCCTTTCTTCCGTTGCTAGGCACTACACGATGGGAAGGTTTCCAGGTGAAGATCCAAAGTGTGGATACTCATTGAGAAGAAGACACAATTCTTCGTAGTGATAACACAAACTAAGGTACACATGTTTCTACCCTAATCATGTTATAATTGCTAGCCTGTGATCCTTGGAGGGGTTGGAGCAGGATTAATTTATTGTTATTCCGATGCGTAACCTGCATCAAAACCCTACAGTGGTATCAGAGCCACATGTCGTAGCGCATAACATGATATTATGTGTTACTGTTTTCAGTTACCGTATATGTTATCTTACGCGTAAACAGAAATTAATTAACATGTTAGATGCGAATTGAATATGATTCAACCAAGCAAGATCTAATTTTACATAAGATGTAGGAATTAGTGAGTTTGAATCACATATGATGTGATGAATTGGGTTCTGAAAAACAAGGGTTCTATGGCACATAATTGGAAAAGGGGTTTTCCAAATTATGGAAACAACCAAACTTAGGAAACAAGGAAGGAAGGGAAAGGAAGCTACGGCCGAAACACTAGCTGCCTCCCCTCTCATTTCCTTGCGCGCCAAGCAAGGCCGCAACCACCTAGGGTATCTGGCCTAAGGCGCATGGTTGGACCGTGCGGCCTAGGGCCGTGCCGGCCCGGTGGCGTGCGGCAGTCCATGGGGTTCGGCCAAGGTTTGAACTCTTGGAGCGTTTTGACCCTAATTACCCAATTTCAACTAAAATTGAACAAGCGCGTTAAAATTGGTTTTAACTGTATTATGTGCTTTATTTCATGGTGAATGGATATGGCCTAGGTTGTGGATGTTTACTTTTTGTGGTTTGGTTTACGACCTACGATCTGATCAAATTAATGTAATAGTTAAATAGGTTTTACGGCCTGTGAGCTGATCATCTTCTCAACATGTGAGGTTTTATTTATTTATTTATTTTAGATGCTAGGCTAGAATTAGATAAATTAGATAATAGCCAGGAGCATGGAGAAGAAGACCAAAGAACCAAGAAGCCACAAATACGATGAAGACTCCCATCCTAGTGCGTCCGGCTATGGTGGAGCACATGGAGATGTGAGCTGTGAGCTGTGGTTATGTGTTTTGTTTGTATATGGGAGCTGTGAACTGGAAGAGTTCCAAGCAAGAGACAATTGCTGATTCTACAACTGAGGCTGAGTACATTGCTACTTCAGGCGCAGCTGTGTGGATAAAGAAGTTTATCATTGACCTTGGTGTGGTTCATAGAATTGTGGATCCCATAACGTTGCATTGTGACAACACTGGGGCGATCGCACAGGCCAAGGAACCCCGATCACACCAGAGGACAAAGCATGTACTTAGGAGATTCCATCTGGTTCGAGACATAGTAGATCGAGGATATGTGAAGATATGCAAGATTCCAACATATGATAATCTGTCATATCCTTTCACAAAGTCGTTGGTTCAGCGAAAGTATGAAGGGCACACTAGGGCTATAGGCGTACGTGGTGCACCAGGTTTGCTCTAGTGCAAGTGGGAGAGTGTTCGTTTTGGATGCCCTAGAGGCAATCTGTTTAGTATGAACTTTAGTTGCTAGAATAATAATTGTATTATTTATAGAGATAATTAATATAGGTCCATAGATTACAATTGTGTTGTTTATCTTAAATATCTCTAGTCCATTATATTGATTAACGGGACGATCAACTATAGACTAGTATGTGGGTAGATTGATATGGGGATATCAAGTCTAATACATGGGTATGCGTTAGGAGTAATGGCCTACTGGATAGACCCACAGCGAGAAGACTACATTAGATTATGTCAACGTCACAAGCGCTTCTCATTGTGCTAATGGTGTTGTAATCCTTAGACTTGAAGTCACTAGATACTCTAGTTCTGAAAAATCATACTTTTACACCGTAACTGGGTAACTATAAAGATAATAATCGGGCATGATAGGAAGCAAACTGAGAGATGGTAGTGATCTAGATAGGATTTTTCCCTCCTACATAATAGGAGTAAATATCCACGGCCACTCGAGGGGTAAAGCTTATGGAATGTCTGGCAAGACTCAGATAGATCAATATGGAAATATTGATGTTATCTGCATGGATAAGTCTATTTCCTGGATCAAGAAACTATGGATTTGGATATACGAGTGTGACGATTATGTCTCGTTTCCAATCCGGATATAGAGACAAAGGGATAAAGCATCACGGTAACATTCGGCACAAGGTTTGTCATGATCACTGACTATTTCTATTATGTGGGTGGCATAGATGTGTTGCTAGACACCGCTCTGTGTTTGTAAATAGTTACTATCAACTAAGTAGAAACCTATGGGGTCACACACCATATGGATTAAACAAGATATGGGTATTAATTAGTTGGACTAATTAATAAAATGATTATAACGCAACAACAAGCAAAGTTAGTAGGACTAATTTGCAAGTGGACTAATCCATGTAAGGACATGATTAATATTGGGGCAATTATGTAGTTAATAATGAGTTATTAACTATGTAAAGGAACTCTAGCTTGTTACTTTCTAATCTAATTCATTGTTGAGAGAACATAACAAAGAGAGAGAGAGAGAGAGAGAAAGCCTAGAGGCCAAATCCCCTAGACCCGCGCACCCCACTTTCCGTCGGCCTCCATAGGCGCCGACTTTGTGCTCCGTTTTGCGTGATCCTTTGCTCCTTTCTTCCGTTGCTAGCACTACACGGTGGGAAGGATTCCAGTTGAAGATCCAATGTGTGGATACTCGTAGAGACGAAGACACAATTCCTCATACTGATCACACAAACTAAGGTACACATATTTCTACCCTAATCATGTTGTAATTGCTAGCCTGTGATTCTTGGAAGGGTTTGAGCAGGATTAAACTTTTGTTATTCCACTGTGTAACCTGCATAAAAACCCTACAGTGGTATCAGAGCCACATGTTGTAGCGCATAACATGATATTATGTGTTATTGTTTTCATTTTTACACACTATATGTTGTTTTACGCGAAACCTGAAATTAATTAGCATATTAGATGCAAATTGAATATGATTCAACCAAGCAAGATCTAATTTTACATAAGATGTAGGAATTAGTGAGTTTGAATCACATAGGATGTGATGAATTGGGTTCTTGAAAAATTAGGTTTCATGTGCACATAATTGGAAAAGGGGTTTTCCAAATTATGCAAATAACCAAACTTGGGCAACAAGGAAGGAAGGGGAAGGAAGCTAGGGCCGAAAGCCTAGCCGTCGCCCCTTTCTCTTCCTTGCGCGCCAAGAAAGGCCGCGGCCACTTAGGGCAGCCGGCCTAAGGCGCATGGTTGGACTGTGCGGCCTAGGGCCGGCCCGGCCCGGTGGCGTGCGGCGGTCCATGGGGTTCGGCCAAGGTTTTGGTTGGACCTCTTGGACCGTTTTGACCCAAATTACCCAATTTTAAATAAAATTGAAGAAGCGCGTTAAAATTGGTTTTAAATTTATTATGTGCTTTATTGCATGGTGGATGGATATGGCCTAGGTTGTGGATGTTTACTTTTTTTGGTTTGGTTTACGGCCTACGAGCTGATCAAATAAATGTAATAGTTAATTAGGTTTTACGGCCTGCGAGTTGATCATCTTCTCAGCATGTGAGGTTTTTATTTTATTTATTTATTGTAGATGCTAGGCTAGAATTAGATAAATTAAATAATAGCCAGGAGCTTGGAGAAGAAGACCAAAGAACCAAGAAGCCACAAAGACGATGAAGACTCCCATCCTAGTGCGCGCAACTATGGTGGAGCACATGGAGATGAGCTTGTCACTTTAGGGCATAAGGATATTGTTATTGGATTGGTAATATCTTAGTCTTCGGGGTCATATCCATGCCACGTTACTTTTTATTTTGTAGATGTTTAATGTCTTGTTATTTATTTGTGTATGGATGATACAAGCAAAACGTAACAAGATTTTAATAAACAAGAATGGTCTTTTATTGTGGATTGCCCAATCCAAATAAGTAGATCATGTTGACGGGATCAGCCAAACAAATTAGATAATGACATTTAAATCCCTCAAGGAAATATTACGTTTTTACCTTCTCTTATTTTAACACCCTTCATGATCAGGGTTTATTAATTTCGGGCTTGCGAAAGCAAGGCGATTTTAATTTACCATGATGTGATGCGGCGACAAAAGCAAGTAATGTGTGTTTGTTAAAGTAAGAGGTTAAACATAACTATGTAAATTCAATTGAATTGATAACTTAGAGGCATAGAAATTAGGATTATCTATGAGATAGATAAATAATGAGTTATTTTCCCGGTTGCCCCAAGAGTTTCATAAGGATGCAATTGGAAAGACGTTCCTACCTAAATAACCAATTCTTGGGTGACTTGCCAAAGCAAGCTCAAGAAGAAGTGAAATATGGATCTTGGACCCACTAGAAAATATATGGTATTTTCCGCATCAATGGTGAGGGCTATTAATCCGAGAAAAATAGTGGGAGCTATATTTGATAATCCAGCAATTATTGAATATGGTTAAATTGTTCAAATAATAAAATTGCAGATTTCTTGTTTTGTAGAATTCCAATGGCAAACAACAATCAACCATCGACACCATTCATGCGTTCTGCCTTTGAGAAGGACAAGTTGTCAAGGAACAACTTTCTAGACTGGTACAGAAACTTACGAATTGTCCTTAAGCAAGAAAAGAAGTTGTACATCTTAGATGCACCTGTTCTAGCGCCACCAGATGTGGATGCAGTCGAGGCTGTCGTAAGGGCACATCAAAAGATTGTGGACCACAATAATGATGTGACATGTCTCATGCTCTGGACCATGAGCTCTGAGCTTTAGAAGGAACATGATAACATTGAATCATACGATATGATCGTAAGTTTGAGGCAACGCTTCCAAGAGAAGGCCCAGAATGAGAGGTACGAAGTATCCAAGGCACTGTTCAAGTGTAGTCTTGCATAGGGGAACCCAGTCGGGCCTAATGTACTCTGTATGATCGGATACATTGAGAATCTCGAGAAGTTAGGCTTCCCATGCGGCCAAGAGTTGGCCATTGATCTTATCCTGCAATCGTTGTCGAACAGTTCTAGCCTGTTCATCATGAACCATAAGCTGAATGAGATCAACAAGACTCTTCCAGACTTACTCAATATGTTGAGAACCGCTGAACAGAGTATTAACAAGGGCAAAGGCAAGGCCATAATGATGGTCAATAAGAGGAAGAGCAAGTCAGTTGAATCTACCTCCATAGAAAAGATCAAGAAGGTTGCAAAATCCAAAGAAACTGCCTTGAAGCCTGGTGGAGGCGTGACTAAGGGTGAATGTCACTACTGTAGTTAGCCTGGAAACTGGAAGAGGAATTTCCCCATGTATCTGGAGGATAAAAGTCTTGGAATAGTGATTCCACCACCACCAGGTATTTTTGTTATAAATGTCAATATTACTTGTTTGTCATCTTCGGTGTTGGATACTCGATGTGGATCTCAAATTTGTCGAAATGTGCAGGTTTTGGAAAGAAGTAGAAGATTGGCTAAAGGGGAGATAGACTTGCGCGTCGGGAATGGAGCAAGAGTTGATGTATTAGCTATAGGCGTGTATGAGTTATTTCTGACTTCATGACTTATTTTAGAATTAGACAATTGCTATTATGTGCCTGCTATGAGCAGAAACATTATTTCTATTTCTTGTTTGGACGAGAAAGGTTTTACAATTTCAACAAAGAACAAGTCAAATACTAAATACTAGGTTTTACAATAGTTGTTCCATTTATTTTGATTGTATCCACTATTGTAGTGGGCATTTGTCTAATGGATTATATAGCCTTGATCTACGTTATCCCATCTATAACATAAATACTAAGAGGATTGAAATTAATGAATTAAATCCTACTTATCTATGGCACTGTCGTTTAGGCCATATAAATGAGAAACGAATATCTAGACTCCATAAGGATGGATTACTAGGCTCATTTTATTGCGAATCATATGAGACATGTGAGTCTTGTTTATTGGGAAAAATGACAAAGTTCCCTTTATATAATAAAGGTAAAAGGAATAGTGAAATATTGGCACTCATACATACTGATGTATGTGGACCGTTTCCCACGCCTGACAGAGGTGGTTATACCTATATCATTATGTTTACTGATGATTTCAGTCGATATGGATTTGTGTACCTTATGAAGTCGAAATCCGAATCGTTTGAATTGTTTAAGGAATTCAAGAATGAATTATAGAAGCAACTTGGCAAAAGTATCAAGGCTCTAGGATCGGATCGTGGAGGAGAATACTTAAGCCAATATTTTGACGAATATCTTAGAGAGTGTGGGATTGTGACCCAACTCGCTCCACCTGGAACGTCTCAATGGAATGGTGTGTCTGAGAGGAGGAATCACACCTTGTTGGACATGGTACGGTCTATTATGTGTCAAACAGATCTTCCGATATCATTTTGGGGACATGCTCTAATGAAAGCTGCTTTTAACATTAACCGTGTTCCATCCAAATCGGCCATGAAGACACCATATGACGACATATGGACTGGGAGGTGTCCCATAGTGTTGTTTGTGAAGATTTGGGGTTGGGACATCTATGTAAAACGTTTAGAGAGTGACAAGCTCGGACCCAAGTCAAATAAGTGTATGTTTGTGGAATATCCTAAGCAAACTAAAGGACATTATTACTACAACCCAGTCAAGAACAAAGTGTTTGTTGATCGAACTGGCGTGTTCCTAGAAAGAGAATTCATATCTAAAGGAGCAAGTGGGAGGGATGTGGAAGTTGAAGAAATTCAAGAACCACAAAGCACTGATATGACAATGGAGCATGAACAGGAACCACAAACGGTTGTGGATGAACCTGTTCAAATAACACAAGAACTCCATAGGTCGAGTAGGGTACGTCATGAGTCGTAGAGGTATGGACTTCTAGTTACTGAGGCCGGTGACATATTACCCATACATTATGAGCCTACTACTTACGGAGAGGCCATGAAACGGCTAGAATCAAAGAAGTGGCTTAAGGCCATGAGATCCGAAATGGAATCCATGTATTCCAACCAAGTATGGACTTTGGTGGAACCACCGGATGGGTTCGGCCCATAGGGTGCAAGTGGATCTTCAAAAAGAAGACTGACATGGATGGCAATGTAGTTGCCTAAAAAGGCCGACTAGTGGCTAAAGGTTTCAGAAAACTTCATGGTATTGAATATGATGAAACCTTTTCCCCAGTCGCGATGACCAAATCCGTTCGAATCTTGCTTGCGATTACAGCTTACTACGACTATGAGATTTGGAAGATGGATGTCAAAATAGCATTTCTGTATGGAAACCTTCTCGAGGATGTGTACATGACACAACCTGATGGTTTTGAGGATTCAGAGCATGCGAATAAAGTTTGTAAGCTACAACGGTCCATTTATGAATTGATGCAAGCTTCTAGGAATTGGAATCGACGTTTTTATGAAGCGGTCAAAGAGTTTGCTTCATCAAGAACGAAGATGAGACTTGTGTTTACAAGAAGGTTAGTGGGAGTTCTGTTGTGTTTCTGGTCTTGTATTGTATGACATACTACTCATTGGAAACGACATTCTCATGCTACAATCTGTCAAAGATTGGCTGGGAAAGTGTTTCGCAATGACGGAATTAGGAGATGCATCTTATATACTAGGTATCAAGATCTATAGGGATAGATCGACGAAGCTTCTCGTCCTAACCCAATGTACATATATAGACAAGGTGTTGAATCGGTTCAACATGCCAGATTCCAAGAAGGGATACTTGCCCATGTTGTTGGAAAAGATGCCCTAGAGGCAATCTAGTTTAGTATGAAATTATTTTAGCTACAAAATTAATTGTATTATTTATTGGATATTTAATAGAATGAAGTCCTTAGATTTACAATTATGTTCTTTATCTTAAATATCCCTAGTCCAGTATAATGATTAATAGGACAATCATCTGTAGACTAGTATGGGGTTGGATTGATATGGAGATATCATGATCCAACACATGGGTGTGCATTAAGTTTAATGGCGCACCGGATTGACCCATCTCCGAGAAGGCTACATACATGTTATGTTAATACAAAAGTGCTTCTCGTGGTGCAATGGTATTGTCATCCTTAGACTTGAAGTCGCTAGATATTCTAGTTGTGGATTATTGTGATTTTGGTAGCGTCAAACGCTACACCGTAACTGGGTAGTTATAAAGGCGTGTACCGGATACAATAAGAAGAAAATTTAGAGATCGTAGTGGACGTAGATAGAATTTGTCCCTCCCACATAACGGGAGCAAATATCCTAGGCCACTCGAGGGATAGTGCTTATAGAATGTATGGCCAGACTCAAATAAATCAATATGGGATATTGATGTTATTTGCACGAATAAGGCTATTCCCATGGATCGAGAAACTATGGATAGGATATACGAGTGTGACTTGTATGTCTCGTGTCCAATCCGGATATAGAGACAAAGGGATGAGACAATTACTTGTACAAGGTTTGTCGGATGACTATTCTATTAGTTGGGTGTAATAGATGTTTTGCTAGAAACCGCTCCATATTAGTAAATTGTTGCTACCAACTAGATAGAACCTGTGGGGTCACACGCTATATAGAGTTGAACTAGATTTGGGAATTAATTAATAGGATTAATTAATTAGAAGGATCACTTTGCAACACCTTGCAAACTTAGTAGGACTAATTTGCAAGGAAGGGACTAAACCGAATTCTAGTAGGACTAGAATGGGTCCTTTAGGTAGTTGGAAAGGATTTGTTGGACTATATAAAGGATGCTCCTTCCTTCCTTCCCACACTTATGAGCCTTTAGTTCATAACTTGAGTGGGAGAGAACAAAATGAGAGAGCAAGCAAGGCAAGAGGGACCCGTTCGCCCCCCTTGCCGCCGCCCCATCCCGTCGGCCCAAACAAGGAGGCCGCCCCTCCTTGTTTTCCTCGCGTTGTGTGATTTCTTCTTCTTCCATTTCGGTCTAGCACAAAGGAGAAGGAAGATCTAGATCTCAACTCTAGGCGTGGATCAACTATAGAGAACGTGACACAATTCACGTTACAAGTCATCACAGGAGAAACCTTGAGGTGTGTAACTTGATTTCTTCCCTTACCATAGTTATGTCTCTTGTCCTGTGATCCTTGGAGGGTATTGCATGGATAATATTTGTTTTTCCGCTGCGTATCCATGATCAAAACCCTACAGTGGTATCAGAACCACAGGTCGTAGAGCATAAACGTGGTTTATGTGTTACGTTTTGATAGTTTTACACTTTAAATTTATTGTTTATCGCGTAAAACAAGACAAATCAAGCATATGATGCAATTTGTCAATAATCAATCATAACAAGACCTCGTTTTTGCATTGGATGCATCAATTAGTGAGTTTGAGAAATTTTAGGATCTTAGATCTAGGGTTTGGGCATCCTATGGAAAGAATGAGTTATTTTCATACAAGGAAACAACCAAACTTAGGCACCAAGCAAGGGATTTGTTTTGGAAACAACTCCCAAAGGAGGTTCGGACCCCTAGGGGACCGTCGTCCTTGCTTGCCGCCCAATCAAGGGACGTCCTTAGGGCCGGAGCAGCCCTAGCCTGCGGCCTAGCCGCGTGGGCTAGGGGCCGGCCGGCCCAAGGCCTTTTCGGTCCTCTTTTGATGTTCCGGAAATTTGATTGTTGGGCCCAATTGACCGTTTTAACCCTATAAAATCCTAAAATCAATTAAAATTGACCAAGCGCCTTTAATTGGATTTTAACTGTTTATGTGCAAATCGCATGGTGATTGGATATGGCCTTAGGATGTGGTTTGGTGTGATTGTTTAATTTTTATGGTTTGGTTTACGGCCTGCGAGCTGATCAATTAATTTTAATAATTAATTAGGGTTTTATGGCCTGCGAGCCATTTTTTTTCTCAACTTGTGAGATTTATTTTATTTAGTCTAGTTGTTAGCTAGTGCTAGATAGAATAGATTGTTAGCCAAGATTGAAGAAAAGAAGCCCAAAGACAAAGCCACAAAAGATGGAGCATGAAGCTTTCCACAAGACTATGAAGGATGAACCAAAAGATGAAGACGCATGGAGATGTATTTGCTTTTAGGGTTCATAGATAATTCCATTGGCTTGGAATTATCTTAGTCTAGAAAAGGCCATATTCACATCACGTTTTATTTTGTTTTGTGGTTGTTTATTTTATTGTCTTATTATTTTGTGGTTGGTGTATGGATGATGCATGCAATTAGGATAATAAGATAATTAGACAACCCGGATCTATTATTTGGAGTTATGACCAAACTCAAATAGATAGATTAGTTGATATAGATCAACAAAACAATTAAAATTGAATTGAAAATCCCTCAAAATTAAAATATTGTGTTCTTGCCTTCTCGTTGTTTAAACACTCATTATCATCATGATTTATCAAGTTCGCGCGATGCGATGGCACAAGCAAGTAATGTGCAACTGTTTAAATAAGAGGTTGAACACAACTAGGCCATTAATATGATTAAAACCTAGAGGCAATCAATTGGGATTATCCATACGGATGGATAAATGAGGAGTTATTCGCCCAATTCAACCAAGAGTTGCATAGAGATGCAATTGGAATTGCTCCTACCTAAAGTGGTCAAATTATGGGTGACTTGCCAAAGCAGGCTCATAAGGAGATGAAACATGGATCTTGGCGCACTAGAAAATATAAGGATATTTTGTGCATTAATATCTTGAGGGTTATTAATCCGTAGAAAAATAGTGGGAGCTATATTTGATAAACTAGCCATTATTGAATATATTCAAAAATTCACATATACTAAAACTTGCGTATTTTCCTTTTGTAGAATTCCAAATGGCAAACAACTCATCGATTTCACAACATTCCCTACGATCTGTCCTTGAGAAGGACAAGCTCTCTGGAACCAACTTCCTTGATTGGTACAGAAACTTGAGAATCGTTCTCAAGCAAGAGAAGAAACTGTACGCAATAGAGGAGCAAGTTCCAGCAGGTCCAAAGAACAATACCCCTGCAGCCCTAAAGGTGTATAAAAAGCGTGTTGATGACGCTAATGATGAAGCCTGCCTGATGCTATGCATCATGACTTCTGAGCTTCAGAAGCAACACGAATACATGAATGTTGTCGATATGATCGAGCATCTGAAGCAGCTCTTCCAAAAGCAGGCAAGGGTTGAGAGGTATGAGGTCTCTAAGGCATTGTTCAAGTGTCATCTAGGAGAAGGGAACCCGGTGGGACCCCATGTACTCCGTATGATAGGTTACTTGGAGAATCTCGCCCGACTAGGGTTCCCGGTCGGCCAAGAGTTGGCAACCGATCTCGTGTTGCAATCGTTGCCCGAGAGTTGTGGACAGTTCATCATGAACTATAACATTAACGAGATCGTGAAACCACTGCCAAATTTTCTCAATATGTTGAGGAAAGCTGAACAGAGCATCAACAAGGGTAAGGGAAAGGCCATTATGATGGTGCAGAAAGGAAAGGGCAAAAGGTTTGCCTCATCCTCCAAGGGAAAAGGCAAGTCAGTTTCCAAGTCCAAGGAACCTGCCCTTAATCCTGTTGGTGGCATTTCCAAAGGTGTGACTAAAGGTGAATGTCACTACTGCAGTCAGCCAGGACACTGGAGGAGGAACTGCCCAAAATATATGGAGGACAAGAGGCTTGGAATAGTGATTCCACCACCACCAGGTATTTTTGTTGTAGATGTCAATTTAACTATCTCTGCATCATGGGTATTAGATACTGGATGTGGATCTCACATTTGTCGAAATGTGCAGGATCTAAAGAGAAGTAGAAGATTGGCTAAAGGGGAAATAGATCTGCGCGTTGGGAATGGAGCAAAAGTTGTTGCGTTGGCCGTAGGTGTGTGCGGGCTATCTCTGCCTTCAGGATTAGTTTTAGAATTAAATAATTGCTATTTTGTGTCTGCTATGAGCAGAAACATTATTTCTATTTCTTGTTTGGACAAGGAAGGTTTTATTATCTCAATAAAGAACAATTGTTGTTCCTTTTATTTTAATAATATTCACTGTTTTAGTGCACAATTATTTAATGGACTTTATGTCCTTGATCTAAGCAATCCTGTCTACAACATTAATATCAAGAGGATTAAAATACATGATTTAAATCCTGCTTACTTATGGCACTGTCGTTTAGGCCATATAAACGAGAAGCGTGTATCTAGACTCCATAAGGATGGACTACTAGAATCATTTAATTTTGAATCATATGAGACATGTGAGGCTTGGTTATTGGGAAAAATGACAAAATCCCCTTTCAATAAGAAAGGTGAGAGGAGTAGTGAGCAGTTGGCGCTCATACATACTGATGTGTGTGGGCCATTTTCCACACCTTCCAGGGGTGGTTATGTCTACTTCATTACATTTACTGATGATTACAGTAGATATGGATTTGTGTACCTTATGAAGGCCAAATCCGAATCCTTTGAAATGTTCAAAGAATTGAAAAGTGAAGTAGAGAAGCAACTTGGCAAAAGTATCAAGCCTCTACGATCAGATCGTGGAGGATAATACTTGAGCCAAGAGTTTGATGACTATCTTAGAGAGTGTGGGATCGTGTCCCAACTCACTCCACCCGGAACGCCACAATGGAATGGCGTGTCTGAGAGGAGGAATCGAACCCTATTGGATATGGTTCGATCTATGATGTGTCAAACCAATCTTCCATTATCATTTTGGGGCACGCTCTATTTAGTGCACCTTTCACCATTAACCGTGTTCCATCTCAATCAGTCATGAAGACACAACATGAGATGTGGAGTGGGAGGCGTCCCACACTGTCGTTCATGAGGGTTTGGGGCTGCGATGTCTATGTAAAACATTTACAATCAGACAAGCTAGGGCCCAAGTTGGATAAGTGTAAATTTGTGGGGTACCCTAAGGAAACTAAGGGTTACTACTTCTACAATACAACCGAGAACAAAGTGTTTGCTGCTCGGACCGGCGTGTTTCTAGAAAGAGAATTTGTCTCTAAAGAAGCAAGTGGGAGGACTGTAGAACTTGAAGAGATTCAAGAACCACAAATCAGTGAACCGGTTATGGAACATGAACAGGAACCACAAGCAGTTGTGGAACAATCTGTTTAGGTAACACAAGAACTTCGTAGATCTAGTAGAGTGCGCCAGGAACCCGAGAGGTATGGACTTCTCGTGACCGATTCCGGTGACACAATGCTCATAGATGATGAGCCTAATACCTATGAAGAGGCCATGAAAGGGCCAGACTCTCAGAAGTGGCTAGAATCCATGAGATCCGAGATGGAATCCATGTATACCAACAAAGTATGGACTTTGGTGGAACCACCCGAATGGGCGCGGCCCATAGGGTGCAAGTGGGTCTTTAATAAGAAGATCGACATGGATGGTAATGTGATTACCTATAAGGGCCGACTGGTGGCTAAAGGATTCAGACAGATTCATGGTATTGACTATGATAAAACCTTTTCACCAGTTGCTATGACCAATTCCATCCGAATTCTACTTGAAATTGCAGCATACTACGACTATGAGATTTGGCAGATGGATGTCAAAACAACATTCCTTTATGGGAATCTCCTCGAGGACGTGTATATGATACAGCCAGAGGGTTTTGAAGATCCAAAGCAAGCCAACAAAGTCTGTAAGCTGCAACGATCCATTTATGGATTGAAGCAAGCTTCTAGGAGTTGGAATCGACGTTTTGATGAAGTAGTCAAAGAGTTTGGCTTCATCAGAAACGAAGATGAGTCTTGTGTCTACAAAAAGGTTAGTGGGAGCTCTGTAGCTTTTCTGCTCTTGTATGTGGATGACATACTACTCATTGGAAACGACGTTCCCATGATGCAATCTGTTAAAGATTGGCTAGGGAAGTGTTTCTCAATGAAAGAATTAAGGGAAGCAGCCTATATACTCGGTATAAAGATCTATAGAGATATATCTAAGAGACTGCTAGGCCTAAGTCAAAGTACATATATTGACAAGGTGTTGAAGCGGTTCAACATGCAAGATTCCAAGAAGGGATTCTTGACCATGTCACATGGAATCACTCTTTCGAAGAGTGGTTGTCCTTCCAATGAGATTGACAAGGAACGCATGAGTAGAATTCCCTATGACTCGGCCATAGGATCTATCATGTACGCCATGTTATGTACTAGACCAGATGTGTCATATGCCTTGAGTATGACAAGCAGATACCAATCCAATCTGGGTGAGAGTCACTGGATTGCAGTCAAGAACATCCTAAAGTACTTGAGAAGAACTAAGGATGCTTTCTTGATATTTGGTGGCGAGGAAGAGTTGCGTGTAAGGGGTTACACGGATGCAAGCTTCCAAACCGACAGAGATGACTTTAGATCACAATCGGGATATGTGTTTTTCCTGAATGGAGCAGCGGTGAGCTGGAAGAGTTCCAAGCAAGAGACGGTGGCTGATTCTACAACACAGGCTGAGTACATTGCTGTAAATGACGCAGCAAAGGAAGCTGTTTGGATCAGAAAGTTTGTTTCTGAACTTGGTGTGGTTCCTAGCATTGCGGATCCAGTTGAGTTGTATTGTGACAACACTGGGGCAATCGCGCAATCAAAGGAACCCAGGCCACACCAGAAATCCAAACACGTGCTCAGGAATTTCCATCTGATTCGAGATATTATCGTTAGAGGAGACGTTCGGATATGCAAGATCCCTACAGATGAAAATCGGTCAGATCCGCTTACAAAGCCGCTCGTGCAGTGGAAGCATGAAGGTCACACTATGAGGATGGGCATACAAGATGCGTCAGATTGGCTCTAGTGCAAGTGGGAGACTGTTGGAATTGATGCCCTAGAGGAAATCTAGTTTAGTATGAATTTATTTTGGCTAGAAAATTTATTGGATATTTAATAGAATGAAGTCCTTAGATTTACAATTGTGTTGTTTATCTTAAATATCCCTAGTCCAGTATAATGATTAATAGGACAATCATCTATAGACTAGTATGGGGTTTGATTGATATGGAGATATCATGATCCAACACATGGGTGTGCATTAAGGGTAATGGCGCACCGGATTAACCGATCTCCAAGACGGCTACATACACGTTATGTTAATTCAAAAGTTCTTCTCGTGGTGCAATGGTATTGTCATCCTTAGACTTGAAGTTGCTAGATATTCTAGTTTTGGATTCTTGTGATTTTTGTAGCGTCAAACGCTACACCGTAACTGGGTAGTTATAAAGGCGTGTACCGGATACAACAAGATGAAAGCTTAGAGATCGTAGTGAACGTAGATAGAATTTGTCCCTCCCACATAACGGGATCAAATATCCTAGGCCACTCGAGGGATAGTGCTTATAGAATGTCTGGCCAGACTCAAATAAATCAATATGGGATATTGATGTTATTTGCACGAATAAGGCTATTCCCATGGATCGAGAAACTATGGATTGGATATACGAGTGTGACTTGTATGTCTCGTGTCCAATCCGGATATAGAGACAAAGGAATGAGACAATTACTTGTACAAGGTTTGTCGGATGACTATTCTTTTTAGTTGGCTAGAATGGATGTTTTGCTAGAAACCGCTCCATATTAGCAAATTGTTGCTACCAACTAGATAGAACCAAGGGGTCACACGCTATATAGAGTTGAACTAGAATTTGGAATTAATAAATAGGATTAATTAATTAGAAGGATCACTTTGCAACATCTTGCAAACTTAGTAGGACTAATTTGCAAGGAAGGGACTAAACCGAATTCTAGTAGGACTAGAATGGGTCCTTTAGGTAGTTGGCAAGGATTTGTTGGACTATATAAATGATGCTCCTTCCATACTTCCCACACTTGTGAGCCTTTAGTTCATAACTTGAGTGGGAGAGAACAAAAGGAGAGAGCAAGCAAGGCAAGAGGGACCCGTCCGCCCCCCTTGCCGCCGCCCCATCCCGTCGGCCCAAACAAGGAGGCCGCCCCTCCTTGTTTTCCTCGCGTTGTGTGATTTCTTCTTCGTCTTCCTCCATTCCGGGATAGCACAAAGGAGTAGGAAGATCTAGATCTCAACTCTAGGCGTGGATCAACTATAGAGAACATGACACAATTCACGTTACAAGTCATCACAGTAGAAACCCTAAGGTGTGTAACTTGATTTCTTCCCGTACCATCGTTATGTCTCTTGTCGTGTGATCCTTGGAGGGTATTGCATGGATAATATTTGTTTTTCCGCTGCGTATCCATGATCAAAACCCTACACATGTCGCATGAGATCACTCTATCAAAGAATTATTGTCCTTCCAATCAGATTGAGAAGGACTACATGTGTAGAATTCCATATGCATCGGTAATAGGATCTATCATGTATGCCATGTTGTGTACTAGACCAGATGTGTCGTACACGCTAAGTATGGCAAGCAGATATCATTCCAATCTAGGTGAGAGTCACTGGATATTCGTCAAGAACGTCCTTAAGTACTAGAGAAGGACTAAGGATGCATTCTTGATATTTGGAGGTGAGGAAGAGCTAAGAGTAATTGGTTACACCGATGCAAGCTTCCAAACCGACAAGATTACTATAGATCACAAATGGGTTACGTGTTTTGTCTGAATGGAGGAGCTGTGACCTGGAAGAGTTCCAAGCAAGAGAAAGTTGTTGATTCTACAACTGAAGCTGAGTACATTGCTGCTTCAGGCGCAGCAAAGAAGGCTCTGTGGATAAAGAAGTTTATCACTGACCTTGGTGTGGTTCCTAGCATTGCGGATCCCATAACGTTGTATTGTAACAATAGTGGGGCGATCGCACAGGCCAAGGAACCCGATCACACCAGAGGACAAAGCATGTACTTAGGAGATTCCATCTGGTTCGAGAAATAGTAGATCGAGAAGATGTGAAGATATGCAAGATTCCAACATACGAAAATCTGTCAGATCCTTTCATAAGGTCGTTGGTTCAGCGAAAGCATGAAGGACACAGTAGGGCTATAGGCATACGTGATGCACCATATTGGCTCTAGTGCAAGTGGGAGAGTGTTGGTTTTGGATGCCCTAGAGGCAATTTGTTTAGTATGAACTTTAGTTGCTAGAATAATCATTGTAATATTTATAGAGATATTTAATATAATGAAGTCCTTAGATTAAAATTGTGTTGTTTATCTTAAATATCCCTAGTTCATTATATTGATTAATGGGACGATCAACTATAGACTAGTATGCAGGTAGACTAATATGGGGATATCAAGTCTGCACATGGGTATGCGTTAGGAGTAATGGCATACTTGATAGACCCACCGCGAGAAGGCTACATAAGATTATGTCAACGTAAAAAGCGCTTCTCGTTGTGCTAATGGTGTTGTAATCCTTATACTTGAATTCAATGGATACTCTAGTTGTGAAATATCATACTTTGATATTATCAAACGTTACACCGTAACTGGGTAACTATAAAGATAACAATCGGGCATGATTGGAAGCAAGCTGAGAGATGGAAGTGATGTTGATAGGATTTGTCCCTCCTACATAATATGAATAAATATCCACAACCACTCGAGGGGTAGAGCTTATGGAATGTCTGACCAGACTCAGATAAATAAATATGTTGATATTGATTGAAAGTGTGAGTATGCAGATGTATAAGCAACTAAGATACTCTAGAAGGGGGGGGGGGGTTTAATAGAGTATGCCAACTTTTTGCAAAACTAGCTAACAAGTAGAAGAACTAGTGTAGACAAAGAAGTTCAAGGCCTTGAACACAGATTCAAGCCTTTTAAATGCATAAGAAAGTTTTAGATCAAGTAATCCTTTTTCAAGGCCTTGAAAACAAGTTCAAACCCTTGAAAAATAAACAGTTTATGTATGCTGCAATTAATTCTCCCATCATGCTCATTTCAAATTCCCTGCTCATAAGACTTGAGAATTCTCTGGAAACTGGAGCAAAGGTTTCTTCATAATATTGTTGGAATAGATGCCCTAGAGGCAATCTAGTTTAGTATGAATTTGTAATTGGCTAGAAAATTCATTTATTATTTATTGGATATTTAATATAATGAAGTCCTTAGATTTACAATCGTGTTGTTTATCTTAAATATCCCTAGTCAAGTATAATGATTAAATGGGACAATCATCTATAGACTAGTATGGGGTTGGATTGATATGGAGATATCACGATCCAACACATAGGTGTGCATTACGGAATGTTGCACTGGATTGACCCATTACCGAGAAGGCTACATACATGTTATGTTAAGTCACAAGTGCTTCTCGGGTACAATGGTATTGTCATCCTTAGACTTGAAGTCACTAGATATTCTAGTTGTGGATCATTGTGATCTTGGTAGCGTTAAACGCTACACCGTAACTGGGTAGTTATAAAGGCGTGTACTGGATACAATGAGAAGCAAGCTTAGAGATCGTAGTAGACGTAGAGAGGATTTGCCCCTCCCACATAACGGGAGCAAATATCCAAGGCCACTCGAAGGATAGTGCTTATAGAATGTCTGGCCAGACTCAAATAAATCAATATATGGGATATTGATGTTATTTGCACGAATAAGGCTATTCCATGGATCGAGAAACTAGGGATTGGATATACGAGTGTGACTTGTATGTCTCGTGTCCAATCCGGATATGGAGGCAAAGGGATGAGACAATTACTTGTACAAGGTTGTCTAGATGACTAATCTATTAGTTGGCTAGAATGGAAGTTTTGCTAGAAACCGCTCCATATTAGCAAATAGTTGCTACCAACTGAACCTATGGGGTCACACGCTATATAGAGTTGTACTAGATTTGGGAATTAATTAATTGGATTAATTAATTAGAAGGATCATTTTGAAACCCTTGCAAACTTAGTAGGGACTAATTTGCAAGGAAGGGACTAAATTGAATTCTAGTAGGACTAGAATAAGTCCTTTAGGTAGTTAACAAGGAGTTGTTGGACTATATAAAGGACTCTCCTTCCTTCCTTCCTCATAACTTATGCTCTAAAGAGAACATAACAAGAGTGGGAGAGAACAAAGGAGAGAGAGAGCAAGCAACAAGGAGGACGCCGCCCCCTTGCCGCCGCCCCTCGTCCCCGACGCCACAAGAGGGCCGAACCCCCTCTTTGTGCCTCGTTTTGCGTGATTCCTTCACCCTCCTCTCATTCCGGGCTAGCACCAAGGAGATTGGAGATCTAGGATCAACTCTAGGCGTGGATCAACTATAGAGAACGTGACACTATTCGCGTCTGAAGTCATCAAGGAGAAACCAAAGGTGTGTTTATGATTTCTTACCTTCACTATCGTTATGCATCTAGACTTGTGATCCTTGGAGGGTTTTGCATGGTTGTTTGTTTGATTATGCTTCCGTTTGCGCGATCCATGAATCAAAACCCTACAGTGGTATCAGAGCCACAGGTCATAGAGCATAAACGTAGTTTATGTGTTACATTCTTGTTGTTTTACACCTTAATTTGTTGTTTATCGCGTAAAACAAGACAAATCAAGCATTGGATGCAATTTGTCAAAGAATTAATCATAACAAGACCCAATTATTCCATTGGATGCATGAATTGGTGAGTTTGAGAAATTTTAGGATCTTAGATCTAGGGTTTGGGCATCCTTGGGGAAGAAGGAGTTCTCCCAAAACAAGGAAACAACCAAACTTGGGCTCCAAGCAAGGAGGTTGTTTTGGAAACAACCTCCACAAGGAGGTTCGGCCCCCAAGGGGACCGCCCCATTGCTTGCCGCCCAAGCTTGGCGCCCTAAGGGGCCGGGCGGCCCTAACCCGCGGGCCTAGCTTGCGGGTTTTGGGCCGGGCCGGCCCTAGGGCCTTATGGTTCACTTTGTTTGGGCCCGGGCAATTGGATTGTTGGGCCCATGGACCGTTTTAACCCTAGAAATCCTAAAATCAATTAAAATTGACCAAGCGCGTTAAAATTGGATTTTAACTGTTTATGTGCAATTCGCATGGTGATTGGATATGGCCTTAGGATGTGGTTTAATGTGGATGTTTAATTTTGTGTTTTGGTTTTACGGCCTGCGAGCTGATCAATTAATTGTAATAATTAATTAGGGTTTTATGGCCTGCGTGCCATTTTTTTTTCTCAACTTGTGAGATTTATTTTATTTAGTATAGATATTAGCTAGTGCTAGATAAAGTAGATTGTTAGCCAAGATTGGAGAAAAGAAGCCCAAAGCCAAAGAAGCCACAAAAGATGGAGCATTGAGCATGGAGCACACCACATGACTATGAAGGATGGACCAAAAGATCAAGACGCATGGAGATGTGTTTGTTTAGGGTTCATAGATAATTCCATTGGCTTGGAATTATCTTAGTCTAGAAAAGGCCATATCCACATCACGTTTAATTTCTGTTTTGTGGTTGTTTATTTATTGTCTTATTATTTGTGTGGTTGGTGTATGGGTGATGCATGCAATTAGGATAATAAGATAATTAGACAACCCGGATCTATTATTTGGAGTTGTGCCCAAACTCAAATAGATAAATTAGTTGATATTGATCAACAAAATAATTAAAATTGAATTTAAAAATCCCTCAAAAATTCAATATTGTGTTCTTGCCTTCTCGTTATTTAAACACTCATTATCATCATTATTTATCAAGTTCGTGCGTGCCAAAGCATGGCGACTTGGTTCATAATGATGGAATGCGATGGCACGTAACAATGTGCAATTGTTTAGATAAGAGGTTGAACACAACTAGGCTATTAATTTGATTAAGAAACCTAGAGGCAATCAATTGGGATTATCCATATGGATGGATAAATAAGGAGTTATTTGCCCGATTGAACCAAGAGTTGCATATGGGATGCAATTGGAAATCGTTCCTACCTAAGAAGTAATCGAATTATGGGTGACTTGCCAAAGCAAGCTCATGAGGAGATGAAAAAGATGGATCTTGGCCCACTAGAAAATATAAGGATATTTTCCGCATTAATATCTTGAGGGTTATTAATCCGTAGAAAAATAGTGGGAGCTATATTTAATAAACTAGCCACTATTAAATATAGTCAAAAATTCACAAATACTAAAACTTGCGTATTTTCCTTTTGTAGAATTCCAAATGGCAAACAACTCATCGAGTTCACAACATTCCCTACGATCTGTCCTTGAGAAGGACAAGCTCTCTGGAACCAACTTTCTTGATTGGTACAGAAACTTGAGAATTGTTCTCAAGCAAGAGAAGAAGCTGTACGCAATAGAGGAGCAAGTTCAAGAAGGTCCAGAGAATCAGACACCTGCTGCCTTAAAGGCGTATCAAAAGCGTGTTGATGACGCTAATGATGCGGCCTGCCTAATGCTTTGCACCATGACCTCTGAGCTTCAGAAGCAACATGAGAACATGAATGCTGTCGATATGATCGAACATCTAAAGCAGCTCTTCCAAGAGCAGGCGAGGGTAGAGAGGTATGAGGTCTCGAAGGCACTGTTCAAATGTCATCTGGCAGAAGGGAACCCGGTGGGACCCCATGTACTCCGAATGATCGGATACTTGGAGAATCTCGCCCGGCTTGGGTTCCCGGTCGGCCAAGAGTTGGCAACCGATCTCGTGTTGCAATCGTTGCCCGAGAGTTATGGACAGTTCATTATGAACTATAACATGAACGAGATCGTTAAACCACTGCCAGATTTGCTCAACATGTTGAGGACGGCTGAACAGAGCATCAACAAGGGTAAGGGCAAGGCCATTATGATGGTGAATAAAGGATAGGGCAAAAAGTTTGCCTCTTCCTCCAAGGGCAAAGGCAAGTCAGTTGCCAAGTCCAAGGAACAAGCCCTTAAGCCTGTTGGTGTCATTGCCAAGGTCGTGACTAAGGGTGAATGTCACTACTGTAGTAAACCTGGACACTGGAGGAGGAACTGCCCAAAATATCTGGAGGACAAGAGGCTTGGAATAGTGATTCCACCACCACCAGGTATTTTTGTTGTAGATGTCAATTTAACTGTCTCTACATCATGGGTATTAGATACTGGATGTGGATCTCATATTTTTCGAAATATGCAGGATCTAAAGAGAAGTAAGAGATTGGCTAAAGGGGAGGTAGATCTACGCGTTGGGAATGGAGCAAAGGTTGCTGCGTTGGCCATAGGCGTGTGCGAGCTATCTCTGCCTTCAGGATTAGTTTTAGAATTAAATAATTGCTATTTTGTGCCTGCTATGAGCAGAAACATTATTTCTATTTCTTGTTTGGACAAGGAAGGTTTTATTATTTCAATAAAGAAAAATTGTTGTTCCTTTTATTTGAATAATATTCACTATTTTAGTGCGCAATTATTTAATGGACTTTATGTCCTTGATCTAAGCAATCCTGTCTACAACATTAATACCAAGCGGATTAAAATAAATGATTTAAATCCTGCTTATTTATGGCATTGTCGTTTAGGCCACATAAATGAGAAACGTGTATCTAGACTCCATAAGGATGGATTACTAGACTCATTTGATTTTGAATCATATGAGACATGTGAGGCTTGTTTATTGGGAAAAATGACAAAGTCCCCTTTCAATAAGAAAGGTGAGAGGACTAGTGAGCAATTGGCGCTCATACATACCGATGTGTGTGGGCCATTTGCCACGCCTGCCAGGGGTGGTTATGTCTACTTCATTACGTTTACTGATGATTACAGTAGATATGGATTTGTGTACCTTATGAGGGCAAAATCCGAATCCTTTGAAGTGTTCAAAGAATTCAAGAATGAAGTAGAGAAGCAACTTGGCAAAAGTATCAAGGCTCTACGATCGGATCGTGGAGGAGAATACTTGAGCCAAGAGTTTGACGACTATCTTAGAGAGTGTGGGATCGTGTCCCAACTCACTCCACCCGGAACGCCACAATGGAATGGCGTGTCCGAGAGGAGAAATCGAACCCTATTGGATATGGTTCGATCTATGATGTGTCAAACCGATCTTCCATTATCATTTTGGGGCCACGCTCTATTAAGTGCAGCTTTCACCATTAACCGTGTTCCATCTAAATCAGTCATGAAGACACCATATGAGATGTGGAGTGGGAGGCGTCCCACACTGTCGTTCATGAGGATTTGGGGCTGCGATGTCTATGTAAAGCGTTTACAATCAGACAAGCTAGGGCCTAAATCGGATAAGTGTAAATTTTTGGGGTACCCTAAGGAAACTAAGGGATACTACTTCTACAATCCAACCGAGAACAAAGTGTTTGTTGCTCGGACCGGCGTGTTTCTAGAAAGAGAGTTTGTCTCTAAAGAAGCAAGTGGGAGGAATGTAGAACTTGAAGAAGTTCAAGAACCACAAATCACTGAACCGATTATGGAACATGAACAGGAATCACAAGCAGTTGTGGATCCACCTGTTCAGGTAACACAAGAGCTTCGTAGATCTAGTAGAGTGCGCCAGGAACCCGAGAGGTACGGACTTCTCGTAACTGATTCTGGTGACACGATGCTCATAGATGATGAGCCTACTACCTATGAGGAGGCCATGAATGGCCCAGACTCGCAGAAGTGGCTTGAAGCCATGAGATCCGAGATGGAATCCATGTATACCAACAAAGTATGGACTTTGGTGGAACCACCTGATGGGGCGCGACCCATAGGATGCAAGTGGGTCTTCAAGAAGAAGATCGACATGGATGGTAATGTGATTACCTATAAGGGCCGATTGGTGGCTAAAGGATTCAAACAGATTCATGGTATTGACTATGATGAAACCTTTTCACCAGTCGCTATGACCAAATCCATCCGAATCCTACTTGCAATTGCAGCATACTACGACTATGAGGTTTCGCAGATGGATGTCAAAACAGCATTCCTTTATGGGAATCTCCTCGAGGACGTGTATATGATACAGCCGGAGGGTTTTGAGGATCCAAAGCAAGCCAACAAAGTCTGTAAGCTGCAACGATCCATTTATGGATTGAAGCAAGCTTCTAGGAGTTGGAATCGACGTTTTGATGAAGTGGTCAAAGAGTTTGGCTTCATCAGAAACGAAGATGAGTCTTGTGTCTACAAGAAGGTTAGTGGGAGCTCTGTAGCTTTTCTGGTCTTGTATGTGGATGACATACTACTCATTGGAAACGACATTCCCATGCTGCAATCTGTGAAAGATTGGCTAGGAAAGTGTTTCTCAATGAAGGACTTAGGGGAAGCAGCCTATATACTCGATATAAAGATCTATAGAGATAGATCTAAGAGGTTGCTAGGCCTAAGTCAAAGTACATATATTGACAAGGTGTTGAAACGGTTCAACATGCAAGATTCCAAGAAGGGATTCTTGCCCATGTTACATGGAATCACTCTTTCGAAGAGTGGTTGTCCTTCCAATGAGATTGAGAAGGAACGCATGAGTAGGATTCCCTATGCCTCGGCCATAGGATCTATCATGTACGCCATGTTATGTACTAGACCAGATGTGTCATATGCCTTGAGTATGACAAGCAGATACCAATCCAATCCGGGTGAGAGTCACTGGATTGCTGTCAAGAACATCCTAAAGTACTTGAGAAGAACTAAGGATGCTTTCTTGATGTTTGGTGGTGAGGAGGAGTTGCGTGTAAGGGGTTACACTGATGCAAGCTTCCAAACCGATAGAGATGACTTTAGATCACAGTCGGGATATGTGTTTTGCCTGAATGGAGCAGCGGTGAGCTGGAAGAGTTCCAAGCAAGAGACGGTAGCTGATTCTACAACAGAGGCTGAGTACATTGCTGCAAATGGCGCAGCAAAGGAGGCTGTCTGGATCAGAAAGTTTGTTTCTGAACTTGGTGTGGTCCCTAGCATTGCGGATCCAGTGGAGTTGTTCTGTGACAACACTGGGGCGATCGCGCAATCAAAGGAACCAAGATCGCACCAAAAGTCCAAGCATGTGCTCAGGAAGTTTCATCTGATTCGAGATATTATCGATAGAGGAGACGTTCGGATATGCAAGATTCCTACAGATGATAATCTGTCAGACCCACTTACGAAGCCTCTCACGCAGTGGAAGCATGAAGGGCACACTAGGAGTATGGGCATACGAGATGCACCAGATTGGCTCTAGTGCAAGTGGGAGACTGTTGGAATAGATGCCCTAGAGGCAATCTAGTTTAGTATGAATTTGTAATTGGCTAGAAAATTCATTTATTATTTATTGGATATTTAATATAATGAAGTCCTTAGATTTACAATCGTGTTGTTTATCTTAAATATCCCTAGTCAAGTATAATGATTAAATGGGACAATCATCTATAGACTAGTATGGGGTTGGATTGATATGGAGATATCACGATCCAACACATAGGTGTGCATTACGGAATGTTGCACTGGATTGACCCATTACCGAGAAGGCTACATACATGTTATGTTAAGTCACAAGTGCTTCTCGGGTACAATGGTATTGTCATCCTTAGACTTGAAGTCACTAGATATTCTAGTTGTGGATCATTGTGATCTTGGTAGCGTTAAACGCTACACCGTAACTGGGTAGTTATAAAGGCGTGTACTGGATACAATGAGAAGCAAGCTTAGAGATCGTAGTAGACGTAGAGAGGATTTGCCCCTCCCACATAACGGGAGCAAATATCCAAGGCCACTCGAAGGATAGTGCTTATAGAATGTCTGGCCAGACTCAAATAAATCAATATATGGGATATTGATGTTATTTGCACGAATAAGGCTATTCCATGGATCGAGAAACTAGGGATTGGATATACGAGTGTGACTTGTATGTCTCGTGTCCAATCCGGATATGGAGGCAAAGGGATGAGACAATTACTTGTACAAGGTTGTCTAGATGACTAATCTATTAGTTGGCTAGAATGGAAGTTTTGCTAGAAACCGCTCCATATTAGCAAATAGTTGCTACCAACTAGATAGAACCTATGGGGTCACACGCTATATAGAGTTGTACTAGATTTGGGAATTAATTAATTAGATTAATTAATTAGAAGGATCATTTTGCAAACCCTTGCAAACTTAGTAGGGACTAATTTGCAAGGAAGGGACTAAATTGAATTCTAGTAGGACTAGAATAAGTCCTTTAGGTAGTTAACAAGGAGTTGTTGGACTATATAAAGGACTCTCCTTCCTTCCTTCCTCATAACTTATGCTCTAAAGAGAACATAACAAGAGTGGGAGAGAACAAAGGAGAGAGAGAGCAAGCAACAAGGAGGACGCCGCCTCCTTGCCGCCACCCCTCGTCCCCGACGCCACAAGAGGGCCGAACCCCCTCTTTGTGCCTCGTTTTGCGTGATTCCTTCACCCTCCTCTCATTCCGGGCTAGCACCAAGGAGATTGGAGATCTAGGATCAACTCTAGGCGTGGATCAACTATAGAGAACGTGACACTATTCGCGTTTGAAGTCATCAAGGAGAACCCAAAGGTGTGTTTATGATTTCTTACCTTCACTATCGTTATGCATCTAGACTTGTGATCCTTGGAGGGTTTTGCATGGTTTTTTGTTTGATTATGCTTCCGTTTGCGCGATCCATGAATCAAAACCCTACAAATATATACCTTCTTCTTGATTGTAACCTTGAGCAACTAACCTTGCTTTGTTTCTGATTACATTGCAACTTTCATCCAACTTGTTTATGAATATCCATCTGGTACCAATGACAGACTGGCTTGTTGGTGCAGGAACCAGGTTCCTTATTCCTCTAAAACTCATTGAGCTCACTTTGCATAGCAATAATCCAGTCTGCTTCTTGCAAAGCTTCCTTCACAGTTTTCGGTTCTACAAGAGAAATAAAGGCATTAAAAGCACATAAGTTCTTCAACTGTGATCTAGTCTGTGTACCAGTGGTTGGATCTAATATGATATTGTCACCTGGATGAGATGAGAGATATTTAAATCTCTTCCTTGGAGACCATGGTTCAGGATCACCATAGATCTTCTCTGGTCTTGAAGTAGTAGCTTTGTCACTTGAATCCTTCTGATCATCTTCTTCAACGCTTTGAGCTGTATTTTCAAGGTCTTGAGAACCGTTTTTGAGGTCTTGAAAATGTCTTATATTTTTCTGAGCCTTTCTTGAATCCAAGTGGATTCTCAGTCTCTTCCTCTGATTCATGCTTGTTCAAATTCAAATCTGCAAAAATTTCACTCAAAAAACCATCATAGCTTTCATCAAAAATAACATGAATGCTCTCTTCAACTAGTTTGGTACTTTTATTGTATACTCTATAAGCTTTGCTATTCAGAGAGTAACCAAGAAATATACCTTCGTCACTTCTTGTATCAACCTTACCAAGATTGTCTTTCCCATTGTTATGGATAAAACAAGTGCTTCCAAAGGGTCTGAAGTAAGAGATGTTTGGCTTCCTCCCTTTGAATAATTCATAGGGGGTCTTCTTTAGAATGGGTCTGATCAAGCACCTGTTCAAAATATAGTTTCATGTATTCACAGCTTCTACCCAGTAGTGTTTTGGCAACTTGTTCTCAAGAAGCATTGTCCTTGACATATCTTCCAGAGTCCTGTTCTTTCTTTCAACAACACCATTTTGTTGAGGAGTTTTTGGAGCAGAAAAGTTATGAGAAATACCATGCTTATCACAGAATAAATCAAACTCTAACTGATCAAATTCTCTACCATGATCAATTCTGATTGAAGCTACATGTAGGTTTTTCAAGTTTTGAAGTTCTCTGCAAATCATTGAAAATTCAGAGAGAGCTTCAGATTTTTCTTTGAGAAACATAACCCAAGTGTATCTAGAGAAATCATCTACAACAACTAGCATATACCTTTTAACTTTTGGAGTAGGAGTCCTCATAGGACCACAGAGATCGATATGAAGTAATTCAATAGTTCTAGTTGTACTCACAAACTTCTTTGGCTTGAAGGAACTTCTGGTCTGCCTTCCTTGTGCACAGGCTTTGCGTAACTCATCTTCTTTGAAATTGGAGGATGGCAATCCTCTTACCAAGTCTTTGGAGATAAATTTGTTCAGAGTATGCAAACTGGTATGACCAAGTTTCCTATGCCAAAGCTTTGAATATTCTTTCAAGGCTTTGAGACACTTAAAACTTTCACCTGCAACTTTGTTAGCCTGAAAAGTATAAACATTGTTTAATCTAGAGGCTGTGAGAATGCAATCTCCTGATTTCTCATTTTGCACCACACACTTCTCTTTATCAAAGATAACTTTGTTACCATTATCACAAAGCTGAGATGCACTAAGTATATTAAACTTCAAACCTTCAACCAGATAAACATCAGAAATAGAGTTTTCAGAATTTATACCAACTTTTCCAATACCAAGAATATTGCACTTTCCTTTATCACCAAGTGTTATTGAACCTTCTGATTGCTCTTTTAATTCTGAGAATAGAGATCTCTTTCCACTCATATGTCTTGAGCAACCACTGTCCATGAACCACTTCTGTTCCTTGGTGACAACCTGCAAGCACCAATCACTGCCTTACCCAGCTGTTAGACCAAGTGTGTAATTTGGATTCATATTCAGGATCAACCATGTTAGGTGGTCTAACCCCTTTAGGAACCCAAATCTGCTTAACTTGTCCTTTAAGTTGGAAAGGAAAAGTGTTCCTCATTATGTGAGGGTCTCTTCTTCTAAAAGGACAAGTCATTTTAACATGATCAGTTTTACAACAGTAATGACAAGTAGGAGAGGTTTTGTTTCCAGCTTTCAAAAATGTGGTATTGTTTCTTCTTGGAAAGTTTGGATTGAATCCAATACCAGCTTTGTGAACTGATGGTGAACTTCCTCCAAGAATTAAGTTCAACTTCTGTTATGATCCAGTAAGCTGATTTTGACTAGTTCAGATTCTTGAAGTTTCTCATTAAGAGTAGTCTTTTGTCTTTCTAAGTCATCAACATGATGTCTTAGATTAACAAGGCTGTCATTCATAGAGGAGTTTTCAGTGACTACTTCCTTGACTTGTGTTTACAAGGCTTTGAAACTGGTTTTGAAGGCCTTGAAATCACTGTCAGTTTTCTTCTGTGAGATTTCAAGATTCTGATTTAGGCAAACAAGTTGTAAATTTTCTTTTACTTGCTCATGAA